>CM056197.1:114987087-115590549 GCA_029692085.1 Gymnothorax javanicus | reverse complement strand
AAAGGTGTCCCTTTAGTTTATCATATATTTCTGGGTGCTTAAAGTTGCTCGAAAAATTTTACTCCTGCAGTAGCATATTTGAAGGACTGTAAAAAGCCTAATTTCAAAGACAGGGATTTGGTATTGCACATATAGCTTCCCATATGGATCACGTTTTCAAGTAGCGTCCATTTGGCCTTTTTCCAGCCTTTTCACCTTCTCAGTGCTACAGAATAAAAATGAATCCACCAATCTGGCCTATCTTAGTCTCATTCAATGCAGAACAGTTAGGGCTTTCAGAAAAGTGTAAGTTTGTGTGAATCCCATGGGTATTCCCTGAGATATGGGCCTTCAAAGTTGAAAAATTGCTTCAAAAACCTGTTTTTGGGACGTTCTTTAAATATTTGGGTGTACACAGTGGCACTTTTAGTGCACCCCAAACTTACTTCTCATGCGCCCTGGGGTGTTGGCTCCAAGATTCATTAGGTTGAACTGTTGGTTGAGTCTTCCTTCTGGTGTGCCATGGCTTGAATCAGAAATAAGTATGCGTTGTAACGTCAGACACTTTTATTTTGACCCACCATGTACTGTACAACCAATGCAGGCAGATTATAACTATTACCCTCACTTTGAACAGTGCCTAGGGCTAGTATGTTGGGGTAAAGATTTTGGGTCTACTGTCATTCACCTACATGCTACACATCAAAACACAGTTTTAAACTGGATAAAAGTGTCTGATGTTACATCAATCTTTGGCCTCCTCCTGTGTATTCTTTACAGTTTTTCTATGTTTTTTGCACCCTGGCTCATATTTATGATTATTTTCAACAATCCTGACCAGTTGTTGTATCGATACTTGCTTCCGTTAGGTCCCTGTGCATGTACTTCGCTCGATGTAACGTCAGACACTTTTATTCGCTCTATCGAGGCGCAAAACTTTGAGATGCCGTAGATTAACCGTTGGTAGTAGTCTCGATCCCTTGCGCATGCACAGTCGTCAGAGGAACCTTGTTTATGTTTTAGACGAGTTATATACCCCCTGTAGTCGATCACAGAGGCATAGGTTATAAAAGTGTCTGATGTTACATTGTATCCATTTTATTTAGATTTCTGCTCATATAACTGTACATATCCAATATATATCACTGCTGTTGTGTTTTTTGGGTAAAGATACACATTATGAAACATCCTGAGCTATATAGGCATCATATCCTATCCCTGGGGCTGTATTTTGGTTAAAATTATGAAGTGTCTGACGTTACATCATCAGTTTTTTCTATTAGAAATACCACTTAGCCTTGAAGTAGCCCCTCCATATTTTGACATAAGATGCCCCTACGGTACTATTATCAAATGCAACAGCCATTTACTCAATACCACATACTTTATTTTTCAAAGAAATTTTAGGTGGTATAATTTGACTTTAAAAGAGATGTGCAACCTGTTTTGTACAGTGTACTGAGTTTGGAGACGTTCTGGACATGTTTGGCGATGAAATGAGTGGTATTCCTATCCACAGGGATAATAATGAGTGTATGATGCAGATCTAGTGTGCTACACCAAAGTTAACATAGTGTTCGCAAAAAACGTAAAAAATCGACAATCCTCAAATTTTCATTTTGCCATATTTTCAAAACTTTTTAACTTAGGAACTTTTGGTATGCAAACTCTTATCAATTGTCCCTGTGTGGAAACGAAATTTGGAGCTGATACGAGCATTTTAACTTAAGATTTGTAAAATTATAGTAATAAAAGTGTCTGACGTTACACGAAAATGGATGGTTATTGTTGCAGGGCTACCAAACCTGACATGTTAGGAGCACAGGGTGTGAATCAGGTTTTTCATGGAGCCAATATGTTGGTCTTCCACTGTAATAAAGTTTTTTTAATCAATATTGACTTTCATGATTTGTCTGTCCCTAGGGGAAATTGTGAGGTAATTGGAAATTTCACCCATATACGGTATGCTGTGTATTTTGTATTCTAATTCTGCCCCTCTCTTATGAATAATCTAGAAAATATTAAGGCTTGAAAATGAAAAAAAAAAAAAAAAAAAAAACGTGTGCCATTTTTTTCACATTTTATACCAAAAAAAAATGACACCATCCACCAACATCAAATTGACTGGTTTAGAAAGATTAGATGCCTGTTATTAACATATCCAAAATTTGTGATTGTGTTCTGCATTATTTTCTCAAAATAAATTTTTGAAAATATGGTATTTTTGTGGATGCACAGGCACAGCATTTAATGACGTAGAAGGCATATTCAAACGTTATTTTATAAAATGCACACAGTTAATGATAGAAAGCTCAAACTCAACAAAATGCTTTATTTCATAAATGTTAACTTACACTTGAAGAACAACACATATGCAGTGTTTAGATATTGATATATTACAACCTTAACAGGACCAAACATTGAAGTTTGTTATGAGTTTGGAAGTGTTACAATAATTAATTATCTAATAAAATATAGCTATCTTACAGACTATGTGTTAAGAATGCCATTTTATTTGATCACAGATTAAATGATTTATCATATACATACATTTTGTATTAATTTATTTATTAATAAGTCAACCTATAAAATTAAAAAAACAATAATTATAACATTTTTAAGCTGCAAGTTTAGAAACGTGTTTGGTCGTGCAGAAGCTATAACTTGTCTGAACAGTTCATGCATCCACACGGCCCAGCAAAAGTTTTTCTGGCCCAGGAGGGAAGACCTATGCTGGGTACCTGTGCAACGTTTCATTGCCAATATTGAAGTCCCAGCACTACAACTGGATGTAGATATGCACTCAAGGAGCAGGACACCAAAGTAGCTGAAAACTTTATGAAAGAGTTCAAATAATTTGTGTATTATCTGCGCTAACTGCTATCAACTGGTCATTTAAAATATTTCATTCTTCCCAATTCTGTAGGACTGTCAAAAACCCTTTTTTTACACAGGTTATTACTAATTGAAGCACACAGGTTAATTTTTTCTACTTGGATGTAAATTTTCATTGATACAATAATTTTAAGTAATGATTTGTAACAAGTTTGATCTTCCACTGATGTTGGCACAACAGCATTTCAATATATATCTGAAAACTGTATATGGGTCATAATTCAAGTGTAAGTTAACATTTATGAAATAAAGCATTTCGCTGAGTTTGAGCTTTCTATTATTAACTATGTGCATTTTATAAAATAATGTTTGAATATGCCTTCAATGCCATTAAATGCTGTGCGTCCACAAAAAATACAA
Organism: Gymnothorax javanicus; assembly: GCA_029692085.1. Taxonomy (NCBI): domain Eukaryota; kingdom Metazoa; phylum Chordata; class Actinopteri; order Anguilliformes; family Muraenidae; genus Gymnothorax; species Gymnothorax javanicus. The sequence continues at coordinate 115,587,315 of CM056197.1, read as the reverse complement.
TATTTTTAAAAAATTTTTTTGAGAAAATAATGCAGAACACCATCACAAATTTTGGAAATGTTAATAACAGGCATCTAATCTTTTGATAGCAGTCAATTTGATGTTGGTGGATGGTGTCATTTTTTTGGTATAAAATGTTAAAAATAGTACAAAACTTTTTTTTTTTTCATTTTCAACCCTTGATATTTTCTTGATTATTCGTAGGAGAGGGGCAGAATTAGAATACAAAATACAAACATATATGGGAAGCTGTATGTGCAATACCAAATCCCCATCTTTGAAATTAGGCTTTTTACAGTCCTTCAAACATGCTACTGAGGAGCGCAGAGTAAAATGCACCCAGAAATATATGATAAACTAAAGGGACACCTTTATAAGTCCATATTCCTCAAGTTATAGTAGCAGATTTTCACCCCTGAAGGACTTAGCTGAAATACTTTTCTAGATATTGCCATGTGAAAGTGGCTCCTCAGAAATCGCTGTTCAAAAAGGGCTGGAACTTGGTTGCAAAAATATTTTTTATGACAAAACTATTAGGAGTTGAGAACTAAAATTTTGGATTTATCCCATTTGGAGGTGAATGCACCCACTGGAATTTTTTCAGCCAAATCTGAGATGGTCAAGTGGGAGCCATTCGGACATTTGACATGGAATGACCCATAAGACCCATATTCTAGCCCAGTTTTCAATAACCAAAATCCTAAATGGGGCATGAGTCAAGTTTTGGCCAATATTCAAAGTGTGATACTACAGCCACAGCAAGTCTACGACCCTCATAAAGGTGTAAAATCATTAGGAGGACCCTGCAGGAATGGTCAGACTATGGCCCCAATGTGAGGGGTCTGGTGTAGAAGAGCCAGAGCCATTCAGTTGAAGGATAACTGGCAGATTGAGGGTCGATGGCAATATGGGAGTAGTTAGGACTCAGGAGGGAGGGTTTCCGGCTCTTGCGGGAGCTGTAAACAGCAGCTGATCCAGCAGCTCTCACTAATCCCAGTGCTGTTGCATAAGCCACGTATTTGTGTTAAGAATGAGCAGCTAAAGGCGGCAACAGTGACGTCCCATGGGAAAAAACACACCGCAGCGGATCGCCCTCCGTCCGTCTTATCTCACATTCACTCCGGCAATGCTAAAAAAAAACACACCACACTACAAGTGTTCACTGACGCTCTTATTCACAAGCAGCTTCGTTAGACATATGTCCTAATTTCATACTCCAAGCATTTAAAAAGGAAACTGGAAAAACAAATAACAAAAGAAAGAGAAAAAACAAAAAATGGAAATGTGGTATTTGAATCGATTAGCTAATTAACTACATTAATTAATACAGATACTTTGGATATTAACATTGTCCATGTCATATGAAAAACCAGAAATATCTAGATCCGAGGATCTGTAATCCATATGTTCAAGGAAAATATTAACTAACGAAGCTCGGGACGCAGGCAAAGCATGTTTGCTATGAATAAGATTTATGTTCGACAAGAGGCTTTCCTTATCCTTCAGGTTATATCTACAGCGAAGACAGGCAATGTTCCTGCCCATTGGCGACAAAGCGCACAATTGAGCAACTTTAGCTAGACAGGAAACAACGGGGTTTGCATGATGTATCATACTACACAAAATTCTGAGGGACTTTATGATCAGTTGGACAGATCTGTGAAGTCCTCCAGAAATAGGACCTAATAACCAAGTGTGAGTGCAGTGAGGTAAGTGTAATATTTTTCTCATGACTCCGTTCCATTGACTACAAAAATAATTAAAATTGCTGGAACACAGGGACTTAAAGTAACAAGGCTTATAGTCCCAGTCAAATGCTCAGGCCGGTAGTCTATCCGCCGCCACACATTACACACGACATATTCCACCAGTCGCTTTTACTCCGCCGTCGAGCGACCGCCTGTTTTGACCAAGTCGCATGTCGGTGTCACTGTGACATGTTTTGTGACAAACCGCGCCGAGACTCTGGAGGAAGAGAAGGTGAACAACATGGTAATTATCCAGATGTTGCCTTACCGCGGGGAACGACAGAGTGACGAAGGAGAGGGAGAGAGAGAGAGAGAGATAGAGGTACAGTCAGACGCAGGGGGGATAAAGGGATTTTCAGCATAGGAACAGCAGAAGGAGGCGTAATCCTGCTCTAAATTAAACGCATGTGATGCGCTCTTCTTTCTGCAGTGCTTGTTGTATTATTCACAGATACAGGTGGTTTTACCTTAAATGTAAAGAGAGAGGCGCAGTGACTGCTGAGGGATGCCACAGCTGAAGGGCGTTTCCACAAGGTTTGACACTGGCGTGTGATTGGACAGTGCTGTTGGACGAGCGCAGACACAGCCCAATCAGAATAATAACAAACAGCCGTGTCAACTGCACTGCTGGGAGTAGACCTGGAGAGACATATTCTCCCCTGGTGATAAACACTGGGGTGGATCCCCTATCAGACAAACCGCTTTCAAAACCACAATCTCCTAGCAGTTTCCTAACTGAAAGGGTTACCCTGTTGAAATAAAACGGAAATAAAATCTCAACACTGCACACTTAACAGTGTACACTCCATGCTGAACACTATCATGCTCAATACTCCATACTACACAGTCAATAAGGACCACTCACTGCACACTCAATACTTAATACTCCATCACACTCAACACCACAGACAGTGCTACAATCCTACAATCCATACTGCCCTCTCAATACAGTCAACTGCGCACTCGGTCAATACTCTACACTTCGAACTGCACACTAAAACCTCCATACAGCACACTCCAAATACTTTTCACTGCACACTTAAGACTCCACACTCTGCACTCAATGGTCAATACTCCAAACTCAACACTGAAAACTCAACTAACATATATACTCTCATATATTTAATACAAGAACACATCAGGTAGTGCCTAAGAGCAGAGCCTGTGGTTAGACTGTCCTAGGGACCCATACATATAAGGATCTCAATCCAGCTTGCTCTCCACCATACACTTAAGCACATGTACACACATGCACCCACACATACGCACAGGTGTGCAAACACACACGCGTGCATACATACTACTGGCTGCAAACACAGCTGCTTCCTCCTGAACCCAACCCCCAAACACACAGAGCACCTTACAGAAAACCTCTGTGAGCACATACCTGCGAGCACATAAACCCTGTGAGCACACAAACCCTATGAGTACACAAATCCCTGTGAGCACACAAACCCCTGTGAGTTAACAAACCCCTGTGAGCACATAAACCCTGTGAGCACAAAAAACCCCTGTGAGTTAACAAACCCCTGTGAGCACACAACCCCTGTGAGCACATAAACCCTGTGAGCACACAAACCCCTGTGAGCACATAAACCATGTGAGCACACAAACCCCTGTGAGTTAACAAACCCCAGTGAGCTCACAAACCCCTGTGAGTTAAGAAATCTCTGTGAGTGCACAAATCCCTGTAAGTACACAAACCCTGTGAGCACACAAACCCTGTGCGTTAACAAACCCTTGAGCACATAAACTCTACAAGTACACAAACCCCGTGAGTTAACAAATCTCTGTAAGTATAAAAACCCTGTGAGTACACAAATCCCTATGAGTGCAAAGACCCTGTGAGTAAACAATCTGTATGAGTGCAAAAACCCTGTGAGCGCTCTCCTTGTGAGAAAACATACCCTGTGAATACACAAAACCTTGAGAGTATAAAATCCCTTTGAGCATGCAAAAAACCCTGGAAATACACAAACCCTGTGAGCACACAAATTCGGTGAGTACACAAAACCCTGTGAGTAATAAAACCCTTTGAGTATACAAAACCCATGAGAGTGCACAAAAAACTGTGAGCGTATAAACCCTGTCAGTACACAATGCCCTGAACTACACAAAAATCCTGTGAGAACACAAATCCCTGGGAGTGCACAAAAAACCCCGTAAACAGACAGAAGCCCTGAGACCCACACCTGCACACCCATCCATACAGCAGAAACTATAAACATCTCCAAAGGAAAAACAAGGGGAAAGAAAAACACCAGCAAAATAATGCATAATGAAAAAAAACCTTAAGACAAATGAAGCTCCCAGGCTTCTTGAAGACAATACAAACATATAGTAGAGTACAGGTGCATGCATACAGACACAGACATAAACATCCAAACTCAAAACACACTTACATGCGCACACTCTCACACAGGAATACACTTGAGCATAAACACTTGCACTCAGAGAACACACACACACACACACACACACACACACACATGCCCGCAGTACCTGTCAGAGCAGTGTTCTGTGGGCCACAGAGCCAAAGAGGAGCAGGCAGAAGCTTCCGGACTCAGACCTACTCGCGGGGCAGAGCTGCCTACAGGCTGTGCACCAGACATCTGCCTGTCTGCCCTCTCTCTCTCTCCCTCTCACTCTGTCTGCCTCTATCTCTCTCTCGCTCTCTCCTTTTATCAAGGGATAATCCCCAGGCGCTTCGAGGGAGAGCCCTGGACTTCCCTCTCTGCAGAAGCGCAAACAGAGCGGAGCGGCGAGGCTGGAACAGGCCCGTCGCTAACAGATCTCAGTACTGCGGGAGCTACGCTAGCAGTGAACATAACTGTCAGATTAGCCGCTACCTCACAGCCTCCCACGCCCTCACGGCCTCTAAAAATACACTCCGCTCGGCTCAGCGCACGCAGCGGGGTCTCTTAACAACAGCACACACACACACACGCGCGCGCGCAGACACACACACTCACGCACAAACTCGCGCGCACACACACACACACACACACACACATCCCCACTGCCTTTGGGGCCTAACGATCCGAGAACCTGGAATCCACCCCCTCCATCTCTCCATGGCAACAGTTGCTAAGCGAGGAGCCAGCCCACGTGTTATGTAATAGCATGAAACGCCGCCAGCAGGTGAACTCCCCCGACGCACGGGCTCTCTCATGCGCACACGCAGGCATACGTGTGTCATCTCTCGCCTCCCGATTCCCACCTACTCGCACCCATCTCATCCCGCGCCGCACCTGCGACCTGTTATCGCGCCGACGAGCGCTCTCGCTCTCCTTCCTGCTCGTTTAGTAAAGTGAAGCTGTTTAATTGGACTGTGCAGGTGAGTCAGGCAAAGTCTGCCGAAATGAAGATGGATTATCAGCTGTCTGTCCTTATAGCCTTCTCCCATTCACCTACACAGTCAGTACGTACACACACACACACACACACACACACACACGAGAGCGCAAACGCAAACACACACATACAGGCACACGTGCAAAAATGTTGAAAAATAAATGTACACACAAACACACACATAGATGTTGACACAGTAATGTTGACAAATGCGCACACACACTCACAGATTCATACGCGTAAACACAAATAAATGTCAATAAATACTCTCAAATACGCGCATTTATACATGCAGACACCGACATGAACACAAATACACAAACACATGCAGACACAAATGCACACGCATTATCAACCACGCACAGTCCACTGAATACCCTTATTTTTCACTTGTTTCCTAAACTGGGACATGCACAAACGTTGACACAGGGAGTACGTTCAGAATGTTTATTCTATCGATGAGGAAGTAATGGAAATTGCAGGGACAAGGATTTTTGTCCCCACGTGTACCCCAGTCCCAAGGACGTCAGTAGGCAGCCGAAAATTTTGTACCCACTTTTAGCCGAAAAGAACAAGCACACACCTCTACTAGGAACAAATGACTAAGACACAGCACCACTCGCCATCATCTAGCCAAGCCAAAGGCACCCTGTGAAGTTGGGAACATACCATTGATACACATCCACATATAAACCAGTACATACACAGACACAGACGAAGCAGGAGCCCTGTGCTTGAGAGAGTCGCCGCTTCTCGAAAAGGAAACAGAATATGACGCTTTACCATCCGCTGAGCTTCCAGTAAACTCCCACGGACCGCCTGCAGACTTTATTCCTCGCATTTATTTTATTCACTTTTATATCTGCCAGAGAGGCCTGGCTCAGAATCAAGAACCGGGGAGACACTGCTTTTGTGTGTGTGTGTGTGTGTGTGTGTTTGTGTAAGCGTATACATACGTATTCAAGCCTGTGTGTGCACGCATGTGTATGCCTGTGTATTTTGGTATGAGCCTGTCTGTGTCTGCATGTGTGTGTGTGTGTGTGTGTGTGTGTGTGTGTGTGTGTGTGTGTGTGTGTGTGTGTGTGTGTGTGTGTATACATGTATGGATGAGCCAGTGAGTGTACATCCGCGTGTACAGAGGTAAAACAGAAATCTTCCTTTTGTGTACTCTCACACTTTCTCAGGTTCCTTTTCAAAACAGGCTCAGAAAACGATTATCATTCAGCACTTAATGGCCGGGCCAACCCCTCATAACTACACCCTCACTGAGTAATCTGAGTAAAGGATGTCATGGCTGCTCTTCCACTGCTCCCAAATCAGTTTGGTGCAGAACTACAACAACAACCGCTGGCATGCAGGACTGATCCTGGTACAGGCTGCTCTAATGCACAACTGGCGTTTGTCCATGTCTGCACTATGTGAGGCAGGAAATGGGGTATTCCCCAAGAGGAGGAACACACCCCTGTGCTGCAGCAGGGCTATCAGATACAGCCCTCCACCAAACTCCACATGTAACACCCCCCATCCCCAAAATGCCCAGCTGTTCTTGATTTCTGGCAGAAAATGAGTCTGAGCTCAAACACGTATTGCATCACACATTAGTAGGGGGTTTTAACGCAAACGCTATTTCCCCCCAACCATGTGTAACTCCCCCACAAATATTGTCTCTTAACCCAAAATCTACCTACCACTCCCCCATAAATAAAACTGTCGGTTTACCCCAACTCCATCGACCACTACCCCACAAAATACTGTTGATTCTCCCCAGGTCTATCTACCACTACGACAAAATACTGTCTGTTCACCAACTGCACCTATGCCTCTCCCACAGAATACTGTCTCTTCACCCTAACAGCACCTACCACTCTCTCGTAAAATAATGTCAATTCAACCTGACTCCACCCATTATTCCCACACAAAATACTGTCTATGGACTCTAATTGAACCTACCATTCCCCCAATATAATCTTTTCACCCCAGCTCCTCCTACAACTCGCCCACTAAGTGCTGTCTTTTTCACCATATCTCTTTAGCTACCAGCTCAAGCACAACATCACACTGGGCACCAAAAAGTACTCAGTCTTGGCTCCAAAAAGCCCTGGCAACCCCCTACCATCCACTCCCAAACACTGCTGTGCCAAACACCATCCAATCCCGAAGCCCATTCTCTCTCCCTGATCCTCAGGCTCCCTCCCTCCTCTACTTCATCCACTTCTCCCTTTGGCCCCCTTCCTTTCCATTCCCCCTCTCCCCGACTGTACCACATGAGCTCCACATCTCCATCACCCCTTTATCCTCCTGTGCTGTAGCTCTATTCATTCTCTACATCTCTTCATGCTCCCTCATTTTCCCCATTTTTCTCTTACCCCCCCCCCCCAGGACACAGGAAACACCACCTGCAGACAGACTCAGTTTCCCTGGCAACAACTAACTGAGCACTGCTTCTGCAAACTATTCAGGTCTGCCTGCACTGCACCCCAGCATATACTCACAGACACACACACATACACACACACATATTCACACAATGCACTCACACACACACACACACACATTCACACAATACACACACACACACACACATATTCACACAATGCACTCACACACACACACACATACACACACACTTTCACACAATACACACACACATTCACACAATGCACACACACACATACACATATACACACACGCAACACACATCCTTGTACTTATATCTTTATGAGGACATTACATTGACATCCATTCATTCTTTCTGTGTCTTTACAGCCTTTCCCTAATCTTAATAAGAAGCATCGCATGCCTAACCCAAACCCTTTGCCTAACCTTATTCTATCCCTAATTACAACCTTACCCCTAACCTTAACTAATAAGTCACAAATTGCTTTTGTAGTTGTGAGGACATTTGAAAATGTCCTCACTTCCCAATAATGTTCCCCCTCTATACGAAAAAAACATTTTTTGGTTCTCACTTTGTAGCAAGTACAAGAACACGCCTTCTCTCACATACCAACAGACACACAGAAACATGCACCTTCTTCCCCATATTCACAAAAACACACACACCTCACCTTCTCACCCATACCCACACCGAAATACCCCTTGACTTCTCTCTCATTTCTACAAACACAAAGACAGAAGCACACACACAACACACCTCCTCTCCGACATCCTCACACACACACTCACACACAACTCACTTTCTCACTCATACCCTTAAATACATACATATACGCATACACACACGCACACACAGACACACACATTTGCAAGCATGCACACACACACACACACACACACACACACACACACACTCCGTCACATAACCACAGGCGCACAGAAAAACAAGTACATGAAAAAAGGGGAACCTGAAAACTCGCGCATGAAAACTCAGGCACAAATATGCAGACAAACGCGCATTAGCTTCGCTGTCCCACACATCCCCCAGTTTGTGCGCACGGACACGTAAACAACCTACTTTCAGTCTCAAATCCACAAGAGGACAGGTTACTCTTAACCAAAACACACACACACACACATACACGTACACAGAAACACACACACACACACACACACACACACACACACAAGTATCCATGACAATCTGTTCCAAACACGGCGTCATTTCACTCTTTGAAGAGGTTCATCAAAATGTTTTTAAAAATCAAGTCAGTTCACGAAAACAAACAGTAGGAGTGATTGTGACATCATCATTCGAGCGCCCAGCTGAGAACATTCTAAACACATATTTACGCCGTGACGCCCCAAGGGGTTAAGTCCGCCTGACTGGAAATGAAAGCCACTCACAGCTGACTCACGAATTCCCATCAGACGTCCCACGATTCCACCCTCCTCGCCGTCGCCATGGGAGAATGCGAGAGTGCCCCGCGGGCAAGCCCGTGCCCAGATCGCTGCTGCCGCTGCCGCCGCACGCACACCGAGCCCGAGGGGCTTTCCTCAACCGCGCTGCCGCTTTTAAACGGGACGGTCGAGGATTTTACGATGAAAACCTCCCACTGCCTCACTCTAGAGCACATGCTTTTATCTCAGAAATATACAGGAATAATAATGCCAGCCCCTTTGGCTGGGATTAGATAATCCCGCACAGTGTGCGGCTAACTGTACAGACAGTTCATGTTCACATGATGCAATCCCCTTTTCCTGCTTATCTACACTAAGCTTAACAAGTCAAGCGCATGGACAGGGTTACCTGCTCAATTCCAAGGAATGAGGAATACATGAAAAAACAGTTGCAAAAGCACTTCTGCAGAAACATATGAATAGATCAGCAAAAGATACCTTGTCTGTTTTTACACTGAAAAAAGTGCCTGCCTTAACAAGCCTTAGAGCACTGAAATAAATTTAAAAAAATATATAAATTTGATTATCTTGTGCTGTTGAAAACCTGTCACGTGGCGACTTATTTAAAAGCGCTCCCCCAGGGCAGCGCTTTTAAATAAGTCGCCACGTGGCAGGTTTTCAACAGCTTTGATTTTAATGTCTTTCATCATTGAGCAACAATAGCTGCATTTAGCGCTCTGTGGGTTAATCTTATGAGACTAAAATTCTTATTTTTCCTCTCTCAAGTAGAAACGATTGGCTTATAAGTTACCACCTGCTTGACAAGTGAAATTTTCTTTTTTCATCGGCAAATCTGAAAACGAGTCAAACTTATCGCACCTGATTGGCAAATTTTCATCTTGCTGAGAAAAAGGTTGACAGAAATAAGTGCTTTAAGTAAAAAAAAAAAAAAAACAAGATTAAAATGCGTGGTTAAATTAAATAATTTTTCTTTTTTTTGCAGTGAACATACCCACGCGCACACACACAAATACATGTGACATTCAAACTGATTCAAGCATCGACTTTGTTAAAAATGCGTAAAACCAAAATGTAAAGATTTTGGCTCAGGGAGTGTGCAGCAGGGAACACTGGGGGGATCTGAGTTCCTATTTGGAAATCAGTCTCCAAACCAGTTGCACAGTCAATTCTTATTGTTTTATTTTATTTATTTAAATCAGGAACGAACATTCACACACACAAAAAATGGACTTGCATACACCACACAAATCCTCACCAACATACGCACTGATGCATAGATGTGTGGGTGCTTTATCCTTCTAAAAAACACACAAACACATGCGTGCACGCACAAACACACACACATGCACACTGACACTGACACACAATCACAGGGACACGCACAGGCATGCACACACAAAATGCCATACAGAAGTACATCTACATACACACATATGCACTCACACACATGCACACACACACGCAAACACACACACAAGCGCTGGTGACCTGTTCCCACCTTCATCAGTGGGCGGTGTGGATGCCGGTATTAGTCAGCATGGCCTCGTTACCAGCCGGAGTGGGACGTGTGTTATGTATGCAAGTCTGTGTGTGTGTGTGTGTGTGTGTGTGTGTGTGTGTGTGCGTGCACTAGGGAGAACATAAAGGCACAGAGTGCTTCATACATCCTACATCCAAAAATACCCACTCTGGGCTGGCTTGCACCGCACAGACCAGGAGGCAGCATGTTCAAAGACCAAGAGTGTCCTTCACAAAAGACCAGCACAAGTCACATTTCGCAGTAACTGAAATGAGAATGCAAACATTTTTTGAACCAATATCATTACTAACCATTGTGGCTGTCACCACAATAGCCCAGAGTGGGCTAATTGGGGCTTTGACAGCTATGCTGGGGACCCCACATCCCCACCCAACACCACAGCGGGGCGTTCCTCCCCCAAACCTCACACCGTGACATAAAGGCCCCGTTCTGGAACTCTCCATCTCACCCCAGCTGTGGCAGAGGGCAGAAATCCCCTCTCTACCTCTCGGCCAACGGGGACAGCCAAAAAAAGCTGACCCCAAAAAAAAAAAAAAAAAAAAAAAAAAAGGGAGGGCGCTTAATCGCGGCCATGCAAAACAATAACCTCGTTATATTTTCCAGTGAGCGAGCGCACTCGCGAGTGTACGTGTGAATGTGTGCGTTCGTGTGTGTGTGAGCGCTAACGAGAGTGGGAGGGCGAGTTTGTTTGCGTTTATGAGCTGCTACGTGCATGAGTATGCATGTGCCTGTTAGTGTGAGCATGTTTGTGCATTTGGGTTTGACTATATGCGAGAATATATAACATGCAGACAGCCTTGATGATGCCTAGATGCATAGGTACACCAGTCCGCTGCGATTCAGAAAAACATGAGACGTAAGCTACCAGCCTTACGATGCTAATGGTGAGGCGAATGACAGTATTTTACACTAACTGAGGGCTACTAACCCCACAGTGGCACAACTGCAGGGAAATACGGGGTCTAGAGTGTTTTTTTTTTTTTTGTTTTTTGCAGACAGCAGGCTTTAAATGGCGCTTCCTCAGGGGACTGGGAGAGACGGAACATTGCTAGTAAGCACCAAGTGGACTCAAGAGATGCTTTTCTAAATCAGTTGAAGACCACAATGGAAAAATGATCAGAGTCACATTTTCATGTTCTGGAGAAATGATGAATTAAAAATTCAAAACGATCTTAGAAACAAAGCACTGAAAAATATGCAAAAAATATAAAATATTATAATAATATATAATATTATTATATTTTATTATGCATATTATAATAATATATAATATATCCAAAATGCTAAATTTGGACTCTGACCATTTTTTTGTTTTGTGGTCTTTAATTTTATTTGCACACAAAGCACCAACGGAGGTCCAGTTTAAACTCAAGCACTTTCATAACCACAAATCTGTCGGATTCGAAATCAAGTGACGTCAGATTTTAGTAAGCGTCAATAGGAGTCTTGCAAATATAACACACAAGTGCAGAGCCGTCTGACGGTTTATTTTACCCCCTCACAACTCTTCAATTTTACGGTGCAGTCCAAAAGTACCTGGACAGTGAAATCGTTTTTAAGGGCCTGCAATTAGTACTCTGTTTACATCCATATCAAGCAAACAGCAAAGCAATAACAAACAGCCCTTTTAAAATTGTGACTGTCAAAATACTTAGAGACTTCACTCTATTCCTTTCCTCTTTCATTGGGCTGAGCCCTGTCTCTTTCCTTTTTCCCCTGTCCCTCCATCCCTCTCCTCCATACCCTCTGTCCTCACCCTAACTCTACTCCTCACTCACTCTTTCCCCCCTCCCTCCTCCCGGAGTTTAGCGCTACGTTAAACAGATGTTCCCGAGTTGGTTTCAGTCATTCTTGTTGTAGTTACTGTTGCTAAAAACTCAGCGTTATTCACGCCGGCGAGTGAAAGAGTTTCCCTTTGTGCGAATGGCGATGGTTTCGCGAGCTCTGATTTCAGCCCGCGCCGAGGAAATTCCGGTTTGGCCGCACGAGCAGGAGAGGACATGCCGAAACCGCTCGGTTTGGAGTGCAGGGAGTTAACTCTTTCGCTGGAGTCCTGGGGCCCAGTGTACGGAAAAAAAACAGCACTACGTTTGCGCAACAAAGGCTGAGAGATCAAAGTTCAACTCGGACGAGGGACTCTTACTGCTAGAATCAGTAGCACTTAGAGGTGGCAAAATAATTCTGCACTACTGGGGATGGTAAATGACGTGACGGTATTTCCACCAGGTTGAGTGTGCGGTCAGGGTGCAGGAGGTGTGTGGAAAATGCCCTCTCAGTCTGGGTGTCTGACCGCCTGAGGCTTGAGTGACACAGATTTGCACTAGACATGGGCTGTAATGGGTGTGGCCAGGCTAGAGCCCGGCCTGACCTGACATGACTCTCAGGACCTGCTGTGTGTGGAGAGCAGGAGATGGAGGAGTTTACCAGAGGGACAACAGCAGCCTGCCCTGCTGTTGTCCCTCTCACCTCCTCTCACACACACACGCACGCACGCACACACACGCACAATCATGCATGATTGCACACAATTACAAATACCAATATGCACAAACACAAAAATACATGCACACATACTAAAAACGCATGTATGCGTACTCAAATAAACATATACAAACAAAAAAATACACAAACATGCTCGCACGTGCACAAATCACACATGCACAAGTACACCACAAACCTACACAAAAGCAAACACATCTTTACTCTCTGTCTCTTTCTCTCTCACACGCACACACATACACACAAAAGAACACAAACAAAAAAACAAGCTTGCGCACCCTCAAGCACAAAACACACTTATGTGTGCCCACCACACTGCTACTCACAGACTTGCATGCAAACACAAATGCATGCAAACACAAAGATACACACGCACACACACGGTCACACTCACATGGGCTTGCACACGCACACACAAGTGTCCACGCACATGTACATGCACACTCAAGCACACGTACGTGTACACACACACACACACACACACACATACACACACACTCTACTGGCGCAGGACTCTAGGCCTCAGCACTGACCCACATCCCCTCCCATACTTGTGTCAACACACCATCCATTCACACATGGCTGGGCCATAAATTGTAGAGGTAATGTATTTCCCGTACCACAGAGCTGGGCTGTGGGCACTAAATGGCGGTTAATTAGAGCAGCAGGGTCCAAATGCAGACTAAAGCACAGTCGTGAAACTCCAGTCTGGCCACCTCAGCATCCCTACCACTTCACTGGTTGAGCTGGACCAGTGCCAAGCTACCCCGACCATAACATCTCAGAAGATCGCCTACAGCTATTTGCATACAATACAGCTATTTCCAGAGTTCCTGTACTTCCTCCTGATGCAAAACATAAACAGATTGCAGCAGCCATGGAGTGGCAGACACAACACTGACAAAACATTCCATTAACTTTGTGAGAATGTTTTGGGGCAGCAAGGTCACAGGGGTGGCTACAGTATAGGTATACAAACTAATTTTGTCATCTACTCGCCACAGGGGCTGGTGCGTCGCAAAATTCATCAGTCAGTTTCCCCATTCCGCTAGACGACTAGATATTTCCGCACTAACAGGCCCCTGAGGTTACCAGCCAAAGTGGCAGTTTGAGCGGACAAACCATCCGCAGATAAACTGTAGCAACCTTTGGCTGGAGGCTGGAGTTTATTTCCCTCTCTGACTGCTATCCGCACAGAAGGAGAGTAATGGCACCAGCTGTCTCGGCGGTGGAAGCCCTGTAACTGGGCCGCGGTTTTGCCTTCTGTTTTAAATACACGGTCAGGCAGCTCCGAGGGGGTGCGGGGGAGGTGCCCAACAGACAGCAGGTGTGAGAATCACCCAGCATGCACCGGGGCTGTGGTTTGTCTTCTCTTCCGTGGAAAACAGCTGACCGGCTCTGAAGTGAGCACAGGTGTGCGTGTGTGTGGGGGGGGATAGCGAAACACGTGGCTGCGGAGGGACTCCTACGCTTTACAGGCTGCAGAGCCCATCGCAGTTACTGCAAGGGCACCGACTCAGACTTGCAAACACCGGCAACCATCTCCCAGAGAGTCTTATAGCTCAGCACAGCTCTTTAACACCTCAGCAAAACAGACGGCAAATGACTGCCGAAGTGGAGACATCGTAGACTCGATTTGAACTTTCTCAATGGAGCATTCTATTGCTGACGTAGCATTTGCTACTGGTAATTCTTACATCAGCATTAGAGCCATTTTATCTGAACATTCTTAGGCTGATGTAACAATGCTGCACATAACTGAATTTGGCACTAAAAATTTTTAAGAAACAAGAAAACCAAGTAAGCTGTGTTTAGGTGGCATGAAAAAAAGACAAATCTGGAAACACACTGCAAGTTTCTGCCACCCTTTGCTGTTACAGCGAAACGTTCAAATCGTAGGCTAAGAGGACATCGTCAGCCTGAAATGAATTTAGAGCCCTCAGAGTTTTAGGTGACATTTGCCCACTCACAAAAGGGATGAGTAAGCAAACTGTCAGGACAGGAGACGGATGGTGTCAGAAAGTTTGGGTTATAAGTGGCAATGTGAAACCTCGCTACAATGACAGACAAGGAACGTCCAATGAACATCAAGTTGACTTTACGTGACAAAAACAAAACAAAAGTTATTGAACAGTATTGCTCTCAAATTTCAACTATAAACAGATCATGTTAGCGGTTATTCATTAAGCTATTCATTAATCTTAAAGGAATATTTCAATATTTTGGCAAATTGGCCTATGTCCTTAATCCCTATAGTTATATGAGTAGGTACATTACCTTTGGTTATCCGTGCCGGTTGTTTTGAGATTCGGGGGGGAGAGACACGAGCTGCTCAGCGAACATAACAAAAGTGAATGGTACAGGTCCCTCCCTCCTTCAAAACTCCCTTCAAAACTCATCAAATACGCAATCCAGCAGCTCCAAAACGCTCTCGTGGACAACTTGTGACCTGCACATTCACCACGCTATAAAATAATAATGTATAATTACAAGACAGAGTTATTTTCAAGGCAAATGCATAACCGGAACTACATTCCAGACATACCGGCTGGGCTGAGTGATTTCAAAAGCGTACGTTTACTGCAGCTACTCCGGAACTCAAAACAATACTTTGTTCCGAATAAGAAAGTAGTTCGGAGTATTTGCTTCATGTGTCGTAACGTTACATAATTATACATTATTATTTCATAGCGTGGTGAATGTGCAGGTCACAACTTGTCCATGAGAGCGTTTTGGAGCTGTTGGATTGTGTATTTGATGAGTTTTGAAGGAGGGAGGGACCTGTACCGTTCACTTTCGTTATGTTCGCTGAGCAGCTCGCGTCTCTCCCCCACGAAATCTCAAAATAACTGGCACGGATAACTAAAGGTAATGTACCTACTCATATAACTATAGGGATTATGGCAATAGGCCAAATTGCCAAAATGTTGAAATATCCCTTTAAGTGCTTCCGTAGTATAATATTACTTGCATAATGATAATTAGGCCACCTTTACATTATCGCTTTCACTACCGCTACCAAACCGTGAAGACACTCGTCAGTTACAGAGGTCCCTGCAGAGCTGAAAATAGCACAAAAATTCCCTTTAAAATGATCGAGTCTTGACCTGTTGTCAATCATTTTCATCAATTAACAATGCACTGACTCCGAAAACACTCAACACTATCAACTGTAGCCAATTCTCCTTGTCATGGATGAGTGCTGCCGCCTCAAAGCTAGAAGGTCATGGGTTCGAATCTGGCCTGGGGCCTTTCTGTGTGGAGTTTACATGTTCCCCCCCCCCCATGTTCACGAAGGTTTCCTCTGGGTACTTCAGTTTCCTCCCACAGTCCAAAGACATGCATGCTAGGTAAACTGGAGATTCAAAATTGCCTGTAGGTGTGAGCGTGTGAATGAATGGTTTGCGCACCCTACGATGGATTGGCAATCTGTCCAGGGTGTGTTCTTGCCTTTCGCCCAGAGTCTGCCGGGATAGGCTCAAGCTCCCTAGCGACTTTAGTGAGGAAGAAGCGGAATGGATAATGGATGGATGGAAGGATGGATACTCACAGCTGGCACAAAATTGTGGATAAATTTAACTAATAATTGTCCAATTTAAACAATACAGTGCACGTTAGGTAGCCTGCATTGCAGGATAAGCCACAAGCTATGGTGGGAGATAACCATGGTCTCTTTTTTTGTTAAGTGTACTTTGTGAATAGCTGCTTTTCTAAAGTTGTATTTATTTTTGAATCGCCCTTAAGCTGCATTTAGAAATAAGCTTCATGTGTTTACCTCACAGGAATTATTCTAATAATTGGAAAACTTATTACTGAAGGAAAATCACTAAAAATGGGTCAAGATCAGTCTTACTACTGTTACTGTACTCCAACTCTAGCTTTTTACGCTACTATGCCAGCATGAATGTTTTCATATCTAACTCGTCAGATGTACAGCAAACTATTATGAGTTCACTGAGAGGACTGCACCACTTGCTTACATAATTAATTAAGATTAAAATCAAGTTGCTGGCAAAAGCAGATACTGCACCATTAATTCTCTAGCATAATGGGGAAGGCATGACTTTCCTCTACAGCCATGTTTTTTCCTTACCTTTCGTTCAACGTAGCATCATACGATTCTTTGCAAGACACATATGGCTAGATTCTTGCCACTATATATGCATGTATTTACTACAAATATAAGACTGTGGTAAAATGGATATAATACTTCAGTTACTGCAAAATATTTGGAATACATGCAACGGAGTCCATTTCACAGACCTGGTCTCTAGAATGTCAGGAACCCTTCCCAGCATCCCCTGAGTCACTGGACTCCACTACCGTGTAATTTTTACAATTGTATATTTGTTGCATTTTCCGCATTTTTGGTCACAGCGACATTAGTGGCGTTATTGTTGTGAGGGGTTTTGTGGCTTGTTAGTGTTGCATGAGGCCCCCTTGCTGACAGTTTGAGGACGACTTTCTGATGCCGCGTAACCTCACTCACCAATATGTCCTCAGCCTGGAAGTGTATCAGAGCGGCACCATATTGGTGAAAGTAACAATTACAACGGAGTACATCTGCCAGTCAGTCAGTCAGTCAGAAAGGGACTTTGCCCTGTATATTGTATCCTGATTCTCATAGCAGAAAAAAAGATTTTGAAATACTCACACTTCAAAGGGTTAAGAAACCAAGCACAGCCTCTAAATATGGCAGGGTTCTGCTTTCACTTCCCTCCATTTCTGGTAAATTGTCGCACGTCATAAAGGCAACATTTGGTCAAGATGCTCAGGGAAGAATCAAGTTCAGAACGCAGATTGCGCTGGTCCGGTGCAGACAATATCTACTCTGCCTTAAAAAGTCAATGTTGATTCTGCGTCAAATGGTTTTCTGTGAATGGGCCGAGTCATTTCAGCTCCACTTCTAAAATGGTTTGTGGGTTAAAATCCAACCCTGATACCATTACATGATAGGAAAACGCAAAGAATGCAATTTGGTCCTGCGATGAAAGCAGGTGAAGATGGCAAGAAGCCAAGCGTGAGAGACAGCTTACAGTAAAATCTTAGGAGGCTTGCCAAGGCCTTCATTTCCCTGTTGTTTCCACAGAGGTGCAGAAGACAGGCTGTCCCGCATCGGTAGTTAAGGGCACACCCCTCTGAAACAAATCGAATCATCAGCAATGCCTCGCGGCATTGTAAAGGACACACACTGCACAAACAGACACACACACACAAACACACAGACATGATCTCTTTCTCCACATTAGCTTGACTCAGCTGAACAGATTTAAAGCCATCGATGTAAAAAGCCATAAAGTAGCCGCAGCAGGTAGAGCAGAATCGTGAATGGAGCAGAGGCAGGGTATCGGCCTATCCCGCAGAGAGGGAGGGTGCTGGGGGGGGTGGGGTTGTACTGGGGCACAGGGAGGACAGGACGGGAGGTGCAGGGTGGGCGGAGCTGGGCAGTGGGAGAGCCCTCCGCAGCTCCTGAGAAATGTAAACAGAAGGCCCTGCGCAAAGAGGGACACTCCTCACTTCCTGCCGCTAAGTGCGTCACGGAAACATTCCTCTCCTCTCAGCGTGTCACGACCTCAGAGCCATCCAGCATTCGCACACGCACACAAACACACACACAGACTTACTCACACAAACAAAAATACAGCCACACATGACAATAGATACAAACTAATTCACATAAACACAAACTCGCATACACATTGAGACGGATACACACATAGATTCACACACATTAAAGTATACTCAAAAACATACACACACACACACACACACACACACACACAAAAGACAGGCATTGCCAGACGAGTCATCAGGAAGTCTTCACCTGAGGGCCTGGAGCCACACACACACACACACACACACACACACACACCCCCTACGCCCTGCTGTTGCCGCCAGCGCCCCATATTCACTCCCTTTCCACCTCACACATGTTCCTGGCTCGACTGCCTCTGCTCTCGCTGGCACGTGCCCCGTCTGGCTGCCAGCACCCTGGCCTCCATTCACAAAACTTCTGAGAGTAAGAGCACTGACCTAGGATCAGTTTTGCTTGCACCACTCATAGTGGAACCAGTCCGGAGGTGGGCGGCAAAAACTGGCCTGGGATCAGTTTACAGACCCTTGAGCCTGAGCTCCGGTATGCTGCTGTTATGTCTCTCCACCAAAAAAAAAAAAAAAAAAAAAAGTTTTTCCCATTTTCCATGGTCACATGACGCATGGCTTTGACCTTTGACCTTCTGGGAGAGGATGGGGGGGAGGGGGTCACTAACCATGTGACTCTCAGCAGTTCACTCCAGGCAAGAGGGCACTGCTCTACTGAGAAACACTTCATGTGAGGAAACACAGGAAAAGAATGCGGAAACCATGGTGATAACATGCATGACATGCTCTCAGATGACCTGCCCTGCTCCCCATCCCCCCTCCCCCCTCCCGAGTCCTCCCCACCCCCCCAAAAAGGGCATGGCGACATTCAGTCATTTATAAATGCCACAGAGAGTGGCTAACCCTCTGTATACTGTTTCTGTTAAAAAAACCCATTTAGTTATTACTGATATATCCCCCACATGCAAACTGCAGCACTGTACAAGCTTTTAAAAGAACCATCCAAGACCCCAGCTGAGAGAATTTTAAAATCTTCCAAGCACATTAAACAACAAAGCTCATGGCTCTTTAATATGTGCTGTTAAGTTGCGAAGTATAGGCCCTTCTGAAAGAGGTCCTGAGCTTGTGACTGGGTGGGGTTCGACAATCACCCACCATCAACGCCTCATCAATTCTTCTAGGCTAATTGATTCGGAAGTTTGGAAGACTAAATATGACCTTGACCAAAACAGTGAATTTGTCCGCTTCTCAGCCGATTCTATAACACGGACGGCGGTGTTAAACGGGCCGTGTTGTTTTGTGGGGTGAACTGACGACCCCCCTCCCCCCCACCTCCCTCCCGCCAGCGGCACTGACTCAGCGGCGGGACATGTAAAACCCTCCTCTTGTGCAGTCGTGCCCAGCCGCAGGGTCCCACAATGCTCCACTTTCTCATTTCCCCTCCACGAGCACAAGTAATACGAGACGGCAGCCAACAACATCTACTGCAGGTTCTCACTGTCTCATTTACAGTAGAGTTCCTCTTCGGATGTGTGCCGTTTTTGGGTAATTATCACTGTTGTACTGGAGGGAAAAGTTCCACTTTTGTAGCTGCATGCAGCCATTTCACATCATCACGCCCATGCTTGACACCTTTAGCCTCTCAATTCACAATGTCACGCCCTTGTTTGACACGATTGGGCCAATAATTAACTCCGTCGGAATCATGTTTAACACCATTACTGCGCGCATGATTGTTGCCCTAAAGCCCTTATTTGACATTAGCAGACTAATTTTTCCTTTGCATCTACTGTATGTTTAACACCATCTGACGCTCTCCACCAACAGACCAAGATCCAAAATCACCATGGCCTATCTTTTACGGAATTTCACAACCATACACACAAACATGCTTACCATCGCACATGCACACACACTTTTCATACACACTTACAGATAAGAGTCTAAAAATTCACTAATTTTGTACACACCCCACCCCGACACCAACTGCACGGGCAGATTGCGGTAATGTCACACGATCCATCCATTTTATTTTATTATTTACTTTATTATCATTATTATTATTTACCTTATTATTTATTAACTTTATTTTGTTATTAATTAGCTAGCCCACGGAGGATGGGCTCCCCCACTCTAGCCGGGTTCCTCCTGAGATTTCTTCCCACTGGAGAGTTTTTTCTCGCCACTGTTTGAGGATTTTTCTCCTTACTGGGAGTTTTTTGCCTCATTTGCTATAGTGGGGATAAGGCTGGGCACTGCCTGTTTTGTTTATTTATCCATTTTCTCAGTGTAAAGCGCCTTTGAGACAGTCTCTCTGTGAAAAGCGCTATACAAATAAAATTGAATTGAATGATCACCGCAGTGCATTAAAAGTCATGATTCTCAATCATTGATGACTCTCACTTTGAAGTAGCCCCACATACATAGACAGAGCCAGAAAACAAAGACCCAGACAGGCAAGGTCTTCACCGAAAATATCTATTTATCAGCAAAGAGGAAGCGAGCACTAATGGATAACCCAACTAACTACCTTTATGCCAGCAATGCAAGTACAAAACAGTGCATTCATTTCCACTTCATGCCATTCGTATTCATATTTAATTATACTGGTATCATCAGTACTAATTATTATCAGCAGTACAGGACAATTCCAGGAGGAATCCAAGGGAATGAGATGCTATTGTCATTCAAAGTGGAGTTTGCTCATTTAACTACTTCGTCCATCCATCCATGATCAAATCCTGATCAGAGTCACAAGAGGGCTGGGGCTCATCCCACCATCAAATCAGCAGAAGGGAGGAATACACCCAGGAGAGTGACCCAATCCATCATCAGATCATTCACCATTAACTCTAGCGCCTGTGGGTCATTTAAGCCCCTTTCACAATTGGGGTGCGACTGCTTGCAACAATTCGGTCGCACGATCAACCAATAAAAAGTATCTCTCGCAATTGATCGCAAAAAGCTTTCACAAATGCAGCCGGCAGTCATACAACAAGAGCGACTAGAATCTAATACAGTCTTACAATGGTCTTACAATGGTAGCACAACGTTGCAAGATTTGATGCGAATTGTCGAACAACAGTCTCATAGTCACATCACAAACGCAACCGAATGCAAGACTCTTCTCTAGACATCCCTAGCACACGTGCGAGTTTGCAACATTGTACAACACTCGTACTACCGTCAGTGCGACCTAATGCGACTAAGTTGTTCGCATACGGTCGCGTCTGAATTTTGAACATGTTCAAAAATCAGACACGACCGGTTCCGACCGCTAGAGACTCTGCAATGACTGCGATACCTCACAAGACACCCAGCAAGTGCTCATGCAACACTGCTAAAAGTGTGTTGCAGGTGGTCGTAAACTGCTCACAACCCAATAGTGAAAGGGGCTTTGGAGTTTCTAATTAACCTCAAATGCAGGTCTTTGAACTGTGGGAGGAAACTGGATTGCCTGCTGGAGGAAGCCTATGCAAACACAGGAGAAGCATGCAAACTCCACACTGAAAGGCCCTGGAGAGATTCAAACCCACAACCTTCTTGTTGTGAGTCAACAGCGCTACCTACTGCTCCAGTCCTACTTTAGGTTCTCTGCGATTGCATTTGATATGACTCTAATGTCGTTGGTGTCACAAATTCATACTGTTAGATGTTTCCAGAACCAAAACAGGTAGCAACCATGGCAACATTTCAGGTCATGGCAGACATCTTTAGTCTTAGATTCAGCTAACACAGGCAGGTCAGAAGGAGGTCACGTCGCCACTGCAGACAGGTCCAGCTTCTCACCTTTCAGGTTTTTGGGGTGGTTCTGCTTCGTGCGCGGCATCTTTCCCTCCTGCTCAGAGTCGCATCGTCGACAGGGCGCGGGTGTCGAACCTCAGCAGCCGGAGGGCTTGGGACCCCGTGGAGTCATCTACAAGAAGGACACAATGAACAAGTCAGGGGGTCTCTGTATGGAGAGGGCTAAACTTGGCTTTCATCCGTCAGCCCCCCGCCCACAAATAAACCTAGTGCAATCCCTATATGTATATATATACACACACACACATACACTGAGTGCGATACTGAGTGTCGTTCCTAAATATACTGAGTGCAGTCTGCATGGCCTATACACTGAATGCAGTCAGTATATACACTGAGTGCGATACAGAGTCATCCTACATATTCTGACTGCAATACTGAGTGACATTCGTAAATATATGGAGTGATGTCCGTATAGCCTGTAGCCCGTATACATACTGAGTGCAATACTCAGTGTCTCCGTATACATACTGAATGCAGTCCATTCAGTGGGCTCGAAAATTACTGACACCCCAGACAGGCAAATCATAATCAATACAAAAAATTCTTAACAACATAATTATAGAGAAACGGAATATACCAAAATGAGTAAAATACTTTCCTTTATTAAAGTTTCAATGGAAATAGCCAAAATCATAACAATCATTTAATACAAAATAAATTTCAACAAAATCAAAGTTTCATAATAATTGGCACCCTTCATTTAGTACTGAGTGCAACCACCTCTGGCATGGATAACAGCATGGAGTCTCTTACTGTACTATTTGACAAGGTTACTTTTTGACAAGGTTAAGGCACACATTTGGGGGGATTTTGGACCATTCCTCTAAGCAGATCCTTTCAAGATCCTTCACATTCTTGGGTTTGCGTTTATCAACTGCCCTCTTCCATTCAGCCCGCAGGTTTTCAATTGGATTGAGGTCTGGGGACTGAGATGGCCATTGCAGAACGTTGATTTTGTTGTCACAGAACCATTTCTGTATGGATCTTGAGATATGCTTTGGGTCACTGTCTTGCTGGAGAAGTTCACCTATGGCCAAGTCCTAGGCTTCTGGTGGAGGCCAGATTGTCAGCCAAAATATCCCGATACTTGGTGGATTTTGTCATGCCATTAATCTTAATCAGTGCCCCTGGACCTCTTGAATTAAAGCAGCCCCAAAACATGACTGACCCACCATCATATTTCACTGTGGGTATGAGGTGTTTCTCCTCATATGTATCTCTGTTTCGGCGCCAAACATGCCAATGCTGTATCTGACTGAAACGTGCAATTTTGGTCTCATCTGACCAAAGCACCTTGTTCCAGTCATAATATAAATGACATTTGGCAAACTCCAAGCACTTGCTTCTGTGTCTTCTGGTCAGAAAAGGCTTTCTTCTGGCAACCCAAAGAGCCTGTGGTTGTGGAGGTGGCACCTGATGGTGCTTTTTGAAACCTGATGACCCCAAGATGCCACCAAGGCCTGTAATCCCTTCACACTAATTCTTGGGGATTTAGTTGCTTCTCTGACCATCCTCCTCAGTAACCTGAGGGGCAAAATGCACTTGCATCCTCTACCCTTGAGGTTGTCAGCAGTTCCACATCTTTGGAATTCTTTAATAATTGCTCTGACAGTGCTCAGTGGCAAGTCCAATCGTTTGTGAATCTTCTTGTAACCATTGCCAGATTTATGAAGGTCTATGACCATCTGCCTTTTTTGAACCGACAGCCATTTTGTTTTCTTCATGGTGTTGGATGACAAAGGGATATTGCATGCGTGTTACCTCATTTTTATACCATAGTGAAACAGGAAGTGATGTACTGGCTCAATATAGTTCAGAAACACTTAGATAAAACTTAAAGAAGTGAAATTTAATACCTGCTTTAATTTTGGTAAGATGTCATTTGGGCCAGGTCATGCGGTAACAAAGTAACAAAATTGGTGTATTTTGTATCATAGCTCCAAAACTAATTAAGACAGAGTTACAATTTAAATGGCTTTGAGTAGGTCTTCCCAAGTACTTCAAAGAACAAAATAGCTAATTTTGTTCATTTGATTTATTTTGGGTGAAAATTTGGGTGTTCCTGAGCCCATGCATTGATTTCCACCACAAAATCCTATTAGTTTTTCATGCAGTTCCACCTGAGACCCTGAAGATCACGGCCATTCAATATTGGTTTTTGGCCTTGTCCCTTGCATACAGAGATTTCGCCAGATTATTTTATGATACAACATACCATAGATGATTAAGTCCCCAGTTTCTTTGCAATTTCATTCTTAAATTGTTGAACAATTTTCCTTTGCAGTCTGTCACAGGGTGGTGAAGCCCTCACCACCTTCTGAAAGACTCAGCCTCTCTGAGATGCTCTTTTCATACCAATTCATGTCACTGACACGTTGTCAGTTAATCAAATTAGCTGTGAGATGTTCCACCAGGTGCATTTTTTTAGCATTATAAAATATTTCCAATCTTTTGTTGCCCTGTCCCAACTTTTTTGAAACATGTTGCTGGCATCAAATTCAAAATGAGCAAATATTTTTTCTAAAAACAATACATTTCTCAGTTTTAACATTTGATATTTTGTCTTTGAACCATTTTCAATTAAACATAGGGTTTAAATCAAGGGCGTAGGTTTGCATATGGACGGTGGGGACATGTCCCTACCAATATTTTGGGAAACCAGATTGACCTTACCAATATTTCAGCAAACTCGTTTTTATCATCTTTCCAGATAAGCCACATTTGACCCAGTTGTGGAGGCTACGTCTCCATGACAACCTATTTATGCATTCTAGCATTTGATTGGTTGAAAGGGAGGGGCTACCTGAAGGCTAAAAGTCAAGAGTAAATTGACCACTCTATTCAGGTCATGAATATTCATTTTTGTCCAAAGCGGGGCTTGAGGTACGCAACTGGATTGCTGGCTTTGATTACATGGTGTTTGCAATGGCTTGCCCATGGAAGAGAACTGTAATTTGGCATTTGTTCCACATTTTTCTTCATCACTTTTACAGAAATTTCATTGTCTGAGAGCGTGAGGAAAAAAATATCGTTAAACAAGTTATCGTGAATCTAACATGATGCAGTCCGATAAAATGCTTGGTTTGCGGCTTGTCCAATTCACAGATAGTCAGTGGTCCATTCTGAAGTGTTTATCTTGGCTGCAGTCGCGTTAACGCACAGAGAGATGGAAAGGGGTTTGTATATTCTGAGAGCAATGCTGACTGTCATCCATATATATATATATATATATATATATATATATATACACACTGAGTGCCATCCATTCCATATAGCTTATATACTGAGTGCAATCTGTTCACGTACATCAACATTTCCACAATTTAATTGCTTTTCGGCTTAGTACCCCAGCACGCTGTATTTGAAAACAGAGAATATGACATTAAGGTAGGGACTGTCAGCTTAATTTGTGGGTATTTCAAATGACTTTGTGTGAACCATGCAAAGCCTTTTTATTCCATGTCACTGAACAAGTACAATCAGCATAATATGACCGAAACACTACATAGAGATAATGGCACCAGTGTGCAAGCCCTATCGATGAAATTGCAAATGAGTTTCTTTTCTTTTACGATTAAAACACCAATGAAGACAGAAAAACGTGGTACTTGGTGTCACGGGTTCTAAGTTTGCGCAACTCTGGTAAAAGTCAAAAGAGAAATAAAAAAAATGACAATCCAATCACAACATAACTACATAAGGCCATACTCTGTACAAGTGCTCGAAAAAGGCAAAAATTCTTATCACTGGGTTGGAACCCAATAGTCACAAAAACTGTACCCAAACCAGCAATATATAATTCTTCTGACCCCGTTTTGCTTGATAAGGTAGTCATTATACCAAAATAGAATACTGTTGTACCTTCAGAGTATTTGTTTCTCATAGAATAGCTACCGTCTCTTTACCTTAAGGAACACTACTGCTCCTTCTCTGCACCTTCAGGAACAATGATGTCCCTGTCTCTTAAAAAACAACAATGTACTGTCACTGTACTTCAGATCAATCTCTATACCTTCAAGAGCAATAATTTGCCTTCTCTATACATTTTTGGAACAGTATGTTCTCAGTACCTGAAGTAAAGGCTAATGCCCTTAGAGGTGTCCATTATCAGAAATTAATGGATGTCATGGAGACCAGAACTGTCTGATGTGCAGGGGAAGAGGGTTGCTGCCAAAACATCCATTAATTACTGATAATGGACATCTCGAAGGGCATTATCCTGCCGATATAATGGTTACTTACCAAAGGAAAAATTAAGACCATTAATCTACATTTTCATACTTTTTGCCATCAAAATCCTTTACAATAAAAAAAAAGTCTTTCTCAGGGCTTAGCTCAACTTCCCTGGTAACAAAGAACAATTTCCCTGGAACTACTTAGTCGTAGACATGCTTATATTAGGAATGAATAGACAGCAAGCAGCCAATCCGAATCAAGTATCCACACAGACCACTTTCATGATGTACCTTCTCTGACCTTAAAGAACAAAGAAGTGCATTCTCTGTGGCCTAAAGAACAACCCCAATAACGAAAAATTCATCACATCATAGAAAATGCAAAAAATATGATTACTTATTAGATTTGAAGTCCAATCACCCTCCAGTGTATTTAAAACAGTACCTGCAACACATTACTTGATGTCCTACTGTGCATTTAATTGCTTATGAAAAATATACAATGTGAAGCCAATGGAGTCCAAAAAAGTTGGCCAAGTCCACCGTCTACCACTGTGTAGTACTATCATGCCTTTTAATCACACCCATTAGGCATTTGGGCAGTGAAAACACCAATCCTCCATTTATGAACGTCTTCAGTTGCGGAATTGTACAGGGCCTTTGTTGCCATATATTTTAGCTTCATAATGCACGATACATTCTCAATTAGAGCAATCATCAATTAAAAAAAAAAAAAAAAAACTCGGATGTGGCCTTTTCGCCAAAAATTTCTCACACTTCTGGGACTGCCACAATTCCAGTGCGCAGCTTACGAAGCGGTGCGCTTTGTACACTAGCGCATAGGCTTATTGCATGCTCAAAATAGCGATCTTATCATCTTACATCAGCGCTTCTCAAACCTCTCCAGGAGTACCACTTCTCCTGCATGCTTTAGATCTGCTCCCTGCTTCAGCACAGGCGAGTCAAATAATCAGCTTGTTATAAACCTGTGAAGATGCTTGATAATGAGCGAATAATCAGAATCATCTGTGCTAGCGGGGAGAGATCGAAAACATGAGAGAGGTGGTTCTCCAGGAGAGGTTTCAGAAGCGCTGATCTACATCATCTGTGATTCTTGACGGCAACGCCAAAAATTATGCTAGAAATTATATCCATCACCTGAATATCGCCATGGAAGGCCCTTCCCAAAACTTTGAGAAAATAACCGTTCCTCAGCCGAAAGCTTCTTAATACGGCTTCTAAGCTCGGTATCGTACGGCCAAGTACCCCTAACAACGCAGGCTAACGCAACTTCTCCTCTGCTGCTGCACGAGACCGAAAGCAACTTGGCCACCAAACTATCCCACAAAGCATCGGACATGGGACTAGATTGCAATATCCGGGCCTTTTTTTTTTTTTTTTTTGCATTGGCAATTGCTTGAATCGGAGGACTGCACGCTCACTCTCAGCATACGAAGTCATTCACCTATTCTGTGCAAAGTATGATTTTGCAGACGTGTTTTTTCATAGTTCCTGTATGTTTCTCTGCATCAAGAGTGAACTCAAAAAAGTGCAAGTCGCATGTTCCATGGGATACATTTTGGACCTGGCGCTGGCTATCCATGTCATCTTTGATCCAAGGAACACAGTGGTTCATTTCTCCCAAAGAGATGTGAGATGTTGACTTGTCAAACCATCAAACATGCTTCACTGTACTACTATCTATCCGAGATGACATAGAGCCCAGAGAAGTCAGGAACGCTTTGGGACTGTGTTTCTGTATGGCTTTGGCTGCATTGTGAAGCTTTAACTAGAATCAATGGACGTACTGTGAATTGTGTTGAAGAGCAAAGTTTCACCAAAGTATTTGTCTATGTTGTGATATCCATTACAGACACGGTTTTTAAAGCAGTGACACCTGAGGAATTGGAGATCGTCATAACATTGCAACTTGTCACATCATTATCACGACAAATTGCCCCTGAGCCAACTTTTTTTGGGGTCTGTAGCTGTAATCAGATCTGAAATAAGTGTATATTTTCAATGAACAAATGAATTTGCACGTTAAAGCATCAAGTGATGTGTTGTTGTATCATTTTCAATATAGTTAAGGGTAAATAGACATTTCAAAGCGCTCCTATTTTTATTCTATTTGCATTGTCCAAAATGTGCCAACATATTTGGAACTGGGGTTGTAATTCTAAGACCTTAGGTAAGCAATTGACAAAGACATGCCAGTCATTAAGCAAAAATGATTGTGCACCTAAGTGGTTAACAGCTCTCTGCTTCACATCGGGCTGTATCGACAAGATGGAGAGGTCTGTTAATCTCATAGGTGCGCAATTATTTTCATATACTGATTGGTATGTGGTTGTTTATTGAGCTCATACACAGTAACAACACACATATGCCACGCTACAGGCATAATTTATATGTTTTTGTCCAAGAATTCCATTTATATGCAGATCATTGGCTGCCGTCACTACTAATTTAGGGTGCTTTGAAACAGCTGAAATTTCAGTTGCTTTGTGCAATAGTGCAATCCTTACTTCTATTTCCATTTGTTGCTTTATAAAAGCAGTGGTAACTAATTCCACAGCGTCATAACTCCACTCAGACAGTCATTGTCATGTGCTTTCCCACATCTGTCATAATCACCACACTCTGCAAAAGTTGTAATAGTTACATCATAAAAACTAAAAAATGCTACCTGTGTCAATTTTAGCTTCACTTCTGATGTTTGTAACTCTGTGACAGTGTCAATTAAATTTAGCCCAGAATTCAAAATGGGGATAAAGTACAAAGCAGTGGCAGCTGGTGAACTGAAAATTGATGAAGCCCAGGACATCCCTTGAAAATAATGATTAATGTTGACCTGTTTTCAACAGTTTAGTGTAAGTGACATTACGTGAAGTCAGAAAACACTCAGGACCATCGGGTGTACCCAGTGCTCCTTTTTAAGGTAAGATGAGAACTAATAAGACTTGATCAGTTTTCAAACATTTTCCTTGATTGACTGCTTTCCAATGATAATAATAAGTTATCAGCAGTTAAACACACAGCTTCCTTCTTAATGTAATGTTGCAATGATTAAATAGAAAATGTTTCATTCCCTTAACAAAAAATATAAACTATGTTGACTTCCGTGTTTGCTTCTAGCACATCCTGCTGCATCAAATCTGAGCCTCATGATGGTTCAATCACAACAAAAAAAAGAAAATTACCAACAAATATTCACAAAAGATTTGCGTTGACTGAAATGCACTTTCGTGTCAAAATTATGCGTTTTCTTTCCCATGCTACCTTATGAGGAAAACTAGCCACATCAGATAATGTTGAGCGTTTTCGGGGTATACATAATGTTAATTTAGATGAATGACTGAAAACAGGTCACGACCGATCATTAGTTTCAAGGGATGTTCTGCGCTTCAGCAATTTTCATCTCACCAGCCACCACTGGTCAAAAGTGTCAAAAGGCGAACATATTTGGAACTACTGAACAGGTGTACATTTATCAGAAAAAAAGTGCACACCCTTAAAATGTCCTTCAACCAGTCACAATTGAGTACTCAACAGACCCATGCAATAAAGATTAATGACTTTAATGAACATATCTTCTCTGTGCCTTAATCCTTAAAGTGCTTAACTTTTTACTCGCCCTAACCCTCTAAAAGTTAACCATTCATTATTTAGTTGACAAATGACCTTCAAAGGGACACACAAATACCTGCGAACCCTTCTAAAGGTCATTGCCATCTAAAAATTGACAAAATTGTTGACGTTTTGAAGGCTGAAATCTGAAATTTTGCTTAATATATGTTGCGCCCTGTGTGATTATAACAGCGATCATCACTTTAAGGGTTAAAGAACAATAGTATACTTTTTTAACCAACAAAAACAACCATGCATCTTCTCTGCGCTGTAAAGTAAAATAATACACATAACATACTGGACAAAAGTTTTAGGAACATTTAAAGCAATTCCACAACACGACGATGCTACCAAAGATCATGAAATGAAAGGTGTGTTAATACTGAGAGATGTACTATAAAGAGCTGTGAACTGTTAAAAATGAAAGGTGTGTTAATACTGAGAGATGTCCTATAGAGAGCTGTGAACTGTTAAAAATGAAAGGTGTGTTGATACTGAGAGATGTACTACAAAGAGCTGTGAACTGTTAAAAATGAAAGGTATATTAATACTGAGAGATGTCCTATAGAGAGCTGTGAACTGTTAAAAATGAAAGGTGTGTTAATACTGAGAGATGTACTATAAAGAGCTGTGAACTGTTAAAAATGAAAGGTATATTAATACTGAGAGATTTACTATAGAGAGCTGTGAACTGTTAAAAATGAAAGGTGTGTTAATACTGAGAGATGTACTATAAAGAGCTGTGAACTGTTAAAAATGAAAGGTATATTAACACTGAGAGATGTCCTATAGAGAGCTGTGAACTGTTAAAAATGAACTGTTAAAAATGAAAGGTGTGTGTTAAAAATAAAGGTGAGAGAGATGTACAATAAAGAGCTGTGAGCTGTTAAAAATGAAAGGTGTGTTAATACTGAGAGATGTACGATAAAGAGCTGTGAACTGTTAAAAATGAAAGGTGTGTTAATACTGAGAGATGTACTATAGAGCTGTGAACTGTTAAAAATGAAAGGTGTGTTAATACTGAGAGATGTACAATTAAGAGCTGTGAACTGTTAAAAATGAAAGGTGTGTTAATACTGAGAGATGTACAATAAAGAGCTGTGAACTGTTAAAAATGAAAGGTGTGTTAATACTGAGAGATGTACAATAAAGAGCTGTGAACTGTTAAAAATGAAAGGTATATTAATACTGAGAGATGTCCTATAGAGAGCTGTGAACTGTTAAAAATGAAAGGTGTGTTAATACTGAGAGATGTACAATAAAGAGCTGTGAACTGTTAAAAATGAAAGGTATATTAATACTGAGAGATGTCCTATAGAGAGCTGTGAACTGTTAAAAATGAAAGGTATATTAATACTGAGAGATGTCCTATAGAGGGCTGTGAACTGTTAAAAATGAAAGGTGTGTTAATACTGAGAGATGTACAATAAAGAGCTGTGAACTGTTAAAAATGAAAGGTGTGTTAATACTGAGAGATGTACTATAAAGGGCTGTGAACTGTTAAAAATGAAAGGTGTGTTAATACTGAGAGATGTACTATAAAGGGCTGTGAACTGTTAAAAATGAAAGGTGTGTTAATACTGAGAGATGTACTATAAAGAGCTGTGAACTGTTAAAAATGAAAGGTGTGTTAATACTGAGAGATGTACTATAAAGAGCTGTGAACTGTTAAAAAAAGGTGTGAAAGAGTGTACTTAAAGGGCTGTGAACTGTTAAAATGAAAGGTGTACTATAAAGAGCTGTGAACTGTTAAAAATGAAAGGTGTGTTAATACTGAGAGATGTACTATAAAGAGCTGTGAACTGTTAAAAACTAAATCCCGTCACTTCCCTTTACAAATTAGGAATACTGTCCAGAAGCTTTAAGATAATTGGCTGTTTGGTTGTCCAAAACATATTGGAGAGCCTGCCACAGTTCCTCTGCAGGCTCACAGTCTTAGTTTGTGTCAGTCTCTCCAGGTAATCCCAGGCTGCCTTGATGATACAGTGATCAGGGCTCGGTCAAGACAACATTATCAATGGTCTTTAATGAAATACTGACTTTTTTGCAAGATTATTAATATTTGGCATTTCAAATTTACATTTCATCTGCAGCTACAGAAACCAATGTGGAAAACAAAAAATAAAAATCCAAGACCACAATTAAGTTTTTAAAAATCCAGGGTGCATAAAACCTTTGCATAGTGCAGTACCTTCTCTGTACTTTGAATTGACGTTAACGTACCCCGCTTTAAACCTTTATTCCAGAGAGAGCAGTGGGATTACCAACATTATTTTACAACAAGCTGTAATTAATAGGTGATTGTGACACACTTTGCCAGTCCTTTGAGGTTTCTGATTCAAAAAGGACTGGATCACTGTCTGCAGGCGGTTCTAAAACGCACTGACAATCAGTCCATGTTACCCCTGTGCCTCTGCACATTCAGTGGCCTCATTCAATAACCACTATGCAAACGCTGAAAGGGGCATTCTGAAGCCAGTGTGAGAAACAGCTTTCACAGTGATAATTTCAGAGAAACACTCACTGAAAACAAACTAAGACAAGCTCGAGTTTTGGCTCAGGTACAAACGACCACTCTTTAACAACAATCCACACAAACGGTGACGGGAGGGAAACCAAAACGCGCACGAAACCTCAAAAATGGCCCCTTACAAAAAACACAGTGCAACACACGCAGGCAGATATTCAGAATGAAAATGTACACACGTCATACATCACTCCTATATAAAGACAGAACTCCCCCAAAATGTTTCATACTTAAACTACAATCTGTCATAATGGATTTAATTTTTCCCCTAATTACCAGGCAAAACCATACAAGACATTAAACAGTTCAACTCGACTAGTCTTTCTTGAGGACAATCTAAGGTTTAAAACTGTACCATCTTTCAGCAAATGCTGGAATTTTCCATATGGTGTCATTGTAACATTGCCACTGGTACAATTTTTGTTTCAATTTCTTCTTGAAAATGTGCCAGGAAAATTAAAGTCATTGTGAAGCCCAGTTTAAAAGAAAAACAAGGCTACAAAGCTACAGACAGCAATCTTTTAAATCCTGCTGCCAGACCTCATGAAGATTGAACCCCAGTATGCCATGACCTTAAGTACATCATCACAAAATACCCAATTTACCCGGCAGAGAAACAGACAGAGACAAAGACAGTCGAGCCAAGTGCAAACCCACACAACACAACATTTTTCTTTGGTAAGAGGCCTGCGTATTTCACAGAATGATACGTTGTGATAATTACCATCTTAATCCCTGCGTTTTAAACGTTAAAGGATGATTCTGCTTTACATTTTTTGTGATTTCCGAAAATTATATCATCAGCCGATATTGCATAACATCCATAGGATTTTTCCTCTTGCAGTGGTACATGTGCGCGCAATAGCAATGACATCATCCTACAGAGACAACAGAGCGCGAGCTCGTTTAGAGAACTTAAGAGGACAGACAAGAAAAACAGACAACCTGGCGCGGGTGTATTTTGCTTAATCGTGGAAACTGCATTAAAGAATAATACTCGATTTGGTAAAGTACCTGAGTCAGGATAATGGTTTGTTTACATTACCAATGAATACAACTGAAACCGACTGAGACAATATCGAAAATTATATTACCAGACTTCGCGGGATTACAGAAGTATTTCCATGCAACATACGCGCGGACCAAGCATACCAGCACGCGGTGTTCTCACGTCCTAGATCTGCCAAACCAATGCCAAAAGAGCAATGTATGCTTCATCCTGCACGTTTTTCCTTGCACTGGTCAGAAAACCTTTGCAGTGCATGCATTGTATTAGGGCAAGAAAAAGCCGAGAGAAGCAATCGGCTGTGCATGAGAAACCACAAGTCCACGTACAATAGTTAGTTGAGTGACCTTCATCACGAATATCGTTTTTAAAAGGTGCGGGATTCATACAAGCGCTGTGGCCGCCGCTTCTGAAGTCACATGAACGCGCGCGGTTAAGGGGGGGAGGAGCCGGGGAAAACCCCTCTGCAACACGGCGCGTGAAGGCACTTCCCAATCCGCAAAACCTGCAGCACAGCTTCGACTAATTACATTCCATTCGTTTGTCAGGATTCAGCCCTTCATACATTGTAATGAAAATGAGCTGGCGCAATTGCGCATTGGAAGACGAAAAACTATCGACAACACAGCGCCAGCCACAATAATAGCAAGGAACATAAAGAACTGCATTGACATGCAGCAAACGTCTACGTGTAGCCAATTAGCTACCCTGATGGCTAACTAAAGCATTGCTGTTTTCCAATTCGCTGAACAGTTGTCCAGTCGATTTGGCCTAAATTTAAACGCATCATCTTCATTATACCCCAGTAACTGAACGGCAAGCCAATCGCCACATTCACTTAACGTTACACTGTAAACTACAGCGCCCGTCAACAACCGTTGTAGCTAACAAGCTAGCTTGGTGCGTGCGAGCCTCCGTCAAGCAAAAATACAAATCACACGCCCCATTCATCCTAAACGACTCTTGTGCATATGCTATTGCGGCGCATAAAATCGGAGACATTCATACTTACGAATGCGCTCTCAATTATTGTCGTTTTATTCATATGGTGATAAACCTTAACGGTAAAGGGGGAAGGTCTGTTTTCTCTCTCCGTACTCCCTCTCACTTTCTATTGCAGGAAACAGGCAGGCCCACTGACGTCAACGGGGGTCCCGTCTCCGCCTCCTAGTCACAAAACGTCAACTCGGGGAGATACTCAACGGTCGAATACTGCCAGGAAAAAATACGTGTCGAGGCAACTGAGACGGTTTTCCCGAGTGGATAACATACTAAGTACTCAGAGATTTATATTGCAGTGTTCTGAGGCACAAGTGGCATAAACAGAAGTTAAGCTTTTTGTCTACGATATAAGGTCGTTCTTCGATATCCCCCTTAACAACCTCCCCTTTGCACATAGTTTAGGAGTGACGGTTTTCCCGGAGGTTCCTTGTTGTCAGGTCACGTTATGCCCCTTCGCTACCGCCTGGGCTTTCCCATGCAGATTCCCTTCGAAGGCTAATCCAGCTGTACGCTTCGCAAACGGCCTTTTCTACTCAGAATCCGCACAGAATCTTTCACTCTCCAAGGGGGAAAGCAAGCCGAGAAGTAACACTTCAAAGCCAGATTCCAAGTTCATCGTCCATGGCGTAGTTGAAAAGCTTGTCATTTGCTGCGTCAAGAGCTTGTCTACGTTTACACGCCATTATTCTGCTCATTCTAGCATTTCCTCTCATGTTGGTTTTATCTAGCCTATTTATTCATTTTCTTGTCTGTTTTAGTGAGCGCCGAACATTGAAAAACCATTGTTTTGTCTCCGTTTTCAGACTACAAACACCCTATCACATAAAACGTAAACAGCTCCCGGTGTTCGCTTTAAAGTTGCTGAATAAATACATGCAGACAAACTGAACGAGAGTATGCAACAACGAGAGTCTTCATCGCCGTATACATAATTGGCGTAACCTGCATCCGTTCATTGCCCGCGCTAATATTATTTATGGCCAGTGCAGTCTTAATTGTGTGCATGTATCAACATCTGAGGCTAATGAATGAATTTTTAACATTATGTTAGTAATGAATGCGCCGATGAACCAAAACATTCAAACTTCTCAGATGAAGCAAATAATGTTAATTATCTTGTAACCACTGCGCATGTCAAGGTCTGCAGACAGACCTTACGCGGTAAGCAAACAGTCGGGACTTTTCGTAAACATATTGGATGTTGGACAAATGGGATCTGAACTACCTTGACATGGACCAAATCATTATGGCCAGGCGAGTGGGTCAGAGCATCTCCAAAATGGCAAGGCTTCTGGGGTGTTCCCAATCAGCAGTGGTAAGTACCAACAAACAGTAGTTCAAGGATGTACAAACCATCAACTGGTGACAGGGTGTTGGACGCCAAATAGTCATCGACGCACAAAGAAGGCTATCCCGTCTGGTCCAAATCAACAGAGGGCAGCTGTGGCACAAGTCCAAGACCGATTTAATCATATTTATGTGAGGAATGTGTCACAACACGCAGTGCATCACGCCCTACTGTGTATAGGGCTTCATAGCTGCAGACCAGTCAGAGTGCCCATTCTAGCCCTGGTTCACTGCTGAAAGTGCCTCTAATGGACACATGAGGGTCAGGATTGGACGTTGTAGAAAACTGAATATGACCGCTCGGTCCAGTGAGTCCCATTTTCTTTGATGTCATGAGCATTGGCCAGGTATGTGCGCCTTATTAACCTGAGGGTGGTGGGGGCGGGAGTTTAATGGTTACTTTTGCAATTCAGGAACAGTGTTAGGTGTTACTACCTAATTCTGCTGAGCTATGCTGTGCTAAGCGTAATAAATCGTTGTTGGCATAATGCTAACTAGCAGTCTAACATTTCAGCACTTTAGAATAATTTATTATACAGTTGATTCTGTTTGTATTTTCCATTTTGAAATTAATTTTTTTCCCAGAAAAAAAAGCAAAACTAATGTAAAAATCACCATTACCATTTAACATTAGGACCTCAAGGCATTCATTTTACCAAAAGGAAAATGGAAAGTCTTTTTGGAAGACTTCCCTCACTTCCAGTGGCCAAGTTGAGCTACTTTCTTGACAATGCTGCTATGTAGCTTGTCAGTATGCATGGGAAATGAACAATTTAGGGATGTCGCCCTGACAGTAACCCACCGTCAGTGCACAGCACAGTATCTTTTCCCATCACATCCATCTAGTTTTGCTATCATTACAAAGCTCCTGTCTTTGTGGCAGCAACACTACAGTTTCAAAATGTGAAAATAATTGGTCATTAACTTACACCTTATCTAGGAAATGGCTGCCAGCTCAGAACTTGGAGGAGAGCAGACTAATGCTGTGGGGACCTATTTTTGAATACATATTCATACCGTTAGCTCTGTCGCAGTCAGACAGAAACAGTCAGGTATTTACGTCAGCCCCAGTCTACGTATAATCCCACCTACTAGGCACGAAAATGTGGGACTGCAGCAATAATGTCATGCATAGCAAATTTCATGGGAACACCTACATTTTCTTTTTTTACCACTCCCCTCTTGTCACAGTTAACCAAGGCCCCTTGTGATAAAAGACATAAAATGCCTCATCCATCTGACCCAGAAAGCATCAGCTTGTTATAGGATTTTATTTGCCCCCCCCCCAAACCCCTCACCCTACGTAAGCACACAGAGACACACGCACACACTCACACATACAGACACACTCACACTCACTTCAGGCTGTTTCCATGGTGTTCAGACTAAAAACTGTTTATTCAAATTCATTGATGAGTGAACAGGATATTTATTCAAACGTAACTGATGTTCAGATTGAAATGGAAATGCACTCAAGCTTTTAGATTCTCATCTTAAAATTAGCGTTACCTGAGTTTCATTATCTGGGAATACAGTGTTGGCCATGATTGTGTTTGTAATTAGGTTGTGCATTCCTCTCTAGCCCACCATTTGTCTGTGACCATGTTTACCTCATGTGCACTTCTTGAGGCTTACCCTAACCAGATGAGTGGAAATTTCCTATCAAGAGTGAGCAAATTTTACTGAATCTCTCCCCACTGCTATGATGAACTTTGCTCTTGTATTCTTCTGCATTGAATGGATTAACTTAAATGGCAATATGACATTTGGTTCTACCTTACCTGCATCCTCTTGTCTGAATCTAAAGTTTAAAAGGCCTCTCTCTTAAAACATATAAAGGGTATCTTCCTCTGTGCGAAGCCTACAGGCTTAAACAGCTCAAAGGTGTTAAGTGAGTGGGTTTAAAATATAAAATTTTCTCAGGCAATAGCCCTCTGCAATATTTTAATAGCCTTTTCACCAGCCAGGATAATGTTTAACCAGAGGCATCTCTTCACTGCAGGAGTCAGCAAGAGCTTCGACCATGGCCTCGTGTGTTAAGTCAAACATTTGCATGGGACTAACACTGGGTTACGACATGTAAGCTGTAAAGTAAGCTCCCAGTCCTTTTGTTTGAGCGATAGAGAAACGAGCCAAGATATCACTTGCTCAGTTCAGGCAGTGACTGGAGTGTACCATCTGGACTTCGCAGAATGCATGTGCGAGATTCCAAAATTAAAACGAATCCGTTGTACGCCAACCTAACACAATGACAGTCACGGAAGAGCCGGCGATCAAATTGCTCGTGCATGCAAGGCGATGACTGTTAATAACCTTGGGTTGTTTCGCGGGCGGACATCAGCAAAAGGGTTGGAGAACAACAGTAGGCTACCGAATTTCTGTTGAGAAGCAAGCCGCGCGGTCGGGAATCTAACCACTACCGCCGCGCTTAGGCTGGGTTTTTGCGCTTTAACCATTGGTTTTCGCTTCCAAATCCATTCCTTCCAAGAGCACGTCCAGTTTTCCTTAATGCGGAAAGAGCTGACCTTCCTTTGGCGCCACAGGTCAGAAAATTGATGGTTTGGCTGCATTTCCTTGATATGGATGCGACTGTCACTCGTGCTCCCTGCACACTGCTGGCTGTACTTTAGGCAAATTGAAGTTTTTGTTCACTTACCCTACACTTAACGCACCGACAGCTTGCGGACTACGGCGTTGTGGTTGTATAATTACCAGGTGGTAATTGCCATACTCATTCCTTCGCAGCTGCATGTGTACATTCAAAAAATGACAAGCAAATTAATCCGATGTTGTGCGAGGCATGTGGGTGTGTTTCTATCGCAGCGAGTTACGTAACAGAGGCTCTTGGCAACAGGCTGTCTCCATCAAGTCCCTCCGCCCCATCCAAGAGGACATTCCGGGGTCAGTCCCACACGAGTGAGCGAGTGAGTTATGACTGGTTAATGCACTTGGGGGATAAGAGATCTGTCGCCTCATTCTAGCCGGGGTCGCTAATGACAGCGAGGACTCCGCTCGCTACAGCCAGCTTTTAGTGGCGGCCGTAACTCATGCCATTGGAAACTTGGAAATTTCATTATTAAATGGTGGGTACTTCATTTCTTGAAAAAAAATAAATAAATAAAAATCAGAAACACCACTTTCGTTTGGTTATAAAAAATGAACTTGAATGACCTTGATAGCAGCTTGACATATCATCCTAGTATTAAAAACACATTTTTAAATATTATTACAGCCTATATGGAAAAAAATACCCCTGATCTGGCATCAAGATTGTTTTATACCAATCTGCAGGTTCCTCCCTGTTGCGCAGTATTGAGTTCAGAGTTAAGTCAACTATTACAGAGCTCCGTTGGAATCAACTGAACTCGTTTGTTGGCGTCTTTGATGGAGATGAATGCGCTCTGGACATTTTACTGAGTAGATGGCTTTTCTAATGCTTCTAATGCATTGCGTTGTATTCTGCTATTGCTATTGACAGTACAGCAGCCAGAAAATGGATTCAGTCCCCAGGCTTTGAGGTGCTGAGTGCTTGCGCTGTCTCCTCCCTGATTGATATCCATGATTTTGTGTTGTGTCACATCATTGGCAGGCAACAGTGTGGACTCTTTAATCCTGGGGGGAATTTGCCATTCAGATTAATTAGGACACGGCCCCGCCCTCTGCCAGGAAGAGAACGGCCCGTTGCCATGAACTCCTCAAGAGCATTCGGTCACATCCTCCGCTGCGCGTGTTTGTTCAGAGAGAGAGAGAGAAAAAGAAAACATCGACTGCCTTTCTCCCTCTGCTCTGTCTCTCTCTTTGTCCTTGTTTAACACCAATAACGCTGCACAAGCAAGCTACTGCACCATAAAGTCTTTACCGTGAATTCCTCTCTGCAAAAGAGTACTGATGGGATCAAGTGTTGTTGGTGTCTAATGTCATATTTTTACACTTTTGTTTTCTACCACAAGCACTAAAGCTACCTCCACTACTTATGTGGTGCCACTGTTACCACTACTGCTGTTGCTAGATTGACTAGTACTCACAAGTACTTCCCTCTACCTCTTACTACTACTACTACTACTGCTTCTACTACAACTGCTGGAACTATTACTGCCACTTTTTCTACCATTGCTGCTACTAATAACAACAACAATGACAACAATAATAATAAATACTGATGATGAAGAAGAAGAATAAGAAGAAGTAGAAGAGGAAGAAGAAGAAGAAGCCTGGTTATAATTTTTTTTCCATCATTCTCATCATCACCGTGAGCAGTAGTGCCACTCAGATGAAATTCTGAGCTCTGCTGCCCCCGTTGGTGAGGAGGGGTCAGTGTTTGTCCATGTGGGCATGCGTGGGCGGTGGCAGGAGGCATCACGCTGTGATCTCTGCGGGGCTGCGTGGCTCTCTCTCTCCGTGCAAGACTGAGAGACTCTGTGCGTCACTGATGTGTGTGAAATTAGAGTGGGAAGCCAAGTGTATATGTGGTTTTTTGGGGAATATCTGCTCTGTTTATGAGTATTTACTTCAGTCTCCCACCTCTTTTTATGGTGTCCTCGTTCTCTCTCTGGTCAACTTTTCTGGGTTTTCCTGGTTTCCAATGGCAACACCACGGTCAGTGGGCCTGTACTTTGGTTAGGATCTGCTTCTGCTTTCTTTTTTTTTGACCGTCTCAGTCCCTTGCTTTCTCTATTGAAATGGCCATGTGTATCTTTAGGCCTGCCTTATTCCCACGGGTCTTTCTGCAGAATGGGATTCGGAAGAATGTGCATTTGTATTGCCAGCCATCTACACATTGAGCTTCACTGTCATGGCGTCATAGGAGTGCAATTTGTGAACAGATTGTGGATCCATGAGTGCTCAACTCTTTTAATCTAAAGCGATGACAGCTGTTTTCAGTGCAGTCCATAATTATTTTGATAGAGTCACTCTATAAAGTGGCTGCATTTCCTTCGCAGTTCATGAGATATAGACATAAAACCCACAAATTAAAGGTGACTGTCCCAACTCTGACCTCATAATGATCGCTTTGAAGTCCAGTGCTTAGGAGCCCAGAAACAAATAGCTGAAATTACATTGCTGTCCGAGCGAGTATGGGTGGCAATGTATCCTGTCGTGAGCCTGCAGCCAACGGTTGATACCAACATTGTCAGTGATGAGTTATAGCCACAAAATTGTATTGCTGCATCGAAAAATCAGTGCTTTAGCTAAATGCGCCGTCAACCGTTAGGACTGGGCAAGATATAAATATTGTAACAATATTGTGATAGAAGATAAGGTCTGTGATTTTGGATGTCGTAATATTGTTATATGACATAGCTGTTGTCTTTTTTGGTTTCAAAGGCTGCATACAGTCAGGGATACAGTTATTTGTGCATATTAGATGGTTCTAACTGTTGCCCGTACGTGCTTGGACATCATGTCCACATTACTAATGACTTTCTATCAGCAGTCTCATTGTGTAAATACTTTGTGAAAGCACCAATAGCTATGCTTACAATGTCAAAATTACCGTGATTTTTCATTTTGTTTCCATATTGCCAGTGCTACCGACAGCTTCTCTGTTTGCTAATAGCAGAGAAACACTCTGCAACTTTGAATGGATGCTTTGGAGTGAAACAATTTAATCCAGTTTGTTTTAGTCTCATTTCCCATTCTCCGTGGCAATTATCATAAATTATATTACAAGTTTGAGTGAAAATGAGAAGTTATGTATTAGTTCAATTGCTTAATTTTTTGGGCTTCAGATGCTTTTTGGAAAGGTGCTGGCGAAATAATTTAACCATTGCCTGGTTTGCAGGAGTGTTAAGATTCAGCACCTCCTTACTAAAGTTACACCAGCAAGCTCATCTGGGATTGCATATTTTGCAGTCCTTGTACTGAGAATTAACTACTTTGTGCTTTGCTTTGTGATTTTAATTTCACTAACCTTTCCATGATTAAATTTATCAATAATTAATTCTGAGATAATTTTATGCAATTTTCGGCAGAGATTACATCAATAACTTCTCAAAATTGTCCCATCTGGTGCAACCAATTGCTATTGTGCAATTTCTTATGAATTCACATATCGCTGGTTCAGTTAATTATTCAATTTACATTTACAAAAAGTAAATAAAATTATGAGTCCTGACACCTGACGTACTTAATATAAGAATCCCAAAGGTAATAACTTCACCAGCTCATCTTCATCCCAAGCACTCAGTTCGATTTGGTTGATGCCAATAACAGTTTGCAGGGACAACTGATCTTGCTGGTATTCATTATGCAGAAAAAAGGATGGGCTTCTCCCCTCAAAATGTATTTGTGGCTCCGAAGGGCAATATCTTTTCAGCAGAGCATGGCTCCTTTGCAGGACTCGTGTATACTCTCCGGTGTTCTTGCGCACGACTCTGTTGTGTGATTTCCAGTTTTAACTTGATGTCCCCTGTGTGACTCATTTGTTGTTCCTGGGTCTCCATCCTGATGTCTGACTGCTTCCTGTGCGTTTTTAGAGTGAAACGGCTATTAATAGAGACTTTCCCGCGAATATCCACAGCAGCGCAGTGGTGGTCAGTGAGCGCTTTGAATGTGTGTAT
The DNA here is from genome assembly GCA_029692085.1 of Gymnothorax javanicus. Classification (NCBI taxonomy): domain Eukaryota; kingdom Metazoa; phylum Chordata; class Actinopteri; order Anguilliformes; family Muraenidae; genus Gymnothorax; species Gymnothorax javanicus. Next base: position 115,544,700 of record CM056197.1, on the reverse strand, counting down.
GAGGGAGAATGATCGAGAGAGAGTGTGTGATTGAGTGTGTACACGCCAGTGACTGAGTGAGTGAAGGAGTGGTTATTTGTTTAAGGTAGTGGTGAATCCTTGGCTAAAAACAGGGGAAGCATAACAAATACCTTTAAACAGATCATTAGTCTGGATGAATGTTTCATCATTTTCCTTGTTTAATATGCTTTCTGACCATTAGAACGGCCAATTAGCAGGTTACTGCACAGCTGCTTTCTGAAACCAAAATTATGGCGAGTAAAAAATAAATGCATCCAGAAAAACTTTGTATTGACAAAGTAGCCTGCGCGTCCCAAAAAGGAGAAACTGTACTTTTCTGTGTTATCTTTTGAAATATTCCGCAGTGCAGGCCATATATGCTTGATAATTGAAATTAAAACAATTTTTAGCCACGCGTGTCCATAATTTTGAATTATGCACAGTATATTCCTCCGTATTTGTATGCAAATAAAGAGTTTTATTTCTCGTTTTACGGTAATGTGGAGAACTGGCTTACTTCTGATAGTGTGAAGTATGTTTGGAGTCGACACATTGTTAATAAAGTAAAATGATTGACAATTTTTTAAAGACTAATCAGCAGTTGAAAGGGAATTTTTGTGTTTCCCCTATTTAAAGCTCAGAAGCCATCACCAGAGCGAGTGAGTGAGTGAGTGAGTAAATGAATATGAAAGTGAGTGAATGAGTATGCAAGTGAGTGAGGGAGAAAGTGAGCTTGTCAGAAACCTGGGATTCTCATTCAGCTGATCTGCTCATTCTCATTCAATCACACCTGAGCCACATGATATTTTTACAGCACAAGGTTCTGATGTAGTGGTCCTTCAAGTTTATGATGTCATATGTGCTCATAAATTCATAATTTACTTGGTAATATAATGCACTGGAAATGAGACACAGATGTTTGTACCTTTGAAAACAGATGCACAGATGTACACATCACAAACACAGATACAGTTTCACACACATACATATTATTATTACTTTTTCACACAGGGCCAGGTAGGTTGGGATAGGTTTTTCCCTTAAAAAATGAAATCATCACTTAAAAACTACATTTTGTATTTACTCGAGTTATCTTTGTCTAATGTTAAAACTTATTTGATGATTTGAAACATTTACTTGTGACAAATATGCAAAAAAAAAAGAGAAATCAGGAAGTGGGCAAATACTTCTTCACAGCACTGTATATATACAGAGAGTTAAAAACAAATCTCTCCGCTGGGTTTGCAAGTTCCTGCCGCGGTATGTTTCTTTGGTATTTTAAATAAAGTTAATACCGTAAACATTTTGCATGAATGCTTGGTGCCATTCATCTGAGCTGCCTCATCAGGACTACCACTGAGCTGCAGGTAAACTTCGGTATTATCTACTGATCCACTGACTGACTTACTTGACCATACTGGCCATTTGAACTCCCCTTCTGAGCCTTCCAGAGAAAGACTGACATCTTTCACTCGAGCCAGGATCCTTTAACAGTTGGTTATTATCTGCAATCATAGAGTTTTCCCTTGCCAGATTTGCCTTGTGCAGGTTAGGCCAGGATACTGTGGTGAAGCATAATGTGACAATCCTTTGTGTAATGCATTATATAAATAAAATTAGATTGAACCCTCATGTGTTCAATTTACTGGATATTTGCAATGTGAATGCACCAACAAGGAATTTTTTTGCATTGCGTAAGCATCAGCATAATCTAACTGAGAATGCAGTCAATGTAAGTGGAAGTGAAAAGAGAGTATGTGTTTTTAATTTTATTCATGGAAGCCAAGGCTTCACTCTATTCTTGTGAGCTGGCTTTAATTTCAGTACATGCATAGAAATGGTTCATTCAACAGTAATAACCAGCACCTCCTACAGCACAGATGACTCATTCCACCATGTCAAAATTTAATTCAATGAGGAGCACAGCTCAGAAACGAGAACAAGATGAAGGAGAATTCATAAACTTTCTCAATGAAAAAAAAAAAAAAAAACATGCCATCCAGATTCCTACCTGAAGGAAACTGGTACAGTTCAGCACAGATGCGTATTCAATTCATCTGAAGAAGGCGCCGACTGTGGTGTCACCATGGAAACTAGGATGCGGTCACGTGACTCTGTTTACACCCCTTAATTTAAAAGATTTATTTTTTTGGGGAGATGCTTATTCTTGTGCTTTTGTCTTGGTTATCCTACCGTGGGTGTCTGTGTTGGTGTCAACAAAAATATAAAAACAGTGATTACCTTGAATGCCAAATTCGCTGAAAGAGCTCCCTGGTCGTCTAAAATTGCATGGTAGAACGAGAAGCATATCAAGTAGTCATACCGGCAAAAAAGCACTAACAAAATGAAATAACAGCAACACCAGAGAAGGATTTGAAAACAGGAAATGATGTCACAGAAACTCGGGGGTGAACCTGGCTCAGTGTGAGAGCTGCAGCTCCTCTGTGCTGTTTGAAGCTCATTGATAAATTTGTCAGGAGTGGGAGGCAAAAGCAGCAGGCTGCCGCAGCTCTCAGTAGCAGAGTCCTCAGCCCTCCAGCGCCCTCTGTGGGGAAGTAGAGTCATTACAGCCTGCTGCAGAAGAGAATAATTCATTTTCTGAGTGCATTCCTCGAGGGCAACCAATATATAGAGCAGGAGTAGGGAACCTTCTCCAGAAAGAGCCACTGTGGGTGCAGGCTTTCACACCAACCAAGCTGCTACACACCTGATTCTACTAATCAAGGCCCTTAACAAACATTCCACAGGTTGATTAGCAGAATCAGGTGTGTAGCAGCTTGGTTGGTATGAAAGCCTGCACCCACAGTGGCTCTGTCTGGAGAAGGTTCCCTACCCCCTGATATAGAGGCTGCGAGTGCTGAGATCTACTCCTTTAGCCTGAGACAGAGTAAATCTGGCTTTTGCTCCGGTTTCTTCTCCATTGATATCTGTCAACTCTTGGCTCTGCAAAGGAGAAAGTTCAGAGGTCGTTACTGCATGGTCCTCTGGGGTCAGAGCACAACACCGTGGCCACCTCCACAGAATCGTTGTACCTACGACAATGGACAGGCAGCCACTGGAGGGACCTTCTAACTGACAAATACACAGGTAGTAGAAGGGACCATCTCACGGACAGATTATTAGATTGCCTATAAGAAAGGCTTTTTTCCTTACACAGAAGTAGCTGTGGAGCTGTGTCTGAGAGTGTTGTCCTACACTGATAAATTATAGACGATCAGAGTGCTTTTCTCTGTCATTCCTTACGTAATGCTAGCCGTGTATATAAGCGCAAGCCCACTCTCATCGCTATATTTACGCACACACACAGAGGAGCTGAGGGGGCTGCGTAATGACTCATTACTGCACCCCCTCCCTAGCCCTCCCTGCCCTTCACCCCCGCCTACCCCCAAGAATATACTTTCAGATTCTCTCCAGCTAGAGTATCGTCATCACCGTTTAATATTTCAATTTCAGCAAGTTATCTCTTAAATCAATCTCAAACACTCTATCTCACTCTGCCCTCCTGATTTGGAATGAGATTGAATTGTGATGGCATTTTCCTTGTTGCTATTGACACTGTGTACAGAGACCATCTATCATTGTTGGATTACTGGGATACATGAAGGCACCCTTGACAACTCCATTAAAGGTCTTGAAATCAAGCATGAATGCCATAGCATGATCAGCTTTTTGTACATAATCCTGCTTATTAAATAGCTGCTCACTGAAGAACACAGAGGATCATACACGAGTGGTCTTCTCATATGAAAGTTATGAAACTAGTAGAGTAAGTTTTGGGTTTGTTGCGAGCTTTAATTTTCATGTGAGATGACCAAGAGTTTAGGATTCTGTGAATCACAACTGAATACATATTTGTGTTTACACGTGTAGAAACCTCAGTCGATATGGCCTGCGCTCTCAGGACATCATTCAGATGCAGGTCCCGAGAGTCAGAACTGAACTGGGCAGAAAGGCTTTTAAATTTTCTGCCCGTCTACCTGGAATGATGTGCAGAAGGACTTGAAATTGACACATCTTGTGACTCTGGGGGAATTCAAGAAATTATAAAAGACAGAGAAATAAGCTTAATTGAATCTTGTGATTGCACTGTGTAATCATGTAATCCCACTCTTGTTTTCCTGTAGTATGTGACCGTATTTTATTTGTGTCTTGTGTGTTTGCTGTAACCGTTTGTTTTTTGTGCTGCCATCTTGGCCAGGTCACTCTTGAAAAAGAGGTTTTAAATCTCAATGAGTTTTTTTTACCTGGTTAAATAAAGAATATTGAATCGCGCAATTTAATAGAAAACAAACATAATTTGTTTGTATTCAGTTTGGTTAAACTAAATGTTTGCATTCAGTTTGGCTAAATATTCTAGAGCTTCACTAGTTAACACTTTGTCACTTACTTCTCACACAGCCAAATCACTATAAGTTGTCCCCAGAGTAATCAATGTTCCATCTGGGCTTGTTTTTCCTGTGAGCTTGGTACATTTGGATGTCTTGGAGCGGCCACGTATTCACTAGAATTTATAGTTTTTACGAGCGCTTGTGTTTTTATTTCAAAAGTTTTTTTTTCAGTTTTGTTACCCTCCTATATTTGCCTTTACTATTGTGCAGACAAAATTATGTTATTACCCTTGTTTCATAGACATTCGTTTGATTCATTGGGGAAACCTGGGAATAACATGAGAAGCAGTCCTTTTTCATTTAGTTAGATGCCGGATAAGGTGACGGATTGGCCATTTCAAATATACTGTAAGTTATAAGTTATATTACTAAATGTTAGTAATAATGATACTCTTAATTTATACCTAATTGATCCCATGTGTGTTCGAGGTGTCATTTGGAATCCAGCACAATGTTGGACATAACTAGAACATTTAAAAATAGCATAGAGAGCCTCAGACTGTAAATATTAGATATTTGTTTATTTAACATTAATTGTATCATCTGTCATACTATCACTTCACTAGAGTATAGAGAAAGAGCATGTTTTCAAAATAATAATTATCACTCATTGTAAAGAGACTGTGCTAACCAAACCAAAAGAGGCTCATCTGAAAAGAAGAATACCCAGTCTCTGTGGTTGGAAATATTAATTTTAATTTTTTTTTTTTTTACACAAGTATTCAGCATATACAAGAACCCCGAAGAAGTGTCATTTCATCCATAATTGCTGTACCACATCAGGGAAAAATTCTAGAACCTGATTGCAAGCGGTTGTTCAAAAAAAAATTCCATTTTATGGACATGCATAATAGGAAAAAAAAGCAGATACTGTACTTCAGTTAATACCAACTGTTTTGTGATAAAGGTGGTCTTCCTCAGTTTAAGAAAAGTATTAAGCCATATTCCAGGCCTTTGAGATACTGGGTTTTCTATGATAATAAATTAAAATCTAGCAAAAATGGTCTCTTTTCTGTTTTTTATGAAGTGGTCTAAAATTTGAATAATTGAAGATGTCAGTATACTTTTTCATGAATATTTTGAGGATATGCATATTCTCCAGATTTGTGTTATTTCCTCCCTACCTACTGTTTTTCATTAACGAAAAAATCTCCAAAATTTGAATTTGATTTTTAGATTTTTTAGACATTTTAGGCATTTTGACATAAGTGGATGAAAATAAGTAGAAACTGGACTTAAGTGGAAAATGACTGTTTTGTCATGAAGGTGCAGTTCTCCAGTTTAAAAAGCAAGCTTTGAACCATATGTCTGGCATTTAGAGTGTTTTTGTGATACAAAGCTTTTTATAGCAGTAGTCAAGCTAGGCAGAATTTCATCCATTTACCCCTTCGGATGTAAGAGGTTAATTGATTGATTTAGCAACTAAGAGGACGATTACTTTTTCACATCGGGACTGTTGGAATGGATAGTTTTTTTTTCTTCAATAAATGAAATCATTTGAAAACTGCATTTTGAGTATACTCAGGTCATCAAATTAGTTTGATGATCTGAAACATTTCAGTATGACAAATATGCAAAAATATGAGAAATTGGGAAGGGGGAAAATACTTCATCCACAACACTGTATATGTCACTTTGTGCTATAAATTGCTAATGGCAAGGCATAGATTTTCTGTCCGATAAATCAAATCCATGGACCCAACCAGCCTTGTTACAACATTAAGGTTGGTGGTGGCGGTGTGATGGTGTGGAGGATATTTTTACAGCACTCTCTGGGCCCATTAATACCCATCAATCTTTCAAAAATTTGAATATCACAGCCTATCTGGGCATTGTTGTGGATGATATGCATTCCTTTATGGCCAAAATTCACCCATGTTGTTCGGGCTATTCTCAGAATGATTATGCTCTGGTTACAAAAGTTGATAGTGAGCTCAATGTGCTGCATTTGCATCCTCGGACCCTGGGTCTGAATCTAGTTGAACACATTTGGGATGCTGTGGAACGGGAGATTTGCAATATGAATGTGCAGCTGACAAATCTGCATGCATTATTTGATGCAATCTTGTCAACATGGGCTAGAATCTCAAAGAAATGTTTCCAGCACCTTGTGGAATCCTTGCCACAAAAACAAAAGCAGTCCTGAGTGCAAGTGGAGGGCCTCCCTTGTATTGATATGGTGTTCCTAATGAAGCACTCAGTGAGTTCATATTCTTTGTGCATTTTAACAGCTTTAGTCAGTGACTATTTCATGCAGGAAGACTGCAATGGTCCCATTGTCTTGGGGGGAGGGGGGGTGGATTGAAAAATAAGACTCAAACCAGCCCTCCAGACAATGTACTGATGCCCTCACAAGGCAGCTGGCCAAAGCTGGTGCTTAATCAGTCAGGACTGAATTCCTGAGCGTAGCACACGTTCCAGCTGTTCCCTATTTATTTGTAAACGAAGTTGTTCCCCCGTACTTAACGTGTTTAAGTGCAGGTTTTATGGAATGTCACAAATATTATTTTTCTTTTTTTTTCAGAGTTCTTAGTCAATGTTCAGGAATTCCATTGTTTTCAGCTACCAATGGAGTCAGAGCCATTGTTACAGCCCCGTCATTTTTTATGTGACTTTGTCAGCATTTTTCTATTTCTGGTTCCAACGGTACAGTGTCTATGGGAAAAATAATAATATATGCATCACCTTACAACCACCTGAATGAAAATTAAACTCTCCGTGTCCATAAAAATGTGCATGTTGCTAACAATATGCAATCATGAGCAATAATTGAACTGCAGCATGGTCGGCGTTTTAATGGACTGATGATCTGAGACCAGCGGATGATGTACTTCATATTACTTTAACCCAAGCATTACTTTGACCTTAACATTCACCTTTTAGCATCTCAAAGCCTTTTATTTTTGAAAACATTTGGAGTATTCAATCACATTATCACGATAAATGAAAAGGTAACGCTTTCCACGCTTTTTTAAAAAAAAAAAAATCTTTATTTAACTAGGGAAATTGCTTTGAGATCATGTTTCTGTTTTTCAAGGATACCCTAGGAGAAACTCCAGATGGAACAGTTGCAAGTGAGGAGGGATAGAGAGAAATAGTGGTAAAGTCCCTGTTGTAATTTTGGGGTTAAGGGCCTAGCTCAAGGGCCCACCAGCAGGGTTCTTCCCAACTTTATCTCTCCTAATTAAGTCAGAATCCCAAGCCACACTGCAGACTTTAATCAGCAACTCCTTCGTTACCAGTCAAGCAACCTACCACTAGGCTACCCTGCCACCCCAAAGGCTAAACTGCTGCGTTAATTTAATCATGGAACTTATTTTCGTCAATTTTCGAAAGCCTCATTCATTTTTTTCAGCAGACACTAGACCACTGGAACCTGAACTGAAATAACGCTAATAATAATGCTAATAATAATAATAATCAGACCGCACACAAATTTATGTCACACTGTGATTCTCAATAATGATAGTTTCATCGAAGCCTTCTAATGCTGATGCAACCTTCACTGTTGGTAAATAAAAGCTTTGGAAAAATACACCTAGGTTCAAAATCAGTACTTCAAAACAAGTTTTGGGAAGAATTTTTCCAGAGGAAATAAAACTGACAAGATATTATGTGAAACTGAGGACAATTTGTACATTAAACAAAACAAAACAAAAAAGTGTTTGAATGGTTTGTGACTGGCACGTAAGAGGGAAGTAAGAGCGTGATCGTGAGCACAATTAAGCAAACATAACTGAGGGCTGTAGAATGAGTGAGCCATGTGTTTGTGTGTTTGAGAGCCAATAAAACATTCTGTTCCGACTCAAATCTTTCAGGGACAAAAAAAAAAAAAAAAGGCCAGCAGGGCCCGCCTCGGCCCCCTGGGGAGGCAAGGTTGCCCTGTGAGGGCTGGGACCGACTGGAATCGCCAGGTAAATAAGTCACCCCTCGTCCTGCTCCGGAATCTTGGCAGTGAGTCAGTAAAATTTCAGTGCTAGGCTGTTCCGGAAAGCCTAAAGAATGATAGGGCTCCTCTATTGTAACAGGGAAAGTTTTTAAATCTTGAAGGACAAGGAACACAGTCTTTAGCACACAAAGTCTGCTGAAGGTCAAGTTGCATAATTTTGGATGGTTGGCGGGGTGTGGGGGGACAAGAGGCGGGCTTGCTGTTTTAAAGAAAGTCTAACTGGCTTTTTTATTCCCTGACTGGTCCAGCTTGAATCAATTTGATTTGGTCATACTGTTTTAAACTGTTTTTTGTTTGTTTGTTTTTTTAAACATTTATTGATTGTTTTAGTTGGGTGCCCTGCTTTTAACCTGCTGAACACCCTAAAGCCAGCTGTGGTCCACCAGTTTGGCTGCCAGCTTACTTCACCAGCTTTACCCAGCGTCAAGCAACCAAAGACCAGATATAACGAGCACGCTGTGGGTAAAAAAATGAAACTGAAAAAAGGAAGGGCAATCAGCTGCAGAGCATTTTTGAGTTTGCGAATACTAATTTTGAAAGAACTCGGAAATTGAAGTTTAGCCGACTCAAAAGTGCTTTGCAGCTGGTCACCTTGCTTTTTATTACCCCTCAGCCCCGACTAAGGGGCAGGAGGGTATTGTCGTCACGTGCGATTTTGTACTCCGCGCGATAACTTGAAAACGCTTTGTCAATCAACACCATCTTTGCTGTATTGCTTGGTCTTGTGTACCTACAGAAGCCTATCGATTTTGACAGCGCTTGGATGTTCAGTATGGCCCCCACAGCCGCCATCTTGAATTTTGTATTCTGCACGATTACTTGAAAACGCCTTCATCAATTTATATTTATTCCAAACAATCCAGGGGCTGAGAGGTAATGCCCACTTTGCGGGGCTGTTTCTGAAGTTGAGACAACTTTATAATTTTACAGTGACTGGACTAGCTGTCACCGGTTTTAAGTGCTGAAACAAGTTTAAAAACTCATCTCATTTTAGTGAGATTGTTTTCAGCAGCGATAGTGTCACATTAACCTGCTATATCTAAATGCCTGTCATGAGCAGAAGTCAGAATCTTAACAACTTGAGAGCTGAATCCGAATTTGCTGGAGTTTTTCAATCAAATGTTACCGGTTTTTCGGGAAAAAAACAACTTGATGCAAATTTTACCACCTTTTCCCTGTAAAAAAAAAATTACAGTTCTTTTATCGAGAATATTGTTGACAAGGCGCGTAGCTCTGTAGTTTTTAATGGTGCTGAAAAACTCGAGAGTGGATATACTACATTGCTGAATTTTCTCTCAATAACCAATTATAGCAAGTGGCGCCAGGCACAACAAACCCCGCCCCTCGCACATGTTGAACTTTGACCCACTTTTCCTAAATTCAATAGGCATCTATTCTGGGTCTGTGGCAATCCCTAAACCCAATCTGGAGTGAAGCTGGCCATTAGTTTTGCTGCTAAAGTGTTAACAAACAAAGAAACAAACAAACCGAACCAAAACAATACCCTTGCCCTCCCCTTTCGGGGGGGGGGGTTTGGAGTAAAAATATGCTTTGAATGTAAATAACCGGTGAGCTAGCTGCTGAGTGACATTGCATGAAAGGTAATGTTACTCCATATGCAGCCCCGGGTCGAGACACTGAATTGTAAACCCCAATCTCAGGATTTTACCGAAAAGCTGCTAGTACGTTCACTCATTCCGTCAAACATTATTCTATCATTCTTGTTTTCTTAAAAATGCAATGGCAAAAGTCCTGGAACGTGTTGTGCTCTCTAAATCACCTGAGGTTCGGCTAACTCAATCATTACAATATAATCATTCTTAGCTAGTACTTGTGGCCGTTGCCAATGAACGGCAGTGTCAAAGCCGTAATCAAAGGCCCTGATGTCTTTGAGGAAGGAGACTCTTCGGTATCTGTTATTCCCAATCCCATTAGTGCGAATCAATTCCAACAATAATGTGAATCAATGTCCTGGTCAGACGTTTCACCGCCCACACAGTTTTCCAGCAGTCAGAGACGGAAAATTAAATATAAAAGCCTTTTGGCAAAGAAAAAAAAAATCTTAGATTAATCAAAATTCACATTTCACCATAACTGCTGAGCATATTCACGGCATTTCTCTAACAAGGACGATCATATGGTTCTTAAAATAATTAATTCATCATTTTATGGACTGGTCAACTACATAAGTAGGCTAGTGCTTGGGGGGTCTTCTTTATAACAGTTCGCAAGGATTTCTAACCTACATATTACGGACGCTCAACAAAGGAAAAACCACGCACAGTAAAAAAAATCCGAATTTATAAAACTATAGGTTAACTAAACTGCATGCAGTTTTCATTTGATTAAATAAGGTCAACATAGATTTTTTTTGTATGCGCGTAATCTTAAAAATTTTCCGTGCGAGGTTTTTAATGACACATTTGATTTTATAAATCCGAATAGAGACTGAAATCATCTCTGCACCAGCGCATCGTATGTAAGTGAGAGCCCTACGCATTTTAATACTGATTTTCCCCTCCCCAGTCCGTGGTAAGATTAACTCAACATTCCTGCCATCTAGTGGAGATATCAGGCTTTGCAGCAAGGCCTGGGGCGGGTTTGTAGCAGTTCTGATAATCGCTGTGTACGGTGTGTGATGGAGACTACTGATGAAATTAGCCGCTATGTGGACTACCATTTTAAATTGTCCCCTTCCCACCAAACATTGCCTTAGATAAACAACATAAATCATTGTGTTGCTTTATTTATCGCTGTCATCTTCGTTGGTCTCTATGGCGAGGCCCAAATTCGCAGCTTGCAGGGTGGGGCAGAGGCACAGAGGGATGTTATGAGGTAGGTGAGTGTAGGCCGACAGGTTTACTGTCACAGCATGAGTAATGACTAGTTCAGTGTCAGAAAATGGGGAACTGGGGAAGGCAGATTCAGACAGGCCCACAGTAACAGGCTAAAGAGGAGCCTGGTTCATTTTCAGGGATCTTGGATGGAGTCTTGTTGCTTACTCTTAAAGTGATGTGGGATAGTTTTTTCCCAGAACCGAATAGACTTCCACTGGAGAAATTTTTTGTCCTCTAGCATTTTGCATCTAGCTTTGCCCTGCTGTCTCATACACAATAAGCCAAAAATGGGTGAACGCTATACTGAAACCTCACTGACATACATAGAAAATTGACATTTATAAATTCTAAATCTCTGACCTTTTGATTGAATTTGGAACGAATTGGCCTGTATGCGCTAATAGGACCACCTTGAAACAGCTTGATACTGTTTATCATTCAGCACTTCATTTTATTACTGGTGATCACTTCAGAACGCATCATTGTAACCTCTACCATGCAGTGGGTTGGCCATCCCTGGCTGCTAGGAGAAGGAAGCATTTACTTTTGTATGCGTATAAAGCTTTCTTTTTAAAGCTACCCAATTACTTAACATCTCTCATTGCATGGCGTTCCAATCCCTATCAGACAAGATCTCAGGATTGGTTAGTCCTTGAGATGCCACAAGTCAAATCTGAACTGGGAAAAACTGCATGTAGCTATTGTATACTTAGCGCCTGGAATAAGTTCTAGGAGACTGCTAAACTAAATGCCTTTGTCTCATTGAGCACGTTCAAAAATTTGTTTCATGAGCTTGATGTTGAGGTATGTGAATGTTTTAAGTTCTGATGTTTTACTGTCTTCTTATTGCTGATTTTTCTTCAAATTGTTTTATTGCTTTATTGTCATCTTGTTCTATGATTGTAAAATGTACTGTATGTAACCAGGGCACCATTGAAAATGAGACCTCGGTCTCAATGGGTTTCCCTGGCTGAAAAAGGGTTAAATAAAATAAAAATTAAAAAAGGACAGAATTTCAGCTTTCATTTGAGAGCATATTCATACAATTCCCCTGCATGACTTGGAAATTGTTGCCCTTTCAGGACATGCCCCCCCCCCCTTCACAACTCCAATTAGTTTCAATACAACCACCAGTTATAGGGTGGGGGTGGAGGGGTATATACGTGGTACAGAATGGTTTAACAGATTTAAATAGCTATGCCCTCAAATGAAGGTCAATACCATGCTGACCAATTCATTCAAAATTCAATAATAACCTCAGATACAATTTAATAACGGCTGTTTCCTGTGTAATTTAATGATGTTTCAGTGAAGTATTTATGCCTATGGCTATATAATGTAGTAGTTTGCTGTGGATGGAAGGAGGAAACTCCAAGTGTAAATGTCCTATTGCACGTTTTCTCCACCCATGCTGATTTTCCCTGATGCACATTACCATATGGCTGTAGCATTGTGCTGAATAACAAATGAAGCTCATTAGAACATAATACTGGAGGGGACCTTCACCTCCTGAACCCGGGTTCTCTACCCGCGACTGGGGCTCCCAGCTACTAAAGCTGCAGGGCCGCACAGCCTGACTGTGGGCCAATCAACACTCGCTAGCTGGTGTAGACGGTAATTCTGAGGTGCAGACAGTTAAGGGGAGGGGGGTGATTTTCAAGGTTATGGGGCGCCTTGAGGAAAAGCCAAGCCCTTGTGTTTCGATGGGACTCGTATTTCATGCAGTCGGGCCTGATCAAAGAAAACAAAGCAGTACCAGTCAGCACTGAGCAAAATTAAAATAAAAAGCAATCTATCATGTGGGAGTAGCTGACAGGTCAGTGTTTTAACATTAGCCGAGTCTTTGTTTGCATATTTTTAGAACTCCTTTTTTCAACAGAGAATAGAGGCAATGCCTGGCAGTGGCCAGTAATTGACCGTACGTGGGTGTTTGCTGGCGAAACTTTTGTTCTGTACGCTCATGTGCCTCGCAAAGCACAATGAACTCCACATTCTGGATAATTTGTGCTCCATGAATAAGGGTAATTTGATTTGACTTTGAGTATGGATGTAACTAGTGACTAAACAAAAACTTAACAGAAAATATGATGACATGTTGGGCAAGACATCAGCTGGGGCATAATTAAAAATTCAAAATTTGGGATGGGAGGACAGATACAGGGGTGTCTTGAGTGTGTGTGTGTGTGTGTGTGTGTGTGTGTGTGTGGGTGTGGGTGTGGGTGTGCGTGTGTGAAGGTGCGTGTGTGTGTGTGTGTGCGTGCGTGAAAGCGTGTATGCATGTCTGTGTGTGGGGGGGGGTGTATAGGTATAATTATGACAACCAACTATTGAGAAACCAAGTATGTTGCGAGGACATTTGGAGTTGCGAGGACATCCTGACAGAGGTTTCCTGTTTAATAGTTTATTGGATGAAGTTATGGTTACAGTTATGATTACACATAATTTAGTCAGTACAATGTCCTCACACGTATAGTTACAGAAGCGTGTGTGTGTGTTTGTGTGTGATGGAGTTTCAACACACTCTCATCGTTGGCATTTAGGCTCAGGGTTCAGGATAGGGTTAGGGGTTAGGGATAGGGTTTGTTTTAGCAATGACATCAAAGAAGGACACCTAAAGGCTCTATTTTTGTTATGCATCGATGCTGAAGCAGAAAGCATCATAAAATGACGGGTCGGGATGTGACTGCGCTTTGAGTTTATATCAAGTTTGTTAGGGTCATTTGGAAAGGACTGGGGAAATACCCCAGTGTCAATTGCTCTGACGATCAGTTGGTGTAAAAAATAGACTTTTTCTGAAGCTGCATGAACATCCAGGACCCTTGGAACTCTGACACTCATCCATGAGGACACTCACCCTTGAGTTCTGCCAAATGTACTTTTTGTGAGCTCCTGGCCAAATGCATTTTGGGAAAAACCATGATCTGCTGGATGTGTGACAGAGGTCTTAAAAACAGGAAACCCATCAGGCACTATTTACTACATACCGGAAGAGAACAGGTGAACTTTGCATGTTTTTATTCACATTGGGTTCCTTTATCAGTACACATGCACAGGCACACACGCACGCACGCACGCACACACACACACACACACACACACACATGTTGAATAGCTATACTTGTGAGGACATTGCATTGACTTAAATTCAATTTTGTGCACCTTTTGCCTTACCCTAACCTTAACCTAACCCTAAACATAACTGTTAACCCGACTGCAACCAGTTAGCCATAATCTTTTGAAATCTGCGAGAACCTGCCAAAATGTTTTCATAACCCCAAATGTCCTTATAACTTTGTGGTTTCTTAGAAGTTTGTTGTCACAAGGAAATTTATACAAACCCACAAATACATCCTTGTGCCTCTATCCTTCTTTGGATATTACATTGACTTCCATTTATTCTTTGTGTACCTCTACAGCATTTCCCAAGTCAAAACTAATGTATGTCTGACCCAAACTTTTGCCTTAACCGTAACCTACCCCTAATTCTTACCTTACCCCTAAACTTAACAATTTTCCTTTGTAGTTATGAGGACTGGCAAAAATCTCCTGACTTCCCAAAAATTTCCCCATTCTGTCGGGATACAAAGTTTTCGAGTAAAAATACGCACAAATATTCATTAGTAATGATTTTTTAAAATATTTTTTATTATAAGAAAGCCCTTTCCTGCCTCCCGCTGTTGCTTTGGTTTTATCTCCTGACATCCAGGGCAGCCTGGTCTGACCATTAAACTGCAGCTTCCTGCACAGGCGACAGGACGCGCATTAAAAACAGAACATAAAACTGTTATGAGGCCAGACCCTTTGTCTTAATGTACCCTGGGTCACCAGTAAACTTCCCAGCACTTCTCACTGTCTCATCAGTTGTACTGTGATAGTGCTAAATCTGGGACTTCTGGTACCACCAGTCACTGCCAAATCCTCAGTCTGAATTCCTGATGCTACTTTCGCTGCACGAGTCACACGTCACTCTAAAAAACTGTCAATCTCAACTGCTATTTCAGTCTTGGGTCTAAATTTAAAATCAAATTTATGTTGTTATTTAATTCAGTGAAGTAAAAGTCAGCATGAGATCAAGATCATTTGAATAATTTGAAGATTTGCTCATCAAGTCCAGGCACTTCAATTGTCAACAATCGTCAAGTAATTTCAAACAAGCAGACGTGCAGTGCTATGAGAAACAAAAAAACTTAATTTTTTTTATTAAACTAATTGTCGTCTCAGAAAAAGTCTCATGATTATTCAGCTGATCAGTAACATTTTCAGCACACAGTAACCATGTGACCTGAAACTAGCAGAAGTACAAAAATCCAGGCTCAGAATGAAGGGCTTTGAAAAAAGCACCAATCATCAGCCAGGAGGTACAACTAATTAGTGAAATCAGTGGAGTTTATGAGTGGATGAAAACACATAGCAGATCTTTATTTTCTAAGTCTTGGACTCCTTACTTCTGCTAATAAGTACATTATTACCAACAATCTCATACTTCAGCGTTTTTGGTCTTTTTTTTTTTTTTTTTTTTCTTGTGTGAGTTGTGTGCAGTATTTCATAAATAGTTCGTACAGTTGCCGGAAATATGAAACAAAGGGTGTCCCAAACCAGATAACCTATTTTTGGCAGAAATATGAGATATCCCAGAAAAAACTGGAAATTTATTAACAGCCCTATTGTACCACATGGAAGGCATTGCATTGCACCTCAGGGAGCTTTCTTCCATAGTACCATAAATGAAGAAGTAATGAATTAGCACTAGGTCTCTGGATCAGATTTAAATAAATCTAGCCCCAGATCCAAATTGGCAGCTAGAGTGCTGTATGGAGAAGAGAGACTGGGCACTGGGGTGAGATAGGGGAGGCTAGAGAAACATCTCTCCAGTTATTCTCAAGGAAAGACAAACTCCACTCTTTAACCTAATCGAGTGTATGATAAAATGTGATGAGAATGTAAAAAGAACATTCTAATGCTGATGTCACAATCACCGCGGTAACTGAAAGGAATGGAGTTCTAGAACACAGACTTAGAATTTTGAAACAAAAACATTCCAAAGAACCTACTCTTCAAAGGTTTAAAAGGCTGTCATTATTTACAATGCTCTCCGGTCTTTTATCTATCTTTATCATACTGACAAAGGTTGGCAGAGCCGTAGGACGCCTCCCATGCTCTGATTACACCTCGCGCCACTCGTCCAATCTGCCCGCTGTCCCCACGACCCTCGCCCTCCCGCATTGTGCTCACGTCCTGCGGGCATTTGCCAGGGGGCTAAAACACAGACCGGACACAATGATGAATGGAGAGGGCGAAACCCTCTCTGTCAATAGCACAGGCTGGCCAAACCCTCATCTCTCTTGAGGCACGTCGCCGCTTCCGCGAGAAAACAGATGGGATGGCGGGGCACGTGCTGTATGGCCTAACCAGGGTCAGCTGGGGTTTAAATCTATAAAACACACACCAGTACTGAATGGTGGCTGGAGAAAGAGTGAAAGAATTAGACTGATGTTTATCCTTCAATTTGCTTTTTACAGAAATGTTGCAGCCACTTGTTATACAAGATACACACTACTGGGAAAATAACAGCAATTAAAGCTTTTGGGATTGAAAAGGTGGATCAAACTTTGTGCACAGCTCACAAATCACTAGTGGTTTTGTTGAGTTTCAAAGCCAGTCTGTTCCTGGTCAAAGCTGGTTAAGATGGTGGAATAAGGATGGGCATTGTGTGTGGATCTGCTCTGATCTGCTTGTTTTGTGACTGACACACTGCTCCAGTTTGTTTGTAGTGAACTCAGAAGAGCTAGAAGGGGAGCATGAGTTAGATACAGTGCAGTAATAAGTACTCCCCCCCGACTCGATTTCTTATATTTTTGCTTATCTGTCATATTTAATGTTTCAGATCATCCAACTGTAAATAATCCCCGCCCCTTAACCTAATTGCTAGTTGTGCCATCTTTGGAAGAAACAACATTTACATCAATTGGAAATGAGTTTACTGCGTCGCTATACAGAAATTTTGGCCCACTTTTTTGCAGAATTGCTTTAAATCAAGTGATTTAGGGTTTTCAAGCATGAACTGCCTGTTTAAGGTCATCCCACATCACCTCAATCAAATTTGAGTCTGGATTTTGTCTGGGCCGCAGCAAAACATTCATTTTGTTTCTTTTGAACCATTCAGTGGTGAACTTGCTTGTGAGCTTTGGATCATTGTCCTGCTGCATGACCAAAATGCGCTTGAGCTTTAGGTCATGAACTGATGGACACACATTGTCCTTCAGGATTATCTGGTAGAGAGCGCATCACATAGTGTATCTATTATGGCAGGTTAGCCAGGTCCTGAAGCAGCTGAGCAGTCCCAGACCATCACACAAATACCACCGTGTTGGAATGATAGTATGAAGTTCTGAAGGTGGAAAGCTATGTTAGTTTTATTCCAGATAAGCGGATGCATGTCATCCAAAAAGGTCCACTTTTGACTTATCAGTCCCTGGAACATTATCCAAAAAATCTTGGTGGTCTTCAAGTTATTTTTTGGCAATTGGGAGATAAGCCTTTGTCTACATTTTGGTCAGTTGCAGTTTTCAACTTGCAGCTCTCCCATGGATACCATTTTCTTCCAGTTTCTCTCTTACTGTGGAGCTACGAACACTGGCCTATATTGAGGAGAGTGGGGCCTGCAGTTCTTTAGATGTTAGTCTTGCTTCTTTTGTGACCTCCTGGATGAGTCATTAATGGACTCAATTTTAGTGGGCCGGTTATTTCTGGGAAGGTTCATCACTGTTTCAGGTTTTTTCTGTTTGCTGGTCAGGGCTCTCACTGTGGTTGGCTGGAGTCCCAGAGCCTTCAAAGTGGCTTTTGTAACCCTTTCCAGACTGATAGAGACAACTGATTTGTTTCTCATCAGTGCTTGAATTTCTTTAGAGTGCAGCACCATGTGCCACTTTTTACTGACTCCACAGTGCCAAACAGGTTCTATTTCAGTGATGTTTAGATTCAAAAGGGCTGGCAGTAATCATGCATGGCTGTGTCTGGAGAAATTGAACCCAGTTATCAATTGAACTTGAATTATTTGATTTGGTACTTAAAAAGGCAATTACCTTTTTTAAAAGGCAATTACGAATCCAACCAGGTAGAGTTGGATTGCTTTTTTCCTTCAATAAATGAAATCATAATTTAAAAATTGCATTTTGTGTTTGCTTGAGTTATCTTTGTCCAATATTAAAATTACTTTGGGGATCTGAAACATTCAACTGTGATAAATAGGCAAAATAGAAGAAATTGGGAAGGTGGCAATTACTTTTCGACTGCATTGTAGTAACTGTGGTTCTATGAATTGCTGGGCGACTGGCAGTCAGCGGTTCTTTAGCATGAGTAGGGAACATGGGATACCTTTTTAGGCCCAAGAATCGAACAAGTTCTCACCTCACGATGTTGTGCCTCAATCAAAGAAGGAACTGAACTGCTGTGTGTTTGAAGCAGGCAGGGACAGTACTGGTGGCTAAATAGTTGTTACTTACTTAAAGAATATTGGAATCACATTTAATAACTCCTTCAAAAGTTGGGATGAGCTTATGTTTACTGAGTGGTGTAGAGATGGGCTTCATGTGGGCTTCAAGCTCAAATGAGTGGGAATCTGGTTCAAATCTTTCCAAACCGGCTCACGGAACAAAAGGAGAACGGTCAGAAACTGATTGATTTGTGATCTACTACTCTTAATTTTATCAGGAAAAGTGTTTTCAGGTGTCTTCAGATGATTTAATTGGGGGCATCAACTCAAATGGATGCAGTGTGTTGTGTTGAGTACTGAAGCAATGGTTCCGAAGAGAACTTCGGGTCAAAAGCAGACATTGGAGATGTCCGAAAAATAATTCTCCCTAGCTTTTGTCACAGCCTCCTGGTAAGTGGGGCAGAATATATTTGAAAATTTTCAATGTTTTGCTCAGTTGCTCTGCATCTGGGACTGAAGGGCTGGTGTGGCGGTAAAAAACAGTGGCTGGGTTTTTGACTGTAAATTGCAGGAGGAAAGGAAAAATAATTAGCTATACCCATCAGAGCTTAATTTGGGAGAAGGGGCCACAGTGGTGCTCGGTTGGGTGGGCATTGAGGTAGCCTTCTGAGATAGGCCAGCAGTGTGAGGGTTTCTTTCGTGGGAGAGCAGTGGGCTGGGACTCTAGGATATGGCTGAGAGAGACAGCATCTCATTGATCAGAGTTAGGTTGTGGTCAGGCATCTTCTATCTCAATATTACTGATAGTTAAACCACAAACAGCATTTCAGAGGCTAGGCAGGGTCTGCTGTCTGTTGGCTGAGAGACAATATGAGACAATATGGCAACCATAGACACTGAGGGCTTTATCTTTCACACTTCCCTACCCGTTGCCACTACCCGCTAGCCGTGAATTACGCATTCAGCAGCTTCCACTATCCCTAAACGGCATCTTGCGGCCACACTACCCGCTATACATTATGCCGACTCCCTTGTTTGCGCCTGGAGGTGTGCCCATGGGCATGTTTATGCACTTTCCCTACAATTGCTATCTTGACCACACGTTAGGGAAAGCGCATAGCGGGTCCTCAAACCACCCACTACCCATTTGGGCTTTTACAAGAGCGCGCCCTGGTGGCTTCAATGCGCGTCCACTTGGACACATGTGGACGTGCACATGCGGCTCACCTCCCTTGCTTGCCAAAGCCACCTTGCCTTAGCCTCAGTTGAACCCCTGAGAAAATGGCAGAGATAGTACTAAATTGCCTTGATCGCCAGTAAAATAATAGAAGACGGCCAGAACGCGTGTACCGCCAGCGCACCTGCTACCTGGGCCTTTCAGGTAAGTCTATATTGTTTGTATTTTGTATCGATCATTTTTCATGCTTTTATAATAATATATAATTATTATATATAATATATATTAATGATATATATATTATATATAATATTCTAAAATTATAATAATGCAAGTATTATTTCCCACAGAACGAGAATGCGTCACAAAACTGCACCTCTCCCGTCAGGCAGTGACGGAATTATGTCACCTGGTTGCAGATGAAGTAGACACCGCTGCCAGCTGTCTGTATGCCTTGCCCGTTGCTGTTAGGGTTACCGTGGCACTATTTTTCTATGCTAGTGGGTCATTCCAACACCTACTCAGCTCAATTGGAGGCATGACCCAATCTGCCATAAGCTCGGCTATAACTGCAGTCACTGCCAGCATAGTCCAACATGCCTGTAGGTACATCACTGGCATCCCTGTGACACCTGAGAGACAACGCAGGGTAAAGCGGGATTTTTTGGCAAGATATGGGTTCCCTAGGGTTCTGGGTACCGTCGACTGCACACACGTTCTGATTCGGGCTCCGGCTCTGAACAGTGGCGCCTATGTAAATCGTAAGGGAACCTATTCCATCAACGTCCAGGTGATTTTCATGCATGGGGTTACATCTTGAATGTATACACAAATCATCCTGGAGGTAGCCACGACGCTTTTATAATGGAACAGTCGGTCATTCCTGCAGTCTTCCAGAGGGTCGCTCCACTGGATGGGTGGCTGTTGGGTGACAATGGCTATTCATTAAAGACGTGGTGCATGGTGCCATACATTAAGCCAACAAGTGTGCGTTGAGTTCGCTTTCAATAGAAAACACTCATGCACACAAGTTGTCATTGAGCGAACATTTGGCGTGCTCAAAATGCGGTTCCGCTGCTTGGACAGGTCAGGTGGGGTCTTACAGTATGGTCCTCAGAAAGTAGCATCTTTCTTTGTGGCATGTTGTGTGCTGCACAACATTGCCCTACGCCATGGAATGATGCTGGAGTTTGAGAATAGATTATTACTGGACTATAGAAGGCGGCAAGCTGAAGTGCAGGTGCCGACTCCAAATGCTGATATAGTGCCAGCAGTAGCAGGGGCAATGAGGGACCAGCTGGCAGCGGAGCTGCAACACCACTGGTCATGTCATCTGCAGCCTGCCTGGTAAGTAATTTGTGCAATCAGTAGGCCACTAATAATGGAATAATACATGTAATTCATATAGCGTTTTATTAAATACTCAAAGTCGCTTTATAAAGAAAAAAGTGTAAATGGTTACAGTCAATGTAGGCATTTATTTGGCTTTGGGTATTTTCTAAAATGGGATTTTGATCCTCCCGTCTGGATTTGACCTCATGCATGAGCAATTTAACTTTGTCTTCAGAGAAACATGGCGACCTTCTTCTCTCCATCACGGGTTTCGGTTTGAGGATTTGGGATAGTGCAGCCTGCTCTTAAAGGCAATGGCACCCGGCACACTGATTTGTTTAACTGGCGTAACGCCCAAACCACGCCTATGCATAATATAACGGGTAGCGCAGGTGTTTTAGGGATAAAGACAGGTGTGCAAGATAGCAACTTTTGCGGGGGAATGCCTCTTACGCAATGCTAAATCCCCAAATAACGGGTTTAGGGACTCTGGCGTAAGATAGGGCCCTGAGTGTATAATGTTCAATATGCTCAGAAATAATAGAAAATAGAAGAACATCTATTCTTTAGAGCATTTCTGATGAAATACCTGAGCTATAGAACAAATTAAATCTCTGGTATAAAAAATGTTTTTTTTCAGCAAAGAAAAGACGAAAGTGCAGTGAAGGGAACTATTGGCTCCTGTTTTTATATGGTTCGTTGTACAAACCTTGGAAATGATTTTTGCAGCCATTGTTTAGCTGGAACCTCTCTATTATAAAGTTTGTTCTCCTGCTGAACTGCAATGTGGTTTAGTTTAGTCCACAAATGCCTGGAGCATTTACATGCCAATATTAGACAGGAGGTCTTGCCACAAACTACTCTATGGGTTAACTGAGACTATTGGGCTACAAAATTTCGCTATGTTATACTATGTGGTTCTATGGGCTGCAGTAGACATCAATGTCTAAGTATAAAAAAATTAATTAATTAACAAAAAAAACCCTTTGGTACTCAGCCCCTGAAATAGGGTTAAGTGTATGACTGTTCACACCTTTAGGCTTTCAAATGCAGTCAAGAGGGAAAATAAACTCCCTGAACCATAGGTTTAGAGGTGAAGAAGGATTTAGAAGGTTTTGTGTATTGAAGTTATCCAGAATCAGAATACATTTGGTAAATTCATTTTTGTTTGGTTTAGGTCTGCTCACCAGATTCAATGACATCATCAGTAGATCATTACATTTCCATTTAACATGAGCTCACTGATTACGACTCCTCCCGGCATAACCAAGACAATGAAAAGACATAATCCTGGAATGAAATTACCAAATCATAACAAAACAAAATATTTGCAAACTTTAAACTGACCGCTGATATTTTCAACTGCAAGATAAAATCATGTACGTTTATGATTAATGGTAAAAGCACTGCAGTGACTGGAAAAGGGCATTTGTTTCGGTGGAATATAGACTGTACAGAACAGTACAGGGAGTCTCTTGTTTACAGGCAGAATGGAAATTCCCCAGTCTAAGTAGCTCATAACGGGAAACGTTTCTGTAGACGGCGGCTGCTCCACCGCCCCGGTTCACAGTGTCTGTGTTTATGGAAACAGCTGAGATTGGAGTGGGGAGGGGGAGGGTGGGGGCGATTACAGGCGTATAGCATCGGAATGCTCCCGTCTCGCCTCAGCTAACATGAGATAAATGATTTACAATTAGCTTGATGACGGGTCTATGATTATGTCAGAAAAATCTGACACAACAAAACATAATGGGTGTTTTGAAGGACACTGTGATTGCGCCTCTTGTTCCAGCTGAGCTCTTGGTACCAAGATCTGATTGGTCACATGGGGGCTGCTTGAATCCTTTGTTGAATGAAAGAACCATGCCTGAAATTTTAGGGAATGAGGTCACAAATACAACAATCGGACATTCTAAGGTAATGATCACTTCTGGCGATCGAAAGCAATGAAGTTGTGTTGTTAAACTCCTCACCAACTCACTAGTGTGCGTTTAACAACACCTAATGTTAGCTAACATTATTGTTAGCCTAATATACTCTATATTGTCTTGTTACATAGCATAACCAAATGTTAGGCCTACTAACCACACCTCTGGCCTAAAATGCGGAATACTGTGCTCCCTCTTATGGGAAATGGGTTGATTAATCTCCAAAAGCGATCCGTTAGCGTCCCCAGACTGCTACAGACTACTGCTACGCCTGCCGCCACCCCAACTGAACAAAGATGGAACATCAAGACGCCAAGATCTTTGAGTCAGGTGCTCTGCCTGCAGTCCCCAGCAGGGGGAGACAATCACAGGAAACAGGAGAGAAAGGCTGCTCCTCAGATGAGCTTGGCGGTTAGACAAAGATGAGGTGCCGCAGGGGGGCGAGGCAGGGGGGGGGCGGGGGGGGGGGGGGGGGCCGGGGGCGACGGTCGGACGGTGGGACAGGGAGGAGATGGGCTGTCGCAGCGGGACTTCTGCGTGCTCCTTTAAAGTGGAGCAGCTCATCGCACGCCCAAACCCATAAGAAACAGCCCATATCCTGCAGAAGAGTCCAAAATAAGCAAACATATACGAACAAACAAAAAAAAAAAGACTCACAGCTATGATTAACTAAACGCTGTTCACAGTCATTGTTTAAACATTTAGTTGTCTTATTTAGCAGAATCATCTAAAAATACATCTCTCGCGCGCACGCACACACACACACACACACACACACATATGTGCACGCTCATGCATACACACACACACACACACGCACACACACTCCTCAGAAACATATAGTGCATCCCCTAGCTTTGCATAATTAAATCGACTAATTTCTCTACAAAGCAACTCTTGGGACCAAGAGCAAGATGAGCTGAGCCAGGATCTGCAAAATCTTTCATTTATTCCAAACTTGGTTATGTACAAGAGTATGTCCAAACATAAATACGTAAATTACAAACCAAAACCATTTGCTTGTAGAAAATTGAAAAAGAAAACTATCGTACAGTATTTACATGCGGATTCTCTGTCCAATTGAGACATATGTCGCCAGAAAAGCAGTTTTCGGGAGGGAAGAGAGCAGGCATGCTGTGACAGAGGCATTCACATCACTGCGTGCCGCAGGTCCATCACACTACATTTTGAGTTTAGCACTTTTTTCACTGAAGTCACAAGCCATCTGGTTCCCAATATTTCTGCAGATAACACTGGCTTGGCTTTGATTAACCATCTCAATGAGGGGTCGGCAACAATCTAGCGGGGGCGGGGGGTGGGGGGGGGGGGGTGGGGGTGGGGTGGTTGGTTAATAAAGGGAAAACATTGAAAAACACTTGGAGAAATGGAATACAGTGATACATTCTACAAGTTTGCTACCCCACCACCCACCCACCCCAAGTTGTGCAATAGTCACGTCAGTGAAGAAACTATATGCTGCTTTAGTTTTAGAGTGTGTTGTACCTCAATGTTATTATTTCTACAGTGGTAGTTTTACATTGGGATATGCACAATGACAATCATAATATTGATAAATCTCTCTGGGAAATTTGGGTTAAATCTATTATCTATTTTGAGATCAAGCCAACAGATGGAAAGATACTGTATCTGTGGTCAGGATGATTTAAGTATAGCTTGTTAAAACCAAACAAAAGCCAAAAAATTTTTGACTTAAAAAAATAAGGGAATATTTGTTTTCCCCTTTTCTTAGCAGCACAAAACTATTGCTACAGATTTTGGCTATTTCTCAACATTCTGACAAATGTTGAATAAATCAAACCAACTTTTTTGCAAACGACTTTTGATACATTCTCAAGGGAGTTTTCTGGAGCATCTTAGGACAATGAAGCATGAATTCAACACACAGCATCAGCATTATACAGAATCAGCAGTCCAAAGCAGCAGATTTTCAAACTGTTCCACAAATGGAAAAAAGATAATACAGCGTCAGCCTGAAATGAATAAATAATAATAAAACTAAGAAGAAACAGAGGTAAAAAAAAAAAATGAGGATATTTGACTCAACATCTCACTAATGTTTGAGCGCTTCATATCAGTGAATAAAGTGCAGGCCGCAATAAACCTGTATGTGCAATTTCAGTTTGCCTGTTTCAGTACTGCTGGGGAGCACGCTTGGTTTTTCCCCCATTTCCCAGGTATTTATAGGAAGATTTTGTTAAAAATTCTGTTTGTGCAGTTTTTGTTATTCCCTTTTTTTTTTTTTTTTTTTTTTTGTCGGGGAAGGAGGTAACTAACGCCATCTAGTCGTTCATGTAAAACCCAGCTTGATTGAAGAGTGAAAATTTTGATGCTGATGAGGGCACGGCCAGGTGATACATGGGTAATACCTGAGCTGTACCAGGGTAAATCTGGCCCCACTATGTCAAAATGCCACCCCTCTCAATGTGAACACCCAGGCTTTTGCCTTCAAAATAGGCTATGTGGCAGGAAAGGTACCTCAACAGTTTTCATGAGAATAAATACAGGCATACCGAGTGAAACATACCATACAACCAACACAAAACGCACAAAATACAAACATCACCACAACGTTCCCTCTGGCCACTAGTCTTCCATACACAGTGGTCATCAGACATTCACAAATTAATGACTAACAGAGAATCTATCAGCCCAGCATGCATCACTGACTGTCACACTGAATGTCAAAAATAAGTAAATGAATACAATTACCATATTAACAGACATTGCTGAGAACAGCAAACACATATGCATCAATTTCAATACCGTCTTAAAACTACAGATATAGAAGAGAGACGTCGTAACAATACCTCTAAATGATTTTGGGAGAAAAGACTCCCAGCATGTTCTAGAGTTCATGCATCTCCTAACAAAATAGTTAACATTTTTCAATTCCTCATTTCAAAGCTTTACCAGCATGATGGTCATAAGCCCAGCTATATAATGGAAAGCACATATAGGGACAAATTGCCCATAAACAGAGAATAAACGTCTAGTTCTTGGCTCAGTCAGCATTAATGGTTTATAAAGACTTCAGTTTAAAAAAAAGACCCACCCATTTTACCTGGAAATAAATTACTTTTACCCTTTTCTTCAGCGAGCATTTAACTACCCAAACGGCATTCATTTCAGACACAGCTTCTCTCAGGAAAAGGTTGAGAACAAAATGCTGAACCCCGGCCACTACATTAAAATCCCTGTCTTCCAAATCCCTTTTGAGAATAAACAGTGAAATGAAACAAAACTGTCTCCATTCCTAAATACATAAAGTGATGGTAACGCACAGCTCACGGAGAATGGAACCTTCCAAAATTCCGTGCGGTTAACGCACAAATTCACATAGAATAGGCTTTGGCTCCCCCTTGTGGCGTTTTTGTCCTGTAGATCGGGTGGATTCAAAACGGGCTTTTTCTAATGGTTTATTTTTAAACTTATTACCCTACCCGAAGGGAAAAGGGAATTTTTTCCGGTGGAATTTTGTATATTTGTTTGTCTGTCACTAGTGTAGTACAAAACTGGTTCGTTCAAATAACAAATTTTTCTGAGGAGGGGGCGCAGTGGTTCAAGGATTACCTGATAAAATTTTTGACCTAAATGGGTCAAGGTCAAGATCACTGAAAAACTGAGTGGGGTGTGTTGTACCTGGGACCACTTGTTTATCCTTTCATTGTGTTGGTACCTTGCTCCAAACTGTCATGTCACACATTCTGGAAAATTCTTCAGGAATAAATGCACTCATGCTTCCCTGCTCATGTTACCATTGGTAAACTCACAGCTCCTGTCTCAAAGCTTCTAAAACAGCAATCACCAACTCAGTTACTGGGTAACCTTTATTTTATCAGTTTTTACTCAAACCTGACAAACATATCTCATTCAAAAAATGGAAATCTCATTCAGCTGCCCATTTATGGAATCAGATGTGCCAAATTAGCCCCCCTGTGCAGATTTAGACGCCGGTGTCCATAAATTCCAAAATTTAATTGCTAAATAATGCAGTAATTGAATTGCTTCACTGGAATAATTTTCCACAGTTTCTGTGACACAAATACTGAGTTATAAAGCCTTAAATAGGCCCATAAACAACAGGAAAAATTGGCATTATTAGTATTCTGCACAAAGGGATTAAGGTGGTACTGAAAACCAGTAGGAAGGTAAGCATCTCACAGCAGAGTTGGTGCTCACTCCTCTAAAAGGAAAATTCCTCAAACACTTTTCTCATTAGGCAGGTAGACAAGGAACAATCAGTGATTGGAATTAGCCCTAGTTAGTGAGATTTTGCAGACTTAGGGTGCATCCAAACTCTCTAACGAGCAAAGAACCTTCCTCGTAAATGAACATGAACCAAAAATCGTTCAGCTGGTAACCATGGCAAGGTGTGTGCGAACTGACCATTTCATGAAGGAATGTGGACAATTAGCTCCTGTGTCGCATCTTTTCCAGCGAGATAATACTTGGCCAACCTTGGAAGAGAGGAAAGATTGAATATTGACCATAATCTTTTGGAACTACACCGATTGGATATGTCATTTGTGTGCGATAAATTGCTAGGGATATCTTCGCTGTAAAGCTCATGATGGATTGAAAAAAAGGACATCTTAAACATGTCCCAAATTCCTTTAAAATTTCCCTGCAACTGTCCCTTGACCCATTTTATGACTTCAAGCAAGGTGACAGAAAAGTGGATGAGAAAGGACAAAGGTTGCCTATTACAGGCCATTGGAATACAGCCTTCGTTCTCCTCAAGAGCAGGGATGGGAAACGCTGATCTTGTTGGCAGGTTTTTGCTGCGTTTCCGCATGAGTGAATTATTTAAGTCACTACAAGGTCACATACAAGCCCACAAACATACAATTCCAGGTATTAATTGCCTGCTGATTGATAGAAATCACCTAACCCCGCAGACACCGAAGTCCCTCAGGATGTGAGTCGCCCATTCCCACTACAGTGTTTGCCTTTGCTTCCCTCTAGTGGCCATTTAAGGTACGGAAGCAAGAAAACATTCGTCCGTCCATTATTTTAGCCGATTATCACTTGATAGGTTCATCTGGGCACCAGAATCCCAGAATACAATGGGCGAGAGGCAGGAACAAAACCTGGAGAGACCTCTGATCCATCAGAAGGACAAAACACCATTCACACACACACACCTATGGGCAATTTATAGTCTCCAGTTAACCTTAACATGCATATATATGGACTGTGGGAGCAAACTGGAGTACCCCAAGGAAACCCAAGCAAACACAAGTCAATCCACACAGAAACAACATAATGAGAACAAAAGTTCTGGTTCTTCAAAGTCTGCAACATGGCTCCTATTTAACTTGTTCAAATTGCAAGTGAAATAGTAACATCTCTAGCTGTGAGTTGTGAGATTAGGGTTAGTTGAGCCAGCACACACAACGGAAGTCTGATTAAGCGGAACTTGCTTCTTAGTACACCCTTCTAGAAACATTTTGGTTCACTCCAGCTGTATCTGTCTTTTCAAACTTCAAGTTCTAAATCAGCAGACGCCGCCCATTACCTCACACTCCCACCAACCTGGTCTTACTTAAATCACAGAAATCTTGTGTCGCCCTATTATTATTATTATTATTATTAATAATAAGAATGACCTTTCAGAAACAAGAGAATCACAAATAGGCACTAGTGCCTCATTTAAAAAATGTTTACATATTGTAACCTCGGACTCTATTAGTATAAGCGTAGCCCTTTAAGCCTGTCGCTATTAGGTTTAACCCTAAACCCAGTAGCCACAGCCTTAAAGGGTGAAGCTTATACGAAATAAAATACTTTGGTTTCAGACCCTGCTGGTTTACAGACTGAGTTAATTCCCCATCTTTAGTTGACAGCTCTTGGTTCTTGAAACACAGAGACCTGTGCAAACCCTGTTAATGCACCTCCACATACAGTCCCCATCCATGCCATCCACACCTGAGCTATCCTGCCAGCACTGAGAGAGGCAGACAGGGAACTCCCGTCCACTTCAGTCTGAATCACACAATTACCACTCAACTGAAACCAAATCCAAGCTTAAGCTAGACAGAATTATTTTCAATACTTCTAGCTGATTTAAGCTGGCAGGTCAGCAGAGCATCTGTCAGTAAAAAACTAGTACACTAGTTCGGCCAACTGCTTTGCCAGCTCAGAAGCATTCATAGATTACATGTCTGACAGCACTTTCAAAACTTTAAGGTCATATTGTGCCAATCGTATTATTCCTATTAAAGCAATGTAGGGAGCACACAACATTCACTCACACACTCTATGGACAATTTAACAGTTTAGAGTCTCCAATCAGCCTGACATGCATGTCTTTAGACTGTGGGAGGAAAACAAAGTACCCAGTGGAAACCCACCTGAACACAGGGAGAACAGGCAAACACAGAAAGGCCCCAGGCCAGATTCGAACGCCTTACCTCCCTGATGCCCTGCTAGAACCGTTTGAAACACATCTTAAACCACCCAAGAGTCCTCTACACTCTCTCGGTCAAACTCAAATGTGGTACAAAAACCTATTTAAAATTGCAATAAATCAATATTGCAACTGTTTTAAGCAATACAGGCGAACCAGATGGTCAAAGGTCAAGACCAGAACAAAATACTCCCATCCCCCTGCGTGCTACATTTTGGCTTCTGGTCACATTCAGCGCAGCGGCAACTTTCACAGGAAGTGGGTGAGAAGAAGTGCGAAGACCACGACCTCTCACCGCTGAACAGTTCAGCTGAACATACGAGGGGAAATGAGCAACCAGGACGTCTATAAGCACAGAAGCACAGATGGTGCAGGAACTGTGCTTGATACTGCTCTCACAGTGCCTACCCACAATCCCACCATCTCCAACCGGCCGGCCGCCATATTCTTCCCCAATATCTGTGAGGTCAAGGGGATCCGGCCTCCTCCGTAAAGTGCATTTGTTCAGCCGTCAGAGCCCTGTTCTTCAAATCACAATCCTCGAGGGCCGAAAACTGATGGTTTACCGCACTCCCTTTACCTGAGAGGCAGGTGTCAAGCCAGACTGGCCAATTACCAGTACTTAGTTTTAGTTAAATAGTCCTGGAGTAGGGATAACATAACTAGTGACGAATTCGGACTCACATGCCAGATTTGAGGATCCCTGCTTTAAAAGATGCACAAAGCAGCAAGTGCAGTGATGCTTGTTTCTTACTGCAGAACTTAGCATCAGTGATTAGCACAGCAGGTGACACCATGTTCATGACCTATAAATAGAATCGACAGAAGGGGGGACACGTTGCGCAATTCTGAAAAATTTCTAGAAGGATGCAGCTGGCTGTTTGTTCTGACAGTGGAGTGTGGTTTAAACACTGAAAACCCAGTTTTTCCTGGTGATGCGCGGCCAATCCTATCACAGTCTCACATTGGCCAAAGGACAAAGACGGTCACAAAGGTGTGACTGAACTAACTTTGTCTCTTAAGAAAATAACTGAAAATACTCCTTTTGTTTTAGTAAAAGCATTTCATACTGAACTGCAGTTTTGGGAAATGACTTCATGCCCTCCCTTTTTGTGCAGAAAAGGAGTCTGGGAGATTTCAAGAAGCACATGAGGCAGGAACACGTTAAATGCTACATCAGCATCGGTGTGACCCATCACTGAGGACAAATGATTCCCCAAAATAGTTTCCTTGTAGGAGGTCTCTCATCCAGGAATAGAACACTACAGCAGTTCAGTCGGTGAAGTGCATGCTGGGATGGAATGGGCCACCAAGAGGCCACCAAGCTTGAGCAGAGAGGCAGGGCACCAGCTCAAGACCTGAAATGTGACACAAGGGTCATCCATGTTGTCTCCTAAATCCCCATTCCAGGGTGCGTGTCACTCTCTCAGCCAAAGGGAGGACCATCTTCTCTCTGGATCCATCCTCAGCCTTCCATTGGTTCTGCTATTGAGCCAAGCCCCTCCCAGCTCCATCAGTCATTGGTTGGGATAAGATACCTCAGAGTGTGGCAAGGACTCGGGAGAATGAGATAAGGACGCTGAGGGTGGTCTGTCCCGCCCCGAACACCAAGGCCTCCAGAGGTGCCATGTCCTTCCCTGCAACCCGGTAGACCCCAGCCACAGCCGCACCTGTACAACACACACACACAGGCACAGGAGGAGACGCATGTCCATACACCACTGTACAGTAACAGAGAGCTTTTCAGAAATATGTCAGAGACAGGGAAAGAGGTGGTGATGGGGAAATACATTCTGCTCAGCACAGCTCAGGGAGAAAAAGGAAACATTTGTGGCGATTCAGCTGGTCATGTCTTCAAAGCCCAAGGGGCAAAATGATGCAACCTCAGACAATACAGTAAAGTACAGCACTCTGGTCTATTTTAGTAAAGAAGGACACATCTGGGAATGAGCCTGAAGCCTGCAGTGCTGGTCAGAGCTCAGACACAAAACAACAAAGAAAGGCACACACAGGCACAACTGCACAAACTGACAGAGGAACAAGCAGAGAGCTGGAGGAACAGGCAGAGGGGTACAGGAACAGGCTGAGAGGTGGAGGAACAGGCAGAGAGCTGGGGGAACAGGCAGAGGGGTACAGGAACTGGCAGAGAGCTGGAAGAACAGGCAGAGGGCTGGGGGAACAGGCAGAGAGCTGGAGGAACTGGCAGAGGGTACAGGAACAGGCAGAGAGCTGGAGGAACAGGCAGAGGGGTACAGGAACAGGCAGAGAGCTAGGGGAATAGGCAGAGGGGTACAAGAACAGGCAGATAGTTGGAGAAACAGGCTGAGAAATAGAGGAACAGGCTGAGAGCTGGGGAACAGGCAGAGAGCTGGAGGAACTGGCAGAGGGTACAGGAACAGGCAGAGGGTGGGAGGAACAGGCAGAGGGGTACAGGAACAGGCAGAGGGCGGGAGGAACAGGCAGAGGGTACAGGAACAGGCAGAGAGCTGGGGGAACAGGCAGAGGGGTACAGGAACAGGCAGAGAGTTGGAGAAACAGGCAGAGAGATAGAGGAACAGGCTGAGAGCTGGGGAACAGGTAGAGAGCTGGAGGAACTGGCAGAGGGTACAGGAACAGGCAGAGGGTGGGAGGAACAGGCAGAGGGTACAGGAACAGGCAGAGAGCTGGGGGAACAGGCAGAGGGTACAGGAACAGGCAGAGGACTGGAAGAACAGGCAGAGGGGTACAGGAACAGGCAGAGGAGTACAGGAACAGGCAGAGGGCGGGAGGAACAGGCAGAGGGGTACAGGAACAGACAGAGGACTGGAGGAAAAGGCAGAGGGGTACAGGAACAGGCAGAGGCATACAGGAACAGACAGAGGGCTGGGGGAACAGGCAGGGAGCTGGAAGAACAGGCAGAGGGCTGGGGGAACAGGCAGAGAGCTGGAAGAACAGGCAGAGGGCTGGGGGAACAGGCAGAGGAGTACAGGAACAGACAGAGGACTGGAGGCACATGCTGAGGGAAGATTCAGTCACTCACTGGTGATAACCCCTCCAGTGAGGGAGGCCAGGAATCCAATGCTGACCAGCAGCAGGGGAGAACAGGCACCACAGGAACACCCAGTACCACATCTCTACAACACATATACCCAAAATAAACAGGATTTACCCTGCAGGGTATACCAGCATCAAACAGGATTTACACCCAGTACCACATCTCTACAACACATATACCCAATATCAAACAGGATTTACACCCAGTACCACATCTCTACAACACATATACCCAAAATAAACAGGATTTACACCCAGTATCACATCTCTACAACACATATACCCAAAATCAAACAGGATTTACACCCAGTACCACATCTCTGCAACATATATACCCAAAATAAACAGAAATTACACCCAGTATCACATCTCTGAAACACATATACCCAAAATTAAACAGGCTTTATACCAAGTTCCACATCTGTACAATATATACACCCAAAATTAAACAAACTTTATACTCAGTACCACATCTCTACAACACATATACCCGAATTAAACGGGATTTACACCCAGTTCCAGGTCTCTACAATGCATATCGAGATTTTATATATTGGACATAACTGTTTATTGCAGTCAGCCCTCGATATATATCAAACAGGCTTTATATCCAATACCACGTTTCTATAACACATGCACACAAAATCTAAAAGGCTTTATGTCCAGTACCACATTTCTATGACACATATACCCAAAACTAAGCAGAATTTATACCCAGTACCATATGTCGGGCAACTAGTGTTTATACTAGTTGACTATACTTCAGAGTCGAACAGAATAATTGATTGATAATGATTTGCGCATTCCCTGTTGATGAGTCCTGCCCCCCCTTAACTATAGGAATGTAGCCTATTCAATCTCTAGCCCTCATGCGTGCATCCCAGAGATGACCCTTTTAGGGTCATGAGAGCGAGCAGAGGGTCATTAACTATGAGTCTACACCCCTGTAATCCCTAAGACAACAGAACACCATTGTCACAGCCTTGTGACCACCAACAAGATAAGAGCATGTCCCCTTTTTATTTGATTTTCCTTTTCATCTTCTTTTACTATTTTTTCCTTTCAGTTTTTTTTGTTTTTTGTTATTGTTTTGTACCCCTGAATTCTACCCAAGTTTTGCTCATACCACGTATGTTTTTAGGAGCAATAGTAAAACTTATCAAAGACATTTGAGAACTGAGCTTCAGTACCTCCTACCATATTCACGTTTGGTCTCATTGGAAAGAGACTAAAGCCGCTTTCACACTGGACGCGAAACAAATTTTTCGCACAACAGATTACATTCAAAGTCAATGCAAAGACACGAATACACGCGAAACTTTGCGTCTTTGCATTGACTTTGAATGTAATCTGTCGCGTGAAAAATTTGTTTTACGTCCGGTGTGAAAGCAGCTTTAATCCGTGAATCTCTCTATAAACACTACACAGTGCTCAGCTCTGCTTCTAAGAGCACAAGGGCATTTTAATACATGAACGGCCAGTTTCATGCGAGACAATTGACCATTTCTCACACCTTCAGACATCCACTGCTCCACCAATCAGCACAGCCTGCTTTCATCACCAAGAGGGGGGATTCCACATCTCATAGTATACAGTTAGGTCCATTAATATTTGGGCAGTGACACCATTTTTATTGTTTTAACTGTTGTACATCACCGCAATAGATAAAAAAAAAAAAAAAAAAAAAAAAATCAAGATGCTCTTTAAATCCAGACTTCCAACTTAAACTTAAGGGTTATATCACAAATATTTTCTCAACCACGTAGGAAATTTACACCCATTTTAAGCACAGTCCCTTCAATTTTAGGGGTTACAAAGTGATTGGACAAACTAACAATCTTCAAATAGATTATTATTTTTAACTGCCTGAAGTATGGAATCTGTAAACATCACCAGATGCTAGTTTTTCTCCCTAGTGATGTGCTGCCAAGCCTTCACTGCAGTCTGCAGCTGTAGTCAGTTTTTGCTTTGTTGTCGGTGCATTTTTGCCCTCAGGAAGTGAAATGCAGGTTTAATTGGACTCAAGTCATTTATCTGACTTGTCTCTTATAGAATATTCCACTTCTTTGCCTTGTTTTCAGAATGCTTCCAAGTCATCACCTATCAGCACTGTAAAGTGTTTTTCAATGCATTCTGAAGCATTTGGCTGAATACGAGCAAATATTATTGCCCTAAACCATTTCAAATTCATCCTCCAGGTTTTGTCAACAGACACATCTCCAGGAAACACAAGGGAACCATCACAATAGGCAGTCAATAATGCCCACTCATGACCACTCACAGGTGAGGTATGCTTTGGGTCATGAGCATTCACTTCCCTTCTCCATATTCCTCTCTCCCAATCTTTCTGGCACAAGTTGATCTTTGTCTCATCAGTCCACAGGATGTTGCTCCAGAACACAGCTCTTTAACTCATTCCCTACGGCAAGCCGCTGCCAACGGCGCGGCGAATTCTACCATTCCCTACAGTAAGCCGGTGCCAGAGGCGTGGATGACGTCATTCGGAGTTCCGTTGAAAACATGCATAATACATGAGTATCGCGTCAATCTGACCAATCTGACAGCAGTAATAGCGACCTCAACCATTCGCAGTCCGATGAAAACACGAAATCAGTTGACGATCGCGGTGATGGGCCACCTGTACTTCAACCACAGGAGGGGAGGGGTTGTGGCCGACGTTTAACTAAACGTGTGTTTATATTGTGTAATTTTCGGGAAAAGTATTCCGTACAAACGTGACAATTTTATATAAAAGTATTCCATAGGGAATGAGTTAAAATGGGGTGATGTCTGTGAGCTACTTAAGGTAGTCCTTGAGCTGCTGTATTATATCACGATCTATATACCCTACAGCCACTTCCTCTCAATATGGCAGTCTATTGAAGCTGAGAAATTCTCCCAGCTCTCTCTGTGCTTGCACATGCGTCACTGCTCACACTAGTATTGCTGCCTGCTCTTCCGCCCCGCCACCACCCCAGCTTTGGCTGAAAGCAGGGGGGGAGATACTGAATCATCCCTCCCCAATACCTCATGTAAACTTATCTGCAGGGAGTGATGATGTCATAGTTTAGACGCCAAACTCTAACTATGTTCCACTGTTGCTTCAAACATTTCATCACGAGCTGACTGACTGAAATGCTTTTTTCACAAAAATCCTGTTTTTGTGTCTTAGGAATAATTTACATCTTGATATAAATCTGATGTATTTATTCTGGTGTTGTCTTTGCACGAGTGCTGACTTTGGCACTGATAAGCCCACCTCCTAGAGAGTATTCTTGATCTGGCTAACTGTTCTGAGGGGTTTTTTTTTTCTCTCAACGAGGGAAATAAATATTCTGTCATTCACCACAGTTGTTATCCACAATCTTCCAGACCTTTTTGTATTCTTGAGCTCTCCAGTGCTTTTGTTCTTTATAAGAATGAATCACATGGTTCAGTTAACCTAACCTAATGGTTTTGCGTTTGCTCTGATTGGTTTCATTTGATTTTTCTGCCTAATAGTGGTTGCTTCACTGACAGTCACAGCTCTTTGGATTTAACATTGAAGGTTAACAGCAACAGATTCCACATACAAATGCAGCACTTGAAATCAACTGTAGACCTTCTATGTGTCCATTTTTAAATGAAATTATTAAGGAATAGAACATATTTGGCCATGGAACAACAGAACATCCAATTGCTCAAATACTTTTGATCCCTTGAAAAGGAAGGGGCCTTTCCAACCGCTGCTGATTCCAACACACTTCAGCCAATTCCAATGTACACTGCCCGTCCAAAAAGGGGAAAAAAGTCACGTTTTGGATTTAAATAAGCAAACACTCAAGAGCCTATGATCGAATCATTATTGCAGTGCTGAATATGTTTCAGCTGGCAATAATTCTTTTAATCCTGAGTGATTCAGTACAAAACTTCGCATTCCTTAAAAAACCATGTTGGAAGAGGCATCTCATGGTCATTGAAAAGATGTTACTGTGTTTCAAGAGGGGCAAATTATTGGCCAGCATCAAGCAAAGAAAACAACTAAGGAGATTGCTGAAATCACTGGAATTGGGTCAGGAACTGTCAAACAATTTATTAAAACCTGGAAGGACAGTAGTAAACTGTCGACTTTGTGGAAGAAACGGGTTGGAGAAAAATAATGACTGATCCTGGTCAAAGATCACTAAAATGCTCAATGAAGTTTCATCCAAAACAAATCAACAGCAGAATTCGTGGCTATGTTTAATCGTGAAGGTCAGAGCATTTCTACATGCACAATGCAACAAGACTTTGGAGGACTAGGACTAAACAGCTGTGTGGCCACAAGAAAACTACTTGTTAGTGAGACTTATTGGGGAAAAAACAACTTCAATTTGCAATGCAGCATAAAGATTGGTTCAAAGAGCAACGGAAAAAGGTCATGTGGTCTGATGAGTCCAGATTTATCCTATTCCAGAGTGATGGGCACAGCGAGGTAAGAAAGGAAGCCTGTGAAGCAAAGCACCCGTCATGCATAGTGCCCACTGTACAAGCCTCCGGAGGCAGTTATGATCTGAGGTTGCTTCGATTGGTCAGGTGTAGACTCAGCACTGTTCTGCAGCAATAAAATGAATTCAGCAGACTACCTGAATATATTGAATAATCAGTCGCCCATCAAAGGACTTTTTATTCCCTGATGGTACAGGCATATTCCAGGATGACAATCCCAAGATTCATAGGGCTCAAATTGTGAAAGAGTGGTTCATCAAGCATGAGGAATCCTTTTCACACATGAAGTGGCCACCTCCGATTCTGAACTTTAACCAAATGAAAGTCTTCGGGATGTGCCGGAGAAGGCCTAATGAAGTGGTTTGTGTCACCCATCATCAATAAAATGTATCGGCCAAAAGTGACTGCAAATCTGGGTGGAAATAAATGTTGTAACATTGCATAAGATTGTCAAATCAATAACACAAGGAATGTACGCCATGTTCAAGGCTAAAGGCGACCTAACAAAATATTATAGCGTGCAACCTTTTTTTTTTTTTTTTTTTTTTGGATGGGCAGCGTATATATCTGCAAATTAAAGCTGAAGATCAACATTTTGGGCTCATATTCATAATTTAAACTTATATTCTATGCTCCACTGGTAACATAACAATAATGTTGTCGATTTCTAAATATTTATGGACCTGACTGTATGCCCAAAATTAAACACACTTCCAGAGGTGGACAATCCAGCTCTAGAAAGTAAAAATCCTTCCCACTATTTTATTGCGACCGCCTGGATCTAATTATTGCAGCAACCCTTCAGCTCAGAGGTTGAACTAATTAGGGAAATCAGCTGCCTGAGCTCATGGCTGGAAGTAAAACACGGCCGCACTTCTACTTTCTGACCCCTGGAATGTCCAATTCTGCAGACTTCACACTCAGTACCAAAGCACACCCACTTCTCTACACACACACCCACACACACACACACACACACACAGAACAACGCACAAATATACTTCATACCCAGTGCCAAATCTCTGCAAAACATTTACACATAAGTAGTACCAACAGCACACATGCACAGAGACACAAAAAAACAGACACACACACACCCACTCACACCTCACACACACACACACGCACAATAATAAATTCCGAAATAGTTGGGACGAAGTGTAAATTGTGAATAAAATCAAAATGCAATGACTTTCAGATCACATGAGCCAATATGCTATTTACAATAGAACACAGATAATATTTCAAATGTTGAACCTGAGACATTTTACATTTTTATCCACAAAATGAGCTTATTTCAAATTTTCTGGCTGCAACAGGTCTCAAAAAAGTTAGGACACAGGCAAAAAAGGGCTAAAAAATCAATTAATATATAAGAGAATCAGCTGAAAAAACATTTAGCAAGTAATTACGTTAACTGGCATCAGGTGTGTAACATGATTGGCTATAAAAGGGATGTCTTAGAGAGGCTGAGCCTCTCAGAATTAAAAATGGCCAGAGGCTCTCCAACCTGTGAAGGGTTACATAAAAAAGAAATTGTGGAATACTTTAAAAACAATGTTCCTCAACGTCAAATTGCAAAGGCTTTGAAGGTCTCATCATTGACAGTGCATAACATCATCAAAAGATTCAGAGAAACTGGAAAAATCTCTGTGCGTGAGGGACAAGGCCAAAGACCTTACTGGATGCCCGTGATCTTCGGGCCCTCAGACACCACTGCATCACTCTACCGGCATGATTCTGTCATTGACGTTACTAAATGGGCCCAGGAATACTTCAAGAAACCACTGTCTGTAAACACAGTCTGCCGTGCCATCCACAGATGCCACCTAAAACTCTATCATGCAAAAAGGAAGCCATTGTTGA
The DNA here is from genome assembly GCA_029692085.1 of Gymnothorax javanicus. NCBI lineage: Eukaryota > Metazoa > Chordata > Actinopteri > Anguilliformes > Muraenidae > Gymnothorax > Gymnothorax javanicus. The sequence continues at coordinate 115,505,861 of CM056197.1, read as the reverse complement.
GCATGATCCAGAAGCGCCGCCGTGTTCTGTGGGCCAAGGCTCATTTAAAATGGACTGTAGCAAAGTGGCAAAGTGTCCTGTGGTCAGACGAGTCCAAATTTGACATTCTTGTTGGAAATCATGGGCGTCGTGTCCTCCGGGCTAAAGAGGAGAAAGACCATCCCTCCTGTTATCAGCGTTCAGTTCAAAAGCCAGCATCTCTGATGGTATGGGGATGCATTAGAGCATATGGTGGGGGACCCTTGCATGCTTTAAAAAGCACCATGAATGCTGAAAGGTATAAAGGTTTTAGAGCAACATATGTTCCCCTCCAGACGACATCTATTCCAGGAAAGGCCTTGTGTATTTCAGCAGGACAATGCAAAACCACATACTGCAGCTATTACAACAGCATGGCTTCGTAGTAGAAGAGTCCGTGTGCTGAACTGGCCTGCTTGCAGTCCTGATCTTTCACTTATTGAGAACATTTGGTGCATAATTAAACGAAAAGTCCGTCAAAGGAAACCCAAAACTCTCCAGCAGCTGGAAGCCTGTATTAAACAAGAATGGGATCAAATTCCAATGGCTAAACTGAAGAAACTTGTCTCCTCAATGCCCAGACGCCTCCACTCTGTGTTAAAAAGAAGAGGGGATGCTACACCATGGTAAACAGGCCTCTGTCCCAACTTTTTTGAGACCTGTAGCAGCCATCAAATTTGGAAATGAGCTCATTTTGTGTATAAAATTGTCAAATTTCTTAGTTTCAACACTTGCTATGTTATCTCTGTACTATTGTGAGTAAAATACTGGCTGGAGTGACTTGAAAGTCATTGCGTTTTGATTTTATTCACAATTTACACTTTGTCCCAACTATTTCAGAATGGAGGTTGTACATACATACATATATATATATATATATATATACATATATATATATATATATATATATATATACACACACACACACACACACACACAACGCACACAATGCATGGACACACACATTACACAGAAAACACACATTGTATGTAGACAGAAAACACAAACACACAAACAGTATTTACACAGGACACAGACACACACAGAGTATAAGCACAGATAATATTTTGACACAGATCCTGGAGATAAACATCAGGGCCCAGATTGACAAAGTAGGATCAGCTACCTAACTATACAGAGTAAAACCTTCCAAAATCTGGATAAAGGACTGCAGTGAAGAGCAGTTCTGGGTTACACTCATGGCAATTATGTAGGTCACACAGAAATCCAGCTTCATAAATGACCTCACAGGACTGTTTTTTTCTGACCTGAGACACACTGCACAGTCAAAATGTTGATGGCCATGTCTGACACTAAACTCCACACCTGATTCTCTTCTTGGCCTTCTAGTGGGCATTCACCCACCGAAAGCATCTCCTTAGATCAGGGGTAGGGAACATTTTCAGAAAGAGCTACTGTGGGTGCAGGCTTTCAAACCAACCAAGCTGCTACACACCTGATTCTACTAATCAACCTGTGTAATCTTTGTGAAGGACCTTGATTAGTAGAATCAGGTGTGTAATTACCTGGTTGGAATGAAAGCCTGCACCCACACCGGCCCTTTCTGGAAAAGGTTCCCCATCCCTGCCTTAAACAAATCACTACCTTCTATAACTCACTGATGGAAGATAGAACCAATTACTCATCCTTTGTTCACACCATGGAGTTGTTAATATTCAAGAGGTGGTCAACCTGGGTCCTGGAGAGCGACAGAAGGGTCATTCCATGCCAAGTGGAAACGCACCTGGGTCATTATGGTCTTGGAGTTTACTTTAACTTTGTCTATTTGTTCATTTTGGCCCAAATAATGGATATCTCTGATTTTTTTTCCGCAAACTGCCCTCTGGTATTGGTTTTATGGACCTTTAAAGAAATTCCCTGTAGGGGGCGCTTCTCAAAACATCATGTAGAAAAACCCTTATATCTCTGGTCATATTACTGATACAAGTATGGGGTTTGGATGGATTTGTAATATGAGGCTTCCTCTAGCACTACTATCATTTACAATGGTTATATCTGTTCTTGTTTCCATGGAAACTGTGTTTGAAGTCGGGCAAATTTGAGATTTTATCCACTTTTTTTACCCTTATTACTCACCAATTACTGGCGATACTGAAGAAGCGACAAAAGAAACTTTTTATTTCAGCTAGACCGTTGACACTTATATTAAAAAAAATAAATCAGAACATAATAGTTTATCAGACTAACCCTTTCAAAGTTGCTTACAACAGAAAAAGTCACAAGTTCAAGGGGTCTGTCCATCCCAGGGGAAAAGTTGCATCATTATGAATTTGCACCTGTTGCATGTCAGGTGACCTGAATTATACTGGAAAGCATCATCGGTCCAGTATAGGCTTTTTTCACCACAAAAACAGACACAAAAAGTGAAAAATCTCAAATTTGCCCAATCACAGTTTGCATGGAAACAAGAACAGATACAACCATTGTAAATGATAGTGGTGCTAGAGGAAGCCTCATATTACAAATCCATCCAAACCCCAGACCTGTATCAGTAATAGGGCCAGAGATATAAGGGTTTTTCCAAAGCATGTTTTGAAAAGCGCCCCCTACAGGCCACTTCTTCAGAGGTCCATAAAACCAATACCAGAGGGCAGTTCGCAAAAAAAATCAGAGCAAGGTTCATGTCAAGGATCAAGCCACCTTCCAGATCTGTATCTGTCAGATACAGTAAGACTTTTTCTACAGCATGTTTTGAAAAACGCCCCCTACATGCCATTTTTTCAGAGGCCCATAAAACCCATACCGGTGGGCCGTTCGTGAAAAAATTGGAGATACCCATCATTTGAGTTCAAATGAACAAAAATACAAAGTTAGAAAAAATCTGAGACCATGATGGCCCAAAAGGTACCTTAAGTGTTTCCACTTGGCATGGAATGACCCAGAATCTTCTGTTTTTCAGTGTCTCAGCACTTGATTGGTCAATTACAGAGGTTGGTTACACTTACCACACCTGGTTTAAGGTTGAAACTAGGTGGTGAAATCGAAAACCAGCTCACCCGTGACCCTCAAGGACCAGGGTTGGCCACCCCTACAAGTATGCAAATAGGATAAGGCCTAATTGTCTATTTTTGCTGATACATTGAGCTCAAAGAGGCTTTTTCAGTAGATGCTTGGTTTCGGTCAGCCGCTGATTCATGTCCTATAGCAAAGGACTACAATTGTCCACTAATCATGCATCATATCAAGCGAGCATCTCCACCGGCATCGACGAGGATCAATTCTGATCGCCTGTAACTCACCTGAACGCGCGTATCCACGCGCATCTAAGTCATACTCATGGAGTCTTGCGTATAATGTGATGCCACTCAGCGGTTCATTACAAGCACACGTTGCCATCTGAGCGGCGACGCTTGTCCAATGTCATGACCAGCGTACACGCCCCATTTCTAGAAAATAATATAAATCACTTAAAATAGTACTACTTCTTCAGCTGCGCAGCCGACAAGATCTTGAGGGGCACATTCAACGGTAGAGAGCAGCAGAAAGGAAGCTCATCTCACGCATGGAAATTTACACAACCCATCGGCGCTAAATTGATTCAGACGGACAAAAGGAGATGGATTTATATGTGGTCATAAGCTGAGGTTCCATTATAATCGCTGGCAAGGCTACACCGGCCAAAATCTTACGATATAACCAGCTAATTACAAAGCCAAAAACAGATAAGGCTACTTAACTCCGTGCGCAAGATTTCTGCATCCTACTCGGTAGTATTTACGATCAACTGTTAATTTTTTTCCCGGACAGACAGGTCGCGCCAGCTGGCAAACGCACGAGATTCTCGGCTACACTACCTCGGGCAACGGCGGAGCGATTAGAGAGATAAATACAGTAGCCTTTCCTGCCCCTTTAAAAATGGATTCCATAGCATCACATGTCCCCTTTAATCTTGGCAATCAGGCCAAGACGGTGACCGGCAAGGGAGCTTCAGTGCTTCGTGAGATTACGCCCCGCAACCCTGAGTCGAATACCCCGGCAACTCCCATTCGGCCCCTCGTACCTGCGAAATGCTGAAGTGTGGGCACCGAGCCCTGGACCCACAGACCCAAAACCTGTCGCACCGACAGATTGATGGTGTAATCCCGGCTCATGTCTCTCCCACCGCCGCGCCGGGTCGCACCCCCCTTTGTCAAATTGCTGAACGAGGGTCTCGGAGAAGACATCTAGGAGGCGACAGAAGGACGTTTCATCCTCGGGGCGCCCCCCTCTATTGGAGCCGCTGCCTCAGCTCGGCGGTCGTCTTTGAATGGCGAAGGGAAGGGCCAGTGGCTCGTCTTCTCTGTCCTGATTCTGCTGTAGCAGTAGCGGGTTCGGAGCCATGGTGAGTGCGAGGAGAGCGCAGCGCACACTGTCCGCCGACAAAGCTTTGGGTTTTTTTTTTTTACATTGTGTTTAAAGGCAAGTGTTGTCTTAAAGGTGAGTACACACCAAACGTGCGCTTCATTTGGATACAGTTGGATATGACGGGGGTATAAAAGATTGGCATGGAGATCTGTTACACAGGGATTTGAATTACTTTCCAGCCTTTATCCCTGGGAAATTTTATTTCTTTTTAAAACTCACATTTTGAACAGGTTCTGTTCATATTGCCGTTCAATTTCCACAGTTCCTGTGTGTGTGTGTGTGTGTGTGTGTGTGTGTGTGTGTGTGTGTGTGCGTGCAAAGAGAGGGAGAGAGAGATCAAACAATCTGCCTGAAAAATTTGTAAGATAAAATATTAATATTGACATACTGACTCACAGATTATGTTGTGATGATGCACCTATGAGTTACCCAAAAAAAAAACTCCATTACCGACTGAGGTAGGTACAGTTGCATTGAATTCAGTTGCATTATTTATACATGGATTAATTTGCCAGATGGCCAAACCTTGTCATCATACTGAGCCAGGATATATACTCATGCACATAAAAAAAACACAACACCTGGAAATTTTGGAAATTTAAAAAACATATAATTAAATTTGGACTTGTAAGTTATGCAACAGAACAATTGGTATTTCCACAGGTTTGTATTGAGCAGATTGAAATCCCCGGAGTGGCAGCGAGCAATACAGATTTACTGATGCTGAAAAAAAAAAATTAATAATCACTGAATGTTGCATTTTTTATGTGCATGAGTATAAATTGGGCATTTCCCTTTAATAACACTTGGGGGGTCTTTTTGTCTTGTGTCTGCGGTGTTGTCAGAACTGGATGCACTTGAAGAACTGAGAACACAACACAGACATACTGTATGTCAATCAATTTATTCAACCTCCTGAAGGCTGACCACGTGAGCTTATGCCGACACATCACCATGCTTCACAGCTGACTGAGGTGGTATGTTCCGGATCATGAGCAGTTCTTTCCCCTCCTCATACTTTCCCTTTCCATCATTTTGTTTCAAGTTTACCTTTGCCTCATCCATCAATAGGATATTGCCCCATAATTATACAGGCTTTTGTGGATGGCCTTTAGCAAATTTACTGGTTTTGAGGCCTGACGTTGAAGGAGCTGTGTCACGATTACTCCGCATGTTCATAAATCTGCTCAACTGCAAATCCAAACCTACTTCCATCCTTGCAAATCCATCATCGTTTTGCACTGCATTTATATATTTTCCTTACTCATTGTGCTTTTTATATTAAGGAGTTTTCAATGCAAATTTTAGGATTCAAAGTGCTATTTTAAGTTTTAGCCAAAGGATAGGAATAATGTAAACTGGTTTGTCACCCCCAATAATCAAAGAAGAAGAAGGTATTTTACTTCTTCTATGATTATAGGAGATGGCAGCCAGCGTATATTCTTTGTATCCCTTGGCTAAAGCTTAATATTGTGGTATGAATCCTTGAATTTCTGTAGAAAGCTCCTTTATATAAAAAGCATAATGCCGGAGTAACTAAAATATGTAAATACTATGCAAAACAAAGACGAATTGGCAAGGACAGAATCAAATTATGACTTGCAGTCAAGCAGATTCATTTTCTTGGGATGTACATTTTGAGCTTGTGCAATAATTGAGACACAGCTCCTTTAAACCCTCGGTATTTACTCTGGGGAAGTACTCACTTGATTGTTGTCATTGACTCAGATAGGCCAGTCTCCTGGAAAGTGTCCTTAAGATGGGCATCTGTTGTCATCCAACTGTCTTCACCAGGAAAATCATTCTTTCACGCAACACTGTTGTTATATGTGGTCTTCCAGGCCTTTTGGCGTTCCAGAGCTCACCAGCATATTCTATCTTTCTAGGAATGCACCAATTAGTTGATTTGGCCACACAATATGTTTTCACTATTTCTCTGATGGTTTTATACATATGTATGTGGATATGTTTGTGTATTTCAGTGTAAAGCTGCTTGATCCAATAACAGTGACAGCTCTTTGGACTTCATATTGAGAGGTAACAGCATTATTGCCCCGAGAGTCAAAATGGGAGTTTTCATTTATATTTTATTTTCTTCAAGCCAGCGCTCAATTTATGAAGCTCAACAGCTTCCTGTCACACATCATTGCTGTATTTTCTTGTCTGAGCCATGGTGATGGATGCCTGAGAGCAGGCCCGGCGCTAGAACAGGGAATTGGGTGGGCACAGACACGTCCCTTTATGACAATTAGGATAGTCCTGGCGAGTTCTCAATTATTTTCCTTTATTGACACGTTTTCCAATTATCGTAATTGGCAACTGAAGACACGGTTTCTCTCCATGTGCTATCTAACAGCGATGAAATCATGGGGTAAATTCAGTAGAACTGAGAATTGGGGTTGACAAAGCATCTGTTTTAAACAATTATTAGTCCTGACCTGTTCTCAGTCATTTTCATGATTAACAAAAGGTTCACTCCGAAACTCCACACTTAACAGGTGTTTTTTTCTCCCGATTAGGTAGGGCGACAATCATTCATCTGGACCTGTTTGCTGAATTTAAATCAACGTTATTCAAAATTGCATACCTGTCCAAAAAGCTTGAGCCGCATGATTTTATAGCCTATTTCACTGCCGGATGCCACTTTTTTTTCACTCAATACCGGAGTAATTTTGAATAACGTTGATTTAAATTAATCAAATACATGTCCAGATGAATGATTGTCATCTTGAATTTAAATCACACCTGTTAAGTTGGAGTGCTTTTTTGTTAATCATAAATGACTGAACAGGTCAGGACTAAAATTGTTTAAAACGGATGTTTTCTCCACCCCAATTCTCAGTAATACTGAATTTACTGCCATGATTTCATCTCTGTTAGATCAATATGGAGAGAAACCGTTTTCAGATGCCAATTACGATTTGGAAAAAGCAAACAAAGGAAAATGATTGAGAACTAGCCAGGACTATCCTAATTGTCATAAAGGGACATGTCTGTACCCACCCAATTCCCTGTTCTAGCGCCGGGCCTGCCTGAGAGAAACTGGTTGGTGGGTCACCTCATATTTATATCCCAGAGAAACCCCAGGCAGTCATGGGTGACCATTTTCCCCCAGGCAGTCTTAGATGACCATTTAATTTGTCCTAATCTTTCTTGTGACCTTCAAAAGAAGTGAACTACAAGAATACGCTTCCATTAGATTGTTCCTATAAGATTTTCTTGGAGTACCAATGATTACGGCAAACATTTTTGGGGGAAGTATTTATTCTCAGATAAGTATAGTTCTTTCCTTCAATTAGTATTTTTTTAATATATCTTTAGATTTTTATTAGATTTTAAATAAAAGGATTAATAACAACCATATTTTTTCATTGCCTTCTTCGATAATATTTAACAAGCAAGCCTACATTAGTGGAGGGTAATGTACATACATACACACACAAATTACACTACAGATCAGGAAAGGGCTTCTGTTTGGCTTGCAGTCCAGGGTTACCATGGCAGTGATAGAACACTCTACAGTCCGTCTATTAGAAGTCTGATATGACAACTGCAGGCTATTGAAGCTGAAGGAACTTCAAAGTGGCTTGGAGGTGTACTTTGAAGTCTTTTGTCTTTCATTGAGCCCTGTGACTCCATCATACCGCGCTCTTCTCCCATAAGGTCATGTGATCAGCTGCATTCAGCTGAACTTTGATTTTGATGGAATACCATGTCACATAATGGAGCCAGAGACAATGGCCCACAATGGAGCCCTCCTCTTTTTGTTGTTTGTAATGTAATATGTACACGAAGCAAATATGACTCACATATGACTTCTTTCAAAGCAATGACAGTTACACCCATCCGACGGGGGAGGGGTAGGGGACAGCGGTTGGCTGCTGTACAGTAGCTCTGTCTGTGCACTGCCCAGCACGTGAACCTATGATAGACAGGGGTGTATTGTTTGGGAAATGGAGACCCCTTTTCCCCCTACCTTGCCATCTTGCCCCCCTCAGCCCACAGGCTATCACTAGGATGTGAAAGAGTTCCTTTTCCCTAAATTTCCTAGAATTTTTGATTTTCCTGCACCCTCATGACATCATGGAGAGCTTAGGCAGGGGTCAATGTGTATGAGTGTGTCGCCAATGCACATACTCCACTCCACTCCACTTCACATATATCCTCTGCACTGTGCAACAAAAATGAACACTTCTGCTTGTACTTCTGTGCAAGATATAAGGGAAATGCTCTTATGACACAGCTGGCAAGCTTTAGGCACAGTTTCCCAAGAAACTGCACTCTAATTAAGATCTTAGGGTGCTCATGAATCCCTGCAGTGGATTAGCGGACTGTCATGGGTATTCACCTGCCTCTTGCCCATTGTTTGCCGGGATAGGCTCCAGCCCGCTGCCCGGGAATAAGTGGGAGTGATAACAGTTGGATGGATGGACGATTATGGCAGGATGAGGTATAATACTTTGAAAGGGATGAGCCTGTCCACCCCTTTCAGAATCTCCCACGGATATAATAATTTATCGAGACAGTAAGAGGAACAGCATTGATTAGAACTCAAACCCAAAGAGATAAATGAGCTTAAAAACATATCCGCGCTCAATGGGCAAACAATCTGTGTATTTCTCTACCAACTCTGCATGAGGAGACAAAGCCATGACTGTTGCTAGACTTTGTAAAAATGTATGGAGAAGCAAATTCCTGTCTGTTATAACAGTGTGTCTGGGACCCAGATGGAAGAACCATCAGCTGGGCAGGAAAGGATTTTGAATAAAATGCACCCCACAAGTGTCCCAAGGCAAAGCCTCTCTCATCCTCTGTATATAAGAAAACAGCAGGCAATTCTTTTTTTTGCACAGTACAAATAATTTATGATGTTTCCATTACTGCTCTGTCACCTGCACATATTGCTGAGAGCAAAATTTTTTGCGCTGATCGGATAATCTTGTGGTAGGAAAGTATTACATGGACACATATTTAGTCATCATGCGGTTAAAAGACCAATCAATCAATGAAGTGTGAAGTGTGTAGAATGCACAGTAATCGTGCACTTTAGGCAACCAATACAGGCCTACCACTTCTGCTATATGTTATTAATGGCAGAATAATATGGATGACAGAAAATGGCGAAATAAACTGTTGGTTATTGAAGTCCTTAGCAAGATGAAAGGTTTATGTTGCCAGTAGGCCTGCTGTGATTATGGACTTTAACTCCGATCCAAAAGGCTTGAATCTTTGTCAGCCGCTTTCCCTTTGAACTAATCTCCTCAGCAAGTAACAGACTGCAGTCATATCTCTCCCCACATCTATCTGTATTTCAAACGACAAGCTAGGTCTAATCGACCAACCATCTCTTACTTTGATGACAAACTGAACCACGAAACGACAACGTCGTCACAGAACTCCGCTAATGTCAATACATTTCAGGGAGGGGATTAAATTCCCGATGAAAGCTCCGCCCCGTTTGAAGAATTATATCAAGCATTTAAGTTTCCGTTTTAATGGATGATTTCGAAGGTGTAGCGCTTCAATATGCGTTTGGTCTTTTTCTCACCAGTAGGCGGAGCTGTCGTCCACATTTCTTTGAATTTACATTAGAATTTTGCCGTGACTGGGGCTGCCGACCTTTCGTCTCCGCGATAATGTCACCGCCTTTGAACCAAAAATACTCCCAGCGTTTAACAGGAAGTAAATAACAGGAAGTTAAGAACTGTTTAGTGCCTATACTGTTATCTGTCATAGTTGTATTAACTGGATAAACTTGCATACCCTCAGTTACCGTGATAATTTAACACCACTTGAGTTGCGCACTGACCAGTTGGCTGTATGAAAATCGATATTTCAATCTAGATAAGAGCCTCTACTTACAACCTCAATTCAATGTGTAAAATGTAAGTGAAAACCGCTAACAGTAGTGATCAAATCCCTTTAAACCTGTATTCAGTTGAAAAAAAATCCAGAGACAAGGTTAGTATTTTTTTTAATAACATTGCAAAATGTGACGTCAGCAACGCGTTCCAGTGAAGTCAGGACAGGTACGTGTTCACCACTGTGTGACATCACCACGCTTATTAATAACAGCTCATGGTCTATTTCGAACTGGGGACACGAATTGTTCTTTCCTAATATAGGACTTTAGATGACGGGATCCCATATTTTGCAGTTCATCATCCACCACACATTTTTAATGAGAGACAGATCCTGGCTGCACTCTGTGACTACAAAGCCTCGCTGTTGAAATACATGTAGGGTGTGGCTTGGTTTTATCCTGCTAAAAAAAAAAGTAGGGGGTCCCTGAAAACACAACGGCTCACCTGTTTAGCTGTAGAATGTTACAACCAGATGTTTTCCCCTCGTCCCAATCATTTTGGAACACATTGTAAACTTCATATTTGAAAATTGCACATATTTACAAAAATAAATACAGTTGATAAAGACGAAACTTTACATATTTTGTCTTTGCACTGATTTTTACTAAATGTGGGTAAATGAGAATTTACAAATCACTTAATTCTGTTTATATTTACATTTTAAATACCTTCCCTATTCTTGTTGAACTGAGGTTGTGAATCCAAAGCAGGGTTACTCTACACTGTTCCTGGTTATTTACCCTCCCGGAGGTTTTCATTTCCACCCGAACTGATTGTGCTAATTAGCGGCTCAATTAGATCTCTCTTGATGTTGAACGATGTGTGCCTTGTCAGGGCTTGAGTGATGCTGTACTGGATGGTACATCTCCTGGAACAGGGTTGAGCAGCAATGGCCTGCAGCTATTTAAATTGTTCTTTGTTTATTGTTGAAAACATTTGACAATTATACGTATAAAGAAAATGTTTCCGAAGAAATTGTTTTTCCATATGGTCGCTCTTTTGAAAGTAATGGTTATTTATGAGTTAACATATTTGTATATGCATACCAAAGATAATTGAATTTGAACATGTTTTCAACTGCAGCATTTTATTTATTGGTTTAATTCAAGTTAAATACTTGTAATGGCAGAGGTTGTGTGTTGTTTGAAGATGCTATGCTGCCACCGCACATAGAAAAGTGTATGAAGGCAGTATTTGAAGTGTCTGAATTGTATGACACTAAAGTCATGCCTCCTGCATGAATAAGTTTTCAGCTTTGTCTGCCCCACCTTTGTCGGGAACTGCGCTGGTAATCTGAGAACTTGAACACACAAGGGAATTGTGAGTTAGTCTGAGGCTCGGTTCAAAGCCAGCCGGGGGCATGTGTGTGGTTTGGGGGATCTCTTGGCTGGGACTGTTTGATCTCAGACGTTGAATGATCTTTGTTTTCTGACATATTGGATTCGTCTTGGTGAGATGATGGGACGGACCTGAACTTGAGCTCAGGTGCTCGATTTTAGACTGCTGAGTCACAGGTGAGTCACAATCATCTTCATCATCTTCATCATCATCATTATAACCACTAGTGCTGCCAGCTATATTTTCACACATTCTTTAACAAGGTGAGTGTCAATGATACTGAAAGGCATGTAAGTATTAGCACCAATTTACAGTTCTGAAGGGCTGTAATTCCTACCCTGTTCACTGGATACGGATTCCAATACCTTCATGCTGAAGTGCAGACTGACAGTCCTTTCAGAGTGTCACTGTCCAAATCTCTATGCACCTCAGTGTATTTAATTAGGAACTGATGCTGTTTCACACTGTATTTATTCAATGCTGCTGTAAAATAATGAAGTCATTTCATGTGAAATTTTCCTGGGGCACGAAAAAGTGGGCTTTATGAGGGCTTGCGTCCTCCCAGCTTTTTTTTCCTCTCTGACCGCCAGCATCTTTTTCCAGTTGATCAATGTGGAGAGAGAGCATATGCAGCCCCCTTGAGAAAAAGTGCTAAACCCAGGCTTTTTACTCAGAGAGCTCTGACTTTTTTGTCCAGCTGCTCTGAGCACTTCTTGTTGAAAATCTTTGAACTTTACGAAATGGCGCTGGTCTCATCACTGTCACTCATTTTCAGGCAACTAATCCTGTATGACAAGAGGCGGGGTTTGTCACCCAGCGGCAGTGGTAGTTTTTCATGTAATGGCCGGAATGGTGATGTGTTGGAACTACAATATTGTTATTGTAGATACAACACCCATGTGCAAAATTTTTATCTCTCACTGCACTACGCCCAACCAGCGTTTTTTTTTTTTTTTTTTTGGCAGAAAAAAACATTAGGTGGACATGGGCCCTGATCCAGCAGATGTGTCATTGCTGTAACATCTGTGTGTGGGTGTGTGGGGGCTGTCATTGTCTCTGCTCTTCTCTGTGCTGAGAGCTGTCTGTACTATACTTTACTGTGCTCATTCTGGGTGGATGGGTCACAGGCCGGAGGGTTGTAGCAGCAGTGGTGTAGCTAGAACTGAACATTGGGTGGGCAGAGAACATCCCTTTAAAACAATTATTAGTCCTGACTAGTTCTCAGTCATTTTCCTTTATTAAATCGTTTTTTTCAATTACACAAATAATCCGTTGGCAATTGCAAACATGGCTTCTTTCTTGATGTGATCAAAGGGCGACTAAATAATGGGCTGAATTCAGTTCAGAAAAAATAATTTACTAATAAGTAGGCCTTTGTATTACAAAAGGTAAATTGCTCTGGAACATCCATGCTACCTTTTTGGCACATCTGGCGATCTAAGCTTTGCCCCATGATTGTTTGAATTGTTGAAATTATAAAGACAAAAATTAAAAATGCCTTTACACAATTTTGAATAAGGCTGATTGAAATGCACAAAATCGCGCGTCTAAATGAATAATTGTTGCCTTACCTTAACAAGTAAAACTTGCAACTCCTGATAGTGTTTTCAGAGTGATTGTATTTTTAATTAGGAAAAATGATTGAGAACAAGTCAGGACTAAAAGTTGTTGTAAAGGAATGTTCTGTGCATAAAGGTGGTGGTCTAATAAATTTGTTCAGCACTGTACACACACACACTTGCCCTGCCACACCCACACACTTCTCACTGTAAGTGGCAATGTGAGAAAGAGGCAGTGCATAAGGGGACCTGTGTCCTTTTGTTTGAGGTGACATTACCACAGACCTCACAAAGATGCAAGAGATTCTCTGCATATGGAAGGAAGGAGAAAAGAGAAGTGGTCGGTTTTGAGAAAGAGGAAGGGGAAGAAATTCTCGGTACTGATGATACGTCCTTGACTTCGCGTGGAAACGTCACCTGACGTTTTAATTAAGTGGTTGATGTCAGTGCCGGGTTTAGGCTATAGCCTTGGCTGTGGTTCAACAGTGCATCCTTATGCATGTCACAGCCCCTTCTTTTCATATACATTACAAGGTTGAGAGCAAATTCAGACATGCAGAGAGCTTTGTGTTTTATATTTCTTCACGTTGAGGTTTTTTTCTTTCTGGCTTGGGGGTGGGTTTATTGGTAACCTGTACTATGTAATGTGGCACCAGGATTTGAGGTGAGCTATGTCCTCGGGCCAGTGTTTGACTGGCGTTCAGATAATATGGATCAGATAGGAGAAAGCTTTGCCTGACACATTCAATACAGAAACTGCATTCGTCTGCCAGATCATGCATTCCCAGTGGGGTCTGATGCAGGAGGAATTGTCTACTGGAGCACCGTGTTCTGGAAGAGCGGTTATTTCAGCAGCACCATGAATCCTATCAATGCAGAGAAATAAAGATCGGTCAACTTTATTGCTTGTAAACAGACACACATATTCTCGTATTTACACATGGCTACGTGTATACAACGTGTGTGTGCACAGACAGAAATATACGCTAATATTTTTGCACGTAAGCATGCACACGCCAACAGACACATCAATACAGATGCACACAAACACACACACAAAAACAAGGTCATGCATGCTACATTACAAACTCCCCAGACTTTACAATCCAGCCAACTTTCATACAATACTAACCAGATTCCCCCCTGTTACAAGTGCAGGTCCAGTGTTACACAGATGTTTCTATCGAATGGTCAGAGGAGTGATGCCATTCGACCGCACAGATTTCAGTTACTGGGCCTCGGCTGGGTTCCTAGGTTAACTTTAAAATCAGTCTCAGTCGGGCTCACAGGTCTATGTAATAATCAACCTCAGTCGAATTCACAAGTCTATATGGTAATACGCCTCAGCAGGGTTTATTATTCCAGAAGCATAGTAAATATAAGCCCAAGCTTCGTTCACAGTTCTATGTAATAATCAAACTCACTCAGGTTTACTCGTGTAATTAGTATTATGTTGAAAAATCTATGGAATAATTAGCCCATAGGTCTGTTGCATTATCAGCTTATGCACGGTTTGTGACTCTCCATAACATTCAGCTCGAGCAGGATCATATATCTGTATGATAGTCAGCCATGGCAGGGATCTAACATCTGTGTAATAATTAGTCCAAGCAGGGTCACAGGTCCGTGTAATAATGAGCCTCAGGGAGACTTGAATGTATGTACTAATCCCGTCTTAGTGTCAGTGCTCTGTGCTGTTCAGCTCCTCAAGGTCCTGCCTCTCACGGCCCCAGCAGACAGGAGTGGAGGGAGTGTCCTGTGTCATTTCACGGACCGTTAGGCCTGGGCCGCATCGCCGTGCAGTCTTATCCGCCACCGAATCCCAGCATTTTCTGCCTCGTTGACTCCCTGATCAAATCTTCCTGGGACTTATCAAAAAAGAGAGCAGCTCAGTGCTACATTCGCTTCTCCCTCATACACGCCGGATACTGGCTCTCAGTGGAGACAATTCCCTTCAATTATTTGGGAAATTGAAGCCAAGTGCACTAGTGGTGTGTGTGGGCCATTCAACAGATCTTCTTTCTTGGTCTGCAGAGGCCAGACACTGTTACTGTGATGCTTGGATGTGGATCAGCGGCTGAAACTTCATCACACGCTGGCCAACAAGAGCTTCAACCTCTCCGATCAAAAGAGCAGCTTCTTTAGGAAGTTGAAGCAGATGAAAACCTCCAGGGACCCACCTCCAGACTCTTGACTCTTTTGGGTTTCAAAGCTGTTCACCCCCAATGGGAGAGACAAGTGTGACAATACAAGTCTCTTTCACATCCTCAGCGCTAGCGTTTAGCACCATGTACGTCTTCAGACAGTGCCTAATCTATTTTTTGCATTCCACCCCCTTCACCCTGAAATTCTACCATGACTGAAGCTCTTGATGTAATGTTATCCTATGCATTCATGTTGTTACATGTTCTTGAGCAACTTTTTTTTGTGATGGTTGTGTTTTTTCAATCATGACCTTTGACTTGGCAAATATACTCTATCAATTTTGTGCTTTGCTGCTCATGGCTATGAACAAACCGATATGTTATATGAATCGGAACTTATCTGATGTATGTTGTTCTGCTGTTACAATGACTTTGCGTATGTATTTATTGTATATACCATTCAATAAAAATGTCTGCCGAATAAACATAATGTCCGTATCACCTACCTTTTTATTCATCCCAACTGTGTCAAGTTGTAAATAACCAGAGTGAGGAGAGAGTGGTTCCTTGTTTTGTATCACTTCCTATTTTGGCATGAAAGCTTTTTTTAAAGCAAGAGCTGGGGACTTGCTGAGGAATCAAGGATGAATCACCCATTTTTTTTTTTTTTTTTTTTACTGTCAGTTGTATTTGTGTGTTTTCATTGTAGTCATATGACTCACCATAGTAAAAGTGAGGTTCTTTGAAGATTTGAGTAAATGACTGTGGCTGGTGAGTAGCATGGGTATGTGCTGGGGTGTGGTGGTGTCAATGTTTGAGATAAATTGCAATTAAGACAATGTGGAAGTCTTAAATGGAGTCAGTTTGTTGGCAGTTGGTTGCTATTGTTGTTCATACTTTGTAAGCAAAAAGATTCAGTCCACCATATGCCTTTTAATTTCAGGTGTGGAAGATTTTGTCAATTTCATCTCTTTTATTGAATTGTGGATTGCAAAAATCTAAGGCCAACTCAATTTTTTTCACCATAAATCCCACAACTTCTGGGCCAGCTTTTTCTTATTCTGCCATTGGTTAGAGTTAATAGGCTGTATATATAGGTCTGATGCCCACTCCTCCACCCAACTTTTTGCAATATGCTTGAATAGACTTTCAGGATTATGTTTCACAGCAATTAAGACAGAAGGGAAGTTTATAGGAGTTGTGTCAATATTTTGAATGCTATTGTGGTAAGAAATTGAATGAAAATGTTGGTCTGCTACTCAGTTAACGTGCTTCAATTATCTGCATTCTTCTGCAACTAGTTTTTTTTTTTTTTTTTTAAACCACAGGAAGCCTAATCCTTTTGGCCTGTTCTGTCTGTACTGACTGGGAAATGTAAATTTATAACCAGAACATATCTGGTTTGTATTCTGGGAAGCCAATGCTATTGCACTCTTGAAGAAGTACCTCAAATACATCAGTGAATATCCAGTTGCTTCAATTAAACAACAAACCAACACCACAAAATAAAGTCATCCTGGTTGCATGAGTGAAAATATCTAGAAAATTTCCCTTGTGGTTGTGAGTACAGTGCCGTGAAAAGGTATTTGCCCCCTTCCTGATTTATTTTATTTTTGCATATTTGTCATTTAAATGTTTCAGATCATCAAACTAATTCCAATAGTAGACACAAATAACCTTAATAAGCACAAAATGCAATTTTTAAATGATGATTTTGTCTACTGAAGGCAAGAAGCTACCCAACCCTAGCTGGCCCTATGTGGAAAATTAATGACCCCCTTAGTTCTTAAATCAACTAATTAAACAAATTTAATTGGTGACAGGGTTCAATTTCACGTGAGACACCCATACACGATTACTGCCAGCCCTGTTGAATTTGAACATCACTTGAATAGAACCTGTCTGGTAATGTGAATTAGGCATAGAACAGCACATGATGTTGTGATCTAAAGAAATTCAAGAAAGGATGAGAAACAAAGTTGTCAACATTGATCAGTCTGGAAAGGGCTACAAAGCCATTTGTAAGGCTCTGGGACTCCAGCAAACCACAGTGAGAGCCATTATCAAGAGATGGAGAAAACAGCATTGAATCTTCCCAGGATTGGCCAGCCAACCAAAATTCTTCCAAGAGCGCATTTACAGCTCATCCAAGAGGTCACAAAAGAACTCAGACTAACATCTAATCAACTGCAGGCCTCGCTTGCCTCAGTTAAGGAGAGTGTTCACAATTTTAAGGGAGTGACCGGTCAAAAATCAGAAAGCTGCAAGGCGAAAACCACCACTGACCCAAAAAAAAAACAAAAAATAACACATTGGCTCATTTCTCATTTGCCAAAAAACATCTTGATGACCCCCGAGACTGTAGGAATAATATTCTGTGGACTGATGACTCAAAATTTGAATTTTTTTGGAAAACATGGGTCCCGTTATCTTTGGCGTTGTGCAAACAAAGCATTCTCTACTATGAACTTTATACCAACAGTTCGACATGGTGGTGGCAGTGTGATGGTCTGGGGCTGCTTTGCTGCTACAGGACCTTGGCAACTTACCATAATTGATGGAACCATGAATTCTGCTCTTTACCTGAACAGAAGGAGAATGTCTGGCCATCAGTCCGGTCATAAAGCTCAAGTGTAGTTGGGTTTTACAACAGGTCAATGATCCAAAGCACACAAGGAAGTCCACCTCTGAATAGCTCAAAAGACACAAAATGAAGGTTTTGGAGTGGCTAGTCAAAGTTCTAACTAGTGTCCATTGAGAGGCTGTGGCCTGACCTTATCCAGGCAGTTCCCTCTCAAAAACCCTCCATTGTGGCTGAATTACAACAATTCTGCGAAGAAAAGTGGGCCGAAATTCCTTTACAGCAATGTGAATGACTTATTACCTGTAATTGCAAACGTTTGATTGCAGTTGTTGCTTCCAAGATTGGCACGACCAGTTCTTAGGTTTATCAGGGGAAGTGTTTCTTTTCATGAGGGTGACAGGTTTTAAGTAACTCTTTACCTTCAAGGAATTAAATAATCATTTAAAAACTGCATTTTACATTTACTCATGTTGTCTTTGTCCCATATTAAAATTAGTTAGAGGATATGAAACATTTAAATATGACAAATAAGCAAAAACAGAGTAAATCTGGAAGGGAGCAATAACTTTTTCGCTGTCTTCTGCCAAGACTTGTTTCAAAAAAAGCTCTGCTTCTCACACTAATCACAGAGGCTATTAGAGGAGTGCAGGGAGCACTGGGCTGCACTTCTGCGGAGAAAGTGAATATGAGTTTCATGATTGACAGCCATGCTAGAGGAAGGTACCCTCTGATACAGGTGGGTTCTGCTGTGTGCACTGTTATAGTCAATTAGAATATTGATGTAAGAGAGTGGACTACCTGATAGGTAAGGCGATGGCTAACCAAATATGGCTAACATAGCTAAAGCTAACTCATATTTTATGCAATTTATACCTTGTTGCTACAATTACTTTGGGTACCCACTCATTACATAATATGCTACTTAACCCAATAGCACTTAGTCTCATTATATATAGATTGCCTCTGTTCCCTGGAAAATCCAGGTAATTTCCATATTTTTGACAGGATTTTGGAGTTAAACGTACTCAGAATTATTGTCAATTTCAGAATGTATTTCTGAAGGAAACAAGCAAGCAAATGAATAACAAACACTCTGAATAGAATATGATGAGAAATATATTTTAAAAATAACAGAAATTGAGCACTTTGTGCGTGGATAATACAAAAATACTGAATTTAGTATCGATAACAAACGTCTGATACATGACTCAGAAGCATGGTTTTTGGCACAATGTAATATGGAAATTGTCTTGAGAAAAATGAATGAACTTTACTAAGATTAGGCATTCTACCACTGATTGAACAATAAATAGCAAAATAGCGACCCCCATGTTTTATCTTGAATTTAGGTCACTGGGGAGTCCCTCTAACCGATTTGAGCCATTTCAAGCTGGTGACGTAGTCCAATGTGTAACCCTAGGCAATCATGTGACACGGGCGGTTTGAGGCGGTCTAGGGAACAGAAGTTTCAGGCGGTATCGGTCACTCCAAGTGCTATTGGGTTAAAGCAGGATAATACCATCTGCCAAATAAATTATAAGTAATGTAATGTAGACCAAAGGCATTTTGTCCTTGTCACTCTGTCGTTTTGGCCTGCTGTCAGTAAAGCCTCTAGATTAGCGTTACACACCCAACCTCGGTCCCAGGACGAGCTGAATCAAAGATCAGTTAGCCAGCAAACAGCTTCTCAGCCACAGCCTTGTCTGTTTTAGCGCCAACTTTGAAGTGGATCCTGGTTTCTTTTGAAGTCCGCTTTCTAAAAAGGCAAAAGGCTCCAGCTCTGTTTGTACCGCGTGGGAGACTTGAGTAAACTCATCAGTAAACTCTCAGAAAGCCATCTGTCTTTGTCGCAGTCGGAGGTTTTCCCATCATCTCCCATCACTTTTTTTCACTCCCTTGTTTGTTTACATGGACACGGTGTTTTTCATCTTTCCCGGTTGGTTGGGCTCAGCACTCATTTCCATGCGAGAATGTAATGAACTCTGGTTGGCTGAGCATTGCGCTCATTTGCATATTGTTAGCTATGCGAGAGCTTAATGAGCTCTGATAGGGTAAGACTGTGGCAGGGAAAATGGGGTGAGCTTTAGCTGCCGGGAAAATCGTTTCCCATCTAATTTGTGTTGGGCTGGAATTAAAATGCAAATTAGTGACATAATTAAGCGGTTGAGTGTTCCGCTAGGGAAGGAGGGTGGGAGATTACAGCATTAATGGGTGTTTAGTGTCATAAACTCGAGGAATTTGCAGACTTCAGGGGCACATATCCTTTTACACAGCAGTTTCACTACTTTCTGATTCCAAAATAAAAGGCTAAAAAAGCTGACAACCAAAAACCTTTGAAAACATAAGTGAGATATGCATGGATAGAAGAGTCTTAGCTTAAATTCATGGAGATATGAGGAATATTGTCAGAGTTTTTTCCTCACTAAAAAGCCTGACATACATGCACACATTGGTTCAACTGCTCTGCATGAGTGTTGCTGCCATCAATATATGGTACGTGGACTGATGCGGCACAGTAACTGTACTACTCCTGAGGGATAAAGCAATAACTTGCATTCATTTTCAAGTCAAACTGAGACAAAATTTTGACTCAATCCAGATGATAGCTACAACCTTCTGATTCATGCCAAGCATAGGCCTTGATTCAATTATCATTATACTTAACTTTTCTCACATTTTTATACTGTGCTCATTTTTTCCTACAAATTTGGCTTAGCCAGACACAGCCAGTCGAAATGGCCTCCACTATAACCTTGTATGGAATAAGACAATTGCTTGCTATTGTTTATTCAAATTGAATATTTTTTACTTTGACTTTAAGGGATCCATTACCTGGTATTTTCACTCGTTAAATATAAGTATTTTGGATCTAAAACATAACGTTTTGCGGTAATTTGCAAAAAATACGCAACATTTATATTTATTTTGCCATTTTCATCAAGCCAATCTTGCTCTTGCGAGAAAATTTCGAGATTTTGACTCGGCCGGAAGTTAGAGGTATGGCTGGGCAGAGGGGGTGGTGCGAGGGAAGAGGGTGGGAGGAGGGAGGAGTGGCTTGAAAGCAAAGCCATAGCAACGCGTGCATAGTAACACAACGTGTGACCTCACCATGGCTGAGTCTATCGACCATTCTGGGTGGCTTAGATGTGCTCCTGCTATCTGAGTGCAATTCACTGAGCCTTGCGTGAGATGTACTAGCGAAATAGCCTAAAAACAGGAGGAATATAAATGTCGCATGCAACCTAACATTAGTACATCTAAGTTCCATGATCATATAATCAAGAGTAACACGCTGCGTTTGAACAGCATAAAAAGATAATAATATACAGCCATCCATCAACAAATTAACAGAATGTGCAAGGTTAACGCTGGCCTAAATTAACTGAGCTAGCTAGCATTAGCTTTTTGCTAACGGAAATTTAGCGTATGTTTGAAGCGTTATTTCGCCTGCTTAACGACATCATAGCATAGCGTTTTTGACATCTATAGATTCCTTACGTTGTCTAGTTTCATATGATGTAGCTGAAAGTGAGCCCGCTACAGCTACGGATATGCGGCATGTCAGGCGAGCCCTCGGGCTGTGAGGGAAACGTTTACGTATTGGGTACAACCTAATGTTAGAACATCTAAGTTCCATGATCATATAATCAAGAGTAACTCACTGCATTTGCACAGCATGAAAACACAACAATATAGCTACAGCAACCCATCAACAAATTAACAGAATGTGCATGGTTATTGCTGGCCTAAATTAACTTGGCTAGCTAACGTTACCTTTTTGCTGTTGGAAATTTAGCGTATGTTTGGAGCATTATTTCACCTGCTTACCGACATCATAGCATAGCATTTTTGACATCTATAGATTCCTTAGGTTGTCTAGTTTCATATCATGTGTGTATCTTCACTGTAGCTGAAACTGAGCCCGCTACAGCCATGGAAATACGGCATGTCAAGCGAGCCTGTGGGCTGTGAGGGTAACGTTTACATATTGGGTATACTGCCAAGTTTCTTTAGAACTGCACCACACTCTATCCAATAGCTTACGGTAATGTAATAATAACATTGAAGTTGGGGGAACAAAGTTGTCAGCTAATGCGAAAGTTGACATTTACAGACAATATTAAAGTGGTGGGTTCTGTAGTGTTGGACTAATACCTTTCTGGAGGTGCAGGTTTTTAGCTAAGCCAGCATTGTATTGGCCTAAGTTGGAGAAAGAGTCCGACGTGAAATGAACACGCAGGAATAGGTTTGTGGCAGGGGCTGCAGGAACATTATCAGCAAAAAAAAAAATGCAATCCACTTGTTCCTCTGTGATTCATTGCTCGATGGAATGTTAAAAATGTTTTTATGTGGATTCTGGCAGGCAACTACAGAGCATTCGTCTGCACCAGAACCTTTAGCTCTAGTCTCCAATATTTGTCTTGGGCGTGTTTGTGGAAAACAGTGGGCGCGGTTTGCTACTCACAAGCCACACCTCAACTCCTCCTCCTCTGCGCTGCACATGTCATCAGGGTGCCCAAACTGAAATCTCCAATTTTCACGCCTCAGAGTAGAAAGCCTCCGGATGAGGAAAAAAGGGAGGAAGGAAGCTGCTTTGATTCCAAAACATCTCAGATTTTGTCAGAGTGAGGGATGACTAATGTATACATGCAGTAACTGGGAAAAATGTATTTTCCTGGTAATGAATCCTTTAAAGGGACACTCACACAAAAAAGAAATGGAGGAAAAATAAAACCATTTACCCTGAGTGCTATCGATTCATATATTTACGTTATCAAACATTACATCATGTTATAGGGCAAATTAAGATAAAGCACTGGCCAGAGAGCAAATGAGCCAAAACATTAATCCACCCACAGATTAAGCAATCAATATAAATTTTGCATGACATCATTATAAAATGTGTAATATGCTGTAATAATACGTTTTCTCCTCAGAAATGTAAGCTCCAGCCTTCAGCCTCCTGTGAAGGGGAGCATACTGTCACTCTCACTCTCTTTTCCTCTCTCTCTTTCTCTCTCTCTCTTTCCCTCTTACCTCCGGATATGGAGATTAGTATTAATCAGATTTGGCCCGGTCTGGTCAGCCGGCTGCTCTGTTGTAGTGGCAGGATGGAGACACGTGTGCTTGATAACATTATATAAAATCATTATGTGGTGCCGGAGCTGGGGCCTGACTGTTGTCACAGTCTGCTACACTGTCTGTGGCCTGGCTTCATATCTCACAGGTGCAAATAAGCTGCAGACACAAATGACTGCAGAATTTAAGGAGTGCCTTTCTCACAAACTGGGACTGACAGCACAGTGTGAGATGAGAAGGAATCACAATGTGCAGCACCTACCAGGGCGATGCACGGCAGCCATTTTGTGTTAGAACCCTCATCACACATCACCTTGGGTAGAGAGCGGGAACAATGTTTAACCAAGTAATCCAGAGGATGATTAAGGCAAGTTGAACGGGCCAGGTTGGGAATTAAACTCAGTCTTTGCACTGAGGGTCATGGGATCTTTAATAACCGCAGTCAGTCAGGACCATAGTTTAGCATATGTGAGCGCATCAAGTAAAATTTGACATTTCATGATACCTTGTGATTTTGAGATAAAGGCAGTTAGACTGAGGCACTTTTGACTAGGTTACGATAGCTGTTTACTTCTTACATGATTTCACTGACAGTAATTGGTGAATCACTCTAAATTTTTGACATCAAATACTTTATGTGGATGTACAACAAACTATGGCAAAAACTCAAAAAAGTTCAAGTGTCATGAAATGTCAGTTTTTACTTGATGCGTTCACATACTGGAGTCCAATCTTATCCAAAAAAAGACTGGTATGGGCGCTGTTTTTTGTTATAATCCAGGGATAACATGTCTGATTCTATTTATAAAGGTTTTAATTGAACACCCTGATTAGTTAATTAAATCAGGCGTTGTAGTGCTAGGCATAAGTAAAAACCATCAGAAACAGTGGTCCTTCGCAGATGAATTTGAGCATCCCCGGTTTACCTTCTCTACAAGAAAACAATGTCTCCTGTGGTACAGTATCCCCATCACTGCAAAGGGGCATTTTTATTGGAGGAACAGTAGCCCATTGGTAACAGCTGGATGAATAGTGGTATGGCCACTGAAAACACCTGCATGGTTTATATGGATGTGATTACATCTCTTTCACCTCTTAGCCTTACATTCTGTGTATTTCATACACTCAACACAGCTGTCTACTGTATGTGATTGTACACTCCTGGGCAAAAATAAATATGGCAAGCCCATTAAAAGCTTCCTGTTTTGCTATTTTGGGCTAGGCCTTTTTTTTTTTTTTTTTTTTTGGACATGAACGCATATCTTATACAACTGCCAACTGCATATGACTATATGTGCCATAAGACTGTCCACTGTATCAGGAGATTATTGTGTCCTCAGTGTCTCAGACACCTGTCTGAAGGATGTAATTTTGTTGCTGCCATGCCTGCATAAAATCAGCTCTTTGCCGTTTCCTTTTGACTAAGGTTAATCTTCACAGCACTTTAAATGCTCATTTCCTGTCTACTGAGCCCCAATTTGGCATGTTAAACTTTTGATTTGATGGAGCCCTTTGTCATGTGACAGAAGAAACGGGAAGTGACATTGCAGGCTGTTTACTCCAGCAGCTAGCAGCACGTATCTCTAAGATCAATCAGTTCCAATTAAGGGCAGTCATCTCACTGAGAGAAGGGCACAGTTTGTTTCCTGAACAAATTAGTTCAGAACTGGCAATGATAAGACAGGCCAAATTTCTGAAAAGCTGCTTTTAGACAAAGTCAGTTCAAAAAAAAAAAAAATTAAAAAAACGTTATCTACAAGTATAACTGAACTGAATTGATTCAAACTGAACTGATGCGAACTGAATTAAATTCAAGTAAATTTAACAAGACTGAATCATAATGAATAGACATTCATTGAATTGGATTAAAATGAAATTAGCAGGAATCAACAAAATTGAACTGAATTGATGCAGAATGAATTTAATTGAGGAAGACATGACTATAACAATGCATCGGCCCAAAGGAATGAAGGTTGATTTGAGGAATTGTGTGAATAACATTGGGCTTTGACTGACAGATGGATGAGGAAGCCTGTCACTTGGGTATGACTGTAGTGACAGGCAGGTGTGAAAGTGTGCACTCTGCTAAACCACACTGACCAAATATCACTGCCACACACCCCTCCCCCAGCTTTACACCAGTCACTCACTGTTATTGGGGTAAGAATACAATTTATTGTCAGCAGTTTCACATGCAGACCTGTGTATATCCCTACACGTGTATATTCTTGCTTGTGTTTGTGTGGGAGTGTGCACGAGCGTGCAAGTGTAATGTCTGTGTGTTTTCCTCAGAGTGAGTGAGCGTGAGAATGTCTGAGCATGTTTGCGTTTCTCCTTGGTTTATCTCCTACAGAGGAGAGTCTTCTCACTGAATGGTATAAGCGGTGAGCAGCGGAGCCAATTCATCCCGTCCCAAAAAAATTCCCCTCCCTCCCCTCTTCCCTCCGTACCCCATCTCCCGGGGGACTGCGCTGGCATTCCGGCGAAGGCTGTTTTTCACAGTTTGCTCCGGGAGCTGCCTTTGGCTCAGATGGTGACAGCCTGGACAAACAGAGCCAGTAAATTCCCCCAGACGAGCTGCTTAGTTCACAGCGGTAGCTGGTGGATTCCGGCCCCTCCCGCCTTCCTCAGTGATTGGCGGGCCGTCTGTGAGGAGGGGGGTTTGTCTGTATTTTTACCACTGTCAAACATCCAGGAGACAGAGAGGAAAAAAAGAGAGAGACTTGGATAATCTGAGAGAATCTGAGTTCATAGCCGAGCTTCATCCTCTTGTCCTCTCCTCATTACCACGCTAACCGCTAACAGCATGAGGCCTGTGTCTCTGCAGTGCAGTCTCTCTCTCATACTGCCCGAGACACACAAACAGAAACAAGGAAACAAACACATGCACACGTGCCCACGCAAAAACTGTTGCACCATCTCGCAGGTATGCACTGACGTACACACATACGCATAAATATACACAAACAGCAAAGCGCACACGGACACACATTGGCACACACGTGCACACAAATGTACTTCATATGGTAAAGATGAATTATGAATTTATAATGACGTAATCAGTTTATTTTATGTGGTTTTCTGCCGTGTCTGACATTGACTGATGAGATTATAAAGAATGACGTAGGTACATCAATAAAAATGAATTTAAACACAATTAAATAAATATGCAGACACACTCACTCATTGAGCTCGTCCCTCTCCCTGCACAGAGGGGTTGGAGCCTTGCTCAGGTCATGCTCCACAGCTGGGATTTCATCCAACCACCAGACTGCTCATTGTTGCCGCGACGACAGCAGCTATCGCCAGTGAAACTTCGCAGAGGGCAAAGCGCAGTTTGAGGTCCTGGCGGACGCACAGCAATTCAGCGGTGGTCCCATAACAGAGGTATTGTGCGATTGTGACGTTAGAGCCAGAATCTGTACAGGGGGAGTGATTACTGACTGTAAGGCTGGGTGCAGTGACGGTAAGGATGTGTGGAGGGGTATTTTATACAATAGTGTAAATATCACAGGGGCTTCTTACCTACAAGCTCTGACGCACAAGCACTGCAAACAAACACACACACGCCCCAAACGCACGCACGTTTGTAAAGCTATACCTCTGAGTACACTTCATTGACTTACTTTCATTCTGTACAGCCTTTCCTGAAACCAAATCATGCCAAACCCTAACCCTAACTTGAACGTACCCTTAACGGTAACCGTAACCCTAAATTCACCCTACTGCCTATAGTCCGTGAGGACCACCCAAAATATCCTCACAACCCCAAATATGCTCACAATATCTGTGGTTTCTCAAGAGTTGATTCTCACAAGTATAGCTATACAAGCCCACGTGTACACACACATACGCGCATACATGCATACATATGCGCAAACACTCTAAGCGGCAAACACACGCATGCACAGGCACATGTGGGCACAAACACACAGGCGTAAATGATCTGAAGATAATGTTTCTGAGCATCCTGTTCTGGCCCTGTCAGTATTCTAGGTTCATGCCTCATTCAATATGACGCACCAGCGGATTGTTAACCTGCTCTTTGCGTGACACGATATCCTGCTGCATTGAAGGCGCAGTAATCGACATTTTGCACGCAAAGAACATGACTTAGGGTCATATTTTTGGACACAGAGGCAGGTGTGTGTGTGTGTGTGTGTGTGTGTGTGTGTTCCCCCTTTTCTATCCTCCCTTGGGACTCATGAATGAACTCCTCTTTCAGAGGCTCACACGCTCCTCCGAGCATCTCTAAGTGGTGTCTTCTCCGATTTCAGGCTCCGCTGGAGCTAACGAGCTCTTCCCGAGCCAAGGCCCCAGGCTTGCCCTGTCCCTCTGTGTTAGAACAGGGAAACCGAGACTCTCTCCAGCGTCCTCGCAGTCACAGCAAACTGACCCACAGCCTGTTCTGTGACTCATGCACTGTACTGTGACAGCTATGTTGGGAGAATACTTAAATTAAAGAAGCTTCAATGCGTAATTTACAGAGTACAAGGTCATTCTACCTGGCTATCATCCTACCTAGCTATTATGCACTGCCAAAAAACTAAAGAAACAATGGGTCAATCTTAAGAAATATTCTTGCCTCCTATTTAATTTTGATCCTCAAATTTGATCCTCAAACTCACTTAAAGTCGAGCTGAAACGGCATTTTGAGAGTATCTAACTTCCGTATTGTGACGTATTTCCGAGCGAAACAGCATAGACAGGTGGGACATAACGTTGGGCAGAAATTGATTTGACCGTTGAAAAGTGGGTGTACACTGACGGGACAGCAGTATCCGTCAGGGAGAGAGAGGCGAAGCCCATCCTATGCTCCATGTAGTTGGTGAAGCAGTCCACTGTAAAATGCCTTGCGCATAATCTGGAGCTGTCACAGATACCACTTTCCTCAAAGTGAATAAATTCTAGACAGCGGGTCCGTAGCCACGGTATTTTGAGGAAACAAAACAGAGTTTGAGGTGGTGAACACCCAAAGATGCACCGACGTACCATGCTAGCTACCTTACGAATGAATCTTAGCTCTGTGCCGCTAAAAGTTAAAGATTGATTGACGGGTGGATGTCGTGATATTATTGGTTGAAATTGGTTGGTACTAGCTTACGTAAGCACAAGGCATATTTTGTTTTACATGAAGAAAACATGATTGGATTTTGATATAAGAATACAAAGAAACTGATTTTTTATAATTTTTTTTTGTCATTTATGGTTTAATAGATACACAATATGATCGGGGATGTGATCTAAAAGGGTTAAAAAGGCATTTTTTAATTCAGCTCGACTTTAAGTTTCCCCTTTAGAAGGTTCAAAATCAGAAAAGAGTTTTTTTTTTTTTTTCAAATTGAATGAACAATGTCATGTATAGATTCTGTACCTCCTGGCTGCAGTGTTTCACACTTATGTTGTGCGATGTATTTAAACCCAGGATGTAATGTTTCAATGGCCACAGCATTACATTGAAAGGAAAATATCTACATCTTGTACATCATTTTATACGGACGAGCAAATATCTGGGTCCCTGGGTTTTATGGGGTTTAATTAATACATTCATCACACTTTTGCTGAAAAAAAGTTTTCCAGGTTCATAAGAATGTTGTACTCGAATACTGAGCTATGCAGACTCTGGCTCCAAATTGTGCAATACACTGCCACAGCCCTCGTATGAACTCCTTTCATGTCTCCATCCATCCAGCAGCATGCATATCTTTAAAATATACTGTTTCTTTTTATGGGTTTGATGTCCTGCATGCCTGCCCTGCCAGATGTGATTCATTTGTGTTCCCCATTCCCTTACATGTGTGTTGGTGTATGTATACACCTCTTACCCTCAGTGTGTAAGTTGCTGGATTGTCATTTGCTATATGCCCATTAGAAACCAGTCAGTATTTTCCTGGTCTAGAATTTATTGTCCTCCGAATTTTTTTAACCTTTAATGATAGTTAAACATGGAAGTACGCTTCAGAAGAAGGCACTGGCTGGGCACAGATATGCCCCACACCCAAGCCCACTACCATCTGAACTGAACTGTATCATTCCTCACTGGGATCCGTCCATCACAGTCATTACTGTATTATTATCAATAAACCCTACTAGTTGGATGAGATTCATTATGTCTCTAATTTTAGAATTAAAAATTAAAAATCAGTAAAAACAGCTGATAAGACACGTCACAATACCATCATGTGACACTTCTGAGGAAGATGGGAGTTCCCGTCGAAACATGTCAAGGTATGAATGCAGAACTACGCTTTCTTGTCTGATATAAAAGAAGTCAAATTTTTAATAAACCCTACTATTGGAAAATACTCAATGTCTGCATCTGGTTCCTTATCTGGATCATAACAGCACACAGTATGGCATTGCCTGCACTTCATTGTCTCAAAATACTCTTCACCAAGCCTGAGAGAAGTAAAGCGCTGACATGGCAGTGATTCAGTCCATAGTTTTTAAACAGTCAATGGTTCAAACAGCAGTAAGATGCATATACTGAATACAAACAAGTGTTAAACAATATGTGTGGGCCTGTTCTCCAACAGGGTCAGATACGATAGCGGTTAACAATGCTAATGAGCACCTGGCCTGACTGCACTGTGGACACCAGGGACAGGAAGCTGAAGGGCCTTCACAATGGAGCCCCATAGGCCTGATATGTGCTGGTGTTCAATGGCTTTTGGGACTTCCTGGAGGTCTGACGCACACAGGACTGTGGTGTATGCATGGGGGAGGGAGGTTTCATGATCTAAATGTACAAGCATGAGAAGATAATAGCATTTTCCTAAAGAGGTTTCCGGTGAGTATTATACAGATCTGCCTTGCATCATGGGAAAGTTGTCTCTCCCTTCGTCCAGCTCATGTGAGACTATGCAGCAAAACTATTTTGACTGACCATTCAAAATAACACAAAAAGTGTTTATCACTGGGGTGGTATCCTACACTGTAAAAAAAAAAATTGTAGAATTTACACAAAAAAATTGTGGCAACAATTTCCACCTAAGTTTTTAGGTAAATGGAAGCGTATGATAATTATAGAAATTTTGCCAGAATTTTCTGAGTATTCCTTACAAAAAAAAAATCAGGTAATGTGTATGTAAATAATTATATAAATCTTACCAGAATTTTCTGGGTAGTCTGTACAAAACAAAATCAGGTAATGTGTACGTCATTTTGTCACGTATTCATTACTAATCTTTTTAATACAAAATTGTCGTTCCAAAACTAAGCTTTTTAATCCTATATAGTATAGCATGCTAATAATGCATTGTTCAATCCTAATGAAGCTTAATGAACCACACATTAATCAAATCAACTTAGTACTTTATTAAATAAAGTATATCATTTTGTTTTCCATTTTACAAGAACAAAACAAAAAACAACTGCAACAAGGTGCAAATTAAAGTGTAAATTGTTTATGACAGACTGTATATTTTGGAATGGGATGTCCCTTTAAGTGTCATTACCACAAGGCATAGATGGAGGTTAAAGTTAAAATCCAGTTTTCCTTATTACAAAAACAAGAAATCTCTTACGAGTTGTACAATAAACAAGAAAGTCTTAAAATGTCCAGTAATCATCATAGAAAAAAATCATATTGCCAGGAGTTTTATGAAAAAACATTTAGGCTTCTATCCATCTTAATCAAATGACTTGCTTTGCAGACCTTTGTAAAGCTCGTGCATGTCTTCAAGCCAGTTGGAATCTAAAACGCGAGACAAAAGGAACAGAGTGACAGTTCAGTAAAAATGAAAAATGTAATTGCAAAACCAATTATTAAACTTATCACGGGTTTATCGGGTTGTCACATTGTCAATACCACATGCTACAATGCTATACAACACTGCTTGTAGACGCAAACCAAAATTAAGCAGAGGGGCAATAATTACATCTTAGTGGCCCGTTTTTAAATTCATACCTCACGGAAGTTATGGCGGTGGAGAAGTTACTTTTTAGTTGATCTTTTACGCAATTTTCTCGTCACCGTGTATGGAGAACAGTTCAGAGGAAGTTCTCTTGGTCCTTGCCATAGGTCCTTGCTTGCTTCCAAATTCAACTCGTTTTAGAGCGCCTACTGCGCATGTCTGCGAGGCATGAAGTATTTGGTGTAATACTTACCCTTTATTTTCCTGTCTTTTGATTATGCGTGACAGATTCTTGTAATTATAGCATGACATTTAAAAATTACCAAAATACTTATTTTCTTGTGTGTTCTAATCATTGAAATTACACATAGCATTAGAGTGAACACAATAATAGCAAATAAATATAACAACCCAGTGATTTTATATAATATTTATACATTACACTTTGCTGGATTTACAACACCCCAAAGTTTTTTTTTTCAGTGTACAGGTATCCTACATTAAGTTCGATCCGAACTCATTTGTACCTTCTTTGCAAGTGAATGGCACTAATTGAATCCTAAAGGGAAAGCAATTTTCCCTTCTGGGTACATTACACTAATTTGGTCATTAAGTAAGAGGAATACACCTCTACAGTGTATTTATTTCTCAAAAGCTTTGTGGAGCCCCTGCCGTCAAGAGAAGCATCAAAAACTTGAAGTGGCTACCAGTCTGAAATGAATGAGTGCTGCTTCCATGAAACCAGAACATTCTTTCTCCTTTTATACCCTTTCCAGAGAATGTGGGAGCTCTCCTCTCCACAGAACCACAGTCCATTTCCTGTTTGTCATTTAGAATGCTTTGATCTTGAAAGCAGGCAGAATTCACTCTATGGTCGCATTCCTATGGCGGCCATAAAACGACTTAAGGGTAGTCATCTTGGCCTGCTGACTTGTGCTCGGCATGCTGCAGTTATACAGGTGTGTGGGAGTCAGCTCTGCATACTGGAGTCATCTCAGTGTAAAGAGGCATAGCTCCCAAGTGACCCGCATCTGGCCGGTCCGACCCGCATTTGAATAGCAAAAACCGTGGACCCGCAAGCAAATGAAAAAACCTGCAATTTGCGCATTGCGGGATTTACGCGTTACTTCTCCAACCACGCATAATAATGTCTTATGAATCAACTAAATTAAATACAAATTCCACCACCTGGTCAATAAAATGATAAGGAAATCAATCATTTTCTACCCCCCCGCCCGCCATCTCGGTGCACTGTAGTCATGTCATCATACTTCAGTCATCTCAGCATACTGCAGTCACCTTAGCGTAATGCAGTCATCTCAGCATTCTGCAGATGTTTCAGTGCACTGCAGTCATCTCAGAGCAATGCAGTCATTTCAGTGTACAGCTCTAAGTGTACAACAGTTATTGTAGCATCCTGCAGTCATACTGAACTCAGCATACTGAACTCAGCACTGCATGCTGCAGTCAACTCAGTGTGTTGCAGACATCTCAGCATACTGAAGAAATTTCAGTGTACTGCAGTCATCCCGCAATACTGCTCTCATCTAGGTGTACAACAGTTATCTCCGCGTATTATAGTCATTGCGGTATATTGCAATCACATTAGCGCATTGAAGTGATTTCAGTGTACTGCAACAATCTTAGCAAACTCCAGTTATCTGACTTAGAGTACTGCAGAACCGCCCTTGGTGAGTACAATTCCTGCATATACTCAGTATGTCTATTGTAGCTTCATCTTAAGAAATAGCAAGTCTCAAGAGCTCAGTCAGCAACAGAGTATTCTGAAATAAGCTGGGCATTTTTTGTAATTACAATACAAAGTGTTCTTTTTGCTCATTTCACCACTGAATTCCATGCATAGGAGTTCCTTTCAGAGTACTTTTAGAATATCAAAAGTACAGGGAATGGGATAAACAAACGGATAATGTCAATGAGGTTACGTAATGCAAATGTATAAAGCTACCTGGAGGCAATGCGATATCTTGTTCGCACTTCAAATTTCACGCAGAGTATCAGCATTCACAACTCCTTTGAGGAGCGTACTTATCGTAGCTCAAATGAACATGCAGATGCATGAATAGCTATAGAGCTCAGCTGGCCAGGGTACAGTGTGCATCCCAGACTGAGAACATCCTGACCTGACCCCACAACAGAGGTGTCTCCCTTACTTGTATGGAGGCTAGACTATGCCACTTCACATGGAGGTCCACCTGATGGTGGAAATACTGCACTGGACGCCTTCAGTTTTAAGACCTCACAGAAATGGCCGTGCCCTCCCTTCATTCCAGATGGAAGCCAAGTGAATAATAGCACAGGCCTCCCTCTCCTCCACTGGAGAAGACGGTTGGAGGACAGGAAAGGGCATAATGGGAGTGCGGGGGGAACGTCCGCCGGCCCCTTCCGAGCGCTCCGCCACTCCCGCTAATGGGACGGAGGGAGAGAAAGAGGAGTACGTGGGAAAAGGGCTTGTTAATTCAGCTCCAAGCCACGTTTCTATGGCCTGTTGTCAGCGGCGACAAAGGAGGGCGAAAACAAAAACCTGCCGGGGACTGTTCTTAAGCCTCGTTACGCAATAAACCCTACAGGTGCCCTCGAGACTCAATGGCACTTTGTGTGCAGAAAGAAAAGGTACTGCTGGTGTTAAGCAGACAGTAGAGAGTGTGTGTGTGTGTGTGTGTGTGTGTGTGTGTGTGTGGGGGGGGGGTTGATTAGTACTGGCATTCCCACCTGAGCTGAATCTATTCTGGGTTAGCACTCAGTGGAAGACTGTAGTCGAATAACCTCATATTTCCTGACAATGATGCAGCCCTGTTGGGACAAGTCGTCTTGCAGGAGTCAGAGCAGATACTTGTTTCCCGAATACAAGCTGATTGCTAAATAACCTGAACTGTTGTGGTGCGTGTGTGTGTGTGTGTGTGAGAGAGAGAGAGAGAGTGTGTGTGTGTGTGCGTGTGTGTATTTGAGTGGGTTTGTGTGCACACAACAATGTGTGTGTATAGCAGTGTATGTGCATGCATGAGTGTTTGTGTGAGCGTGTGTGTGTCAGTGGTGCATCCATGTGTGCATGTCAACATTCATGAAGGCATGCCTAAATGTATCTTGTACTTTATTAGGTACACCTTGTTTATACTGAGTTAATCTCTCCCCCCTCTTTGTTCTCAGAACAGCTTAAATCCTTCATGGCATTGATTATGCAAGTAGCTTGAAATACTCATTAGACATTGTGGTTCATGTTGACATGATATCATGACATAGTTGCTGCAGATTTGTCAGCTGCACATTCAGGCTGCAAATCTCCTGTTCCACTACAGCCCAAATGTGCTCTATTGGACAGAGATATGGTGACTGTAGAGGTCATTGGAGGGACACTGAACTCATCATGGTCATCAGACCAGCTTGAGAAGGTGTGCACTTTGTCACATGGCACATTATCCTGCTGGTAGTAGCCATAAAGAGGGTGGGTTAACTGTCACCGTACGATGCACATGGTCAGCAACAATACTCAGGTAGGCTCTGGCATTTAGTAGTATTAAGAGACCTATTGAGGTGCCAAGAAATATTTCCCATATCATTACACCGACAACACCAGCCTGTACTGCTAACACAAGGCAGGTTTGATTCATAGATTCACGTTTTCTTTTTTTTTTTTTTTTTTGCCAAATTCTGACCCTACCATCTGCATGTCACAGTAGTAGTCGAGTCTCGTCAGACCAACCATGTTTTTCCAATCTCATATTTTCCAGTTCTGGCGAGCCTTTCTGCTCTGTGGCCTCCAGTTGCTGTTCTTGGCTGACAGGAGTGGAACTTGGTATAGATCTCTGAGGCTCTATCTCACCCTCTTCAAGGTACGATGTGTTTTGGATGTAGAGATGTTCTTTTGCAAAGCATTGTCATAATGTGATGCTATCTAAATTAAGGTCACCTCTCTTGTCAGTTTGAACCGCACTAGCCACGTCCTCAGACCTCTCTCATAAAGGAAACTTTTTTTGCCCACAGAAATGCTCACTGGACGTTTTTTTTTTTTTACTTTTCTTTTTATAACATACTCTTTAAACTCTGCAGGCTCTTATGTGTGAAAGCCTGAGGTGATCAGCAGTTTTTGAAATGTTGATACCCCCCGGGTCTGGCTGCAAGAGTCATTCCACAGTCAAAGACTCATCTTCTGCTCATTCTGTATTTTTGGTCTGAACAAAAACTCAACCTATTGACCATTTCTGCATGCTTTTATGCATGAAGTTGCTGTCACCTGATTACTTGACTAGATATGTGCGTTAATGAGATGTGTTTAAAGTGGCCTCTGAGTGTGTGTCAAAGTGTACGACCTGTGCGTGTATGTGTATATCTGCTTATGCACGTGTGCGTGTATTTCCAGTTCCAGTGTATTTGCGCGTGTCCTTTTAGCCTGTCTGTTTGTTTGCGAGTCTCTCCGTTTTCGCTTGTCAGCATCGCTGTTTGTTTTCCAGTTCTTAGCCTTCACACGGTTTTATGTAGCTGCATTGCTGTGGAGAGAATCCTTACTGCGCTCGAGAGACAGTCCCCTCTTCCAGACACGCACGGCTTTTCCACGTCCGTCCAGCCAACTTGCAAACATAGGAGACTCGGCTTCGCGGGGGAGCTCAAACGTTTGCACGCGAACCCGTCTTCAGCAACCCCTCGGCAGCCGGGACTACAGCGCTGAAGTGGCAGATGAAAGATGTCGACCTGCCATAAAAAGCCGGGTTCACTTCCCAGGTGGAATAAAATTCGGATGGGCCGAGTAGCTTGGAGAGCGAGAGAGAACGAGGGACGGAGGATGAATTCCGTTTTTAAAGGGAAAACACAGTGCAGCTCTGGTGCTTGGCACGGATCCTGACAGACGGTCACTTAGATCTCGGAAAATGAGTTGAGCAGAGCCGGGGGAGAGAGAATGGGATTCTTTACGCGCATGTTTTATCTATGATCCGAATTACGGTCGGGAAGAAATATGCTGCCATCACTTTAAGACGAGGGGATTTTTTTTTTTAAACGGATACAATTAAAGAGATGTTGACATGTAGTCCCCTGTGTGTGTTTGGAGGAAAAATTCAGCCCATAACATCGAGGGAGAGGCTTCATTTGGGGTGGCTAAAGGGAAAAAAGGAGCAGGGGGGAGCAGACGACTGCCATTCTACCGATCCATTTTTTTTGTGTGTGTAGGAGGAGGGCTACAAATAGGTCTGGTTGTGCCATCAGAGCCAGATTCACCAACACTGGGGAAAATCATTTCATAAAATCATAAATCATAAAATCATAAAAATCATAAAAGCTGATGCTTTTCATCCCAAGTGAATGACAGTTGATCTGTGTAAAGGCCTTACTCAAGGGCCCAATAGCTGATCTTATCGTAGATATACTGGGACTTGGACTCTTTTCTTCCCAGTCCCAATCAAGTATCTTGAACCTAGTCCACACTTAGCTACACGTGTCTTTTTAAAAATTGGTGTTTTGCTCCTTGTTTTTGGAAAAAAAAAAAAACTGTCCACAAGATGACTCAAAAACACAATTAAAGCGATGTCAATAACATGCCAAACCAACAAGTGGTAATGCTATTATTTAATGTATATCTATGTACTTTAATCAAAAGCTTTAAACTTCCCTATAATACGCGCACTCTCTGATGTCATGAGCTAAAAACTCAATTTTCACTGTCCACGAGCAACAATGAAAATGGAGTTTCAGGAAATCTTCACCCTGGAAGGCATTTTCCAAAAACTCTGTTTTCAGTTAGCCTTCATTGCAGACAACTTATGTGGTTTGCTTCCTTCACACACCAACGACTGCACACCTGAGCCGGGTTCTCAGCTCTGTGACGTAATGTTATTGTTTGAAATAAGCAAATCAGAATGCTTGTTGAATGATTGTCCGTTTGGATTTTCACAGTCAAATATTAAACAAAAACGGCGGGTAAAGAAATACTACAAAAACTCGTTAATAATGATGTTTGTTTTGTATTTATAATAAGAATTGGATCGAAGAAAGAGGAAATATGTGTAGGCTATATGGAAAAAGCCAACTTGATATACCTTCAATAAGAAGTCGTCTTCTTTTCGCAAATACTGCTGTACAAATCTCAAGCGTACTGTTCGTGTGCCATACGGGATGCTACTGTTTATTAGAAAAGTTCCCAAGAATTAAAAAGCCGACAGGATGAGAACAGAAAAGAAATGAATCGACTTTACCGTGATAGCGACCGGGCCCGCGTCAAATGTCCAAACTACCAAAGCGCCAACCAAAGAGCACTGCTTTGTAGCTAAAGAACTTATGTTCGGGACACAACACCAAGAAACTTTGAGAAATTTCACCTTTTAAACATGTAACATTTTAGTCTTGGTTAGCCTCCTTTACAGACGTCTTGATTGGTTGAACACAAAACCCTGGCCGAGTGTGCAGACGTTGGAGTGTGAGAGAAATTAACCACATAAGACAGCTGCAACGGAGGCTAGTTTTCAGTGACTGAAGACGCAGTTTGCATTTGGACAAAAGGCCCAAACACGTAGAAATAGCTACGCTTTCAAAAATACCCGTGTGCATGCGGACCTTAGCCACTGAGCGATTGACCTCCCAAATGAATGGAGTTCTGTGCTTAAGTCACCATGCAATCAGATCAGAACTTTTTCCATTTTTTAATGGTTACAAGCAGTCATATTTGTTGTATTTCAACCATGGATGTCATTGCAGTTCAAAAATTCTGCTGTGTTCGCAAATATCTCATCAAAGTGGGTTCTGATTTTCACACTGGTGAAAACCCAATCCACAAAATCTGAGGTCAGCTAGAACTTTTCTCAGGCTATGATGTCACTGGTGAGGAACTTTTTGAGACTGCCCTACCACCCTCTGTAAACTGCTCAACCAGCTTCCGTTGCTGTGTGACTTTGACATACAACCATGAATACACATAGAACAGACACGGGCAGATGCCCCCACCCTCTTGCTCACACATTAGTAGTAAAAACAGGGAGGATAAGGCCAACCATGGTGATCCAAAATTACTTCTCACCTAATTTTAGAGCTCAGTCCACTTACTGTTCAGAGGCAAGCCAATGCACTTTCAGAACTGAGGCATTATCTACTTGAAAGTGTGTTCTCGATTGCAGCCGGGTGAACTCCATGTAAGAGCGCTTCCCCAACTGAAAAACCAACACCACCCAGCATGAATTCCATGCCGGCCAGTGCTAGTGTTTTTCAGCGGGGTTCACAGAAGCTGAGAAGGATACAGCTGTGGATCAGACAATGTCTGGGTCAGAGCTAGTTTGATGCACTCAGAGAAATCACTTGGGCAAGCCTTCATGACAAAAAAACAAACAATGTAAAAACCTCCACGTGCTCTGATCTCAGTGTGCCCAGTTTGTTAAACTGATGTTCATGTCAGGGCAAGCACAAGGGACAGTGTCATCAAAGCCACATAATAATCTGCAGGATCTGCTTTTGATCTAAAGCTTTGAGACTGACTTGGATATGTAAACCTCCTCACCGCTCTCAAAGAGAGTAGAGAGACACAGTCAGAGGGGATTTTTCTTCAGAAAGCTCCATTCAAAGTGCACATTAAATAGTTGACTTCAACAATGCAGGTTCAGGACTTGAGCCAATGCTCGAAAGCCCGTTCTGGGACCCCTACGATGTCATGGCTGGCTGCCCGTGCCAAGTAAACACAAAACCACCTGCTGATTTTGCAGAGATGAAGATGAGTGATAACAGCTTAGGGAACCAAGTTTAGGGAAAAAGTTTCCATTATTTTAACAGAGTCAGGGATGGATTTTATGAATGTAATGCTGTGCAAAGTCAGGGGTTATCAGTCTTATTCACTAAGGGCTGGTGTGGGTGCAGGCTTTTGTTCCAGCTAAGCAGTTACGCACTGCTTCTGCTAATAAACCCGAGAGTCTTTACTTAAGACTTTGATAACAAGAATCAGGTGTAAGCTCATAAAATAATGAAACATGAGTGGCGAGAACAGGTCATTCAGCCCAAGTAGGCTTACCAATATCCTATCACAGAAGTGAACCTAACACGCTAGATACTAGTGCTGTATCAAGCCTGGTCTTGAAAGCTCCCAGAGGTTTTGCCTGAATTCCACAGTGTGACTACTCTCTGTGTGGAAAAATGCTTCTTAATATCAGTGCTAAATTTACCCTTGGCTAGCCTCCATTTGTGACACTGAGTTTTGCAAACAAAACTTAGCGTAAGTAAGCCTGCCTTATTAACTTTGTCAATCCCTTTTACAAATTTAAAGACTTCAATCAGATAACTTCAAAGTCTCCTTTTACTGAAGCAGAGGAGATCAAGATCTTTCAGTTTGTCTTCATAGCTTTTATCCTTTTTTTTACTAGGAAGTAACGTTGTGGCTCTTCTTTGAACCTTTTTCAAGGCTCTATATCTTTCTTAAAGAACAGTCCCCAGAACTGCAGTGGTCAGATGAAGGAATTGTACAAGAGAAGTATAACCTCCTATACTCAATAATTTTGGCTGTGTATTTCAGCATCCTGTTTGGCTTTTTAACTGCTACAGCACAGTAGTAAGATCCTTTAGGGGTTTAGTCAGGAATCAACTAGAGTATATTACAGTTTTAAACCTCCAATAAAGTAATCCTGCTTTTTTTTTTTTTTTTTTATTTCTGAAATATAGAATTTCAGTCTTAGCAACACTGAATTCCATTTGCCATGTTTCTGGAGTCTGTCATCCTCAATCATCTCAGCAGAATCTAAACTGTAAGCCAAAGATCCCAATTTAGTATGTCGCGCAAATATGACCGATTAACTTTCACTGATCCCGTCAATGTCATTAATGTAGATGAGGAAGACTGGGAGTCCCAATATCAATCCCTGTTGGACTCCACTTCCCACAGTGCCAAGCTCGGATGAGGTCCCTCTGACCACTACTCTTAGTGTTCCATCCTATAATCAGTTCTGAATCCATTTCAAAATACATCCTATAATTTCTAAGGTCCTTATTTTAATTATTAGTCTCTCATTTGGCCCCTTGGCTGTCTGAAAATTCAAGTATATGATATTGTAAGTCCTGCTCTGGTCATAGGTCTTAGTGGCCTCATCAAAGAATTCCAAGGAGTTTGTCAGGCATGACCTTACCTTACTGAAGCAATATTGGCTATCCTTCAGAATGTTGTTGCTTTCAAGAAATAATTCTAAAATAAACTTGTCTTACAGATCCCAGTATTTTACACTTGATGTACGTTTAACTGACTAACTTGTATGGATTTGTTGACTGTCTTTCTGTTCCTTCTCTTGTTTTCCATATTTTTGTGGGATGATGGTTTTTGTGTATTCTCAGTCCCACATGTATTTGTTTTCCTATCTTTTTGTGTGTCTCATCCCTTGTGCCCCGTAATTGGTTCTCGTCATTCTATTTGTGATTCCTCGCGTTGCCTAATTTCTCGCCCTGCCTGTATTGTGTGTTCCGTGTTTCTCCCCAGATGTTTTGTGTTACTTCATCTTGACAGCATGTATTTATGTTCCTTTGTTTTCTTTTGTTTTGTATATTCATCACCCCTTTTTAGTCCCGCTTCCAGTCTGTTCCCATGCCAGTCTGTGCCCCAGTTTGCT
Source organism: Gymnothorax javanicus (assembly GCA_029692085.1). NCBI lineage: Eukaryota > Metazoa > Chordata > Actinopteri > Anguilliformes > Muraenidae > Gymnothorax > Gymnothorax javanicus. The sequence goes on along the minus strand of CM056197.1, from coordinate 115,465,479 downwards.
CCAGTGCCAGTCAGCAATGTAGTGAGTTCTTGTTGCGGTCAGAAATCCAGTCTGTTCCTGAGCCTGTTTTTTTCTGTTCTGTTATTCATTCATATTTTTGTCTGTGCATGGGGTGCTTCCCCACCCACCCCACCACCACCCCCAGCACGACACCTGTAGTTTCCTGGCTCAGTATGGTCCCCTTATTGCATTTATTGGTATTATATTGCTCTGCTTCCAATCATTTGGTATTTGTCCAGTTTCTAAAGACCACCAAAAAATATCTTTTGGGTCCTCTCGGATATACACCATTAGGGCAGGCTGCCTTAGTTGGCTTTAATTTATGCAGTTTGTCTAGTAGCAACACCATTATTCCCAATCTCAATTTCTGCTGAAAAAAAAAATTAGTAAAAGATCGAGCATTGGAAATGCCCTCTGGTCTATTTGGAATCTGCTCCCTTGTAAAACTCTCGACAAATTGACTATTTATGGCTTCGGCAATAGTCACAGCCCTTCCATCATTTTGCTTCCGGCTTTTTTAACCTTTTTCCACTTCTGGTTCCAACGGTCCACAGTCTAACTAAGGGGATTTTTGAAAATTGGCAAAAAATAAGGTTCATGAGTAAATTTGTCACCTGAAATGGTGTACGTTTTGTTCAGTGAGATAACATACGCATTACCTTACTACCATGTTAAAATGAAACACTCCATTAAAATGCATGTCCCTTAAAATGCACATTAATAACAATATGCTATCATGAACTGTCATAACCCTCATGCGAATGCCTTTTGTGTCTCCTCCCATTCAGCAACTTGCATGTCTATCAGAAGTATTGTCACTTTTGATTGGTTTTCGTCTTGCGTGTTCCCTGATCCTGGCTGTGTTACATCTCTTAGACACCCCACCTCACGGGTGTGTGATGTAGTTATTCCACCTCCTTTGAGTTTGCAAATTGCAAAATTCTTTGTCTTTGGAAAGTTAAATGTAATCTTTAATTACAGTAATTTACGGAAGTACTCCTCCTAGTTTAGTGAATAGGAACTTGCTCTGAAATCTTTCTCACGGTCTCCAGGATTGCGACCATGTTACTGTTAATCCTCTATCACTCTGTTCCCCTGCCCAGTTTATTAGGAACAAGCTCCCAAGTGGTCATCAGGACTGGCACTGCATTTCTCCTCATGTAGCTTCTCCATCCTGCCATTGGACAGTTTGGTTCTGGCGAAATGAGCACTCCATCTGGCAGCCATCTCGGAAGCCACTGGCCGGCATTGACTACACCCACACAGCGTTGTCTGTAACATCTGAACTGAACTGTGCTATTCTCTTGGCTCTGTCCCTCTTTTACTGTGTAACTCATCAATAAACCCTGCATTTAGATTGTACTCTGCCTCTACACTTCATTCCTGGTCTAGATCACAACAAAGAACAATAAATGAACTACAAGCATAGACAATGTTTTGATGGGCTGGTGATCTGAGACCGATTGTCGATGTAGTTCCATATTGCTTTGACCTTAGCATGTCAATAGCAACATTCATCTTTAAGGGTCTCGAAGCCTTTCATTTTTGAGAAGCTTTGGAGTATTCGGCTACATTATCACAATACACAAAAGGTTATGCTTTCCATGCATTAATTTAATCACGGACCTTATTTTTGCCCATCTTCAAAAACCCCATTCATGTTTTCCATAGACACTGGGCCATTGGAACTGGAACTCAAATAATGCAAACAATTCCAAATACAAATTTATATCACAGCGTGACTCTCCATAATACTCATGCAGCAAGGATCCATTTTTACTCTTGGTACGCTTGACCGCTTCCCTGACTTCCCTTTTTCTTCTACAGTGTTGAAAAAAAATGCTCAGGATTAGTTTTATCGTTTTCTGCATTTTGCCTTTTATGGAGTCTTTTCTTTCTCTGCTTCTCTTTTTTTCATCTTTTCGCGCATTTTACAATATTCAGCCTTATTATTTTCATCACTTTCATGTGTGTAACTGACTGGTTAGAATAACAGCCTGCACCCACACTGGCCGTTAGTAGATAAGATTGAGAATCACTGTGTTATCTAATGGCGAAGTGTGGTATGTTTATGATGATTGTTAATGCTAGTTCAGATATTGGAGGTGGTGAGCACTCTGAGAGTCACCAGGGTGTACAGAAGCCTAGGTGGGAGGAATACGATGATGTCAATGATGATCACGATCATAATGATGGTGATTAGAGGCAGAACAGCAAACAGTGGTGATGATGATGAAGATGCTGAAGGCAGTGATAACAATGCCAAGATAATGTCTGACATGCAACATGTCGCTTTCTGTTTCTTACTAGCTTTGTAAATGTCTATAATGGGGACTGATAAAAATAGCTTTTGGAACATAATGCAGCTCATTAAATCCAAATACTGCAACAAAAGACGTGGAGACTGAGGAAGTATACCGCTGTTCATGTATAGTTGGCTTTTTTTCATTTTTTTCCACGAAGTGCGGTTTCTTTTTTCTTAATTTAGCAGACCGAAAATTTTGGGTTAAAAAAACATGCCAAAAATTTCATTCCTCATGGAGAGGCTATTGGTATGAACATGGTTCTGCATTTATACTCAAACAATCCGATCCATAAACCAAATGTTTGGATCGGCCCAGACAGAGGCTCTTGGCTGACGGCGTTTCGCCTGATGAATTTTCCATCTGCTGAGCGTTTCGTCTGTTTTGTCTGTTTGGAGGCCGCATGGCTGCTGAAGCTCTCAGTGCGAGCAGCATGGAGAGATGCCAGGCAAGTGGCCCGCTATCGGCGCAGAAACCGACACCGGTAAGCACGGTGCACGCGGGCACCGGCGCGGAAAGCCGGAGAGGGTAAATAAACAGGGCGGCCCTGCGGGAACGGAGTGACCCACTTCTCGGGTAGATTGGTCACCTCCGTCTTTGTGCTGCAACCGTCGTCCTGACATTCAGGAAAAACCCAGTTTACTTTCCAGCGTCCCGGTAGCGAGTCTGTAAGTGAATTTTTGGCCTTGTGCAAATATGCTGGCACAGTATGTTACCTTTGGAGTCCAATGCGATCATCAAGGGATCAAATGACTCTGTATTGAGAGAGAGACACAATGATGTTTATTCACTGAGGAAATATGTTGCCTTCATAAACGATATCAATATAGTTTTAATTGAAATGGGGTAAAATTTGATCTGTAGGAAAGAGCAGTGAGATTGTAAAGCTTCTGTTTTTTTGCTTGAAGAGAGTCTTATTCATTTACCCTGCAAGAACCTGCCTTGTCTGCCATATACAGTATAAGCTTATAATACTGCACTTCTACAAATGTAACATTGGAGTATTGCCTTCGTGTCTATACCCCAGCTTATCCCTCAAATGGACACACAGCAGGTTCTCTGACAAACAGCTCTTAGCTCCCGTCTGTGGTTACAACTGCAACGTTTTTTCCGCTATACGCAATAAAGATTTGTTTTGTCCTTTCAGGAGAGCAATTTCTGGCGCAACAGGTCGAAAGTTGAGGGTATTTATGAGTGACATGAGTCATGAAAGAATGAGAGCTCTATGCGAGAATGGAAGAAAGACTAAGGATACTGGGACTTTGGGAGTCTGGCAAGGTTGAAGTAGGTCAGTGTTGCTGTGCTGTGGTGAAAAGGGAGGCCTAAACGACTGCAGGCCATTTGTCTGCAAACAAAATGGCCGTCTCAGGAGAAACCCTGGATGCGGGGCTGTTGGGGGGTGGTTGGTGGATGGGGGGGTGAGGCTAAGGGTTGGTTACCAAGGGGAGACTGGCAAAAAAACACTGTCTTCAGCACAGTACATCAAAAGGAGCCCCGGTGAGTCGACCCCTATTCCAACAACCCCCAAATGGACAGGGTCTGCTAGGGAAACACAAAGACTGGAGAGATTTTGTCCATAAATCAAATGCTGGGAACATGCCAAACTTTACTCCAACTCATGCTCTCTCTCTCTCTCTCACAAACACACATGCGCACACACACACACACACACACACACACATCTCATGCGTGCAGGCGTACATTCAGACACTCAGGTATATGAAGTCCTCTCTCACACAAAAGCCTAAAGTGCAAACACAAGCTGTGCTGTTCTGGTGCTGCACTAGAAATGAGTTTGCCTCCATGATTTGTCCCACATTTGTGGATCCTCACATTTAGCAACAGGTAATTATATTTGTCACATTCACTACAGACATGACATAGCAGCAATAAAAATTATCATCTGCATCATCACAACTATAAACAACAACAACAGCAACAATGGCCACAACAACAAAATATGTACTGGAATCTCAGGTCTTAGGTTATTTGGGGGCATGATGTCACCTACTTCTCTCTTGAGTGCAATAAGGGCCAAACAAACGCTGTTTTAATAGCTATATGTAGATGTCCAGCGTAGCAGCGCACAGGCCAATTAGAACAGATGACAGTGGAGGTGTTGCTGTGTCAGTGTTAGGGAAGTGAAGTGAAGGATATCATCAGAAAACCAGCACGTAGGCTAGTTCAATTTTATTTTAAAAGGGACAGTGTGTGTGGGTGCATGTTTGTATTTTAGCCCAGCTCCAAGGTACCAGTATCAACTAGTTGACTAATCGTGGTCCTCAATCAAGACATCAGAAAGTACAGTCCGATGTCTTAGAGCTGAGCTAATTAAAATATTTCTGCCTACATCCATTCTTATCAGGTACGATTGGACACCCCTGACCCAGTTAAATGTGAAGGTTTTTCCGATGTTTCATTCTTTTGGGTTATTTCATCTATTTTGCATCCCTGAATGAGTGTAAATGCAAAATTGTGCTCAGAATATGGAGTGAACAGTGCACGGTGAGAGAGAAATGTGAAAAATAGCAATGAATCCCTTTGCATTGGGTGTGGCTCTGTTTGCATTTTGCATTTACACATAAACAGTGAACCATGTCTAAGTCTGCAATAACAACAGCAAGCGGCATGAGGCAGTGTCCGCTTATGGTGGACCATATTTAGAACGTTGAGTCACCAGCGTTATCCCATCAGTCTGACTTGAAGCGCAACAAAACATCTTAAGCAATGCAAAACAACCTTACTGGGTTCTGCAGTGCACCTATTTCGGGAGAACTGGTTCCTGAAAATTGATGTGTGCTTGTTGGAAATTAATTTATGAGCACATCTAGTGACTGGGATGCACGAGTGTGATCCTATCTTGGGAGCACAATGCTCCCAGGTAAAAAAAAAAAATGCTAGCATAGCACCCGGCCGAGACCCTCGGCCAAGGACGAAGACGATGGATCTGGCAAGCGGCGGCGGTATCGTGTGCAGTTCCCAGGAGCGACATTCCTATTTCCTCAGCTGAATCCGGACTCGTTTTAAAGTCAGCATACGGCTTCCTGCTTTCTTTTCAATCCCTCAGACGTGCCATCAGGGAACCTGGAGCTAAAATCCAGCTGTAAGGTTCTATCCCAGCATGCAATGGCACTCCAGGAGCTTATGATGGGGAGGGAGGGGTTGTGACCTTCTGGGTGTGCTAATAAAAATAAAACAACATTTTCACTGTTGCTGTGGCCAGACAGTCATTTATTCACTGCCATCCGAGTGCTCGTCTGTTTTCTCCATTTCCGTTCTGTTTTTCTAATTGTTTTAACCCGACCAGAAGCAACAGATTAATATATTTGCTTTTGAGATAAAATTATTATCTGCGTCAAAAACTGTTCTATCAAAGAAATAAACAAAAAATGAATTAATCTGCCAACATTGGCGAAAAAAACAGATATTAAAAATGGGGAAATATTTGTGTGTCTTTTAAAGGGCTGAGGGTGAGGTGAGAACAGAGAGGAACAGTGAAAGAATAAATAAATAAACGAGTGGCAGAAAGGACAGACCAAACCCAGCACGTTAGCCCACAGCCCCCCTCCCCCGCCTCACCACTATACACACATGCCACACTCTCAGAAACAAAACTGTCGGGCCTGGGGTTGAAGGTCAGCAGGTCAGGGGGCACTGACAGACGCTGAACCTGGCCGTCATTCTGGGGGGCCGGCAGTCAGGGGTAGGTAGGGTGGTCTGGGAAGATACAAGTTGGGGGGGTAATATCCTCAACTCCCACATACAGAACAGGCACTGTGCCCCCAGTCTGGTTTTCAGTTTGCTTTCTTGCTCCCACACAGACTGGTGATGACCGCCACTGACCTACACACCCTACAACCCTTTTCACATCTTTTAATTGACATTTGTCTATCCTGTAAATCTTTGTGACCAGTCTTACTTCTGGGGAAGGTTGGGGGATGTGAACAACTCAAAACTATTGTAAATGTGCAGTGAAATGAAAGTCAGCGTTCATTCAACCCTCTCCAGAGGTGAAGAGTCAAGGGGTCAGAAAGTAAAGAGTCCTGAAGCGTTTCTCTCACCTATGAGCTCATTCCGTGGAGTGCACTCATTTGTTCAACATTGTAGCTGAAGAGTTGAACCAATTACCAAATCCTAGCAACTGGAATAAGGCAGTGCTGGGGGAATTGTTAGTTTCTAAATCTGGATTTTCCACCAGTGATACAGTTTGTACATGCTAGCTCCAGTCACAGTGGACTCAAATACGCACTATAGGAGTTGATTTAACATCTATTCATTCCCATGCATTAGAGAGCTGAGCTGACTGCACCCGACTGCTTGGCGAATGGAATGCAAGGTAGCCTGACGCTAATTAATGGCAGTGTGAAATTACGTGCTAAAGACGTGGCTGAAATGCTCCCTGAGTCGCAGCCTGTTGCCCCAGACGGCTGGTACAGTAAAAGTGGGAGTGTTTTGTCCATGGAAACGGTTGCTATGGATACGCATGGTAGCGCGGTGCCCCAGCTAATCTGTCTCTGGCCCTTGGGCTGTTTTGCTTCCATTCTGACACATCAAATAAAGGATTTTGGTGGGTTACACAACTTGGCCCTGCTCTGGGCCTCATTTTCCTGCCCCTGCCCTCTGGAAACCTGTGCATATTGCTTTCTCCTTATCTCTGTCCATTGCTCCCTGCAGTCCGGTAAAGTGAAATATCTTGGACAGCAGACAAAATGGAAAGTAAGTCCAAGGCTCCATATCTGATTCAACTTTGCCTCAAACTACAGAAACCCTTATGGAGAAAACTGAAATTTTACTTGAGTTAAACTGTGCCACAGCAATATGCAATATGCACTTATATTGCAGTTACACTATTTACTCTGCGGTACTTGTTGAGTGTGTGTTAAAGCCAGCTGCATTTTAATTGCATTTCACATCAGCAGAAGTGCAGAATAATTAAGCAGTCGCTGCAAAATGTATCTGTGAAAGAAAATAAGGGGTAAAAACGAATCGCTTTCTCTCAGTTGCAGTCGCACTGTTTTGTGTTTATTTTAAAAACAGAGGGAAATGGAGGGAGCGCTCTGTTAGTGTAGGAAACAGGTGCAGAAAAACAATTGCATGTTTTTCTCACCGTGGGGCTCTGAAAATGTAGCTTCTGAAAAATTAAAAAAAAACCAAAGAGCATGACTTTGCAGTGGTGAAACCAGTCTCATAATCCTCTGTCGTGTCTGTCCTTTCTTTTATAGGAAGTCACATTAAAAACCATTTGTTTTGGACAAATGACCCCATAATAAGAAAACTGTGCTTTAAAGGGCAGTCTTGCTAAATGTCAGGTAAAAATCAATTAGGATATATAGAGGATCTTGAATGAGAATTGATACCTCTGGCTCACTCATCAGAGATCCTCTATATGTCTCATGAATGTCAGCTTCGTATTATTTGGAAAATTAAAGAAAAGTGTTCTTTTTCTTCTAGTTGGCAGTCTATTCAAGTCAGTAATATGAGTAATTAGCTAGCTAGCATGCTAACACTTTTCACCACTATATAATAAATTCAAGTTTCTATGATAACAGCAAATCATATAACTTATTACTTTCATGGCAAAAAGCACTAGCTTTCTAGCTAGAGAATTATTCATCCCATTGACTTGAATAAAAGCAAACTAGAAACTAAAACTAGTGATGGTTATTAATTACTAGCAGGAGGGTTGGTAAATTTACCACGTTTGCCAATGAATGGAATCTGACAAATTGCAATGCGAGAAAGCTCAGATTACATGCAATGCAAGTCAATGCAAAGATGCAAGTAGGTGCGAAAAGTCGCTAGTTTGTGCCGGGCAACAAGAATCACGCGGAGATACAGTGCAATGCGAATGGCGTGTGCTAACAGCACAAATGCACGAATTTCGCATTTCCATCCACCTCAAAATATTTGTCGAGGAAAAAATTTGTGCGAGTAAAGCAGTGTTCTGAATAGTGCCATTGCTACTGGCAGCAGCATTGGCTTGCTAGGCTACGTAGCTACATATTCAAATTGCAGTTAGCTGCATTGCTTGAGACAATGGGAACGCTAGCCACTAGGTAGCAGTGAGCTAGCTGTATCAAATAACCCCTGTAACACAGTTTCACAAAACATAGTGGTCTAGCTCAACATTATGACAAAATCAACAGTTTTGTGAATATTTTTTTTCTCAGGCAGACACAATGTTCATAAAGTAAAATGTTTGTGACGTCAGTATAGTAACATCAGCGTCGCCAACTTGTTGATGATTTCTGGGGATTGCAGGAAGTACTGCCCCTTGAGTCTAAACAAGGCTCAACTGACATTTTTATTGGTCAGCGGTGTGAATTTGCATGTCAATCCTCTACCGAGTTGTTCTCCCATAGAAGTGAATGTATTCTTGATGAGAATTGAGCGGCAAATCTTCGAAGTGAAAAAATAAAAATGATCAGTCAAACTCCCGCAAATAAAGCGAGGAGATATTAAGTTTTCCGTTTGGTGGCAACCCAGAATTACACGTGTGTAATACCTAACCTGTATCTCATGGGCTGTGTCACACTGATTTTTCATCATTTATGGGATAAAAATGTTTATAACACATTTGCCAGGTTATAGATGATCCGTCAGTGGTCCGTGGCTGGTAAAGGCTGGTTAAAGTTAGCAAAGCTAGTTGAATTTTCTGATAAAAAGAATGTTGGACTAGTGGACAGACCATAGTAGGGGTGGCGAACAGTGGTCCTGGAGAGCCAGAGAGTGTGCTGACTTTGATTCTTTCTACCCAATTCAAACCCAAGAAACCAGGTGAGAAAAGTTAAGTGTGTAATCAACTGCTTTAATTCATCAATCAAATGCTGAGTAGCACCAAAAACCAGCAAACACTGCAGCTCTCCTGGAGCAAGGTTGGCCACAACTGGACTATAGGATGCTTATCGACCAAAAGAGAAAGCAAGGACTAAACCAGCTTGACCAGGACCGGCTATTTTAAGCTGGTATTTTTTGCAGGGAGTGTACAATAGCTGCAAAAAGAAGCAAACATGCACAAGACAATTTATTTCAATATACACTAAGAGGTTTGACGTTCTTTTAAAATGTCTATGAGGGTAAGAAAATATTTTGAAATCCCTTTGGAACTCCGCTTGCATAATATAAACTGGGATTGCATTTTAACGGGCAATCACAGAACGCTTTGTGCTGCCCAGCCATTACGGATAAAATTCAGAGTGCAGTGTGATTCATGCTTGAAAACTTCTATTGAAAACAACATTAGTTCTGCTCAATCATCCACATTTTGCCAGAGTAAGAAAGAATCCAATGGGTAAGGCTTGGAGCTATTTAAGACTCATCAGTGCTGCAGTACATCCATAATTCTAGGTCTGCAGCTGAATTGTCTGACAAGACACAGACAGCCAACAGGCAGAGGCAAAGTGCTGAAGGGTAAAATGAATGTGTCTGGTATAAGAGTTAAATAAAGGATGTATGTCTTTTAAGAGTAATATGAAGACATATTTCAGAAGTGAAATGAAGGATGTATTTGGTATTTAGTGTCAGATAAAGTGCATATTTGGTGTAGAAGTGAGATAAAATATATTTTGTGTATGATGGAGATTAAGAATTGTATTTGCTCCAAGGGTGAGAGAAAGGGTGCAATTGGTGTAAGAGTGAGTTAAAGAATGTATTTGGTGTAAAAATGAGATACAGGATTGCATTTTACGTTAGAGTGAGGCACATGAAGCATTTGGTATGAGAGTGAGATAAAGGATTAGTTGGTGTAAGGGTGAGATAAAGTATGTATTTGATGTTAGGGTGAGAAAAAGAAAAAAAAGGAAAAATGGTTTTGGCGTAAGAGCGAGCTAAAGAATGTTTTTGTTCAGTGTAAGATGATGGATATTTTCTGTACGATTGTATTTAGCATCAGAGTAAGCTGAGGGATATATGTACCTTTCAGGGTAGGGTAAAGTATATTTTGTAAACAATTTATAAGAAAGGTAGGAAATACATATATCTGCATAAACCTTAGTTATTGCATGACTCGTGATGATTTGATGTATGAATTAGGATCACTGTTGGGGTGGTTACTCAAAAAAAAAGTAATGCATTACACATTACTAGTTACTTTTTTAAAAAAAAGTAATCCCTTACTTTTTTACTGGCTGCTGAAAGTAAATAGTTTCACTACTAGTTACATTACTTTTGGATTACTCAGCACCATCATCACCATAACTTAACCATATCATATGTCATACCTGGCATGTGCCCAGATCAGCACAAATCTTTATTCTGGTAAGGACACACACAAGATCTCTCTTTCATGCTCTTTAATACAGCAAAGCCAACAGCAAAGTTGTAAAAATCAGCCCAAACATTTCACAGAAAAGTGAGTCAAGTACAAGGCTACAGTACTGGCATAAACACACATGAAAAAGTACGTTTGATTTGTTTTTCTATCCTCGGTCTCAATCGCCAATATACTAAAAGGAAGAAGAAGAAGATGTTTCTCTGGCCTCCCATCCTGCTGATAGTTGAAGAATTTAAAGCAATGCAAGTAACTAGATAATGAATTTGTTCGTAACTGTAATGCAATTATTTAAGTTATCAAAGTAATGCATTACATTACTGTGTTACTGATAACTGTAATCTGATTACAGTAATTAGTTACTTTGTATTGTCAGAAAATGATCAAGTGACCTATAACTTTATTTGATTTGTTTACACTTATTAGATCATCCGTTAAGGAATGTTAATTCACAGTTACACCATACATGAATTGCTAAGCAATCAAATTTACAGAATTGCTTTTACATAAAAGTATATTTTAGGATTATGCATATCCTTTGCCTCTCTGATCAAAAAATATCTTAGAATAGCCCTTATGAAAATATCATATAGTTATTTTCTCAGTTATACTATAGTATTACTATTTTTGTAGTATTACTATAGTTTGCATTGTATAACTATAGTAGTACTATAGCTATCACATTATAACTATAATATTACCACAGTCAACAGTACCATAATATTACTATAGTCCACACAACTGTATTGCTGTAGTTTGAATAACTATAGTATCACTATAGTAATACTACACTATGGTGGCAAAAATACCATCCATTTACTATGGGATGAATATAGCTTGGAATTATAGTATTTTCCATAAGGGAGGCACTCAGTTGTCAGTTTATTGGATTGGCATATGGCACTACTGTCGAGCTAAACTGACGATTTATCGAATGTGAACTAATCATGTAACGTCATAGTGACAGGACCATTTCGAGGGCTGACTGCAATAAACAGTTATGTCCAGATGTTTTACATTGGACATAACTGTTTATTGCAGTCAGCCCTCGATTTGTTAATGTTGAGCAACACGAACTCATGATACATCCTGAATTAATCATGTTTGAAATCATCTTTAGTCATGCATGAACTAAGCAATACTTAAGTATATCATTTGTACCTTCATTATAAAGAGTTATCAATAACATTGGTGTTGGAGTAAGATGAACTCAGCAGCAGTCTGTTGGCAATATCAAAAGCATTTGGTAACCTCAGCTTTCAATACTTAACTAGACAGTCCGGTCAGCTGCGATCGCCCCCGAAAGCCCACTTCTCCCCTTTCTTGCGCCTTATTCGGCCATTACTGTCGCCATAGCAACCAAAATCGATAGGTGTCATAATGTAAGTATAACACATGTTCATACCAAATATGAAAGTAATGGGTCAAAAATTACTTCCTTTGCAGCGTCCACAAGGAAGTGTCTATGTTTCAGTACAAATTTGTGCATTATTCGGTCAATACTGTCGCCATGGCAACCAAAATTGATTAGTGTCATAAGTGAAGTGTAACACATGTCTATACCAAACATGAAAGTAATCGGTTAAAAATTGCAGCCTGTACAGCGTCCACAAGGAAATCTCTATGTTTTGGCATAAATTTGTGCTTTATTCTGCCAATACTTTCACCATGACAACCGAAATTGATAGGTGTCATAAGTGAAGTATAATACAAGTCCAAACAAATATGAAAGTAATCAGTCAAAAATGACAGCCTGTAGAGTGCCCATAAGGAAATGTCTACGAACAGCGGCGACAGGGAGACGACCCGCATGAATCCATAGTAGCTGCCTGACTTCGTCGGGCTACAATTATGTAATCCTGCCATGGCTTACTTTGCCTAATTAGCAGCTGTTGCAAAGACTAATTTGAAGAATAACTGTCAAATTTATTGTTTGTACATTGGATTACGAAGTTATGAGGCGTTCTCTTCTGTACATGAATGATGATGTAAAATATCAATGTCTTTCAGATACTCTAAGCTCATGCAGCACATGAAACAGCACAGTTTTGCATAAATTAGTTTGCGATGATAATTTAGCAATAAGGTATGTTAAGAGGCCATGTTAAATTGTGAATATAGTCACAGATAAAGTGCGTTGATAGGCAGCGAGGTGACATTGTAAGGACAGCAAAATCTGAATAAATGCAAAAAATTATTAACAAAATATGTCACATCAATTTTATAAATGTAGCTTATAGGCAATCATTTTGTCATTACCATTTCTTCATCATTATAGGCCATGTATTGGTCTTGATAATTCAGTTAATATAATGTGTGATTGTTAATTGGGCATACTTAAATGGGAATAACTTGAGAGCAATCATGCAGAAAAAGGTGAGGTTACTGAAGGCCCTCCACTGGATTTAACATCATATTTGGTGTAAGAGTGACATGAAAGATGTGTTTCGCTTAAGAGTAAGATGACGGATGTATTTAGTGTGAGAGTAATAGAACAATATATTAAGCTTAAGAGTAAGATGAAGGATGTATGTGGTGTAAGATTAAGACAAATGATTGCATTTATTCTAGAAAGGTTGTAGAGGTTGTAAGAGCAAAATGAATGATGTGTGTATCTGGCATGAAAGTGAGTGGTTGAGGTGATAGGAGGCCCAGTGAGCTGGGGGCTTGTGTGGTATCTGATGTCACGTCACATGGGTCCCCAGCATCCTCGCGGTGGCCATTTCCTGATAGTTGCTTGGGTGTGTCCTCTCAGTTCTCATCACCCAACACTCCAGATCTGCCTCAACACGTTAGGAACACACACGGGCCAGGGTGAGTCCGCATCACTGCAGCTTTTATTTGCCTTTTGTCACCTGGCATCATAACATGATGTGTGTAGGAGTGTATATGTTTGTATTTTTGCCTGTTCGAGTGGGGGTTGGGGATTGGGGGTATGTCTATGAGAGAGTGATAAATGCATCTAGAGAGATAGAATTAAAAAATTTTAAGTCTTCAAAACCCCAGTGCATCATTGTACGTGTGAGTGTGTGTGTGTGCGTGCGTGTGCGTAGGTGTGTGTGTGTGTGTGTGTGTTTGTGTGTGTCCATGCGTGTGTCCATTTGTGTGTGAAAAATAATGAGTGTGAGTGACTGTTTTGAATGTTGGGTCATAAAAAGTGCTTATGTGTTCATATTGTGATTATTCTCAACTATTAACTTGCTTGTTAAAGCTTTTTTGGTCCTTGAACCTGTATTTTCTGTTGTATGAAATAGAAATTAATTCAATAACTGGCCATTTTAACAAAAACTTCTGAATAGAGCTGTAACATTGTCATCTGAAATTAAGTACTATTTTCTAGAATTGTACTTGTTATGTATTTAGTTGCAACTGTTCACTGGTAGTTAAAGCGGTATTTCTCCAAGTTTGCCATTATGTACCACAAACTTTGGCACAGGAAAATGTTGTATCTGAATTTTCTCACACCTGTGGTTTGAATAATTGTTGCTGAAGAAACATTTTTGAAGTGTGAAAAGAAGTGTGTCACACCCCATCCTGTGCAGAGAACAGTTTGCCACTCATGATGGAGCAAACATCACACTTGAGTGCGAGGATGCAATAGCGCATCAGCAGTGACTGGCTTTTTTTTTTTTTTGCAAGCGATCTTGAAATTGTATTTAGTTATGCACATAGACCATGCTTTGTTTATTGATCCCATGAGAACTCAATTTTGTTTTGTATAAAACCCAGCCCAGGATTCAGAGTGGGTGGGGAATGCGAAAAAATGTTTAGGTAGAAAGATCAGGATTGGTACGCTAAATACGATTATGTGAGATTGTTGACTTTAACCAGAAAGATGGAAATCAAAGATCATATTTTTGGTGTCAATCTTTAAATAAAATAATGACAAAGTCATTTTTTCCCCTTTTCTGACTGAATTAAACCATGCTGGACTCCTCACCACATACACCAGGAAGGAATCTGACACCATCATCCGCAAGCTATTTCAGTGTTCCGAATCCCTACCAGAGAAACCTCAAAACTTTCATACTCAAAAGGACAAAGCTGTGCTTCCAAACCTTAAGCCTTGTACTTTCGCCAGTGAAAACAGCGCGTGCTGGGCACCATTTTCAGAGAAAATATTGGCTTGAACGGCTGTAATTTCAAACAATGTTGTTCCTATTGCTGTGGTTAGGCCAGGCAGGAACAGGGTCAAGATGGGAGTGAGAAATATGTAGATCCCATGGATATTTATTTCAGTTAAATGAAATGAGTCAAGCACAACTGATTGTATATCCCATGTGCTATTATTTTGGCATAGACTGCCCTGAGTGGCACATTATTGTTAATGGTGATCTAAAAGGCTGAATTTTGCATGATGTTGGGTAAGAGTGACTGACTCATGACTTGACTGAAGGTGGAGTCCCATAGTTTGTGATGGTTGTTGATGTTAGATGGGATTTCAACATTCAGCTTTACATGCCATTGAGGCATGTCACACTGTAATAAGTAACCTGTAGAATTTACCCAATAAATCTGAGGCAACAATTTGCATTAACTTTTTTTGGGTAGATTTAATTCCATGTATTGAGTATAAAATAACTGAAATAAAAAGCTATGAAATACTTAAATAAATTGGGTTAAATTTACCTCACATTTATGTATATATTCTACAGCTACTTACTCAACAAAATTGGGTAAAATTAACTCTTAATTGCTAGTAGGTAATACCTGATAATTACTAATAAAAGTTAATTAATATCAGTTAGTAACCATTACTTATTCAGATAAGGTAAGATTTACCCCCCCAAAAAGACTTTCAGATGGTTATCATCTCTATGTTTTTCTTTTTTTTTTATTTGGCATCTCCAATCCCCCCAAATGTGGGATATCCAATCAGGGAAGTACACATACAACTTCTTACGCTTTTCTTGCAGTTGCGGCCCCTTTTGGACATCGGTAAAGTATACGCAGCTCGCGATTCTCCTCAGAAGCACCCACTCGTTAACCGCTGTTTGCTGCACACTCAATAGTTGAGGCCTTTACAGCTCTGAGGAAGGGCGGAGAATACATAGTCAAAGTAGTCTTCAGAATCTTCTTTTATAACCGCACATCTGGTCAACAGGAGGCACCTAGAGGAACCGCTAATCTACTAACCCTTCCCAGCAGGCCCTTCCCAGTTTGCATCCCTGTAGCGCATTGGCCAATTGCGCGCTACTTTAGAAAAGAGCTGCCGACCTCTGCTGATTGGTACGACCGGGGCTCGAACCCGCGACGTGATAGTCACTTTAGTGCCTTAACCGAGTGACCAATCCGGCAGTCCCAGCACGATGTTTTTGATCCATAAAACACAGAGTAAAGTGCAATACAACAGCTTCACACAGAGGGGGACAGGGACAGATTCAAACTTTCGTTTCAAGTAATGGCACGTAACACAGACTCACGCCGAATACAAGTGAAGTGGAATATCTCATCATTTCATAAATTACCATTTGCATTCGCACTATACACAGCAATAGCCCTATGGAAATAGCTTACCTTCACTTCTGCGGTTCGACGGCAGCCGGAGCGAGAGGAAGATGGCAGTTCAAGAGTTCCCTGTCCCGCTCGCTCACGGTCTGACTCATGCGCAGTTTGGAGCACAGGACTCACAGCTTTGGGGTATATTTTACCCTATTTTTCCATGTAACAGTTGTTACTGTTATTGAATAGGTAGTATCGTAAATTTTACCCATTACTTTATAATTCCTTGGCTGACTACAATAATCGAGTAAATTTTATACGGTTTGCATAGATTATATTTACCACTCTCCAAAATCACTTTTTACAGTGCAGCTGCTACACCTTCCAGAGGCTTTCATGTGCCAAACAACTGACATTTAGAGGTATTATACTTGGTTGAAACTTGGATGAATAACTTTTTTTGGATGAGAAAAAGTGGTGAGGAATATCCATTGGCCCGTAGGGAGTAGTCTTCTATCAAGTAAGCTGATACCTCTGGGCAGTGATTGGAGTCCTCTTCTTCTGTTAAACTAAAACCTTGACAGGCTGTGAGCACTAATTACAGATTGAGCACTGACATATGGTGACTCCTGCTTTGCGACAATGGAACCTTATTAGTCACCTGGTTTGCATGTTCAGGCCGGCCTAGGACCACATCCCACTGAGTGCAGCACCCAAGACACCTATCATGTTTTGGGTGCTGCACAGTGCTGACATGATGGTTCAATTGAATTGAATACAGTGAGTGGATGTGGACTTGAGACCGTTTGCAGACTAAATGGGTTTTTGAGCTCGGAGGGAAGCATTTTCTGTTGATGTGGCTGGCCTCAAAACCATATTATTTGAGGTCAAGTAGATTGCTTCACAAGAGGAAGTGGAAAACTTGGTTGAATACTGCGCGTTCAACAGTTTCATTGGGGAGTCGGATATCGGAGCCCGGGTAGTAGCTTTGGACTGCAATGTTCATAGAAGGAATTTTACATATCTGGGGATTCTCCTCTTGAACATTTTGAATAATGGCACTCATCTCTTTTTGAACATTTTTATTAATGACACTCATCCAATTGATATTACTCATAGGAAATTCTAGGCACTGCTTTTCTCGCAGCTAAGCTAAATTTCAAATAATCTGTAGGAGCAAAGATCCATTTGTTATTAGAATGTGAAATTGAAAGCCTGATAAACAGCTTGAAATATGAGTGTCTGCCTGGCAATTATGGGGTGATGTCATCGGATTACTTTATGGGCATTTGTAGAATGAGTCAGTGTTTCTGACAAAGGAGGCGTGGTCGACTACCATGACCTCATGAACACGCCTTTTCTACTTAAGAAAATATGGGGGTTGATGTCTGGCACAGATATATCATTTCCAAAGAACCTCCTCTAGTTATTTGGAGCTACTTTGTCAATTTCTTGCGCATTAGTTATCGCTGAAAGCACACAATTAGAAAAAGATAAGGTCTGAAAGGTAATGACAGGAGAGCAGAAAATCACTCTGCTTGTCTGTCTTAATGCGATGCCCGAGGGAAGGTTTTTTGGAAAATGAAACAGGAAACAGTGAACACATTTTTTTTTTCAAGTTAAGAACAAGTTACAACAGCTTCACCTATATTTCGCCATTGTGTATCCGGCTGATGAAAGCCTTCTCGCAGCCCCAGCACACATCAGATCCTGAAACCTGTCTCAGCTCCAGCCATAGGGTACACCTGGGGTTGTGTGGGTTTATCTCAATCCAGGCATGGATAAAGAGGATAATTTACAGTTCACCTGCATTATCTTCCCTCATACCTGAATCTGTTGGATTCCCGTTTGAGATAAAGAGGTGACAAGACACGCTACTGGCTGGCAGATTACCAATGGCAGCCACTAAACTGTCCAGATTTAAATCTTTATTTGGTTTTTTGGAGGTCTAACTGACATGCTTTGCTAAATTTGAAAGCCCTGTATGGCTGAAATTCCTCACACATCATTTAACACTGGTGTTATATTGTTTCATACTGGCTTATTAAATAATCTATACTTGTGCTCCTCAACTTGATTATTCCAGACTGTGGATTGACAGATCAAAAAGCCATACATTCATTGCTGTGGAAGTTCCTATAGATAGGCTATGCTTGTGGTTTGCCTCTCCTTGACCTTTTTGTCCAATAAGTTGTAAACCATCTTAATTTAAATTCATTTTTAAGTAATTCAGTTTTTACATTCCTATATGTCTTCTTTAAGATTTCCAAAGTTATGGGCTCTATTACCTTTCAATATGCCATTTGAGGTCATTTACATAAGTTGAACAACTTGAACTAAAACAAAAAAAGAAAAACAGAGTAGCCTACTATACTGTAGCACAGGTATGGTTTGCCCAAGCTTTTGATTTGTGCAGTGATTTATCTACATTTCTTACCATGATATTTTTTCCGTAAATGCAATTGACTGAAGACTAAACTAATGTACAATTTAGGCGTCAAGTTAATGGAAACTTGGATCCTGTTAATTAGTTATTGATTTGATGATTAATTTTTTGTGTCATCAACTCGACCCCTTGGGTATTATTTTTGTTGTGTTGTCTACTGTTCCTTTACCTGTTTTGCCGTAAACATACTTTGAGAAGCATTAATCCAAAATAAACGCAATGGCGGTGTTAGCATGCGCATTTCAGAGACAGCATAGTATTAGTACTAAATACACTCACCGACTACTTCATTAGTTACACCTGTTCAACTGGTCATTGATGCAAATATCTAATGATCAGCCGATCACATCGCAGCAACTCAATGCATTTAGGCATTTAGACATGGTCAAGACGATCTGCTGAAGTTCAAACCGAGCATCAGAATGGGGAAGAAAGCTGATTTAAGTGACTTTGAATGTGGCATGGTTGTTGGTGCTAGATGGGCTGGTTTGAGCATTGCAGCAGCTGCTGATGTACTGGGATTTTCATGCACAACCATCTCTAGGGTTTGCAGAGAATGGTCTGAAAAAGAGAAAATATCCAATAAGCAGCAGTTCTCAAGGTGAAAATGCCTTGTTGATGCCAGAGGTCAGAGGAGAATGGTCAGACTGGTTAGAGCTGATGGAAAGGCTTCAGTAACTCAAATAACCACTCATTACAACAGAGGCAGGCAGTAGAGCATCTCTGAATGCACAGCATGTTGAACCTTGAAGCAGATGGGTTACAGCAGCAGGGGACCACACCGAGTGCTACTGCTATCAGCCAGGAACAGGAAACTGAGGCCACAATTCACACGGGCTCACCAATAGTGGACAATAGAAGAGTGAAAAAATGTTGCCTGGTCTTATGAGTCTTGGTTTCTGCTGCGCCATTCAAATGGACAGGTCAGAATTTGGTGTAAAAAACATGAAAGCCTGGATCCATCCTGCCTTGTATCAATGGTTCAGGCTGGTGGTGGTGGTGTAATGGTGTGGGGGATATTTATTTGGCACACTTTGGGCACCATATTATCGATTGAGCGTTGTTTACAAGCCACAACCGACCTGAGTTTTGTTGCTGACAATGTCCATCCATTTATGACCACAGTGTACCCATCTTTTGATGGCTTTTTCCAGCAGGATAACGTGCCATGTCAAAAAGCTCAAATCATCTCATATTGGTTTCTTGAACATGACAATGAGCTGTCTGAACCAAATAGCCTCCACAGTCACCAGATCTCCATCCAATGGAGCATCTTTGGGATGTGGTGGAGCAGGAGATTTTCATCAAGGATGTACAGCCAACAAATCTGCAGCAATGGCGTGATGCTATCATGTAAATATGAACCAAAATCTCTAAGGACTGTTTCCAGCAGCTTTTTGAATCTATGCCACGATAAAATTAAGGCGATTCTGAAGGCAAAAGGGGTTCCAACCTGGTACAAGCAAGGTGTACTTAATGTAATGGCCGGTGAGTGTATAATGATATATTTAAGCGCTTTCTGGACGGGGTTCCACAGGCTACGTCACACGCCATTTACAAGCGAGGGGGCGGGGGAAGGGGTGCGCAGATTGACCAATCGCGGCTCTGACATGTAAATGAGCCATCCAGTCACCGATGGGAGCGCGCGGTCTCCTATTGAGCACTAGATTCTACGGAACTGCCTCGAGTGCTCTGAGAGTGGGAGTTTATCCTTCGCTGTTGGAGGAAACACTTTTCTCCAACATCTTGATACAAGGTTGTTTTTTTATGGCTGTGCTACTTTAACCATCGCTCGCTCCACGTCACTTTCACATGATTTCTCAGTGATAGACACAGCGGATGTGTCTCTCCTGGACGCACTGAGATCTTGAATCCCGGGTCCTGAAGATGAAGTATAAAGTGAGTACCATGTTAGCCCGCTCTTTACCATATCGCGAAGGTTTGAGGAATGAGTGTTTTTATCTCAGTTGAACTTGGAATGGGTGTTATAAATGTAACTTTGAACTTTGTATACATGTTACATGTTTTCTTTTTTATTACGGATTAACGTTACGTTTGTGATTGCCTATTTAAATGGGCCATCACACACACACACACACACACACACACACACACATGCACGCGCACACTCCTATATATGTTGTTGTAATGCTTTTGCATTGAGTCTCGCGGCAATAGGTGAAACAGCTTTCATTTTGATTGCGTTTTGGAATTGTGTATTATGCTCACTGTAGTCCACGTTCCTGGATTTCTGCTGTCATATCGGACTTCTGCGCAAATCTCTTCTCAGTGCACCCCTGAACGTCGTTTAGACCGGCTGCACTGCATCTACAGGGGTTAGCCGAGCAGTGGAGGAACTAAGTGTAGGTTGTACCTCCCCGGCTAGATTGTACGGTGAAATCCTTGTCGGCCAGAGCGTTGGAGTGAGAATTGCATAGACAATTTAGAATGTAGCGCTTTGTCTTTGGTCTTTGGCCCCGTCCGAGAGGCATTAATGATTTATCCCGGGCAATAAAGTCAGACTCATGCATGCTCGAACTTCTGTTGCAGGGCTGACCATACAGTCTATGGGACGGACAGTAAAACTACGTGATTTACTCTTCGCCCTTGCGACTTGCAGCACGTTGTGTACGTGGGCACATTCATGCTGCTCGTATTAGCCTGTACTGAGGTCGAAGGCTTTATTTATTTTAGAAAATGTGACGTTTTGATACATTTAGCCTGAAAATGTTGTCTCTGGTGTCAGTTTTATTTCGCCGTTTCTTACTGTTTCCCCGTATTAGTGTATTGGTTTATTTCGCCTGTTTTATTGGAGAAAAAAATTTCTGTTTCAGAAACGCATGCTAATAATCAGTAAGCTATTTGTAACAGTTCG
Organism: Gymnothorax javanicus; assembly: GCA_029692085.1. Classification (NCBI taxonomy): domain Eukaryota; kingdom Metazoa; phylum Chordata; class Actinopteri; order Anguilliformes; family Muraenidae; genus Gymnothorax; species Gymnothorax javanicus. The sequence goes on along the minus strand of CM056197.1, from coordinate 115,444,144 downwards.
GAAGAGCGTAGTTTGTAATTGGTCTTGGCTCAATGAACCGGAGTTAACGGTCCTTCATTCATCGTTAACATTCGCAATAAGGTGTAAAAGTGAGTGAGAAGAATTACTTCCTACTATGGACGGAGGTAGAGTGGCTCTTCCTCTATGGAATGCTTTTGTCTGGATCGCACTATCTGTGGAATGTGGGGCACTTGGCACCAGATGACTGCAAAGGTTTGGTCTAGGTTGTTTAGACTGTGTTCCACGCGAGTCATTTTCTCCAGTCACCCACCCCCTCAACGCTTTATGAGACCCATGTGTGAGGGACTTGAGGTTGTTATCAGACCATAATAGGAATGCAAGGTCCTTGCACTTTCACGCCAAACCCTGAAAAATCGGTTCAATTTGCTGCAGGTCGCCCTCTACTGCCAGCAAGAAATTTTGCAGTTTGTGGTTTGGCTTCAAGGTCCCATCTGCGGAGCAGATAGGACTAAATCAGGGCAGGCTGTAGCCATCATGGGATTTGGTCCTAAATCAGGGCAGATTGAGGTCTGTAATGTACTGGGCACAAGGGACAAATTTAAAGAAAGGGTGTGTGTGTGTGTGTGTGTGTATGAATGAGTATGTGCATATATGTATGTTCTGAAAACTAGCAGTGTGTGTGCTTCCATACCTATGTGTGTCATGAGGATTAGATGCATGTGTTTTATCTGTGCCTGAATACTGACTGCATTTTTGTAAAATACTTGCGTGCCATTCCATATGCACTATGTGTTATAAGCAGTAAATTATACGAGTGTGTGTGCACGTGTACAGATGTGCATTTGGGTGGAGGTCAGTGCGCAGAAGTGGCTGTTATCCTTGCTGCAGGTTTAAATCAGTGTTTCCACTGCTCTTCGGGAGAGGGCATTTTCACACGGCTGCGTTATCTATGCCACTCACATCCTCAGAGAGTCCCCACCACCTCATCGTGCCTCAGCCCTCTCCTTGTTTCACAGTACCATTGACTCTTGCCTCCAGCTAAGTTTAGAATGTAGAGCAGCCTATGTGCTGTGCTGAGGAACTGCATTTCCCATAGATGCAGAGGGTCCAAGAGGGTTAAAGGTCAGCAGGATCAGTTGAGTGCTGGGTGATGAGAGCAAGTTTCCCAGCAGCAGGTGTCTAATGTGTGGTGCAGCTCGTTATATGGCCGAGCTCGGCTGTCACACAGAATTATCCTGGGAGTTTTATGGTATCTCGCTGTCTAAAGACTGGGTTTTTCTTAACATTTGCCTTCACAGATTCTTAGTTGCACCTTGATGGAAATCTCTTATTAACGGTCGCTTGCTTACTCTCATATAGCATGGTTCTGGGTGCATATGTGTTCTTACATACCAGAACTGAAGCATTCTTCTCTGTCTTCCGCTCTCTTTCACTCACAGACCCTCTCTCACAAAGGTATACACACTTCTCTGCAGTACATAAACACTCTCTCTTACACACATGCACACACACACAAACTCTCTCTCACAAACATTTACACACTTCTCTGTAAGACGTATAGACTCTCTCTCTCTTTCGCACACAGACACACACACTCTCACAAACGTATACGCACTTCTCTTTAAGACATATCAACTCTCTCTAACACAGACACACGCTCGCAAATGTACACACTTCTCTGTAAGACATATAGACTCTCTCTCTCTCACTCACACACACACACACACACACAAACACACACACACATTCTCACAAACGTATCTCTGTAGCACAAATAAGCTCTCCCTCTCACAACACACACACACACACACACACACACACACTGCCCCTCTCTACACCCACTGGCTCCTCCACCACTCTTTACTTGCTCTTTTCAGACTTATGTAACCGTGACAAAAATAGCTTAAGAGTTCCAGAGAGAAACAATTAGGTGAACCGGAGTAATGTTTTTCTGGAGGGGTGACGGGGGGGGGGGCCTCAGCTTCCAGGCAACGGTCCAAGCGGGATAGGGGAGAGAGGGAGGGGTGTGGGAGCGGGTGGAGAGGAGAGGCTGGGGAGGGAAAGCGAGGGATAGGAAGAGGAAATGGAAGGGAGGACAGAATACTTGAGGGGTTGTTGTGAGTCGGGTAGTGTGTGGGGGGCAGAGGGGTTTATGGAGGATATGGTAATGGTGTTTTGAAGTGAAGAAAAGCTGTGTTTGTCTTTATGGAAATGAAAGCGAGGGGAAGCTCTCGGGGGTTATATAGTGGCTGGGAGGCAGGGGGCGGGGTTTACAGACCACCCCACCCCCCGTCTGGGCATTTCCCCACAGCAGTCTTTGGCTGTTTGCTGCAGGAAAGGCCGTGGCCCTCTGCGCGTCCACAGCTGTACGGTCGGTCTTACAGCCTCAGGCTTGCAGGGAGAAGATCTCCAGCTCAAATCCTGCAAACCTTGTATTTTGCTGTTTTTTTATGTGTTCCTGCACCATATTTGTACTTAATTTAAATCGCTGGCTGGCTGGAGAATCCCCAAGGCCTAAATTGGCAGATGATGGAAAGGCAATCGCAAGACCTCTGAAGACTGTGCCCTCCAGAAGTGCAGTTTGAATCCCCCGCTCCGGGGTACCAGTGCTTCAGACAGTAGCGTTTCAGTGCTCCAGACAGCTGAGTCTCATTGTTTTATAGAGCAGCGTCAGTGTTCTTAGCGGCATTGTTTTAATATGGGTCATCTGGGGTCCAACACTCCCTGAAATGAATCTGACCTTGTTTAAGTGGAGCAGCCCAAAGACGGGGATACAGCGGTGTCATGCTGTGTCTCTTGTATATTGTCTGACTCGTACAATACTAGCTTTGGTTTCTTATTTCAAAATTAACTCCGGTGCCTGAAATGAACTCTTAACCTGATAAAAAAAAGTTTAAAATTAGAGGGTAGGTAAGAGAGCGGGAGGAAGTTGAATGGTTGAGTGTGTGTGTGTGTGTGAGAGAGAGAGAGAGAATAAATGTTGTTGTCTGTGTATTTGTGGCTGTGTCATGTATACAGTACAGCGTCCATACTGACCGAACTGTGTGGTCCCATTAAAAACACCGAATGTGGTTGGTTGTCCTTCATGGCCGCGAAGTTCAGCCCTCTTTTGTGAATAGACAGAGGTGAATTCCTGCCACAGCTTAGCGCCGTGGGCAGGACATTACTATTCCCACATAAGCAGCCCCTGAGAAACAGACTGCATTGTGCGCCCTGGATTGTGTAAAAGCCTGTCTTACTTCAGCAACAATGAGAACAGTCATTTTTATGCTGAACCCGTGGGGAAGGAAGAATTCTTGTGCAAGGTAATCCCCATAGAAATGAAGTATATCTGTGAGATCACAGTTTGTCTGGAGATAGTTTGTGTGGGCCTTTGTGTGTGTGTGTGTGTGTGTGTGTGTGTGTGTGTGTGTGTATGCATGTATTATGTATGTGAGTCCACATGCGTGCCTGTATGTATGCTGCAGAAACAGACAAAAAGGTCTATCTTAGCTGTGTAGTCACGTATTTAGACTTAAATGTTCTATTTTTTTTGCAGTTTCGACAAATTATAGCCAGTGAGGCGAGACACCCGAGTGAGTTTCACTTACCCACAAGATTTGCAATAGCAGTAAGACGATTTCACTGGTAAAGGGACTTGCTAAAATTTTCAACCAGACTGAACAAAAAATATTAATTAATTTGACTTTAAGACTAAGACTGAAACACTCGTTAAGACAAAATTGCCTCGTCGTGTAGGTCTGCGTTTGTATGTGTGTCTTTGTATGGCCATATTTCCATTCATGCGTTTTCTTGAACATTTCGAAACATTGAATCAAAAAAGGCCCATTAGACATGCCAAAATTAAAACTAACTTCCTCAATTTTGCAGAAAAGTTTTTACGCTAGCTTGAGGTGGTTTTTGCTGTTTTCAAAAAAGGGTTAATGCGCAAAATGGGGGATGAAAACACTTTTGCCAAATACGTTCTGAAGTAGTATGCATTTAGCTGACATGACTGATCTCTCTCCAGTTAGCAATCTCTTCTTCTATTTCGTTTATGATAGCAGTGCGTGACATAGTCAACCTCTGACGAAACTACGATTTGCGGAGCCAAGTTTATTCGCCCCTCAGTTGATGTTGACACACCAAATTTGCATTTTCTTTATTGCAACATTTGTTTTTGTTAAAATTTGTTTGACAGTGAATAGAAGCATTGGTAGTGTTTTTGTTTAAGAAAGAGAAATAGTGTCAGAGACCCTGAGAGTGAGCAGGAGGTGGGTGGTATAGCAGTGTAGATTGGCAGTTCGGGGTCAGGTGGGGCTCTGTAGACAGCGCTGAGTGAGGTCACTAGGCCAGCTCCTCGGAGCTCAGGCTAATTCCGCAGTCTGTCGGGAGCACATTTCCCAATCCATTTCAGCGTGTCATTCACCTTCGCGAGAACTTAAGGCATGTCAACGTGTGTGTCTGCGAGAATTGCAGTTTAAACAGGAGTGCTGTTTGTTCTTAGATGAGATGGTGGAGAAATATTTACGCAGTATTAGCATTGAGTCATGGCACATAGCTGGGATTGGGGTGAAGGTGACCTGGCCTCTGTTTCGGGTTTGGAGTATTGCGCCATTGCTATTTTCTGAATTGCATGCTTGTTTACTACATATTTCATTCTGCACAGGTATATACTGGATACCACATGCCACTTTGCATAGTAGTTTGCAGTATGTACACTAGTCTGCAGTAATGATTATACACTTCACAAAATGATGATAAATCAGAAATCAAGTACTATTCTAGTATTTATCTCATGTAATATTGGATTGTATAGATGAAAATAAGTGAACAGATAACATATTTAGTAAAAACAAAAAGAATAGTCTTTTCGAGAGAAAACGTCAATATCCAGTGTGGCCATCCTTTGCTTCCATTACAGGATTTAATCTTTCAAGGCATAATTCTCACGTATATCATTTTTATTATCCTCACTCACTAAATCATTCAATTTGGTTTTTGAAGTTCATTCCAAAGAGATTCTTTTGATGTTACAACAGATTAGTTAATTTTGGTATCAAGCAAATCCCAGGTTTACACTATCGGATTAAGGTCTGGAGTTTTAGTAGGCCAAGTCATAACTTTTATGTCACCAGATGATTCTGTCCAACTGAAGTCATTCTTTAACAACTTAGAAGTGTGTTTATGGTCATTATCTTGTTGAAAATAAAATCCCCTCCCAATCAGTCTCTTTCCAGATGGCAATGCCTGCCTCACAAGGATGCTGTGATACTTCTTTCGATCCATGATTTCGTTGATTTTTATGAGATCACCTGCTCCTTTTCAGCGGACGGAGCCCCAAACCATAATATTACCTCCTCTATGTTTTACTGAAGAGGTTACACAGTCATTTTTGAATTGTATTCAACTCTACAGCGCACATAATTTCTGCGTTTGGATGGAAGATTTCAAATTTTGATTCGTCAGTCCAATGGACGTGTTCCCAGTCCATTGGTGCCCAATCCTTGAATTTCTTAGCAAACTCAGAACTTTTTTTTGATGTTGCCTGCTCTTGGCAGCAACACGACCAATCAGACCAGTTTCACACAGGCGTCTGGAAATAGTAGATCTTGATACCTTTATCTCTTCACTTCTGGTGCTATTAATATCATCACAGAATCATCCTCTTATCAATTTTTTCTTACTTGTCAGACACAGATAATGAACATCAGAGGCACTTAACTTCCGTGTTGCACCTCTATTCCCACTAGTTTTCAGCGAACCAGATGCTATGAAGCACTTGATGGTGTTTCTTACAGTGCCATGGCAGCATTTAACATCTTCAGAAATTTTTCCAAGTGACCAACCAGCATCGTGTACGGGTACAATGCAGCTACAAACAATCTCAGAGGGCTTCTTCCGTCGTACCATCGTGTTTAACACTGTGACGCTGCTTGAAGTTCATGTCTCCTTATATACTGGAACAACTGACCAGCAGAGGTTTTGCAGAATAATGTTGCCTCAAACCCGTTTAAACAAATTTCTTAGTGTCAATAATTATGGAATGAGCCTTCAAACACGCATTCATTCTATGCAAGAGTAAAAAAATAATAAAATTTGTGACACCTTTCAAATGTCATAAAAAATTTATGTTTTTGTTTATTACCTATACTTTAACCTTAATAGACTTGTGGGAATGGTTTTTTGTTCTCATTGTCTTCAACAGTATTTTATATTTTCACCAAAAAATTATAGAGAAGTAATTTTTTGGACCCCTGTTAGACAGAAGTGGTGGTGTGTGTAAGTGGTGGTGTATCACTGCACACCACTGTAGTGCCAGTATCCATGTTGTGTATTACACTGTCACATAAGCACCAGGCGATTAAAAACCCCTGTGTCTTGGAAGTACTGTGAGATTTGGCGAGTGTAATACGCTACCGGTCAAAAGTTGAAGAATACCGTAAAAGCTGCTTAGCAGATGCATGGATTTTTTTTCTACGAGGACAGACATATGGTTCGAAAGGTTTGCGCTTGACGATTCTCCGAAAGTTTTCAAAGATGCGCTGAACTTGTGGTTTGCTCTCTTTTGATTTTTCTGTCCATTCTTCACTGATTTTACATCATTTGTTCAAAACTGGAGATAATTACTTAACCAATTTACTTTGCCTAATACAATTTTTTATTAACTCCAAAATTTAGGTCACTATTCAGTAGAATTTTTAGATTCTTTTTGGCTTTTCACTATTCACATCTTGCCTTGTGCGATTTGAGGTTATTTACATGATTTGAAAATGTTTCACTATGATTCACTGAAATTTTTCACTGAAACAGAGCAAAAACTTCAGTGATTAGTTCTAAAACTTCGACCAGTAGTGTATGTCATCCAAGTGCTTTTGGTATTCTACTAAATATAAGCCAGTAAATATAAGTACATATAATGTTTCTCATGTACTGTGTGCCGTATGCTACTTTTTACCACAATCGGCAATCAAGTAGTAAGTAGGAGGCACTTCCGGACACAGCCACTGTGTGTTTGTGAATATGCGTGTTTGAGAGAGAGGTCACAGCACTAACTTCCTGTTATGGGTGCACTCACTCATCACGGATTAGAGATAGTAACACTGCGTCAGTTATAGATACTACCACTCAGCACCTGTCACTGATTATAACAATCAAATGTACAGCAGGCTTCAAAATTCCCTGCACCCCTGACTGGCAATGCACAAAAAATACTTGAAAAAATTCTAACAATATATATTGAAGAGAAACTCTAAATAACAACATGTGAGAAAAACTGAACAATATTAATGTTCCGATGAAACCAGCCAAAGTCATTTACTGATGTAATTACAAATCAGTTTTCTCCAAATCATTGTTTCACAATTAATGGCACCCTTAAAGATTATTATATATTACATATACCAAAATTGAAACAGGAATTACATTCCACTTAAGTTTTATCTGAGTGTTTAGAGTTATATTTTTGTCGTATATCGACGCTTGATCAGGTAGCATCATTGTATGATGAGTCTGTATGAGAATGTGTTGCTCTGTGATAGATACAGCCAGCAGAGCTGTAACTGGGAGCAATGGTTCCCAGCACCCTGAGGAGCCCTCAAATAATGTAGGCAGTATGTGCCGAGGTAGGGTGGCCTTGGGTGCAAAACCCCTTGCAGGCGACCTGAGACACGGCCACTCTTCATCTGAGATCGAAACATTCCTCACCGTGTACGGGCTGCTGCATCTGGCACCTTTGAGCGATGACATCACCCCTGCCGGTGAGATAATGACGCTCATTACAGTAGAAAAGTTTCCATCCAAGTGTTTTGCAACTTTAAGGCGAATTTCTCAAATGTCAGCAGAAGAAATTGCTAAGCAGTGTGTTTTACATTAACCGCTGTTACGTGGATTCTGAGGAGGGTGATCATGCTTACGTAATCAAAAGGCTACTGCCTTTTATGTCTATGTGGAGCAGAAGAATATCACTTTGATCCCCATCGCATGTCAGTTTATTCAGAAAATCTGTTTCCATCACCCTTTGTCTATTTTTTTGATATCAATAAGCCAACGTTTCTGCCTCATTCAAGTGTTTGAATTTTTTTCTGCTTTTTTATTTGATGGAATTGGCATTGCCACTCCGGTTTACTTGCTGGAAAACTCACATTTAAAATTGCGGGCGAGAAACTGACTAGTGATTGATACAGGCACTTACTGTGGATCAGGGCTGTTTGCAGCGTGTCTGTGTAGGAGAGTCCACTTGCCCAGATACGCTAGCAATTGCGTGTTTACCAGCGTATAAACAGCAGCTAACAGCTATCTGTAATCTGCACTAACTTGTGTTCATGCCCTGGATACCATCGAAGGCGTACGCGGTCGGGCACGCCGTGTTGAATTACCGCCAGAAGTTGATTATACAAACCAGGAAAGGGAGTGTTTTCCCGGAATCGCCCACTGGAGCACCGAGCCGGACGTGAGCAGTCCTGTCGCTACACTCTCATGTACAGGGACACGCCAGAGCCCCCGGCTACCTGGCAGCAAGGCCCACAGGCCTGTTTGAACAGGGAGCTTCAGTTCCACTTCATCTGTAATATTTTTATCAAAAGTCCCCTATTATGTCACCAGGCGCACAGCCAATTAGTTATTATAAGCCATTTCAGAATCTTTCCCCTCTTGAAAGAAAGTTGAAAGTAACCAACCAGAGGCTAGAAGAGCTGATCAACTTCAGCCAAGCAGTCGATCAGATTTCATTATTCTGGATGGTCACTCCCTCTTGTGATGACAGGAAGGGGAGATTTGGAACTGGCTCATAATGGCTAATTAGCTGTGCCCCTGGTGACATAATAGGGGACCTATAAGAGCAGCACAGTGGTGTTGCGGGTAGCACTGTTGCCTCACGTTCTCCCCGCGTTAGCCTTGTTTTTCTATGGGTACTTCTCATTGACCTCAGTGTCCAAAGACATACATGCTAGGCTAACTACAGACTCCTTAGTCCAGTTGCCCATAGGTATGTGTTTCTGAGTGAATGGGTATGCATGCCCTGTGATGGATTGGCAAACTATCCTGGAGCTGGCCCATTGATTGGCTCCAGCCGCCTCATGACCCTGACTAGGCATAATCAGGCAAGATTATAAAAGGATGGGTGATGCATAAGTACATAACCCTATAATAATCACATATGCATAATATTATAGTTATGGCCCCAAATTACATTTGAGCGTGTTATGGATTCACCCAAACCCCCGATGTGCCAGCCACTGCTGTCGGCACAGATCTTCTATATTAACACAATGACTTGTCACTTAACAGTTTTAATTGAAATGTTTTGAAATTTGGTAGCCACCTTTATAACCACTAGAAAAGCAACCCTATCAATTTGGTCAATTTATGATCAATTTCAGTGTTGTTAATTAACTAAGTAAATAATATCAATGCATTTTGACCAAAATCTCAGAAATTTTGCATTATTTTGTCACTTTTGGCTTGAAGAGGCATTGACAGATGGAAAAAAATATAGAGATATACCCATGTTCTAAAAGTCTGTTAAATAATTTATTGTTGCACAATTTAGTGTATGAATCTGCGGGAGGGCAGGTGTTGGTCTGATTGTTTTTTTTGCTTCTCTCAGTTTCCATCGCAAAAGGCAAGTCTCGTATCTCTGCTTTCGGTGTGCTGGAGAGGTTTATTTTTTCAACCAGTTAATCTTATGTTTCAGCCATACCAGCATGTCTCTAAATGTGTGTTACTGCTATTTAAAGAAATGGAATTCCCCTGACAAACCAAAAACCAGAACTTTCAGTGGTTGGATGTTCAAGTGTGAGCTGGATATGTGTGTGTGTGTGTGTGTGTGTTTGTGTGTGCGTGCGTGTGTGTGCGTTTGTATGTGCGCGTGTGTGTGCCCCCACATTCTTGTATTTTAATGCAGATGGTTTAGGTGCGGTTTCTAAGTGCCAGAGAATGATACTTATTTGTGGATGAAAACATTTTGTGCATGTACTGTATACATGTAATAAAAAGGTTTGCATGAAATATAGGTTATATGTTTCTGGAAGTGTTCTTCCACCCTAAATGACTGATGAAAAGTTTGTTTTCTACTTTGCTTTCTTGGTATTTTTAGATGTGAGTCGCTGTCGATTGAATGGACTCTCAGTAGATGGAAAACAGAAAGGTAGCTACCGTGCAGAGGTTGTGGTTGTGATGTGCTTTTGTGAAAAGTTAGCGGTGACAAATTTGCCGTTTGCTCAAGTTAGCTCAGAACTGGGCCAAAGCTGTGGTTTTTAGCTGTTAGCGAGTGCTGCACTTTTCTGCAGAATCTCAGTGCATTATCAGCACTCCGGCACAAACGAGAGCGAGCTTGCGAGAGAGAGAGAGAGAGAGAGAAGAAAGAGAGAGAAAGAGAGAGAGAGTGGGAAGGTGAGCAGAATTGTGCGTGAGAATTGCCGAGTTGTGGCATCGAGTGTCTAAAATAACGGCCTCAGAAATAGCTTGGTCAAGACTCGCATCTTGACTAAGTTCTGACTGAGGTCGTCTGTTTTTAGAGATCTAGAAGGTTCCCACAGCACCTCCTTCTGAGCATCGATGGAGCAATTCCAAGCCCTGAAGTGTGTGCCCCTTATCTGGACCTCTTTCACAATGCCTGCTCCTTTCTCCCCTCCTCTGCCCTTGGTCAATGCCAGCTGTGTCTCAGCCCATAGCTGCTGGACCAGTGCTGGGTTCTGGAAAGTTCCAGGTCCAGGATAGGATGGGAGTGGTGGGACTGCGGGGGTCAGCGGTGGGCCCTGCCCTGCGCAGTGTTCAGCGGTTTCGTAATGGCTCTGTGTGCTAATTCTGTGGATATTCTCAGAGCCCTGTTTTATTTAAAAAAAAAAGTGAGTCACTCGTGGCCGCCACCACTGCCACACCACAGGAGGGCTCTGCGCTGCTCTGGGGTGCTTTGAATACCCTGTTGGGACTGGGCCGTCCAGTCATGACTCAGAGCGGTCCCTGGGCATGCCCGGGAAACTTGTACCAAGCAGAACAGCCTTTTCTGTGCAAGAAATAAGCACGCACACACTGCCCGTGTATCAACCCTTGGAGCGCTGAATGCAACGATTGTTGTTCTGTGATGTAAGATATCAAAATCAAAGCTGTTGAAAACCTATCATGTGGCAACTTGTTTAAAAGAGCTCCCGCATGGGAGCTCTTTTAAACAAGTTGCCAGATGATGGGTTTTCAACAGCACAACATAGTTCAATTTATATATATTTTTTAAATTTATTTCAGCACTCTAAAGGTTAAGAGGACTTTACATTGTACACGGGTAGAGGAGGCAGTGATAATAAAAAACAGCGTTAGCTGTAAGACCACGAGTGCAGTTCATTGCGATGGCTCTGCAGCAGTGGGCATTTTGTCCCTGTTATTGTACGATGTTTTCTTGAGCGGTCTGGCTGTGATTAACTAAAAGTTTGGGCTATAGGTGGGCACCGCTCTACAATGTGGGGGAGATATTGAACGAGCTCCAAGCTGCCAGTGGTGGAGCAAACGCTGCCAAGTGCTGGGGGTTGAGGGGGTCAGCTGGAGTAATAATGGTATTAAGAGCAGTTGACATGGTGATGCTGTAATCCGCCTGGGAGCGGGTTAGCAGGCGGTGCGGTCGCTGGGACAGACTCCCGAATGCCGGAAAGCGTTGGCATTATGAGCGGATACGCGATAAACACAACCCCCGCGCTACCATAGCACTGGACGCTATAAAACTGCAAGCGCTTGCTGTTTTCGAGGGGTTATCTCCACTGCGCTGTGATTTGAAGCCTTGTCCTCTGGTAGTGCGTTGTGGAAATTCCCACGGAACAGACCGACTCTGGCAGCCAATGATAACTGAATCTGTCGGGGACTTGGCTGCAGAGCCATATTTCCTCCAATAAAGTTGATTGTATTTTGCCATCGTTAGAGATCAGTTTCTCTCTGACAAAGACACGGCATTCAAAACTAACCTCTGAGGGAATGAGGAAATGAAACGCGGTAACAGGAGTGTTTTTGTAAAGCACTAAAAGAGAGTTGTGTTCAATGACAGATTTTTGTTGGCAGCACTGAACTGTACACACTCAGTAAAGGAGATTTATGTTGCTCATCGTAACACTGGGGTCTGTGAGGCACTGACTGATAGAGTTGCCTGTGACACACTCAGTTTTTTAACACACTGACTGATGCTGTTGTCTATGTTGTCTATAACAAAGTAAGGCTTGTAACACTCTTGAGAGAGTTGTCTGTAGCGTACTGAGGTCTGTAAGACACTGACTGATGGTATTGCTTGTAACAAAATATGGCTCATTATACTCTGACAGAGTTGTCTGTTACTCCTGTAGGCTTGTTTCAATCTGACTGAAAGAGTTGTCTGTAACATACTGAGGTCTGTAACACTGAAACACTGATTTGTGTCATACTAAAGTCTGAACTACACTGCCAGTTGTCTGAAGTACTCTCAGATCAGAATCACTGTCTTAGAGAGTTGTTTGTAACACATAGAGGTCTATTATGCATTGAAAGGGCTGTCTGTAACACATTATTAAGGTATTTAGTACACAGAGAGTTGTTCGTTACACTGTAACGTCTGTAAACACGCTGACAGAGGACATTCTCCTGCTTGTTCCAGAACCTAATGGCTAAGGCCCTGTACGACAATGTCCCGGAGTCCCCTGAAGAGCTGGCTTTTCGGAAGGGGGACATCCTGACGGTGATTGAGCAGAACACTGGCGGCCTGGAGGGCTGGTGGCTCTGCTCGCTGCACGGCCGACAGGGCATCGCCCCCGGCAACCGCCTCAAGCTTCTCATTGGGCCCATGTTTGAGGCCCAGTCCCCTGCCTCCCACGGCTCGTCGTCAGGCCTCGGCTACCAGCAGAAGGTCGGGGCGTCTCCGGCCTCGGCCCAGCAGCAGGGGGTGTACCAGGTCCCACAGAGGAGCCCCTGGGCTGCAGACGGAACCACCAGCAAGGTGAGAAACGCTCCCTCTTTCCCCATATGGCTTTTACTGGGCTTACTGGACTCATCCTTGGCAGCCAGTGAAAGATTATGGAAGACTAATGAAGAGTGAATATTGGCAGACAGACACGTAGGAATAGACGCTTATAATCTGGAAGAGCAAGAACAGTGCCTCACTGGCCTGGGCTACAGAGACCTGATTAAGAAGCCATGTGAGCAGCAGGAAATAACGGGATTGAACCGGCACTGCATGGGGAGTGTTCGCTGAGAGATGCTGAGATTGTAGTGCTGCAGGAGGAAGAGTTTGTTTAAGGATGCTGGGATTGTAGTGCTACAGGAGGAAGAGTTTGTTTAAGGATGCTGAGATTGTAGTGCTGCAGGAGGAATAGTTTGTTTAAGGATGCTGGGATTGTAGTGCTACAGGAGGAAGAGTTTGTTTAAGGATGCTGAGATTGTAGTGCTGCAGGAGGAATAGTTTGTTTAAGGATGCTGGGATTGTAGTGCTGCAGGAGGAAGAGTTTATTGAGAGATGGTGGGATTGTAGTGCTGCAGGAGGAAGAGTTTATTGAGAGATGGTGGGATTGTAGTGCTGCAGGAGGAAGAGTTTATTGAGAGATGGTGGGATTGTAGTGCTGCAGGAGGAAGAGTTTATTGAGAGATGGTGGGATTGTAATGCTGCAGGAGGAAGAGTTTATTGAGAGATGGTGGGATTGTAGTGCTGCAGGAGGAAGAGTTTGTTTAAGGATGCTGGGATTGTAGTGCTGCAGGAGGAAGAGTTTGTTTAAGGATGCTGGGATTGTAGTGCTGCAGGAGGAAGAGTTTGTTTAAGGATGCTGGGATTGTAGTGCTGCAGGAGGAGGAGTTTATTGAGAGATGGTGGGATTGTAGTACTACTAGAAGAAGAGTTTTCTGAGTGATTCTGTGATTGTGGACCTAATGGTGGAAGAGTTCAGAGAGTGTTGAACTGGTGGGAAGAGCCTTCAGAGAGGGACATTAGGACTGTAGATCTGCTGCGGAATGAGTTTAAAGAGGAATGCTGGGATTGTAGTTTTACTGGAGAGTAGTTCATACTGGGAAGCTGGACTTGGATTCACTCAGAGCTGAAGGACTGGAGATATGAAGCCCACTGAAGTGGAGTCCTAGCTGTGGGTGAGGGCCAAGGACAATCTTTTTTTTGTTTCTGCTTTCTCTTCTGTAGATTTAGATTACAAAAAACAATGTAAAACATATAGTTCAGTATCTTGTATCTCAGAAGTTATGTAAGGGAGCATGAAGAGAGTTGCGGTCAGAGCTGAGCTGGCTGTACATAGTTGAAATGTGCAAAGATTACGAGACCTTTCACATCTTGCGGCCTCCTGAACAGGAGGTCAGGGTCTGGTTTAGAGCGCTCACGGGGGCCGACTCTGGGCACAGTGCCAGTTATCTCGGGGGCGGAATCTGCACCCAGCAGCATCTTTTATTGGCTGGAATCTGTTCCCAGTAACATCTGTGTGCGTGGGCGGAGTCTAGAGACTACTCTTAAGCCTATCAAAATAAACAGCTGGGCTTGGAGTTTTTACAGTAGCCTGTTGACTGGTTGTTTGGGGCTTTCAGACAGGCTTCGGGCAGACACCAGAGAGCAGAAACAAGACAAGTGCACTTCTACAGAGACGCTTGGCCCCACCATTTTTGTGTAAGATCACAAATGCCATATTGTTCTGAACTATACGTTCTAATGGATATGTAACAATCACCTAGTAAGTCAGTGAATACAGTACAGATCTAGAACACTGGCTTAATTGGAGAATGTTGAAAACACATTCCTGAAAGCATAATCATAAAGGGCTTAAAGAGTACTGTGTAGATGTGAGGGTGTGTTTACTACACGGCACACGAGCACGAGAGTCCTCCAAGGAGCTTAGCGGGATCTCAAAGGCTTTTGCTCTGTCGGGGGACTAGAATAATTACAACACTGGAGTTTCCTTTCTGTGAAAGGCAGCTGCGTGATAATCTGGAGGTATTAGTTGTGTAAACAGGGATGCTAACACCTGGCGCTTTGGGAGTCTCGCCCTGGCTGGCCGGGAAGCTTTGTGGACGAGGGATTGATGTGAAGTGAGTGTGATATCCAAAGTCCTTATCCCGCCCTCATCCTCTCTGTGCCAGGTTGGAGAAGTGGAATTTCATCTGCAAGCTGATGCTGTGCACCCTGGACTAGACCATGTTCCTGCCAAAAAATACCTGGCAAAGACCAGTTAGGATTCTTCGCCAGTTTAAGGCCTGTTTTCAGCATTTACAGCAGATTATAACTGGGCCATTGCAGCTCATAGTTAGTTTGTGTCTGTTCGAAGCTGTTTAAGCAGGTCGAAAGCAGGAGCAGGATCTGGTCTTCCATGATAATCTAGAAAGGCTGGAATAATCTAGAAGCTCTACTGCTTGGAATTTCTGCCCATTCCGATCAATCCCGTACAGTGCTGTTGAGTAGTGATATCTCCCCCCGGAAGGGAGGGGCTACATATTGTTTTCTGTCCAGTTTCCTGTGTCTGTCCGTGTGGGCATCTGCATTGGCGTTCCCACCATTTCTGGACCGTAACTCAGAAACCGTTTGATATATTTCCATGAAAATTAGCACACATTTGCATCAGGTCTTGCAGATGTGCTTTTTTGCCATCTTGAGGTTATTAATTTTATAGTTTCTTTCTAAATGTCTGTGAACATCAATGAGAGGCGGCTGCGTTGGGGTGGTGGGAAACATTTGTTTTTTGCCTTAAAAACAATCTCTTGTTCACATTGATTTTACTTGGGTTTGTTCTGCCTGGGCCTGACCTCATAGCCTTGATGGCAGAGTCTGACAATTCTGTCTGAAATGTAGGATGCTAAGTTATCTCCAGCACACGGTCACCAGCAGGCCCGGCGCTAGAACAGGGAATTGGGGGGCACAGACACATCCCTTTATGACAAGAATTAGTCCTGGCAAGTTCTCAATCATTTTCCTTTATTGACGCATTTTCCAATTATCGTAATTGGCAACTGAAGACACTGTTTCTCTCCATATGCGATCTAACAACGATGAAATCATGGGCTAAATTCAGTACAGAAAAATAATTTATTAATAATTGGCCGATGCTTTGCGTTGATTGAACTGGTCCGCATTCCAATGAAATATCGCCTTTCACTCTCGGTGTTGCGTGGGTTGATAAAAAAAAAAAAAGTGGCACTCGGCAGTGAAATAGGCTATAAAAAGCATGTGGCTCAAGCTATTTGCGCAGGTATGCAATTTTGAATAACATTGATTTAAATACAGCAAATACGCGTCCAGATGAATGATTGTCGTCTTACCTAATTGGGGAGAACAAGCAGCACCTGTTAAGTGTGGAGTGCTCTCGGAGTGAACCTTTTGTTAATCATGAAAATGACTGAGAACAGGTCAGGACTAATAATTGTTTTAAATGGATGTTTTGTGCACCCCAGTTATCAGTTCTGGTTTGGCCACTGTACTGAATTTAGCCCATGATTTCATCGCTGTTAGATCGCATATGGCGAGAAACCGTGTCTTAAGATGCCAATTATGATAATTGGAAAATGCGTCAATAAAGGAAAATGGTTGAGAACTTGCCAGGACTAATTCTTGTCATAAAGGGATGTGTCTGTGCCCCCCCTATTCCCTGTTCTAGCGCCGGGCCTGGTCACCAGAGTTAGTTAAACCTATATGTGATATGTAACCCTTCAAAGGGTAGGTTTTTTGGATTTTTTTTGGAAAGTCAGCAGTCTAGAACTCCATAGCATTCAAATACTTACGGTGAATGTTAATTTAGCATTTAGTTGATCAGTTAAGAGTAATCTTATCTAGTAATTACAGCCTGAAATCTTACTTTTGTGTAGTTAAGGGTCTGTAGCAGAGAGCAAGAAGCAGGACCCTCTCTGGCATCTGAGGACATGGATCGGTTGAGCGCTATAGTTTTTTATCCCCCTGGCATAAAATGCGGGGGGATATAGGCATCGCCTCGTCTGTCCGTCCATCTGTCCGTCCGTCCGTAATCATTTTGTTTCCGGAGCAGAACTCGGAAACAATGCAAGATATCAGCACCAAACTTGGTACAGGTATTCTAGGTATAGTCTCGATGTGCCTTTTGCTACTTTGGAAACTTCAGGATTACTATTTTTGCCATTCCCATGGAAACAAATCTGGACTTAGTGCACATCAGGCCTAGTTCGTTTCCGGAGCAGAACTCAAAAACCGTTCAATATATCTTGCTGAAACTTTGCATGAGTATTACTCACACACTGAAGTGGTGCCTTTTGATATTTTCCGATTTCTGAAAATCTTATTTTTTTCGTTTCCATGGAAACCAGTTGCATTTGGACTCTGTACAAAGATAGGTTCGTTTCCGGAGCACAACTCAAAAACCGTTCATTTTATCTTTCTGAAACTTTGCATGTGTATTACCCACATACTGACGTGGTGCCTTTTCATATTTTCAGATTTCTGAAAAAGTTATTTTTTTCATTTCCATGGAAATGAGTTTGATTTGGACTCTGAACAGAGTTAGACGTTTCCGGAGCAGAACTCAAAAACCGTTCAATATATCTGTCTGAAATTTTGCATGTGTATTACCCACATACTGAAGTGGTGCTTTTTGATATTTCAGACTTCTGAAAAATAATTTTTTTCGTTGCCATGGAAGCGAGTTGGATTTGGACTCTGTACAGAGATAGGTTCGTTTCCAGAGCACAACTCAAAAACCGTTCATTGTATCTTTCTGAAACTTTGCATGTGTATTACCCACATACTGAAGTGGTGCCTTTTGATATTTTCAGACTTCTGAAAAAAAAAAAAATCTTTTGTTTCCATGGAAACGAGTTGGATTTGGACTTTGTACAGAGATAGGTTCGTTTCCGGAGCACAACTCAAAAACCGTTCATTATATCTTTCGGAAACTTTGCATGTGTATTACCCACATACTGAAGGGCTGCCTTTTCGATATTTTCAGATTTCTGAAAGTCTTATTTTTTTCATTTCCATGCAAACCAGTTGCATTTGGACTCTGTACAGAGTTAGACGTTTCCAGAGCACAACTCAAAAACCGTTCATTATATCTTTCTGAAACTTTGCATGTATATTACCCACATACTGAAGTGGTGCCTTTTCATTTTTCAGATTTCTGAAAAAATTTTTTTTCGTTTCCATGGAAACGAGTTGGATTTGGACTCTGTACAGAGATGGGTTTGTTTCCGGAGCAGAACTCAAAAATCGTTCAATATATCTTACTGAAACTTTGCATGTGTATTACCCACATACTGAAGTGGTGCCTTTTCATATTTTCAGATTTCTGAAAATATTATTTTTTTCATTTCCATGGAAACGAGTTGCATTTGGACTCTGTACAGAGAGAGGTTTGTTTCCGGAGCAGAACTCAAAAACCGTTCATTATATCTTTCTGAAACTTTGCATGTGTATTACCCACATACTGAAGTGGTACCTTTTGATTTTTTCAGATTTCTGAAAATCTTATTTTTTTCATATCCTTGGAAACCAGTTGCATTTGGACTCTGTACAGAGATGGGTTTGTTTCCGGAGCACAACTAAAAAACCGTTCATTATATCTGTCTGAAATTTTGCATGTGTATTACCCACATACTGAAGTGGTGCTTTTTGATATTTCAGACTTCTGAAAAATAATTTTTTTCGTTGCCATGGAAGCGAGTTGGATTTGGACTCTGTACAGAGATAGGTTCGTTTCCAGAGCACAACTCAAAAACCGTTCATTGTATCTTT
This sequence comes from Gymnothorax javanicus, assembly GCA_029692085.1. NCBI lineage: Eukaryota > Metazoa > Chordata > Actinopteri > Anguilliformes > Muraenidae > Gymnothorax > Gymnothorax javanicus. The sequence goes on along the minus strand of CM056197.1, from coordinate 115,425,519 downwards.
CTGAAACTTTGCATGTGTATTACCCACATACTGAAGTGGTGCCTTTTGATATTTTCAGACTTCTGAAAAAAAAAAAATCTTTTGTTTCCATGGAAACGAGTTGGATTTGGACTTTGTACAGAGATAGGTTCGTTTCCGGAGCACAACTCAAAAACCGTTCATTATATCTTTCGGAAACTTTGCATGTGTATTACCCACATACTGACATGGTGCCTTTTCATATTTTCAGATTTCTGAAAAAGTTATTTTTTTCATTTCCATGGAAATGAGTTGGATTTGGACTCTGTTCAGAGATGGGTTTGTTTCCGGAGCAGAACTCAACAACCGTTCATTATATCTTTCTGAAACTTTGTATGTGTATTACCCAAGTACTGAAGTGGTGCCTTTTCATATTTTCAAATTTCTGAAATTTTTTTTTTTTCCTTTCCATGGAAGCGACATGGATTTGGACTCAGTCACAGGGCTGGGTTTGTTTCTGGAGCAGAACTAAAACACTGTTCATTAATGACTCTTGTTTTATTATTGCCTTTGTCAACATTTGGTTCATAGTCTTTGGTAGATGTTGCCAGTACATACTTCCAGATAATTCCAGAGGAAAATCACCTCAACATTCTTGTTTGAATTTCTTTATTCGCAAATAATCAGGGGCCGGGGGGATATGTCATCTTCTGATGACTCTTGTTTGACATCGCAATTATGTAGACTTACACCCAATGCTATCCTTGGCAGTGGCCACCATTTCTGCTTCTGAAAACTGTGAGCATGATTTAAAATGTAAGTCACCTGTGGAATGGTCATGCCTCTCTAAGCCTCCCTGTAAGGCTGGACTGACTCTCTGAGCTGAGGTGATTTATTTCCAATAAAGGTTGTACATTTTGAAAGCGGTGCATACCCACACTGTGATCTCATGAGAATGTTGTAGGTGGCATGTGTACCAGCACCATCACTTCCTGAGCTCAGTGGTTAATAAATGAAAGGAGAATACCCCCACACTGTGAGCGAGATACATTCTCATTATTACCACTGAGAGGAGTGGCTCAGGTGTGTAACCGCAGCTCCCTTCTCCCAAACACACACAACAACATACAAGCTGCTTCACTCATCCACAGGATATGAGCTGTCTTGCCGTGGGTCCTTATCGGAGGTGTCCTGTACGAGTAGATGACGCTTTAAAGATGAAGGATAAAGATGTAGGTCGGGCTCATGCATTCATGCTGCCATTCTGTTTACTTCACCTATTTTCGTGGTAATTTTAGTACCTTACTCATCCGCTCAACAACTCCACTCTGCTGTGGCAGATTCAATAGTACTTCCTGCTGTTTGCAAGAATGGTTCTCGATTGTCTCAACTATGGAGGTTATTACCCAAATTCCCAGTGGTGGAACGACCTCTGCATTCCACTGCAAAAACTGCTCAAGTATTCACCATTTCTCCAGCCTGAATATCTCCTCATACTGTCTCTTGACTAACTCCACGCTACTCAACTCTCACATAACACTTGCACCTTGATCTTCTGGAACTTTCCTATACCTCCAGGTGTTGCAGCTCTTTTTTATAACCCTTGTAATCATGTCTCACTTGTAGTTACGAAATGCCGTAACTTTGCTGACAGCCTGTACTTACTGAGCGATACGCGATGTTCCTGGCCATGCATTACTGCTGCTTTATGAAAGCTACCCTGTCTGACTTGTGCTCGGTGGTCGTCTCGGTAACCTTCGGTCATTCTCCATCCCTTTGGATGAACTCTGCCAAAGAAATGTGATGTAATGTGTTATCCACTTCTTTAAGTCACAGCTGTCAACCCTAGCGGTAATGCCTTTATTTTTTGTTACTTGTTTGTTGGGGGCAATGTGCGTCAGTGTGGTGTTCACTGTTTGACGACTTTGCTGCTTTGAGGCACGAGAGAAGCAGTTTGACAGCTAATGGGGAAAAATTTTTCCCCCTCTGTCGGGGACAGTCCAATCACAGACCTCCTCAATCTGACCCAGGAGTGAGGTCATAAATCCAGCCTGTGGCAGCAAAGGTATTTACCTCATTGTAGTGCTGGAGGAGGGAGCAGGAAATGCCTGGCTGAGAGGTGACATACGTTTTTCCTTCAGATGTCAGACATACTTCTTATTTTCATACATCCCTCAGGTTTTCTATTACCTAAAGTCTCCGCATTTTCCCTTTTATCAGGAGGGGAGAGAGGGAGAGTGTCTGCATACCTGTGAATGTGACTTCAAGGTTCTCTCTCTCTCTCTCTCTCTCTCTCTCTCTCTCTCTCTGTGCTTGTCTGTTAATGAGTTTGAGTTTGTATTTTTCTTGCTTTTCAACTTAGTTTTGTAAACCCATTAATTGAAATGTGATGAATGCATCGCCTGAATGGAGTTTCATGGAAGGCAGCCAAAACTCTTTCTCAAGTTACTGGAATAACTTGCTACTGAGTTTTTATTAGAAAATCTGTTCATTTGATTTGTAGAAATGGGCTCATTTTTAATGTTAGACCATATATTTCAATCCCTCTGAGCTTGAGCAGGATCTTTGGAGCGGTATTTGTAAGAGCGGAATGTTCTGGTATGTACAGAGGTCGGTTATGTGCGTTTCTGGCTTTGTGTGTTTTGGACTAAGGTCTGTCTGTTTGAAAATCCTTACACCCTGAACTGAGTGGTTTTTTCATGATTCTGTTGGGTTCTACATTGGGCCGTGTGTTAGTGGCACACATCAGTCCTACACTGGGGCCACATGTCAGTGGTCCTCTTCAGTTCTACATTGGAGCCACGTGTCAGTGGTCCTCTGCAGTTCTACATTGGAGCCATGTGTCAGTGGTCCTCTTCAGTTCTACATCGGAGCCACGTGCCAGTGGTCCTCTTCAGTTCTACATTGGAGCCACGTGTCAGTGGTCCTCTTCAGTTCTACATTGGAGCCACGTGTCAGTGGTCCTCTTCAGTTCTACATTGGAGCCACGTGTCAGTGGTCCTCTTGCTTTTTACACTGGAGCCACGTGTCAGTGGACCCATGAGTTCTGGAATGCAGTTATGGGCTAAGAATTCTCCCCTGATGTCAGGTGTGTATCTGTGGTCCTTGAGAGTTCAGGATTGAGGTTACTCCTGGCCATAGTTCTATTACCTGTGTCTCTGAGCCTTTCAAAATTACCTGTTAAACAACTGACCATTATGACAGGAAAAAGATATATTTTACAAGCTGTACTTCAGGGTCTTACGCACACCTCAGCCAAGTGACGTGAGCAGTGGGTGGATCTGACTGCTCTTCCCTTGGTTTTTAAATTTTATTGAATCTGCAAAGATGTTTGAACAGCAGAAATCTCTCTCTGAATTGACAGACCCAACAATCAAATTTGAATTGGTAGTCAAGACATGGTTTTTTAAGAGACAGACTCCTTTATGTTAAAAAGGAATGTTGTTGAAAATGAGTCACGATTGCTGTGAACTAACGGCCGCTGTGACCTCACACTTTTTATGGATGCTCTTGAGAGAGAGAGGGAGAGAGAGAGTGTGTGTGTGTGTGAGAGAGAGAGAGAGAGAGAGAGAGAGAGAGGGGAGTGTGTGTGTTGGAGGACTGCCTTCAGTTCCAGAGCAAACATTCTGTGTCGTCAACGAGAGTGCCAAGTGGCCAACACTAAAACTAGAGTAAACAAAGCCGGGGCCCATAATGAGGGTGAGGGTGTGTGTGTATCTGTGTGTGTGTGTGCGCGCGCATGTGTGTGTGCATGTGTGTGTGTGTGAGAGAGAGAAAAACTATAGTGTTAGTAGTTTTGGTAGTTGGTTAAGTGTTCTGCATGCCTGCATAAATAGTTCTTGTGAGCAGTTTGTGTGCTCGTCAATGTGAGAGTGATCATATCAGAAGATATGGTTTGGTTAATGCGTGTGTGAGAAAGAAAGAAAGAAAGAAAGAAAGGTAGAAAGAGAGACAGATATAGAGAGGTAGCGTGTGACAGTACTGGGCGAATTTCCCAACTCTACCTCACCAGCTGTGGAGAGGGACCGGAAACAGAATTCCACGCATTCTTTTCTGTCTGCTGACGCACAGAATTCTGGGAAACCATCACACCAGTGTGAGGAGGAGTCCAGGATTTACTTAAAGGGGGAAGGGGGATTCATGACGACACCAGAAAGAAAGACATTACGTCAGCCCCTCTCTCTGAACGCCTGGCTTGCAAACTGGACCTTAAACTGAAGTCCCTCCCCCCCTCCTACAGGCCCATATTTGGTGGGCTGGCCCTGGTAAGGGTCAATGGGGTAGGATTTTAGGTGTACCCTGCTGTAGTTCTGGGGTCCAAAGACAGAAGTACAGCTTCCAGCCCCTCTGTATTTGTTGTGGAAGCTCTGGGATCAGCGCTAGATGATGTCAGCAACGCTTCGCCCCCAACCCTGTCTGGAAGGGCACTCAAATGTCTGCGGTTGTGTGTGAGGTGTGTGAATTTTTCCAGACAGAAAAAAATGATGTTTTTAAAGACCTAGTCTTGAAAACAAACAAAAAAAAAAGAGCAGTCGTGAGACCCTCAGTGCACTATACGGCAGTGAGCTGACGGAGTTTTCCAGAACGCCTGTGTGGTGCCACAAACTGTGATTTAAGATAATAATGAGCTTGTTGCTTGACAGGGGTCAGATTGGTAATGGGGAGGCCCCTACAGCTGGATGTTGTTGTGTTTATTACCAGCCGTGACAGTGTTGACTTGCCTTGTTTTCACCTTGTGAGTCTTTCTGTGTGTGTGTGTGTGTGTGTGTGTGTTTGCGTCATTATGGCAACATATGGTCCTGGAGAAACCTATTGTAGTGGGAATTACCACTGAAGTAGTTTTGAGTGCTTAGCCAGGTGTGAGCGGGTGGTGCGATTCCATCGCAAGATGGTTTCTAGTTGTTTTTCTTGGTTTTCACACCTGCTTTAACAAAGCAAACCTTATTTAACTGTTAAAGTTCTGGATTGAGCTGCTAATCAGCAAGTTACTGTGCCAAAGTAGGTTTAAAGTGAAAACCTACAGGATGTACAGACAAAACAGTATTGGGCTGTGTGACATCCACCTGAGTGAGGCTGAAGTACTTCTGTCACCTCCTGACATGATGTTCGTATTTGCTGTGATATGTCCTCTCTTCATTGAATGGTTCCTCCCTCTCAATCTGTTAAAGAATGATGGCTTGACTAAGTCAAGTCTTGTTGTTGCTTTGATAGCATTAAGTTCTGGGAATGTAAAGAGTCATTTGTCACTTAGTCAGAGAACTTAACTCAGTCAAGAGGATGATGTGTGACTTTGTCAAGTTGAGTGAATAAATAATTTTTTACTGTGAGTAGCAAACTAAGAGCAACTTTCAGTAAGTCAGTTCATCCTCCTCCTGTTCAATTTATGTATGTTTTTTTTCTCAAAAAGAAGATTCCAGATCACAGACCTTAAGTGGGTTGTGGTCTCAGAGCGTGTGGGAAGTGAGACCTGTTGTAATAAAAATTTTCCGGCGGATTAGATGTCCCACCGTGTCCAATTTGACCGTGTCGAGGCAAAAATGGCGCTTTCGCTATCACATGCTAAAGCTCTGTCTTTCCTCTCCTGTCCTGACAGGTGGTGACCCCAATGCGGGTGGGCCAGTCCTACACCTACGACTCCGTCCCGCGCCACCAGCAGGACGTCTACGACGTACCCCCAGTGCGGCCCCAGGGGGTAAGTATGTCGACAAAGCCTCATACTGTACCCCCACGATTAACAACAAAAGCAGCTTAGTTTTCAGCACACAGCGACCTCACTTTGAATTCCACTTGCTAGCGCTTGTGATCCGTGACAGATAACTGTGGCAGGTGTACAGAGTGTGTCTGTCAGTTGCTGTTATATACAGTGAGCGTCATAATTCAATGGCCAGGTACACGTTTTTATTTTGGTTCTGCACATAAGCACTTTAAGCTTGAAAGGATATAATAGCCATGTGGTTGAGGAGCAGACTCCAGGCTATTTCTGGGCGCAACAAAAAATATTGGATAGTTTAATGTGGATAATACTGAAGAAAGTAATCATTTTTAATATTTGGTCCAATCGTTTGCATTCAACGACTGCTTGAAATCTGTGACATGGGCATCACTAGATGCTGCATATCTTCTCAGGTGATGCTCTGCCTGGTCTGTACTGTAGCCATTTTCAGTTCCTGCTTGTTTTGGGGACTTTTTGCCTTTAGTCTCCTCATCAGCAGGTGAAATTCATGGTCTATAGGATTTAGATCCGGTGATTGACCAGGCCATCAAAACCAAATAACAAAAATGAGTCATTGTCCACTGAATTATGGTGACCTCTGTTAGTATATTTCACTACATTGTGATTTATTCCAATGTCTGAAAGTACCCTGCTGAAAAATCTACGTCTAGTGTTGGCAAGTTGACTAGCTGTTCAATCGCTGTGCATCCTGCAGTCAAACTAGTTTAGTCACAAGCTTACTCTACCAGCTGTTACAGGCCACAGAGGTGCTATGACTGCTTTACATAGATTTAAAAAATACAGTCGATAGAGCCATTGATGTTACGGATTACTATTACTGTTAAAAATAATGTTATGTTATTATTTCTTCACCCAAAGAGTAATTTCGATGTGGAATAGCTTGCCTGGCCATATTGTTGAGGCAGAGACCTTGGGAGTTTTCAAGAGCAGGCTTGACTTAAAGTTAGATACCATTGAGTCATTGAGTATCTGAAGTGATATATTCACAATAGTATAAAGAAACTGGCGAGCCTAGTTGGGCTGAACGGCCTGTTCTCGCCATTCATGTTATGTTATAATTGTTTTTTAATTCAATCTTTTCCAAGATTAGCTATGCTCCATCTTCAGCAGCTATTATAGTCTAATTTCGTACTGGTAAAACCAATACAGTTATAATAAGTGCAGCAGAATAAAAAAAAAAGCAGCTATGATATGTAGTACACTGACATATATAAATGCAAATTTTGATTCAAAAGTATCCAAAAAGAACATCTATCTAAAGAAACATGTTAGTCATTTGCTTTGAGAGATGAAGGGGGCTTCCATACATGAGATTGCCTTTAGGGCAAGCCACTGTAATGACCCGCATGGTATTTCCATGGTTACCCTAATTCACTGTGCTTTTGTAGGTGTATGACATACCCCCAGCAACACAGGGCCCCAAGCTCTCTGGGAAACAGGGAGACCCCCGAATGCAAGGCCTCTATGACGTTCCCCCGACAGCGCAAAGCCTCTACGATGTCCCCCCAACAACGCAATGTCTCTACGATGTCCCACCCACAACACAAGGGGTAAGAGAACTAAGGGATCATGTCCACCAATCAGATGCGGAGTTAAGTTTGCAAGGTTGAGCAAACGGGATTACTGTAGAACAGATTCTAAATTGTCCTGGCAAGACCATGTTTTAATTTAGCAATGAGAACCTTCTCTTAATCTAGTTGTGTTAGTCAGCTCAGCCATTTTGGTGAACGGTGTGTGTGTATGAGCTGAGATCATTTATAATAGTGTTAAATTGGTACCAGGCGATGGACTGTTAGGAGAGGGGAGCGGACTGGTCCCCTGCTCCCACAGGACATTCCTGGGGTCTGAACTCCGCTGTGGTGGGAAAGTGGGAATAATTACGGAGACGAGCGGCACCGCTTTCTCCTGTTGCCGCTCCAAGCCCAGCCGGGCTCGCTGCCGTTTTCAGTAAGGGCAGAGATGCAGGGGCCTGCTATTTGCGTCACCCGTAATTACAGCCCGGCCGAGTCCGTCCTGAGGTCCCGAAAACGACTTGCGGCCGACTCCCTTTTTATTCCATGCCATTTTGTTGCGGACAACTTGTACGTCAGTGCGCATATTATAGGCCTTCTGCTGGGTATCACCTTTAACCCTTAGAAGAGCAGGTTTTCTGGAATGTTTTTAATACTCTGTGTTCAAGACCTCCATTTTGCTCATTTGCTAGTAGTTATGACATCAGCATTAGATTGTTAAATTTAGAACATTCTAATCACGTATTCTTGATCTCATACATAAAACAGTGCCTGGTCCTATCCGAGTCCTCAGCATTGAGAAAGTTTTTAAGGGGTGTGGCACATAGGCACAAGCTAGGATAAGATTTCCTGGAAAAGACCTCAGAAACAGAACTGCCATTGGCATTTCCAAAATTGGAGTAATTTAACTGAGTACAGTGTGTCCTTGCTTGTTATTGTGTACTTGCTTATTCAACATTACCATTTACAGTTATTATTTTAGGCACGTACGTAATACTTTGATTGAATGTGCCCTGATAAGACCGTTTGTGCCCACAGATCTACTCTGTACCCCCCTGCCGAAATAACCCTGCCCTGCAGGAGGGGAATTATGACTTCCCCCAGCCTGCGAAGGCCAAGCCAGGTGGCGTGTATGACGTGCCCCCCACCATGATGGTCCGACCCTCTGGCCAATCCAACTACGACTTTCCGCCCAGCTCTGACCCTGCCCCCCTCCGCGGTTCCGCCCCCAACCACGCTGGAGTTTACGACGTCCCCCCTGGCCAGCTGTCTGCTGGAACGCAAGGCAACGATGTCTACGACGTCCCGCGTGGGGTCGGCGACTACGATGTTCCTCCGCAGGAGCCGCGTCTCCTGGGGGAGGTGACGGACGGCGTGAACCGCCTGTCGTTCTCCAGCACGGGGAGCGCGCGCAGCAGCATGTCAACCTCCTCCTCCGCCTCCTCCACCCCCGAGCCGCGGGCCGGGCCCGACCTGGACAGCGCAGTGCAGCGGCTGGGCCAGCTGCAGCAGGGCGTGGAGGCCGCAGTCGCCACCCTCCTGGCCCTGGCCGCCTCGCCCCATTGGAGGTCGACGAATTCTGAGGAGGTGCAGGGGTCGCTGGAGCGAGTGCGGGGGACAGTGGGGGACCTGCTGGCTTTCGGGAGGGTGGCAGCTGCCTGCGCGCTCAGTCTACAGGACCGCAGCCTGCAGGGGAAGCTTCGGCGGCAGCTGCAGCGGCTCGAGGACTCGCAGCAGATCCTTCTACAGACGGGCCATGCTGCCGAGCCTGGCGCCAAGCCCCACAGCCGCGGCGACGAGCTCGACCGCTTCGTCATGGTCTCCCGGACCGTCCCCGACGATGTCAAGCAGCTGGTGTCCACGGTCAGCGGCAGCGCTGAGGTGCTGTTCAGGAGGGCACCGGTCTCAGGGCCCCTCTCGCAAGGCGGAGCCCCCACCAACGCTGGCCTCACCCACGATAACGAGATCTACGACGGTCAGCTGGAAAAGGACAAGACTGCGCCCTTTCCTGTCCCAACCAGCCTGCAGCAGGAGAAGGACAATCTGAACAGCGAGAAGTGCGTGAAGAGCTGGATGGAAGACTACGACTATGTCCACCTGCAGGTGAGCAGACGCTACTGCAGCCCGGCTCACGCTGTACGCTGTGATGGGCTAAACATGTCCTTTTCCTACCAGTTCCCACCGACGTCCTTACAATGACATACTTGGATTAGAAACAAACTGAAATTTGGGCACATTAATTTTAAATTAATTTAAAGTTACAATGGCTAGAAAAATTTAACAGCCAACTGAAGAGCCCAGAACTACTTCAAAGTACAAAATGTATGTAAAAAGCAAGTATTCTTTAACTTTTGAAGTATGCTCCATAATGTTTGGGACAAACCCACATAGGCTGCTTTCTATCTCTTTTGACTGGTTAGGCACTTTGGGATTACTGCGTCCACGAGCGTTCCTATGTTCCAAACCGCCTTATCATGGCCGACTTGAATTATAGGGTCACAACATGGACTCTCACACAGACAAGGCCAATAAAACTCCCAAGAGCATATAATCAAGACCAGACACTGACCATTCTCCTGTATCTGCTAGGAAAGAAGCAACTGAATAACAGTTCACTTAGAAACACCAGTCAGAAACACCAGCAAAGCCATTTTTACCATACATTATAGTCCCCTGAGACACAAGGACTATTTTAAAACAGATGTCACGTTTACATTGTGAAACAAAAACGAAACAATACCATTTAATAAAAGCTGAGAATCTGCCCTTTGTTCACTCAAGCTTTATTTTGCATGGAGTCTAAAATTGTGGAATTTAGAGCCAAATCAAGAAAAAAAAGTTGTCCCCAAACAGTACCGAGCACGCTGCATATTTTGTGTGTGGCTATCATATTGACATAAAATTAGTCTTGAATGCTTTATATTTCATTTGAAATTACAATATGTACATATACATATGTTATGCAGAAATAAGGGATTGCTGGTTTCTCAGTTTTCCAAAGTTACATAAACTAAAGGTAAATATAGATTTTAGGTGTTTGTGTTTGGCTGCATTTGGACATGGTTCTGTGTAAACCTGTCCTTCGGGTCCACCCATCTGACATTCTGATTGGTCCACAGGGAAAAGATGAGTTTGAGCGACAGCAGAAAGAGCTCCTGGAGAAGGAGAACATCATCAAACAGAACAAAGTCCAACTGGAGCAGGAGCAGGTAAGATCTCCTCCCTCCTCTGCCCTCTTACTCTTTGCCTTTCCTCTATGGAGAGTTTACTTCTGTGTGGGCAGTTTTGTCTTTTATTGAGCTGGCATTAGGGTTGATCTTGAGTCATGAAGACCTGGGGCCTGGATCAGAAAGTGGGATTAATGAGTTGGCAACATTATCCAGCTTTATGATGCAAGCCCCATGGGACGAGCTGAGGTTAACTGTTGCAGTTGTTTTTGGGAGCAGTGTTGACAACGGTGCTTGGAATCTGAGTACTAAAGTTTGCCGTCTCCTCTACCTTCAGCTCAACCAGTTTAAGCAGCTGGAGCAGGAAGTCATCAAACCGGTGGACAATGACATCACACAGTGGATTTCCCACCAGCAACCCACAGGCCCCTCCCCTTCCTCAGACTCTTCCTCATCGTCCTCCTCCTCGCAGATGAGCGAGTGGGACAGGAAGCTGCTGTGCTTCTACTCGGAGCAGTGCGAGGCGCACTTTGTCACGCTACTCAATGCCGTGGATGCCTTCTTCGGCTGCATCAGCGCCGGGCAGCCACCGCGCATCTTTGTGGCGCACAGCAAGTTCGTCATCCTCAGCGCCCACAAGCTGGTGTTCATCGGGGACACCCTGTCCCGCCAGGCCTCCGGGCCGAACCTGGCTGGCCACATCATGAACTACAGCAACGCCCTGTGCGAGCTGCTCAAAACCGTGGTGGGTGCTACCAAAACGGCCGCCCTGCACTACCCCAACACCGCCGCCCTACAGGAAATGGTGGACCGGGTCACCGACCTATCCCACCAGGCCCAGCAGTTCAAAGTGCAACTGTTGCACCTGGCTTCCTGCTGAAGCTCCGCCTCCACGCCTCATAACTGTGTGAACATTATTCAGAAACAGACTTAAGCTCTTCAACGTGTCACATATCAAAGGGGGTTTCTTCTGTTTGTATATTTTTTTCGGAAAGTTCCGTTCTGTAAATACTAGGCTCTATTTTTTGCCTGTAGATTGATTTATAATTATTATTATTATTATTGTTGTTGTTATATAAATGTATTATAGTGAGGACTTGCCAAGAGGGAAACTTGGACTCATTTTAGTTACTTGCTCTTTTGTCCATAATACATTACGCACCTTACAAGATGTCTTCTATTCTTTTCTGACTAGAGAAATAATGGTGCACTAGTTGCTGGTGAGAGTACTTGTATGTAAACAGTCTGATGTTCCCATGGGGGGACACTACAAAGGATGCTTGTGTCATTGGTGTGTAAGATGGGTGTGTGTTATTATAACAGTAACTGTCGCTCATTATGTGAGGGAGTGGCCCTCCATCTGTGATGTCACAAAGGGTGCCCCCTCCTGCTTTTGTGTGGGCTGTTTACTCCCAATCCACTGCAAATATTTGCTGGATTCATTCCCAGACTGAATCACTTCTGAAGACCTCAGTGACTTCATTTCTTGTTGTACATATGCCATTGCAGAAATGCTAGATGTAATCTTTCCTGTCCACGCATTTTGAGAAAGCTCACATGGAAAAAATTCTGCTTAAATTCAGATACTGTTTTTTTTTTTTTTTTTTTTCAGTCATGCTTTACTAGGCTCTTTTCCATTATTATTGTTTCTGCAGAGGCAGATTTCAGAACTTACTAGTGTTCAGTAACAGCAGTCAGGGGTGTCTAAAAGCAGTGGGGTCAAGAATTTCAACTGGGGTAGGATGGTGGCCTTCTCAACATTAGGCCTATACATTATCAAATATTGAAAACCATTTATTCATCCTCCTTTTTCAATTACAACCAATGTTATCGCTTTTAATATAAAAAAAAATTAAATATATTTTTTAATTCAATATAGGCTTTAGAAACAGAAGTGGAAAAAATACCGAGTGTGTGACTTCAGTGTGTGTGTACCGGAGTGGTAGCTACAGCCCAGACTGCAGTGCTATCATACAGCTATGTGTGCCAGTGAGTTCGCCGTCTGTCCATCTGAATATGGCTGCTATTGTCTTTCAACCTGTTAATAAACGCGTACAGTGTCATGCTGTATTTTGAAGTAGTTTGCGGCCCTATACTGTGTATACAAATTGAGAGTTATTTCTCTGATATGAAGATGAAATGCATCTAATTGTTGCCACTGCATTATCTAGCAGGCCAGGCGAGTCAGTATGTGAACCAGCTGATGACGTGGACACCATTTTAGGATTAAGGATTGAGGAATGTGGGCAATTGCATTTCTTCAAAGGTTAGTTCTACATTGTACCTTAGGAACTAGAGTCTAAAATAATCAGGATTTGGAAATCCAAACATATTGCTCTAGTCTTCTTATTCTCATAGCACAAATGGGTCAACTGCAAAATTGAGTTGAATAGCTTCAAGAATGGGAGCAACAGCTATGGACTACGCCCATGCAGGACAGTAATAAAGTTGATTATACTAGTTCATCGTGCCATCAGTAAGTGTTGCCTCATGACCAGAATGTTATTCATAAATACACTGTGTTCTTTCTGAAGCCAGCAATTATGCCTGAAATATCCCCCTTGCAGTTAACATTGGCAATAAAATGCGCTCAGTGCTACTGGCAGCACTGATGCTGGAACAGAAGAGCAAACCACAACTCTCTTGGTGGCGAGGAACTGGACTGAACCAGGAGGCGACAGAGCACTCACAGCCCTTAGTGTGAACAAAACATAAAACATCACCTCACTGTATCTGCAATTTAAGTGTGCATCTAAACATATATGTGACATTTAGTGCTGCAGCAGATGTTGGTCCAAATCAAAAAGCCTGACTTAAAAACCAAAACTATTGGTTCACAAGGCCAGCAGATTTTTTGTAGATGGCTGACTGTGCAGCACAGCTGGCCATCTCAATAGTAAGCCAGTAAAGAAACCGATTAGTAGTGCTTAGAATCCTCCCCCAGTACCTGGAGTCCTACTTCACTTCAACAAGCCTCTCCAGGGAAAAAGAACCCCTAAATCCAGACCTACATGGAACAGGGTTGTTCAATCTACGAGAAAAGGGGTTATTGTTTTACCACGTAACAAAGGGGTAAAACAATTCTGCTCTAGTCAAGGCCATGATTGGTTAGTACTATCCAGTAGCAACAAATACCAGGAACCTACCCACACCAAATAAGATTTGATTTGGACACTTCTGCCAGACCTATCAATAATTAAGCATACATATAGGAGTGCTCACACCTGAACAAAAACAGGATGGTGTCTCCAAGGCTGGTGAGAAATTCCATGAATTAGACAGGTGTCCATCAGTATGGGCAATAAATGATCATAAGCTAATGACTCGACCACAATATATTCAGAAGTCTGTGGCGAGAAACCACACATTACCTGCTCTCTCCGAGTGAGGGAGGGGTGAAGAAGGTTATTTCCGTTTCACCTCTGTGTTCCAATCTATCATTCAGCGTACCCCAGTAGGGAAATCAGATTCCCACCGATTGGAAAAACAGACGTGGAGCTGAGGCCAAGGAAAGCCGAGCGCGGTCAAAGCAAAATCGGTCTCCCAGGGCTCCGCCTCGTCTGTTTTGCTGCACCTCTCGCATTTTTTGGTTCAACCCAGTTGTCGGTCTGAGGAATGCGGTAATGCCCAGCCTGTGGCTGTGGGGTGGAAGCGGCTGCCCACTGAGAACACACTGCTTATGTCTTAGACACGCCCAAGTTTCCCGTGGGGGACGCAAATACTTAGGGAAGAATTTGCCATGTATACAGTACATCTGAAGTTTACATCCTTGTGATGGATCTCCTTTTGACAGAAATGAAAAAGCCTGTATTCAATGTTAACAGCTCTGCTGTTGGGAGTGTGTCCTCTATGTAGACTGTTGGTGAAAGATAGTAGGCCAGGATACTTGGTCTCGGTGTTATAGGTGCATTATGTGTTAACAGTGTGCCAAGGTGTCTTCTCTGAGGCACTGTTTGAAAGTTCCCTCGAAGGTGGGCCGTCTCACCATGAGGTGTGCGCCCTGAGAACTTGTGTTTGAGCGAGACCAATACGGACACTCGAAAGTAGTGCTTGGATAAGAGTATAGCTATGTTGCAATGAGTCCTAAATGTTTGCAGGTGCGGGTGAAGGTCACGGTGCCCTGCATTAATCGAGCATCATGATGCTCTGCAATCGGCTTGTGGCGTGTGGGTTTTCATTACAACTGGCATTTTGTAACATGCAACCCATACTACCGAGCTTCAATGAAACCAAAACCATGGAAATATTGAGACGGCCAGTCAAAACACAACCGAACATGGCTGAGGACTGAATCAGCGCTCAAAACGTCCCTCCTGCCGTGTAAATATCCAGCGGAGGGATGGCGGCCCAGATTGGGTCTCGGGTCTATTACCAATTGGAGAGCAGTGGTGAGATGATGTCGTTTCCTTGGCTTACCGCAGTCATTTCCTGTTAGGCATCTATAGACTGCAGCCCCAGTGTTGGTGCTGGGGGGGAGCCATTTCAGCATACCCTCGCAGCTTCACTCGGTTGCTGTGGATTTTCGGTGCTGCCGCGTGTCAAATACCATTTCCACTGAAATGCTGCCCCCCTGTGTCTATGTGCACACTCTCTCACAGATGTCTGCTTCGAAACCAAATCACCTGCAGAGTGAACAGTCCCAAACCGTAATTCAGCTTGTGAAAGACTGCTCACTGTCGGCTGGTTAACCTAAATAAGGTAGGCAAAAACTCTCAATCCTATTCAGAACAATAAATATAAATGCAACAGTGCCATCTTCTGTTTAGCCTCTGTGCCTGCAATGTTGAATGCCCAGTAGATACACGACTTACCAAGGAAAATATGAAACCAGTAATTAAAGAAACCTTGCATTCAAATGCCTTGGCACTTTGTCCTGGATTTTGTGAGTAGTAATTCCATTTTATGCAAGCTTGCTTTTAAAGTTCCAGTATGATACAATGGGAAAGCAGAAGGGATCCAGGGTGCTGGGAGGAATTCAAACATGCATACACCACTGCAGCATAAATTGAGAGTGATACAGCTATTGCTGCGGTAGATAATGAGGAGGGACATTAGATCTGTTTTCCTGTCCTTGCTTGATTGAGGTCAGTCATTTTTAATGGCATTCAACCTATTAAAAGCTCTTTTAAGGAGCTAGGGGACTCCTAAGGCAGGCATGAACAAGGAGATGGGTACATTTTCAATGTTTTTTTTTTTTTCTTTTTTTTGGGAGGAGGGGGGCACCTGAAGTATACATTTTCAATGTGTGGATCTGCCTAACTCCATTAGCCATATTGCAATTTTCAGTGCTACAAACTGACATCCTACTCATCAGGGATATTCACTTACCCAACATGCATTGCCTCCATGCTCACTTACTACCCTTGGATCACAGGACCCAAGGAATGAGAACAGGTCACAAGCAGGGGGAACAAACAATAGAAACGTCCTTCATAAAGAAAAATACTAAGGAAAGCAACAAATGGCAAGTAATTGTTGCCGTTAATTTGGGTGCCTTCAGGAGTAAAATCCCTCAAGATCCAGCTCTATTTCAGTGCAACAGATCTCTCAGCACAAGGCACAAATACTCTAGAACCACTCAAGAGAGGTCTACATCCAAGTCTGTTTCTATGTTATACATGCTCTGCCCTTTCAGGGGCTTTGCTGTTGACTGACCTTTACAAGGTCTCATCTCACACCTTTTCACACCTGTGAAAAGAAACTTGTACACACTGCCCGATTGGGGGGTATCATTAACACACTACCTGTATACCCTGTATAAGTACAGCGCTCTTGCTGCTTGCCTCCCTTCTTTACTCAGCTACTTGAGAAAAAAATGTCACCTGCAAAATTCGTTCACCATCTGGTGCTGCAGAAAAAATGTGTCCTTCAACATGTGTGCAAGCAAGTTTAGCACTTCCTGCGACTCGCTAATGCTGCCTGAGGAGCTGCAGCAGAGACTGTCCTCTCTTTGAAGAGAAGACCCAGTGTCCCTCTTCAAAGTTGAAAACCTGCAAACATCCCACTGCAATCTGCTGGATAACTTGCCTGGCTTATTTGACTCCGCCACCACCATGATGGCGATTCTACTGCCTTCTCAGCCACCTTCCCAGGTTCTGGGTGAAGATTTTACCACAGGTCTTCTCTCCCAGCCCCGTGATACACTGTGCTCCTGTGTCTCACGTATGTCCCAAAATGGCATCCATCTTTAACTACAAGCAGCTCGAGTAGGCCTTTCCGTTGACTGCTAAAACCCTAGCACTAGCATACAAGCCATATTCCACTGTCGAGGTCTGGGAGAGGGACAACTGAGTGCCCCCATCAACAGCTGTCCTTCTACACATGATGCAAGCATTCGTAATACATGACACTCTTGCCATGTGTGCCACTCAGGTTGGCCAGAGACACTTCTGGCTGGGTCTGTCCTCCCTGAGCGACAGTGAACAGCACCACCTGATAAATGCCTCTTGGCCCTGACATCTCATCTGATTGACCAGCTGGAGATGATGCAAAAGGCTGCAAAGCAGCTGGACTCTCACCTTCATCCTCAGTATGAGCAGAAGCTACCGCACCAGCAGCAGAGTCACCATTGCAGTTACCCTGCAGATAGGTCAGGGGACAGGTCCAGTCTCAGTGCAAGCCATCCTGGGTCTGCAGTCTCTTCTGCCTCCTCATTGCAAACAAGCCTGCACTAAGGATGTCAAGCCTCCATATGTTGCTGCTCCGAGATGGCACCCACAAGGAGGTATAACTTTAATGCAGCCTTTGATAGACTTTTTCCGAGCACCACACATTCTGATACACAGAAGGTTTAAGATGCTAGGGCTACTAAGTACGAGAGGCGCCCCACATCAGAGAAAAGGGGGAATTCCTTTGACCTCCCTAAGTGATGAGAATAAAGGGAAGATGCTGAAAGGGGCTGGCCTTTCCTTGGCCTCCACATTGGCTGCTCATAGCCTACTCAGGTCTTGTTGGTGAACAGCACCACCCATATGGCATTTACCTCTCATAGCACCGTCCCAACCCACAATGATCAGTGTTGCTGTGGAAGCGTAGTGCTCACCCTACGATGCCCACCCTCTGGTTTCTCCCTATGTCGCCCCGCTGACTGAGTGGCCAAAGCTTGAGCTGCTAGCCCTTCCAGTAACCCCAATTAGTGCAATTAGCTTGGTTGGCAATGCTAGGATTGTTAGCCACTATCACAGCTCAGCCACTTCCGAGTTTACATGTGACGACGAAAGTGAGAGCTGTGCGTAAACCTTCCCAGCTGCCACCATGGCTCAGACATAAATTGGTGACCAAAAAACTACAGCAACTGAGAAATGTTCCAGCCTGCAGCCTGTGAGTAAAAGTCTCTTTATCAAGTGGGAAAAAGCCAATGGTAATGTGCATGGCCTGTTCTCACTCCCCTTCCTCTTCAGAAGCAAATCCACTCTCTGCAAGCCACTAATAGATAAGTCGTCTCATTGGCTGGCCAGGCACGGCTACTGCTCACTCACGGACCGAGCAGGGCTTAAGCAAGCAGGCAGAAACCATCGCCATGATGGCTTGATCACGTCCGGATGTACAAGTGACATCAAAGGTAGGAACTGGATTCTTGTTGCCCCGGGCTAGTCCTATGCTTCAGAAAGAAAATTTCAACCAAAAAAATAATACGGCAACGGCGTGGCTCATCAGACAAAATGCTCCACAGGTTAGTGTTTTTTCCTGGCCCATTGTACTCGGCAGAACTGAGCAAGAAGCAAGTGCTTTCCTTTGCACAAAGAGGAAACTATCCCCGCCGACCTCCGCCACTGGTTTGCCAGGGAATGAAGTGAAGGATTTGGTTGCGTCTTTGCTAACTTTAGCCTCTTGGTCCTCTCTGGTGGCAGGAAGGGCTGGGAGAAAGGGCTCTCTACCAAGCTTAACAGATTGGGACGGATGAGCCTATGATAGCTCGTTCTGAAGAACCAGTCGCCCTACCAATCGCGGATCATTACCTGCTATGGGTGCAATTCCACTGCCCTCTCCCCAGCTTCGCAGGACTTTTCAAAGAAGTTATGTATTCCAGTTCCACTGCCAACTTCCTCTGTTCAGTGGCCAACATCAGACCCTTTACCATCCCTGTCAAGAAGGTGGCCTTGGAGGAGTAAATAGCAGCACCATTAGTTCCCCACTTGCAGAGACAAGCATACCTCTTATCCCATATTCCTTGGCACCCAAGAAATCAGGGGGCATGAGACCCATACTGGATGTTCAGATCCTGAATGGTAAGATTGCACAGAGGCTGTCTTGCATGCCAATCAAGCAGCTTCTGGAGTGCATCTGCCCAGGTGAATACTTTCACATTCCCATTCTGCCGTGTCACAGGAAGTACCAATGCTTCACAAAGGGAGGACAGAACTACCAATATTTGTTAGTCAGATTTTATTGTCCCTGCAGGGAAATTATTTTCCACAGCATTGTACAGCACATTACTTTCAGGAAAGAACATTGCTATTCTATTCTCAAGCCCTGCAAATGTTCTTTAAAGGTGTGGAAACGGCACCGCCACCATGAAGGGAGAAAGGAGCAAGAATCTCAACCTATTTAGACAATTGGCTGATTCTCAACTGGACAATGCTAGAGGTAAAAGCCCACGCAGCACAGGTAATCCAGTATATCACTCAGTTGAACTTCATCAACCCAAGCAAGCTCACACAGCAGCCAAGCCAGCAGATGTGCTACAGCAATCTGCTCTTGGACTCCCGCACCATAACTGTATGACTGTTAGAGGAGCTTTAGGAGGCAATATTACAGCTGATCAAAAGCAGGAGGTACACAGCCTCGATGCCAACCGGAGGTGTCATGTCACTCATTGGGATGATGTCAGCAGCCCATCCAGTAATACACCTGAAACAGCTACCTGAGAGAAATCTCCAGCATGAGTTTGCATGACTTTGACTAAATCCAAGCTGAACAAAGGGCTCAAGCTCCATACACCCACATTGGCGCCAAGGGACGCAGCATTCTTCAACCAACTGGCCACCTCTGCGGGAATGCGGCTGGTCTATGTCCCTCATTACATCCAGGTCTTCACTTCTCAGACACTTCCCTAGTCGGTTGGAATGGAACTTTTCACCAAGGCAGTGTGGGAGGCTTGTGGTTGAGCTCCTCCAGCCACAATAACTTGCTGGAGCTCACAGCAGTGCAGAGGACGTTGCATCACTTTGGCTCGCAGCGGAGCACAAAGCACATCATGGTGAAGCCACTCAACACCACAGCGGTGACACGCCTCAACAGACGGGTGTGGCAGATCTTTGGCTCAGCATTGAATAGTAGCTTCCATCTTGACCCAAGTGGATCACCATTACACTCCCTGCAGGACTGCCTGGTGCCAGGGTCCCTCAACGAAAGTGCAGACAGAATGTCTACATTAGGTCCACTCGAGGAGGGGTGAACTCTCTCTCTGGACATGCATAAACTTGTTCAGTTTGCAAATGAAAGTCTTATTTGCAGTGGATCTGTGTTTGAACCTGACAATGTTCAGCATGGCTTGCTGTGAAAAAGAGCTTTTCCTCAAACATACTTAGTGATGCAGCTGCTCCACAGGGTCCGCATGAAGTACCCATCAGTGATAGTAATAGCACCAGAGAACCAGAGAGCCAGGTGGGTCCTGGACCTGGTTTGACTTGCAGTGGTGGGTTTGGGGCTGTGACTGAATTGGTCTGCATTCTAAATCAGCCAGGGGAGGGCAGTATCCTCTCACGCCCGATCCTAGGATGATGGCTTATAGTTTGGAGACTGAGCGGGTAAGATTGAGTAGCTTGGGTCTTCCATCCGCGGTGGTCTCTAAAACTCAGAATACACATACTCCGTCCACCTCCAGGCAAGACTAAGAATTGCACCATCCAAGAGCTTCAATCTGTGTTCATGTCCCCTACAAAGAATTCTAGATTTCCTGCGGAGTTTATTTGATAGTAGACGTGCTGCATCCACTTTGGAAGTGTTTGCAGCGGGCCACAACTGGTTAGACCACTTCACTGCCAGAGGGCATCCACTTGTGACGCATTCCTGCAGGGGTGACACTTTGTTCCTCAGTGGGACCTTCAGATACCGAATGGTCTAGCAGATCTACGTTTTGAACAACTGGGACTGGTAGTCTGGACATGTCACTCAAGGCAATACTTGCTCTCACTTGTATATCCATCAGAAGAGGTTGCAGCACATGGAAATCCATCCTTCTGTCCTAAGGTCATCGCTTCTTTGTTCAGGTAGTGAGTCATTCTCCAATGGAGCAGAGAAGCTCCGTGCATTTTCAAAGTCCGAATGATTGTTCGTTTTCCACTGTGGTCAGGCTAAGGAGGTGCAACAGCACACTAACTGGGTCCGTCATGCAATCTGCACAAGCTGCGGCAGCAGCCTGTCCCCTCCAGCGAGTCTGAAGGCGCACTCCACCAGGGGCATAGTGTTCTCAGTTGACCTTTTCAGGAGCATCTCAATTGAGGACATTTGTTTGGCTTCTTCCCAGTCTTCTACTTTGACCTTTGTGCAGTAATGTCTCAGGGACATGATTGTTAGCATGGTGTCTCATTCAGTGCTTGGCGTACTGTCTGAGGGGACATCGCCTAGAGCCGACTGAAGCCGTTAAAGTCCAACAATTGTTCACATTTTTACAGTCAAGAACAGGACCCATAGACAGGCGGTGCTTAACTTCAGTCATTTCCAAGAACGCTAGGTTTGGACTATCGTTGGTACTGACCAGCAGGTAGTATACTGCTTCCTTGATGGCCTTTGCCTTTGGAGTAAACCAATACCTAAGCCCGTTAGAGGGCGAAAAATGAGAGTTGTAGCAATAGTAGACACAGAAATGGTAGTTAGCTGGGTATAACTCCAGACCTACGAGTACATGCATTGCCCTCCAACAGCAAGCCCAGCTGAACCCAGCTCTTCATGACGGAGTTTCCTAAGCAGTGAGAGCACTGGGCTCACATAGGAGGAGAGTATTGTGTGGATGCCCCCCCCCTTTTTGGTGGGGAGTACAAGTTTCTTTACCCAGAAGGGACAGAGCCTCATGATGGGAAGCCAATAGCAAAGCCATCTAGATGGTTAAGCACATAAAAAGAACTGGAGATACATCATTGTAACTGCTATACATTCAGCAAGTTCATCACAACACCTGTGGAGGCCCTACAGATGCCGCATTAAATTGCAAAAACTAGAAAAAGAACTTTAGGCATTAATTTTTTTAAGAAATATTTATTATGATGTTCGATTACAGCTCTTGCATAAAACAAAAAAGTTAAATTAAAAGTTAAAATGAAAACTGCATGAAAAATGTCCGTTCATAATGCTGGCAGGGCCCGATAGGGCAAATAGATCCATAAGGATTCCCCATGTAAACAGTGTTTCTGTGCACAAAGGAACCGATGAACAGCCAGCAGGGACGCCACCTCAGCTGTTCCTTTATGGCATCTTTGCCCACAGCACGCGCCAGTCTCTGAAAGTCAGTGGTTGCAAGAGGGTCCCGGGACAGTGGTTCAGGACATTAGCCAGAAAACTCATATCCACCCTTTCATTGACCATTTGGGATTAAAACAATCACACCTTTCTCTCCTCATGAGGAACAAAGTTTCTCAGAGGGCCAAAGCTACATTTAAAAAAATGTGTCAAATTACAGTAATTGAAAACCTCAGCTGTCAGTTCAAACCGTTTTTCACATTGTTGCCATTTGCCTGTTAAAGTATATAAGCACACAGTTGTTTCCATCTATATTCTATTCAAGCCAAGTTACACACACATACACACGCTCACGCACATCATCTTTGTGAAATAGGATCACCTATAGCCTTGCACATGGCTAGAGCTCAGCAGCCAATGGAAGTGGTGCATACTGTGGGGTCAGCCAAATAGCCAAGAGGTAT
Organism: Gymnothorax javanicus; assembly: GCA_029692085.1. Classification (NCBI taxonomy): domain Eukaryota; kingdom Metazoa; phylum Chordata; class Actinopteri; order Anguilliformes; family Muraenidae; genus Gymnothorax; species Gymnothorax javanicus. The sequence continues at coordinate 115,403,288 of CM056197.1, read as the reverse complement.
TACTGGACAGAGAGGGGTACCCTGGAACACTGCTGCCCTGGTGGGTTTGCCTAAAATGCTACTAGTGAGGGGGGTGGGGTATGGATGGGGACGGAAGGAGTGCATCCTATTTCGATGGCCTTTAACATCAATGTCAGCAGCTCAGTTAGGGGTGCAGAGAGATGGACAGAGCAGGGCGGTCTATGTTGCTACTTCTGGAGAGACTGCCCTCTGTCGGGCCGTCTTGGGTCGCTGGCGAGGGCCGGATGTGGAGCTGCGGTCCGTCTCGGGCTGGGAGGGCTCGCCCTCGCCTCGCTGGGACCCACTGTCGCCCACCAGCTCCCTCAGGAATTTAAACTTGGAAAGGAAGAGTTGCCAGACCACATACCAGCCTGCAGGGGGACACAAAGACACAAAAAATGTTAAGGGGAGGCACCAAGTGAAAAGGGGGACATTGAGTAGATGTACATTTTGAGATGATTTATCATTATCTACACATACTGTACTTAGCTGAAATTTGAGACAATGCCCAAAAACCATTTAAAATGGTTTATTTAGTTTTCATGTTTACCCAGCACAAAATGACCTTTTTTTTTTCCAAAAATTTTCTGTAAATTACAGATTTCCCTTTAGAAAAACACCCCCCATACTTAACTAATCATAAGAAATCTACATTAATGACCTTGACAAGAACATTGAAAGCAAATTAGACAAATTTGCAGATGATACTACAGCCCCAATTCAGAAATAGTTGGAAGTGTAAACTGTGAATAAAATCAAAATGCAATGACTTTCAGGTCACATGAGCCAATATGTTATTTACAATAGAACACATAACATTTCAAATGTTGAAACTGAGACATTTTATATTTTTATCCACAAAATTAGCTTATTTCAAATTTTCTGGCTGCAACAGGTCTCAAAAAGTTAGGACACAGGCAAAAAAGGGCTGAAAAAGCAATTAATATATAAGAGAATCAGCTGAAAGAACATTAAGCAAGTAATTAAGTTAACTGGCATCGGGTGTGTAACATGATTGGCTATAAAAGGGATGTCTTAGAGAGGCTGAGTCTCTCAGAAGTAAAGATGGCCAGAGGCTCTCCAACCTGTGAAGGCTTGCATTAAAAAAAATTGTGGAATACTTTAAAAACAATGTTCCTCAACGTCAAATTGCAAAGGCTTTGAAGGTCTCATCATTGACAGTGCATAACATCATGAAAAGATTCAGAGAAACTTGAAAAATCTCCCAGCATAAAGGACAAGGCTGAAGTCCTTTACTGGATGCCCGTGATCTTCGGGCCCTCAGACGCCACTGCATCACTCACTGGCATGATTCATAATGCCACTGACATTACTAAGTGGGCCTAGGAATACTTCAAGAAATCACTGTCTGTAAACACAGTCCACCGTGCCATCCACAGATGCCACCTAAAACTCTATCATGCAAAAAGGAAGCCATTGTTGAGCATGATCCAGAAGCGCCGCTGTGTTCTGTGGGCCAAGGCTCATTTAAAATGGACTGTAGCAAAGTGGCAAAGTGTCCTGTGGTCAGACGAGTCCAAATTTGACATTCTCGTTGGAAATCATGGGCGTCGTGTCCTCTGGGCTAAAGAGGAGAAAGACCACCCCTCCTGTTCTCAGCGTTCAGTTCAAAAGCCAGCATCTCTGCTGGTATGGGGATGCATTAGTGCATATGGTGTGGGACACTTGCATGTTTTAAAAAGCACCATGAATGCTGAAAGGAACATAAAGGTTTTAGAGCAACATATGCTCCCATCCAGATGACATCTGTTCCAGGGAAGGCCTTGTATATTTCAGCGGGACAATGCAAAACCACATACTGCAGCTATTACAACAGCATGGATTCGTAGTAGAAGAGTCTATGTGTTGAACTGGCCTGCCTGCAGTCCTGATCTTTCACCGATTTAGAACATGTGGCGTATAATTAAACGAAAGGTCCGTCAAAGGAGACCCAAAACTCTCCAGCAGCTGGAAGCCTGTATTAAACAAGAGTGGGATCAAATTCCAATGGCTGAACTCAAGAAACTTGTCTCCTCAATGCCCAGACGCCTCCACTCTGTGTTAAAAAGAAGAGGGGATGCTACACCATGGTAAACAGGCCCCTGTCCTAACTTTGAGACCTGTAGCAGCCATCAAATTTGACATGAGCTCATTTTGTGGATAAAATTGTAAAATTTCTCAGTTTCAACATTTGCTATGTTATCTCTGTTCTATTGTGAATAAAATACTGGCTGGTGTGATTTGAAAGTCGGTGCGTTTTGATTTTATTCACAATTTACACTTTGTCCAAACTATTTCGGAATTGGGGTTGTAAATTGCGAGGTTTGACAAACAGTTTAGAGTCTACCAAAATAATTCAGGATGATTTAGATATAATTCACAAGTGGGCAGAAACAAGGAAAATGAAATTCAACTTAACCAAATGTAAAGTTCTACATGTCGAAAAGAAAAACATTAGAGAGGACTACTTTATGGGAGGTGCAAAACTGGAATGTACTCAACTTGAAAACTTTAAGATCTGGTGGTGATTGTTGACCCAACCTGTACAGTTTCTAGCCGCTGTGCTGTAGCAGTTAAAAAGGCCACCAGGATGCTGGGATATATAGTCCGAAGTACTGAGCATAAATCTAAGGAGGTTATACTTCCCTTATGCAAAACATTGTTGAACACTTATGGATTATTGAGTGCCGTTGTGGGGAGATACCTCAAAAAAGACGCAGAGGATTTAGAAAGATTCAATAGAGAGCCACAAAGTAAAAATCCTGGTATAAAAGAAAAAAAAAATATGAAGAGACGCTTAAGAATCTCAATCTCTTCAGTCAGTAAGTAAATGTGGCCTTGGGGGGGTGTGCGATCTGACTGAGGCATTTTCAATATGGTAAAAGGATTTAAAAAGTTAACAGTACAGGATTACTTCAGCCAAGTTCTGTTTGCTGAACTCAGGGTCACAAATGGAAGTTAGCCAAAGGTAAATTTAGCACTGATATTAGGAAATATTTTTTCCACACAGTGATCACAGTGTGAAATAGCTTGTCTGGCTACATTGTACAGGCAGAAACTCAAGGGATTTTCAAGTCCAGGCCTTATATAGTGCTGAATACCATCTAGTTCTCGACTATCTGATGTGCTAGGTTCACTTTAGTGATAGGAAAATGGCAGGCCTAGTTGGGCTGTATGGCCTGTTCTCCTCTCTCATGTTTTACGTATGTTATGTTAAATGCAACCACATACTTCTTAACATCAACAGCAGTTAACTGATGGAAGTTGATGTTTTTAAATTATTCAACAATGAAAGGACCTTTTGAAAAAATTAGCTATGGAGATAAATGTCTCACAAACGACACCATAAGCATGAGTCTAAATATTTGCATTTGTATTCACGTTTCCTATTAAAAACATAAAAACGTTTTCCATGTTAAAAGTTGCATAAAGGAAATATTACCACCAGAGGTAACACTGAATCCTTCTGGAGTTTTGTTCTCCAAACACATTAAACTCTGAAGATGCATTAAGTTGAAGGTGAAACAAGTATTTTTGAATAGATAATAGATGAATATATGATAACATTGCGCTTGCAGTAAAAATATGTATGATTTTGCTGAATATCTCAAATACATTCTCTCAAATCTCGTCTGCAACATGCTATACATTTCAAAAAGTAGTCTGTTAGAAAAGGCAAGTTGCTGGCCAAAAGCACAAACTACACCTCATTTTAAAGGCTGACGCAGTGAAGGTCTTCCTACGGAGGAAAGACCAATGACGTCACTGAGAAGAGGCTTGTGGAGTCATTTGCTTAGAAGAGTGAATGATAGTGAGAAATCTGAAGGCAATGGTGTTTTGCACCAGGTAACTTAAGCACTGTCACAGCATTTTATTTGGCTCTCGCACTCTGGCCCAGGGAGTGAAGTTAGTTGCAGAGCTTTCTATTGGCCAGCTGTGACTCTTTTGCCCCAAGAGTAGCCCCGCCCCCTCAGCCCACACCTATAAATAAATCCAGTCACTGAAGCACAGCTCCAGATTGGCTTTGACTCATCTCTGGTATCAGTTAAGTGGATCCTGATTTACAGGCAGATCCATCAAGTGCAGGCAGTGTTTGACTGTGGTTGCCGCAGCTTCTCTCAGCCACAGATGGATTGTGGCCCTGCTTGGCTGAAAATAACTGGGCCAAATTGGGGCCCCGATTCAGACAAGCCAACAATCGCAGCAGATTTCCAGGCTGGTTTGTACTGAGGTTGTCAAACGATTCATCAAAAAACACCGAAATGTCCATTCAATTTTTTAAAAATAGTTATTCAATTAAAGTTGGATTTGCTCAACATTATCTTCATAAGCCAAGGAGTAGGTGCGAGCGTGGCTTGCATTACACACTTCCATACTTCATTTTTATCTGAGGAATTCAAATCAATATCCATTAGGGGCAATGTCAAAACCAAATACCGTATAAGACCAAATAATCGCCCACGTGCAAATAAGTGCCTGTGTGCAAAAAGCCGCCGGGGGTCCTACCTCATTTTGCGTATTAAACGCCGGTTCAATTAAACGCCTGGGGTTCAATTTAACGCCCGGGCGATTATTTGCACTATTGTATATGAACGTCAGTGTTACCCCGTGTTGCAGTAACACAGACACTAAAACAAGCTTCGGCTCGTCTTTGTATGTATATCTGATGTCAATAAAGATGTGGGGGAAAAAAATTGCGGACAGTCTTTGGCATAGAGATATAAAAAAAATTGAGTGGACAACGTCATTGGCTGGACCAAAGCGCACACAGCAGAATAGCTCCGCCATTGTGTGTACTGTATGTACAAATCTCCAATGAGACACATGTAAACGGTAAACATGGGTGTCGACAATTTTTTTTTTTTGGGTGGGGGACTTGTTTTCCATGTTCTTTTTTATCTCTTCGTACTTAAAAAAGGACATGAATAAGGAATTGTAAATCAACAATATTTATGCTCCATTATTTGGCAAAGCTAAAGAATAAGCTCTACGATTGCCTTACCCTTTATATTATCACTCAGTTACCTAGGTTTTCGTTTCGTTCAAAGAAAAAGCGTTCGCATTCAGCTGTGCCTGCGAGTCTGACTCAAGTCTATACCTGGAAGAAACTAGTCGTTATATGCATATATGAATTTATATGTATGCTTTGTGTATTAAGATCGGAACAACTTCATTCTGAAGTGTTCATACCTACTTGTTGTCTTCATTTAGTCCGTCTTTGCCCTGACACGATGGATAACAGGATGATATTGCGTGTTGCTCCGACTGGGATCAATGTAGAAGTCACAGAACTAAAGTGTGTAAATGAAACCGCGCCAGTTTCAGTTTCCGCGAATACACTGTTAATAATAACGCAGTGTCTAGAGATAAGGCAGTTTGCTGTCGATTTTAAGGGATTAGGATAAGGATTAGGGATTATGGTTAGGGTTAGGGGTCAGGGTTAGGGTTAGGGTCAGGGTTAGGTTAGGGCAGGGTTTGAAATTGGGACTGCCGTACCTCTCTACATTGAAATGCATTGGAAAACTGCCGTACCCGTAGCAACTGCCTAATAATAAACAAATAAACTGAAGCCTTTTTGCCAGGTAATTTAACTGGCACCTTTTAGCCAGTTATTTTAACTGTAATTTTACAATTAGTTTACCACGGAGTTCACTGTATGTTCACTGTAAACCACTGTTAAATGCGCGTAGGACTCCACTTTGTTAAAATGACAAGGAGACAATGCGTTAATTTAACGGTTAAATTTATTCAGTTTATAACTGTGTAGGAGAGCCGAACTGGCCTGGTGCAGGTCGGTGCAAAAATAAATAATGGCCCGTTGCAAATACCCGCCTGGTTCTTATAAACGCCTGGGGTCCAAGTCGATTTTGTGAAATAAACGCCCGGGCTACTAAATGGTCAAATACGGTATCCTTCATATGATCAGTTAGAGAAAGTGAGCGCAACAATGATGATCAGTCAGTGGTCAGAAACAGTATCAGAAAGTTGAGATGTCACATGCATTAGCTAGCTTCGAATAAATGAGTTTTCTATTGCCACCTCACAGCAAGAAGGTCGTGGGTTCGAATCCGGCCTGGGGCGTTTCTGTGTGGAGTTTGCATGTTCTCCCCGCGTTCGTGTTGGTTTCTCTGGGTACTCAAGTTTCCTCCCACAGTCCAAAAACATGCATGTCAGGCTAATTGGAGACTCTAAATTGCCCATAGGTAGAGTGTGCACGTGAATGGTGGGGGCGCTCTGTGATGGATTGACGAGCTGTCCAGGGTGGGCCCCTGCCTTTCGTCCATAGTCAGCCGGGATAGGCTACAGCTCCCATGTGACCCTAGTGAGGAAGAAGCGGAATAGAGGATCGACTGATGTATTGTTTGAACATAGCAAGTTTTCAGTGGATGTTTTAGGAGTGGTCTCTAGGACATAAATAATTGTGCAAAACCTCCACTGGAACTTCGAATTTATTTTGCTTTGTTATATTGCACGGTTTTATTTCATGCGTTTGTTTGATGAATAATTAAACTTGTGGCGTTTCTGATGGCAGTTGTTCATACATTGCAGTGACAGGCTTTGGAGGGGGGCCTACCAATCCTAATCTCACCTAGGACACCAAAATGGCAAGAGCCAGACCTGCTACGAATCCCAGAGTGCGTCAAAACTTCTGAAAAGCAGACATAAGGTCTTCTTTAGATTTCCTCCCCTGTCCATAGAACTCAACCTTGACTGCACCAAAAAACTGCCATCAGGTCATGAACATACATACAGTTACGCTCAAAAGTTTGCAAACTTTAACTGAATTTGTGAAATGCTGTAATTTATTTTGAAAATATGACTCATCATGCAAAAAAATTGTATTTTATTTAAGGATAGTGATCATGTGAAGTCATTTATCATCACATAGGTGTTGGGCTCCTTTTTAAATCATAATTGTAACTGAAATCACCCATACAGTACTGACCATAAGTTAACATACCCTTGAATGTTTGACCTTGTTATATAGGCATAAGGAGACACATTCAGGTTTAAATGTCTATTAAGGGTTCCAAACCTGAGGCTTTTTAAATTATAACTAGTTTCTGTGTATAGTCAATGAGTTTGTTAGCTCCTGAGTGGATGTACTGATCTGGCTAGACACTGAGCCATGAGGAGCAAAAAAGAGCTGTCTAAGGACCTGCATAAAAAGGTAGTTTAACTTTTCAAAGATGGGAAAGGATAGTAAAATGATATGCAAAAACTTGAAAATGCCAGTCAGTACTGTTCATTCCATGATTAAGAGGTGGAAAATTAGGGGATATGTTGATACCAAGCCAAGGTCAGGTAGACCAAGAAAGATTTCAGCCCAAACTGCCAGGAGTATTGTTCATGACAAAGAAAAATCCACAAGCTACCTCAAGAAATACAGGATGCTGGGGGTGTGTGAGCTCTAAAGGCACAGAGAATCTAATGCAAATTGATAGCAAGATGAATGCAGTATGCCATCAGAAAATACTGGCAGACAATTTGCATTCTTCAGCATGAAAACTGCACATGGGACACTCTTGGACTTTCCAGCATGACAATGATCCAAAGCACAAGGCCAAGTTGACCCTCCAGCGGTTACAGAAGAGAAAAGTAAAGGTTCTGGAGTGGCCATCACAGTCTCCTGACCTCAATATCATCAAGCCGCTTTGGGGAGATCTCAAACGTGCAGCTCATGCAAGATGACCAAAGAATTTGCAGGAGCTGAAGGCATTTTGCGAGGAAGAATGGGCAGCGATACCACCTGAGAGAATTAGGGGCCTCATTGACAACTATCACAAAAGACTGAATGCTGTTATTGATGCTAAAGGGGGCAAGACACAGTGTTTATTAATAACTGAGTGTATGCACACTTTTGAACAGGGTTCATTTCATCCTCCTGGGCCATTTCACAGTAATCGCGACATGGGTTTTGTAAAAAAAAAAAAAAAAAAAAAAAAAAAAGTTCATTCTGCTGTGTGACAACTATGAAAACATTTTCTTGAATACCTTAACCTCCTGAAAATGTAAATATTACAGCTCTCACAAAATGTTTTCATATATTAAGTAATTAATATGAAATTTTGCCAAATTAGCGTTGCGTACGGGACATTTGTTTTTTTTATGTTGTGGCTCTGTCAATTTTTGGTCTATTGACTTCATATTTGGGTAGGTTATAGCCTATTACAAGACAAATGTTGTTACATAACCAAAATGTGATTTATTATTGGCATGTCTTGAAAAAATTGGACAAAAAAAACAGATTTCACTAAATTTCACAAAAAGACAACAGAAAGTTTTAATTTCTTCAAAACTAACAAGAACATAGGTCTTCTACACAATTTGGTCTTATTAGAGATAGAGACAGATAAGAGTAAACTGAATTAAAGAAAAAAAAAGTTAGCATGTCCAAAAAAAAAAAAAAAAAAAAAAAAAAATTAATTTTGTCCCGTACCCAACGAAAATGTTGCATACACGGGACAATATATTTTGAGAGTGAAACTGAACTGGTATCCTCAGATATCTAAATTGTTTTACACAGTGAATGCAACAGAGGTTGTACAGGTTCATTTTTACTTGAAGTTTTGAAGAAACAAAAGACAATAGGTGCCCTTGACCAGACTAACAATGCTCACTTGCAGTGCTCAGCAAGCATTCATGTTTCACCTGCCAAGAATCATTCAGCTTCAACAACTTTATGTCATGTGCTATTTGCTTAGCTGCTGTGCTTTGGAGACATTGTTTCATTAATTACAATGACTAATTAAGACACAATCAGCCCACGTTCAAGTGATCAGCAAGCAACTGTTGGCATAACTCATGCCTAGAATCGCTCAGTTCAGTGACAAACTAAGTGTTGCTTAGTTGCTTGGCTTCAAAGGCCAATTGTTTGGTTGATTGACATTTTCTATCATTTATCGCATTACACACAAACATTCCAATCATGTTTTCATTCTTCTCATTTTCCAATATTTTCATTGTTCCAATCATTTAGTAATCAGTATTTTCTATTATTATGATACTTTATTTTCATGTTTAACTCCGTTTGACATCATCATGGTTAAGATCAAATCTGTAGGTAAGCGGTAAGATCATTCTGTGGGTGCTTTTATTGAATATTCATAATCAATCAATAATTTTTGGTATTGATCACTCATTAAAATATGTATATGTTCTATGATCACATGACATTTGTTAGTCATTTTTACATGAATTTCAGTGAGACTACCCTGGCAATGATGCTTTTGTGGCAACTAGATTGCAGTGTGACAAATCTGTCCCATACGCAATGTTTTTGTATGTCCCGTATGCAACACAGTCTTAATGACCTCACTCCCTAATTAGGGGTCAGTTTAAAATCCTGTTTGGCCAAAATGTAGAGCAACTATCTGGCTGATACCTAAGTGAGTATCAATTTGATAGCTTCTTTCCTTGAATAGGATTCTTCAAATTCCCAAAAGTTCCAGAAATCCATGTCGCAGAGTGTCCCGTATGCAACGCTAATACAAAACCCAAAACCAGTGAAGTTGGCACGTTATGTAAATCGTAGATAAAAACAGAATACAATGATTTGCAAATCCTTTTCAACTTATATTCAATTGAATACACTGCAAAGACAAGATGTTTAATGTTCAAACTGAGAAACTTTTTTTTTTTTGCAAATAATCATTAACTTAGAATTTAAAGGCAGCAACACATTGCAAAAAAAGTTGGCACAGGGGCCTTTTTACCACTGTGTTACATCACCTTTCCTTTTAACGACACTCAGTAAACGTTTGGGAACTGAGGAGACCAATTTTTGAAGCTTTTCAGGTGGAACTCTTTCCCATTCTTGCTTGATGTACAGCTTAAGTTGTTCAACAGTCCGGGGTCTCCGTTGTCGTATTTTACGCTTCATAATCGCCACACATTTTCAATGGGAGACAGGTCTGGACTACAGGCAGGCCAGTCTAGTACCCGCACTCTTTTACTACGGAGCCATGCTGTTGTAACACGTGCAGAATGTGGCTTGGCATTGTCTTGCTGAAATAAGCAGGGGCGTCCATGAAAAAAGCGTTGCTTGGATGGCAACATATGTTGCTCCAAAACCTGTACGTACCTTTCAGCATTAATGGTGCCTTCACATATGTGTAAGTTGCCCATGCCTTGGGCACTAATACACCCCCATACCATCACAGATGCTGGCTTTTGAACTTTGCGCCTATAACAGTCCGGATGGTTCTTTTCCTCTTTGGTCCGGAGGACCACGACGTCCACAGTTTCCAAAAACAATTTGAAATGTGGACTCGTCAGACCACAGAACACTTTTCCACTTTGCATCAGTCCATCTTAGATGAGCTTGGGCCCAGCGAAGCGGGCGGCGTTTCTGGGTGCTGTTGATAAATGGCTTTAAGCTTTGCATTGTAGAGTTTTAACTTGCACTTGCAGATGTAGCGACGAACTGTAGTTACTGACAGTGGTTTTCTGAAGTGTTCCTGAGCCCATGTGGTGATGTCCTTTACACACTGATGTCGGTTTTTGATGCAGTACCGCCTGAGGGATCGAAGGTCACGGGCATTCAATGTTGGTTTTCGGCCTTGTAAACTACGTGCAGTGATTTCTCCAGATTCTCTGAACCTTTTGACGATATTACGGACCGTAGATGATGAAATCCCTAAATTTCTTGCAAAAGCTTCGTTGAGGAATGTTGTTTTTAAACTGTTCGACAATCAGCTCACGCATTTGTTCACTAAGTGGTGACCCTCGCCCCATCCTTGTTTGTGAATGACTGAGCATTTCAGGGAAGCTGCTTTTATACCCAATCATAGCACCCACCTGTTCCCAATTAGCCCGTTCACCTGTGGGATGTTCCAAATAAGTGTTTGATGAGCATTCCTCAACTCTCTCAGTCTTTTTTGCCACTTGTGCCAGCTTTTTTGAAACATGTTGCAGGCATCAAATTCCAAATGAGCTAATATTTGCAAAAAATTACAAAGTTTACCTGTTCAAACATTAAGTAACTTGTCTTTGCAGTGTATTCAATTGAATATAGGTTGAAAAGGATTTGCAAATCATTGTATTCTGTTTTTATTTACGATTTACACAACGTGCCAACTTCACTGGTTTTGGGTTTTGTACTTTTAGGTAATTAGCCTAATTCAACAGGAGAATTCAAAAATATTATTACCTACTAGGTATAGGTTCCATAGGCCTACTCGAGTAACAGAAAATTTTTGTTCTCATATCTGTTGGTATTCCACAGCAACTCTGGAAAGTCTGTTATTGTCCCGTACTCAACGATTTGAATACCGTGAAATGCCGCCGCCTGCCCCCGCCCCCAATTGCCATGTTTTATTTGAAGATTGTGCCATTCTACATGACCTACATTTGGATATGTATCCAATAAAAAATTAAAGAAATGTGTTTGCATGTTTTCTTAAAAAAAAAAAAAAGTTACCTATTTTACAAATTCAGCCAGGGTATGCAAACTTTTGGGCACAACTGTAAGTGAGCCATAAAAATGAATCGCAGTGGGATGGTTTCAAAACCAGACCCTGAGGGTTCCTTGTAACGGCGAGTAATTCACTGTCTGAATCGATTTCATAGTGACCTAAATTTAACCAGTAGGAAAAAGATGCCACTAAATTAGTTCACACTGAAACGCAAGACGATATAAAGGCAGTGCAGGTCGAATAAATCGGATTTACTAAATTTCTGTAAAATATTCCGCGATATCCTGGTCGTAAGAAAGTCTTATGTCTGCCCCTGCCGAGTACGTGTTTCTGCATCATATCTGAAGAGGTGGCTGTGGTATGCGGCATACCATACGAGCGATGACAGGACAGAATCCATTTGACATGAGGTCAGGGGTTAAATGTAAATCTTCAACAGTTCAATAACAGCTTACAGCCACTTCTCCCGTTTTTTTCACGAGTTCGGGTCGTAGGTGATGGTCTCTCCGAGGACATAATGAGTTCGGGATATGGGCAGTTCAACTAAATTTAAACGTCCGCTAGCTTAGCCATTTCTACACAATACCAGCTGCTGCTCAAATAAGAAACCAGCTTAGTCAGCGTACAGTGGTTATGAAATGGGGCAGCAGTTTGATGACTGTCATGACGCTGCAACTATTGTGGTCGGACACTTTGGGGATAGAAAACCCCCAATGACACAACTGGAAGCTGACGGTAGAAAATACTTCGCAAGGTCGAGAAATAACACTGCTAAACAGTGGATATGACTCGTATATGATGAAAGAGATTACATTACACTGTACAAGTGTGAGTCACCGTCTTGGGATGATTGGATTGGGCAAATCAGCTTTACTTAACATAGGTCTCTCTCGCTCTCTCATTATATATATATATATATATATATATAAAATAAACGAACTGTGCTTCGGTACCGGTGTCACAGTTGTCACCCATGTAACTTTATTCGTGCAAGCTATAGGCTAATAGTGTTAGCGAAGTGTGGGTAGCCAGCTAAATTAAACAGCCCATAAAACTGGCTAGGTAATGTTCGCTTACCAAAAAACTTACCAAACAACATGAAGAGAAAAACGCATACCAGGGTAGCCACGATGACCAACACCGTGAGTCCAACGCTTTGCCACATATTGATGTTTTTTTATGCCAGCGAATGGTGCTTAAGTTACCGACTCTCTTTGGTCTTCAGCCGATTGCCCATTGAAGAGTTCGACAGTGAGTGCACAGGTCAATTTAGAAGCTGGTACTTAAACGTAGACTCAAAAATGCACCTTCGCCGACACAAGCCGCTAGCTAGTAACTCCTCCAGCTAGCCAGACCAGAAAAACAAACTCCAGCCCGCTGCTCCCACGCAGCAAATTTGACGACGGCTGTATTACCACAGCCAAAACAGCAGGACGTATTACAAATGCACGTGTCATCAGGGAGTCTAGAGATCTTTCATCTCGTTTCAAGGCTACATTTCTGCCAAAAACACACAATCAAAAGACAGCTTTGCCACGGGAACCGAATTCTTCTTCTTTTTGACTTCAGTGGAAACGTAACGTTGTAAAGCTTGTCACTGCCACCTACTGGATATCAGAATTTATACTCCGTCCACGTGACAGGCTGAAGTACTATCTTCTCGTGTAATGATATGCCGCATCAGACTGAAATGACAGGTCTGATCTTCATGACGGTCTGTCTGTTACAGGATTATTATCTAAGAATAAGTTACATCATCGTCAGCCAGACTCTGACGTTTGTTGTTGATTCTAAAAAAGTGAGTTGGTTGTAACACATGACTGCCCCCTACGGGTCATTTGTAACATACCTGGGAAATCAAGGATTAATAAATACCTGAGTACTTACTGAAATTAAGACCAACCTCATAGCCAGAGATTGAAAGTAGGACTGCAGGGCCAAAGTGAACTCAGGGCTGCAAAGAGATCGGTCAATGTTGAAATGAATTTGACAAAAAATATAATGCCTTATCACGGCGTATCTACTGAGCATACTCTCATGCTATTTTCACAAAATTAATTACATCTGTCAATCAACTGAATCAAAATGTTTCATGGACAAATAAAAGACACTACAGCAAAAAGGGAACATGGTTACAAACAACATAGATAGTGGACTGAAAATAATATATTTTGACTGCTTAAATAACACTATGTAACACAAATTTTGTTCCTGGATAGTGTGTGTTATTCCTTTATTGCTTATGTTGTTAAGAATAGACAATGCCTAATATTCCATTAAAACTTTGCTTTTGGGACCTGGATAATGAAATTTAGGAATTTGCCTATTTTCTATGTAAAAATGGGCAAATGTGCACATTTTCATTTACAAAAGGTCTGAATAAAACAAAATAAAATAAAATTTTATTAAATTTGTATAAAATCAAATCTTACTATTCAAGCGGGCAGAAATTGTCTGTCTTACTTTCTAGGGTTTATTTGCAGTGCACCAAAGTAAAATGAGGTGCCCAGAGTTTGTCTTGATCCCTAAAAAGCATGGCAAAATATACTTTGTAGGCTTCATACATTTTAGCAGATGCTGCTCAGAGAACTTTTTTTTTCTTGTTTTGATAAATTGAAACATACATTGCACAATGCATCTGGAGAATGCTTGCAGCTTCTTGATGCCATCTCTGAAAAATTCAGACATGTCTCTGTGTTCACTTAGGCAGCTAGAACTAAACTGAGGTGGTGAGTGGTGGGCTACTGTATATATATTACTATGGAAAGACCTAGAAAATTTTAAAAGGTTCTTGAAAAACTTGGAAACTCTACAACATCCTGGAAAATTACAGCATTCTAGAAAGCTCTTAAAGATTCTTGTAAGCTCCAGAAAATTTCTATTAGCAAGTCAGTGCTTTACCTTTAATGTTCTGGAAAATTGGATAAATTTGAAAATTTCATTTCCCATCTCACAAAACCAAAGTTTAAGGAGGAAAATTGGTCTTTTCCATTTACTTTAGGTATAAGCAATTGGGAAATAACAGGAACAAAAAAAAAAGTCTGAATTTGTTGCGTAATGTAATTAATTGAAAATGAATTGGCTATTGGCCTAAATTTTACATATTTATTCGTTTGTTAACTCCCTATTACATTTCTGGAGTTCTGGAAACAGTTTTTGCTATAATTGAAACAAACCTGTTGGTCACCAATTAGGTGACAGAGAAAATCTATAAAATTACAGTCAGCTGTACATTAAATACAGCTTTATTCCTCTACTGCCCAAGTTCAGAAATGTACGCAATGCATAACACAAAGAATTGTTATTCCGACTCAAGAACATTACGCTGGACCAACAGCTTTTATTGCAGGTGCCCTCCTGCTCTCCTCCTCCACCAAAAATATAACAATGCTTTCATTTTACAGTGCCTCACAGAGGAAAATTCTCCAGGTGGACAAAATAACAACAACATTTGACAAAAGAGCCCACCACTTAAGTCTGAATAATGTACCTATCTGTTCCTATACCCCCTAAATCAAAAGAAACTCATTACTTATGTATTGTATTCCTAAAAACAAATTTTAAGAATGTGCTTTGAATCATATAACTTCTTTTTGAAAAAAAAAAAAAAAGTTGAAACAGGCCATCATTTTTCCGCATGTAGTAAGATACACCATTTCTGGCAAGATATTAACCGCTAGTTACAACCTGCAACTCCGTTTTTTCATATCCTTGTTTCCAAAGGTAATGTCTCATTTGGAATCATTCTGCTGTAATTTAGTTAGTTGTATGTTTAGCTAATATTTTTATTCATAAAGCTAAATAATGGCCCCAAAAATTCGTCATTCAATTAATTCAAATTATATTTTAAACCCCAAAATTCAAATCAAGCAGCTGAAAAACTAAGCAACATACGATTCCTGTGAAAGATCTGAATAAGATCAGAATAGTGCTTGATATCCCAAAGTAATAGAAAACATTTCTCTTTTATGCATACATCTGTTTTTCTAAGTATTTATAATGAAGTTACCGTGATGTGTGGGCAGGCCTACGGTTGACTCATCGATTGTATGGGTTAGTTTTATTAAACTGTATTGTTAATGTCCGCTTTGTAATTGGTCGTTATAGGTGCGTAGCAACCAGCTAGTTAACAATTGGTTAGGTAAATGGCCTAGTAATCATCCGTCTTTCTGATTGGTTGTTAATGTGACCTAGTAACGAGACGCTGTAACTAGTTAGCTAGCCAACTACTAGCTTACTGTCGGACAGTTAGCTTGCTTGCTTGTTATTGGCCGCTTAAAAAAAGTTAAGTGTTTAGATCCGTAACTGCGCAGTAGTTGATTGGTTTCTTATATAGACTGTGAAGATGTCACTGAGGACGCTACCATTGCTAGTTATTAATCTTGGCGGAGAAATGCTGTATATCCTGGATCAGCGCCTTCAAGCCCAGAATGTACCCGTCGATAAAGCCAAAAAAGGTAGCCGAAAACTTAAAATATTTAAACAGCGTTCTGGCTAGTTTGATCATACGACGTGATTAAAATCGTTGTTAGGTATCTCCGTTAGTTTAACTTCACGCTTACATAGCTACGCTATCATTTGGGATAAAGTTGAACTTGCTGTGTGGTGAAGATGTACATCTGATTACATGTAATCGTTCATCGTTGTTTAGTACGATTATGAGGCTGCGAAGGATACTTTTACTAAAATTGAGCTCTAAAGATATTGCATTTCAGTTACTCTAATCATGATGACTAGAGCTCTCACTATTTTTGGTTCGCCAGTTTCACCGTGCGCACCTGGTCAAATGGTAACCTTTGCTGAAATGTATTAACACAAAGTGGGGATGTCAGTCAAGATCGCGGGTGTTCGTGAGCGTTAGTTTCTGTGAGGAGTTGCTGGTATATCTAATGTCACATGGACATAATTTTCTATGCACTTTTACTGAATGAATTTTGCCATACACGTCACTTGTTGACCGTAACATGCTGTGACCTGCCGTATTATTTCACATTTTTGGCAGCCGTCAGTATTGTTTGTGCTGAGGAACTTGCACTCAAGCACGAATATGATTCTTATTACTGTAAAATGAAAGCAAGACATTGTAATACTTTCTATGCCAAGCAATTTGTTGCATCACTTTGAGTAACTTTTGCGTCACCTTTACAGAACAACCTCTAACAAGGTAGGCATTAATTTGGAATAAGGGGCTGATTTGAACTGAGAAAGTTGTCGTGTTGAATGAATATGACAGATGGATATCCCCAAAGTCACAGCACATTAATGACACGCTAACCTTCTTACCGTGGGTTTCATCGAAATTTTTTCTTAGAGGAATGTTGTTAGCCACACATAATATTTATTATTATTATTTATTTATTTTATTTATTTATTTTTTTTGTATCATGACTTATTCAGTACTCCAACATTTATGCGACTGTGCACTGAACAATGATTTCATTTTTTTATTTTTTTGGTGCACCTTTTCCAAATGTTTTTTTTTTTTTCAGATTCGTTTGAGTGTCTGGCTGTGTACAATTTCTTATTTCCTGGGCAAAAACGGCATTTTACAACGGTGTTTTTGCCTTTTTTCTTTCATGAAATTAAGGAGCATGTTTCCTCTCAGAGAACAAACCAACATCTTCATTTTCTCTGACATGATAACAGGGAGTAATGCTGCTTTGTGGTATTACCTTTCCTGGTGTACATCTGGCTGTGTGCCAAAATTTATTTAATGAATGAAAAAAAAAAGTTACTGGAGGTAGAGTAATATATTACTTAGGGTGGTATCTGTAATAATTTTACCCAAATTTGCACAGTAAATTGTTAAATGACTTGGTTACTCGCGCAAGTAATAATATTAATGTAGAAAAGTTACTTAAGTATACATTATCCCCAATACTGGATATTGTTCTGTCTTTTATGAATGCATTGTTTTTGCAACTGCATCATTGTAGCTGATTGGACTGTGGAGGACAGGAAGAGAGGTAATTGATTAATGATGTAGTTTAGGCTACTGTAGTGACATAATTGATTCCCATCCTTTGTAGTTCCTCCTATAATATGATTATGGACAATTTCACAATACCAAACTCACCCATGCCATGGGAATTTGATCCTGCAAAGGTGCAATTCATGTGTTGTTCCACACTTTATTTGTTTTTTAGTTGTACAGTGTAGCTATCTGGCTGGTAACAGTTCCCCTCATTAGGTAAAATGATGCATATGGTTTCTGGCATTGTATACTTCCGTGTATTTTTGACTACACAGCAGCCTGCAGAAACGTTGTTAGTTTACAGTATTACATATTTTACGGGGGCTGCACAAAACAGTGGTCCATGACTCTGCCACTGTTCAGTTCCTTACTCATTTTGAATCCTTATGTGATTAGAATATTCTGGACAGAATGTTCTCATGCTGATATTACCATCACTACCAGTAACTGAAAACTACGAAGTTCAAGAACATTCTAGATCCTGAAGAAACATAATAATAATAATAATAATAATAATAATAATAATAATAATAAAAAACCTCATCAAAGCTGCTACTGCTGTTTGTCAGGCAATTGGCTTCATGTTTTTGGCCTGTATGTATGGGGATGAGGCTGTGGGTAGCCAATGCAGCAAACTTGTATCTGCTTTTCTTTTTCTTTTGTATCTCACATTGCATGCTGTTCTTTTATGCAAGTCATGTTTTTGTTGCTGGCAGCCTTGCCATTCTCCCTCTGTGTTTCAACACCATGAGAAAGCCTCCATCTCCCTGACTGTTTCATTTGTAATCTCCCTCTTTCCTGTAGTCATGAATGACATCATCACCACCATGTTCAACAGGAAGTTTCTGGATGAGCTGCTGAGGCCTCAGGAGGTTTACTCAAACAAAGCTCTGAGGGCGCTGTTCGAGCGCCTGGCCCACTCCTCTATCATGAGGCTGAATCCTGCCAGCATGGACAAGGTGAGAGGGGATGCTCTGAATGTTCATGTGTGGGGACACTGTTACTGTTACCAGCAATGAGACTGTCTGCCTGTCATTCTGCTGCAACAGAGGACACATACACTCCTGAGCAAATAAAATGGGTCGAGCCCAAAATGGCTAAGTATGAGGCTTTTAACCCCTTAAACTCAGATTTTTCACTCAAGTTTTCCCTTAAAGTATGTATGACATCTAACTTTTTTCCAGGTGGTTGACTCTTTGTTATGGACAGTGCTTAACACATTTATTAGACCACCTGTCATAAAAAAAAATGAGAAAACACAAATATTTAAGAAATTTTTTAAAAACTTGTTTAAAACTAAAAATTATTTTGTTATTTCTTTGGCAGATGATGAACTGAAACCACTAAATAGTCCATATTCACACATAAAAGCCAAAAAAAAAAAACTGTATTATGTTTGGCCTCCTTTGGCCTTGATAGCAGCTTGCATTCTTGCATTCAACCACTAAAACAAATTTTTATCTTCAGGAATGCAAGAAAATAACTTATTCGGCATCTTAATAAAAAAAAATAATGTGTTTAAGTATTTTTTTCTGCTTTTTTGTAAAACAGTACATTTGAAAATTCATCGATAACAACAATAATTTTAGCGTTAAAAATATAATTTCAGTTAAAGAGCTTGCGCATACTGGAGGATTAACCATTACAGAAACATAAAAATTATTTTGGTAATTACCAACACTGTTAATTTAGGGCAGCTGTGGCATAAACCTTACATTGGGTGGTGGTCTAATAAATTTGTTAAGCACTGTATAAAGAACATTCTGATATTAAAACATAAGATTAAATTGAACCCATTTTTTGCATTCTAATATCCTGCGACTTTGACTTAAAATTTGTCGCAAGGATGCACGTCACATGATTTCCTCTGGTGAAGTCAGTTGATTTGACTCTCAACAAAACATGGCAGAAAGCAGAAGGAAGGCAGTGAAGGAAGGAGGCCGATATTGTGTGGCGGGAGCACCAAACAACCAGAGCTCAAGCATATCAACGCGCGTGTTTCCCTCAGATCCCAACATCTGGGCAAAATGGATCAAATTTGTGCAGCAGCACCGCGTTGATTTTGGCGAGTAAATGTAAGTGAAATGACTCAAAGCTGAACCATGCTGAGACTGCGATCAATTACACTGATGAAACGAGTCTGGCATTCTAGAGTCAAGGGCAGCTTTAGAGGGAAAAGTGTATTTCTGGCGGCAGAGAGTAAAAAAAAATTATATGTATATTTTTTGTCATTTCTAAAAAGGTTTCTATTTATTGCATATTTCAAACAACCAGAAACGGGAAGAAAAAAATCTGTGACATACACACTTTAAGTAGGTTCAAAGTTGAAAAAGCTTTTTTTTTTTTTTCATATTGTAGGACAATGTCACATACATGTTCTGCATCTGCTAGGTTGGAGCGCTTTACTGTTGCTACATCAAATTTATATTAAAAGAAACATTCGAACCCAGAATGCCATGTTTTTATGACCACAGCGTTACATCAAATGGAAAATATATTGATCCAGTACACCATTTTATACAAATTTCTGTGTAATTCAGCTGGACATATTTGGGATCACTTGAAACTCTTGGATCTCCACCGGAATTTAAAATAGGTATGAAGTACCACAGGTTTGAATACAGTAGCTGCATTTGACGGACCTACATATCGGGCCGTAGGTTATATGGGGTTAATGGTCTCAACAACAAATCACTGGTCCGGAAGTTGGGGGGAATAGCACAAATTGTGGCACAGAATGTCTCAGGAGTGCATTTGTTTAATCTTTACTCATTTTCAGACCAATGATTGGTTGTTAAGACTATTAAAAGCTTAATATTTTGCCATTTTGGGCTTGGCCCATTTTTTTTTTTACATTTGAGTATTGATGGAACACAAAATCATGGAGCGGTGGCCATCTTGGGACATTAAATCTGCTTTGCATGGCCTCTCCGGGCTCTTTTTCTTGTCTCAAAGCTCTATGATCTGATGGTCATGGCCTTCAAATACCAAGTCCTGCTGTGCCCACGGCCACGAGACCTGCTGCTGGTGACCTTCAACCACCTGGACACGGTGAAGAATTTTGTGAGAGACGTCCCTGGCATCTTCAACCAGGTGGAGGAGACACAGAGGCTGCTGATTGAGGTGGGGCTTACCACTGGGACAGAAAGTCCCTGCAGGGGTGAATCACAGTGAGTTGCTGTCCTGACAGTATTATGCGGGACAAGGTAGATCTTGCATTTATGCTTTGATGTTGGTGTTGCTGTACAATTTTTTTGCTGTTCTGTAAGTACCGCTTTAAGGTCTCACATAACACGAGCAGCACATTATTGGGTCAACCTCACGTTGACGTCATTACTGTGCCGTGGACTGTACTCTACTGCTTTTCTTGTTATCTGTGCTTGTCAGTTTTGTTTGGATTTTCCTTTGGTCACGCGCATTCCTTTTTATAAGTTTCTTTTAACCACAAATTTCGAGTAATCTTTTCACAAGGAATTATGAAAAATAAAAAAAACGTGTTATCAGGCACAGCATACCCTGCCTGAGGGAAACGTTTTTGACGTTTTAACAATTTTCGGTTTCTTGGCGACCTTGACCATAACCTCCACCCAGTAAGGTCCAAAATTTAATGAGGTGATCTCTGGACAATTGCACACCTTTCCTGAAAATTTAGGGTAATTTTGTACAACCTTTTTTGCAATAAACTGCTGACAGTTGCACCGACACACAAACAAATACCACCGAAAACGGCACCCCTCCCCCTTTGGATGGGGATATAATTCAAAAAAACTTACTCCGCACATGGTTGAATTCATTAATCTCTTTTCCTCCATAGATGTACGTGCCGCTGTTAGCAGGAGAGCTTCAGCTGATCAGACAAACGCTGCTTCTCTTCCTGCAGGACCTGCATATCAGGGTAAGAGTGCACTATAAACCAATAAAATCTCTTAATCGGACTTTACAATCAACACAGCAACTCAAAACTGAGGCATTTTATGCAAAACTATTCCTTGTCAGGTGTCCCTTTTCCTCAAGGACAAAGTGCAGAACTCCAACGGTCGCTTTGCCCTCCCTGCCGCAGGGCCGGTTCCCTGTGGGACTGAGGTTCCTGGCTTAATCAGGTACTCTAGGGGCCTGACTGGCTAAGACCCATTGGGTCGATCATTTATGCATCACGCATGCTGAAAAAATACTCAGACAAACGGCACGCTCAGGTTTCCTAGCGCTAGATATCTTTGGAAAGTTCAATACTACTATTTCTTACCTTCATGAAGGAACATTTATCCAATTAGAGTCACCTTGTTGAAACTGGGTGATGAACAATTTCCAGGGTGGGCGTAAGGATTAGGAAAGAAAGGAGCGGAAAAATTGGCAATTGGAATTGGTCCATTATAAAGGTCCCATTTTTCTCTGTCTGACCTGTGACCTCTCACCCCTGTCCCAGGGTATTTGGTGCTGGGGGTAGGGAGGTGAAGCGGACTGGATTTCCGGCTGTTGGAAGCTACTCCAGTGCGGTACGCGAGGGCTCCTTTGACATGTTCGGAGACAGAGTAACGACGCTGGGCACAAACATGTACGTGTAGCGTCCAGATTTACATGGCCTTTACTCAGAATCTGGAGATGGATCTACCCTAAATCTAATATTCCACTTAACCATTCAATGCATCCTGCTATGTAGGTACTGCGTTAGCCGGCCAGTGGAGACACACCTCTCAGCAAAGTCGAAGGGCTCCTCCCAACAAGCCGAGGTAGGATTGGGGTTTGTATGTCTGAGTTAATAGTGCATAATAATACTCGGTACTGTGCAAAAGTTTTAGGCACCCTCGATTTTTTTTTTTTTTTTTTTTAAATTTAGTTAAATTTGGTCATGAATGTTCATTTTTCATTTTCCTCGTTAATACAAAGTTGAGACACCAAATGTTAATTAAAAAAAAAAAAAAACAAACATCCAAAAAATATTTTTATTTCACGAAACACAGTCTATACAGATAATATAGCCTTGACAGAGCCCTGATCTCAGCATCATCAAGGCTGTCTGAGATTGCTTGGAGAGACGGACAAGAGTGAGACTATGAGTCTGCAGAGGAACAGTGGCAAGTTCTCCAATATACTTGGAACAACCAAACAGCCAATTATCTTATGAAACTACAAAATTGCAGCACGATGTCCCTAATTTTTAGGCAAAGGGTAGTCAAAGCAAATATGGATTTGCTTTAGTTTTGAACAGTTCACAGATTTTTACAGTATGTATTTTCAAAATTCAGAAACTTTTCTTTAAATGAATTTTTGAAGCACCTTTGCCTCACAGAATTGTTTTAAATATTCCTAAAACTTATGCGCAGTACTGTACATGTAATTACATGAATATGTTCTTGCATGTGTGGGTTTATGTATTTACGATGAATAGCCATGTCCTGAACTATAGATTTTATTTTCAAGTCAAAGGGTATTGATGGAACGGAGCGCACTGAGTAAGCGCTTACGATGTCATGACGGAAGACGGAATCCAGTTCTCTTTTGTGTCCTGTCTGTCCCTCACCAGACAAATTTAGCGCCCAACCCCCTGGCTAAAGAGGAGCTCAACCTGCTGTCCAGACTGATGGGGCATTTGGACGTTCAGAGCCCCGCCCACTCCAGTTTCAGGTTCAGGGTCAACCTATTTTCCACAGACGAGGAGGAAAAGTGAGTCCTTCGTCAGCCACCATTTTCTTTCTGTCTGTGAGAGAGTTTGGGTGTCCATATGAGCTACGTTTTACTGTGAACTGGTTTGCCTTCTCTGTGGGTCTCACTGTACTCACACTTCATATCGGGGGAGGGGTTTTTTAGAGACCACGCATTTACCGTGTGACTATGTTACTCTTTATTTTCTCTGCAGGGAGGCCTTCTTGTCTAGACCTGATGAGCTGTCCTATCAAGTTGTGAATATCCACGCAATACAGGTAGGACATATGAGGGTTTCTCCATTAAATGGCTCCTGTTGTTCAACATTAATGTTGTTACTGATAGTCCACGTAGATGAGGAACAAAAAATTTGTCAGATATGAGGTTCTCATGCACAGACTGACGTTCTCCAAGTCCTTTGCTCATATAATTAGCGAATAACAAACTTTGGGATGTTATGATTGCATAAAACCCAACATCTGTACCTGAATGTTCTTAATTACTGTGCATTAAGTGATTACTGTGTATAAGAATTAACTGTTGAGGATACTACTCCAATTTTCTTTCGGTGCAGGTCCTGTCAGCTTGTCAGGTTATTATAGATTGATGTTTGTAGTTTGGTTGTGTTGCTTGAAATAACGATATTCTGCTGCTGTGAGACCTGGACAGTGGTAGCTGGGACATGATATGGGAGCTCTTGCATCAGTTCTATTGATTTGTCTGTGACATATGCTGTTAATTGGCCAATTAAATTTATTTCTTCAGGACCAGCAGTCCAATGAGGAACTGGCTCGGATCATGGGAGAGTTCTCAAAGGAGGCGGAGCCCACGCAGCACCCCAGCAGTAAAGGGGAGGAGCTTCTAGCCATGATGGATGGGCTATGATGGACGAAGCTTTGGCTCACAGCTTCACAATTTTCTTATGTCTATGCAACAAACTTCATCGCAGTATGCTGTATTCACCCTGCTGCCGCTATGCTGCAGCCCTATTAGCACATTCATTTGAATCGATAAATGAATATGTATGAATATCAATGAAATGAATATCAATGTGTAGCACCTACACTCACTGAGTACTTCATTGGACACACCAAGCCTATATACTGGGTTAGGCCTCTCTTTGCGCTCCGGACAGGCTTGGTTCTTTGTGGCATGGGTCTCGCAATGTATGAAGCATGCGGCAGAGATTCTAGTCATTGTTGACATAAATTCTGTAGATTTATCAGCTGCACTTTCATGTTGTGAATCTCTAGGTCTACCACATCCCTAAGGTGCTCTACTGGATTCGGATCTGGCAATTGGGGAGGCCACTGAAGTAGACTGAACTCATTTTCATGCTTATTAAGGGGAGGAGAAACCTTTTGGAAAAAAATTGTCATTTTTGGATAGAAATCATTCATACTTGGTGTATTGACAGTATATGACCGGAAATACACAAAATATGAATTTGACCTAATTTGCATAATTAGGTCATGTGATTTAAGGTGGCCGCCACCCCGATTTCACCATTATTTCTTTGCCTTATATCTCAGGACTGAAGCAAGATATTTGAATCAGGTTTTTTTTTAATTAGATTTAGTTATGTTTACACCTTCTTCTGAACTAGAATAAAGCATTTACACATAATACTAGAGATTTAGTGGGGTAAAAGAGGATTTTGCCATTTTTCGCCCCCTCGATATGAAATATAAATCACCATAACTCACAGACCCAAAGTGCTAAACCAAAACTTTTAGTTCAGTAAACTTCCTGATATGTACACAGACTTCTGTAAAAATTTCATGAGAAAAGCTCCACAAATAAGTGAGATATAGTAAATGATAGCAATCAGGGCAAAAATCAGGTTTTGAGAAAATCCAGGTTAAAGTCAAAGTACACCTACAAATCATTGTAACAGTCAACTTAGAACATTAAAATGCCCCTGAAGCATAAACTTCTCCCTCCTGCTCCCTCTGATTGATTGTCCTGTTCTTGAGCAGATAGAAGTGATTTTTGGGTTTCTCCTCCCCTTAAACCAGTTTGAGATGTCTTTTACTTTGAGACATGGTTCTCTATTGTGCAGGACAGATGGGTGATTTGTGCCCATGAAGTCATTGACATGGTCAGCAACAATGCTCATATACTGATTGCATTCGAATTTTGATTAATAGGAAGTGGCCCAAAGTGTGCGAAGGAAACATTTCCTGCACCATTACACCACCACCACTACCAGCCTGAGCAGTTGACACAAGGTTGGAGGGTCCATGGATTCATGCTGTATATGTCCAAGTCCGACCCAACCTGACCCTACCTCCCCGTGTGGCGGCAGAAATCGAGATTTGTCAGGACAGGTTTCGACAGCTGGGCGCTTTTGGTAAACTTGTGCCCACTGCAGCCCCAGAGGTCTGTTCCTGGATCACCGGAATTGAACCCGAAGTGGTCACCTCTTGCGGAGTCCCATCCACCTCCAGTTTTCACGCGCTGAGCATTCTGAGATGATTTACTGCTTACTTTTGTTTTAAAGCCTGGCTTTTGGAGTTACTGTAACCTTTCTGTGAAATCAAAGCCATTCTCCTTTTACTACTCTCATCAACTAGGCGTCTGTCTGCAGAGGTACTACTGACTGGATCTTTTTTTGCTTTTTGCACCATTCTGTGTAACGTCTAAGGATTGCTTGCATGAAAATCCCAGGAGATCAGCATTTTCAGAAGTACTTAAACCAGCCTGTCTGGCACTGAAGTCCATGCCACGGTCAAAGTCACTGTGATCGCATTTTTTATCCCAGATTCTGGTATTTGTTTTGAATATTAGCTCCTGGCTAATATAATAAGCTTCTGGCCTCTCTGCATAATCTTATCCATTGCACTGTTGCCTCATGATTGGCTAATTGGATGACTATGAGAATAAACAGGTGTACATGTGTTCCTAATAAAGTGCTCAGTCAGTGTATACGGTATGTATCTATGTATTGACAGAGAAATGTCCTGCTGCTTGTACTAAATTTCAGATGCTATACTGTCATATCAGACTATTATTTATTTTTTAACAAAACCTTTGAAAGAATTTTTGCTAGGACAGTGATTCATCGTAACTTATATTACATGATTTGTATCATGATGCATTGTATAAATACTCTACCCTGGTTGATGACCCACTGTCTCTTTCTCAGATTTTCCCATTTTCAGTCCCAAATCTACAGTGAAAGATACCTTTAAAGATTAGTGTTTGCACACATTTACTGTGTCGCCTCTTTGCATCTTCTACAGAATGATACAAACGTGCGTGGAATGCGTGAATATAGTTTGAGTCTCCTGTCTAATGACCTGACCGTGAAACTGCATGGCAAGTGTAACAGTTACAATAACTAGAGACCATCTAGGAAATCACCAGCCGTCACAGAAGCGGGCATTGCTTAAATTATAGGTCAGCACACGCCCATCTTCGAACTCAGCCTTCCTTCGTATCACAGTTATTCACCTGTTAAGTATGAAGGGTGCATCTTAAAAGGTTTAGATATTTGCAAGCATTGCCCGCAAGCAGACTGACATGAATATATGCAATTGCAAAAATTACTCAAAACCGCTTTTTGGTAGTTCACAGTAGTTTCACAGTAATTGCGTTGTGGTTTAACCTGGTGACAGATCAAAGGCAAATAATAGGCTATCAGCTTCGCTATCGCGGCTGGTAATCTGAAATTGCAAATTAGAACCAGCACTTCCATATGATTCAAACCGTTTTCCGGAGATTAAAATTATGCTAAGTGCAGTGTACCTTTCTAAGTATTTTAAGACGATTAAGATGCCTCGTCTTTAATATGCGGAAATGAAAGGTGAAACGAACATAATTGTCTCATAAATCCCAGTATCCTGAATTTATCAGGAAGGAACACTAAGGCCGCATTTACACTACTGGTTGCAGTGCAATTCCTATTTTTTGCTTATGTGCCACAGATCGGATATGAATGTACAATTAGGCTATAGACCTAGGTGTGAAAGGTACATGGGAAATTCTCAGCTCCGTTTCGGTCCTCATTCTGACGTGGAAATAAATCGGATTTTAATCGGAAATCCCCTGTCAAATGCGATTCGCGCGTAACTAATTGAAAATGTGATAATCTTATACTTCATCTCTTTATAATGAGCCATAGTTTTACGGGCACAACTGGCATAAACACTCCCTCTCAGATCCCGATCAAAGTTTGCAGCAACACGATCCTCTCAGGCATCCACATATCTCTCGGAGCCGCTCAGGGTTCTTCTCATTCTCCGCGTTAAAATGTGACCAATAGTTCACTGGCCTCGGAGGGCAATTGAATTATTTCCGTTTCGTTTGTGTCAATTGAAAAGGTAGGCATTAGATAACAAAGCGAAGTAGGGACGAATGATCAGCATTTTCCATTCTGTGAAGCATCATAAATCCCAAATGCATTGTTTATGGCACCCGTGTTCATTTCCGAAATAAACAATGTATTCGGGAATGAGGTCCCTTCAACTAGCCTTTCTGAAAATGCAGATAATTCAAACCTGTGTTACCAGGTAATGCTGACCTATTGAAAATAAAGATAAAGTGCCGGCTGGTTGTTGACTTTAATTTCGGCTAACAAATCCTCGTGTACGCATGCCGGTTGTCTAAAGCGTTCAGCAAGTAGACTACGTATCACATATATGGGTCACTTTTAAAAGTAGATGTAAATGCAGATGCAGATCATAAAAATCGGTAATAAGAAAAAAAAAAAAAAAAATCGCACCTGAGCATCAAGACCTGCGCTGTACTGGCCTTCGAGATGTGTATTACAAGTGACATTACGTCATCACTCAGCTACATTAACTTTGCATCGCTAATAGCCTGCCGAGACGACCGATGAGTTGACTTGGGATTTTGGAAGTTGCGGTTGGAACTACCGGAGAGCTGCGAAAACTTGCGTTTAAGGCTTTCTAACCGGGAGTTTTAAAAATGGAGTGCGACGTGGCAGAAAGTAAAAAAAAAGGAAAAAGGGTAGTGGGAATTACAGTGGGGAAGAAGAATATGTTGTGGGAATGAAGGCTGCAGTTATAGGCTGTCGTGCAAATGGTCTTTTTAGTGATATGCACGAAATGGGAAGATTTATAAAAAGTGAAATTGGAGATGTAAAGGCAGTGAGAGCAACACGGGGTGGAACGGTAGTAGTGGATTGTGGAAATAAGAGGCAATATGATAAATTATCGAAAATCACAATGTTTGATTTAACGAGTGTAGTTTGTTTCCCAATGAAAAGAAACACAAACATTAAGGGGCTTATAAGCGGCTGCCATTATCTGTTGAGGCCAGTGATTTTTTGAATGTGGGGGAGTTTGCGAGGTAAGGAGGCTGAAAACTCGAAGGGAAGGAATGGAGAAGGAAAACTTATCCGTTTTATTGGAATTTAAATCTGAGCTACCTGAACGAGTTTTTTTAGATTATGTAAGCTATCGAGTTAGAGAGTACATCAGGGCACCACTTAGATGCTACTGGTGTCAGGAATATGGGCACGTGGCAGCAGTCTGCAGGAGTAAGATACAGAGATGTAGAAGGTGCGGGAAAGAAGGATGTATGGAGGATGACTGTACTATCAAGGAGCAGATAGTGTGTTTTCACTGCGGGGGAAGCCATGAGGTTGGAGCTTTGGAATGTAAAAGAAGGAAAAAGGAACAGGAGGTGGAAAGAATAAGAACGCAGGGGAGAATGTCGTATGCAGAGGCACTTAAGAGGGTGCAGGTGGAAAAAGAAAAGGTGGGGAAAGATCAGGCGAGGGTTCAGGAATTGGAATATCAGATGGGAATTTCATTGGAATGGAAAGAATACACTTTTTGGCGTTTATCGCAATGGTGGTGATTTGTTCTAGAGAGTAGAACAGAGAGAATCAAAATGGTGATTAATGCAGCGCGGGAATTTTTAGGAATTATGGATGTAAAAAGGGAAGAAATTCAAAGGATTTTGGAGAAAGGATTTGGCGGGTCAGGTGATGGGAAAGTGAAGTTTAGGAAAGGGGATTTCGGAAAGGGGGGTCGGATCTATTTGTTTTTTTTTTTTTTTACTCTTGAATTTTCTTGGTTCGTTTAAGTTAATTTTGTATCTGCGGAGGGCAGTAATACGCCTAGTAGCGTCCATTCCGCTAGAAATTTCAAAAGAAGAAGAAGAAGCCTGCCGAGACATTGGTGCAACCAATATCTAGCTCGTTTCTGCAGTTCTAGCACGA
The DNA here is from genome assembly GCA_029692085.1 of Gymnothorax javanicus. Taxonomy (NCBI): domain Eukaryota; kingdom Metazoa; phylum Chordata; class Actinopteri; order Anguilliformes; family Muraenidae; genus Gymnothorax; species Gymnothorax javanicus. The sequence continues at coordinate 115,374,064 of CM056197.1, read as the reverse complement.
GAGAAATTGTTGGAGACGTAAGCTTCTGAGTTTGGACGAGTATTTAAGGTGCGTTTTCTTAAAATGAAAAAGGATGGTTAGTTTTGCTTGGCTAGCGAGCACCCGTTAAGAGTAATGTGTCACCGCACACGGAATATCCATGTCTTGGAACTAATGTTAGCAACCTACCTCGCGCTCATAGGGTTGACTTGCTTGATTACAGCACTAATCTGTTCACCGTTGGCTACCCGTGTATGTTTGTAACGTATATTATTTCAGGCTTCTAGCAACATGCTTTTCACATCCAGGTTTGCAACGTTAACCAGTGTGCGCTGCTGTTAACCAGGAGCGAACAAATGTCAGAGCTGTTGCGTTAGCTGCTGCTATCGGTTAGTGAACCAGTGTCGAAGCTGGGTAATGGTTTGCTTATTACATATTCGGAGATCCAGTGAACGATACTATTGAACTGATGCCAGTGGTTTGTCTATTTCAAAGCCTATGAAATGCAGACACACTTTATGCTAAATGGTGAAGTAATGTTGGTCCCATGCATTTCTGCTCACATCAAGTTTTTTTTCCAGTAGAAGTATGGAGGTGGCGCACTCGGTCCGCGAGCGCACGATCGCTGAGAACAGCCTGGTCATTCTTCTGCAGGGTCTCCGCGGCCAGGTGACCACAGTGGACCTACGCGACGAGAGCATTGCTCGAGGACGTGTGGTCAACGTTGATGCCTTTATGAACATCCGTTTGGAGGATGTGTTGTACAGGGACCGACGGGGGCAGATGAGCAAGTTGGCTGACCTATTCATCACAGGCCGAAACGTCAGATACGTCCATATTCCAGACGACGTGGACATCATGAGCACAATCGAAGCACAGCTGAAGATGATAAGTCGAGTGCGAAATTTCGGCGGGAAGATGGTTGGCAGGTCAGAGTATGGCAAATATAAGAAATGACCTCACCCCTATACTGCGAAAGGTGCCAGACTGCTGCGGATGGTTTTTTGTTTGTTAATTTACATATTCAACTTGATCGTTTTGTTTTGCCATCATCTCAAGTGGGAACTGATTTGAGATGGTCTTAAAGAGCCAGCCTAATCACTTGTTGCAAAAATGGACACGTCCGCTTATGGGATCGAGAGAGCAGACTTGGACATTGGAGCTTAATGCCCGAAAATGGACCTTTGTTTCAACATCAGAGGAAGCGAGACCTCAGGTTCACGCAGTGGGTTAACATTTGAAAAGAGTCGAACACTAAGTGCAATAAGTTTCAATAAATTCAAGGCAGACAAGATGCTTACAGGTGTAGTTTACACAGAACATACTGCATTTGAACCGTAGTACACCACCCATATAACTCCCTGGGAAACCTGTATCTTCATGTCAGTTCATCCCAAGGCCTACATGTGCACAGCAAATCAATGGCCTCAAAGGAGGCCATTCTGTCATGTGATTTGGGGGAATAACAAATTTTAAACCTGCCAAAAGTGGCCTTCCTTGACTGAGAAATTGCACATCATTATCCCCCGCCATGAGCAGGATGGGGAATATTGGATTGTGGTCCGTCTGGGCCACAATGGGGACAAAATTTCTCTGAAACCATTACACCAAGTTGCATGAAATTTTGCATGCTTAATAAGCTAGTCGTTTTCTGCGGTAAGTTAAAATGGGGATCTTTTTTTCTTTTTGAATGTTTTCATGTATCAGCAAGTCAAAGTAATTGGTTTGTGCTTCATACATTGTCTTTTGAAATAAATGATACAGAACCACTGGAGAAGGATTTAATGTAAGGGCAACATCATCATACAGTATATCCAGCATCTTAAGAGTGCCTAGCAGAACACACCAGCAAAGCTTAACCTGCCGCCTTCACCCCATTCTCTGTGCTTTGGTTAAACATTTGCCTGCCCTTTCCAGATTGGCAAGTACAAATTAAAGAAATCTAGCTCAAACAGTAAAGCTCTAATTTACAGGGAAAAAAATGCAAAGACTACAATTTTCTGTTTTCAGTCTTCAATTGTATTTATCATTATTTGGATATTGAGTAAATTCTCAAAAAGAACAGGCACGACCATTATATTATACAAAACCCTCTTGCATTACTTAATTTTTTTTTTTTTTTTCAACATTTTTAAAATTTTCCATTTGTTTTTAAAAATACAAAAAAAAAAAAAAAACTGCAACATCTCCATAAAATCCAGACAGTACAAACTGCCACATGGAAGAGGAGACTATACTAAAACAATGAACTTCAGGTACAAAATGCCAAACTTCAGTACAGTGAAGGGAGTCCTTGCACTACAACTTGGCCACAAGAACACTCCGTTGCTAAACAAGCATGGTGCTATTATCAGAATGCAAGCAAATGCATACACTACCATTATTTTGTTAAATCAATTCTGTTGCTCAGGTTTTTCACAGGCACAAGTGCAGTTTTCAGGTGGTAATATGGAGTCCCTTAAGAGCTACTGGAAAGCAGAGGGTCTGCAGAAAACAAAGCAATGGCCCCTCAATTTCAATCCCTCTGGGCATGAAGGTGACAGCAGAGAGGACTGCAGGCTTACGAGACCGGAAAACAGGCAGAGCGGAAACATGGCAGCACAGGTTTCAGATAGGAAAACAGGGTGGCGGATGAGACTGGAACTTAGGTAGAGGAAACTAGGGAGCAACAGAAGAGACAAATTGGTGGCATTTTTACACTATGGGGCTCAATTAAAAAACAAACAAAAAAAAAAAAACAATCGAAGGGGACTATTTTGACGAACCGCCCCCCTTCCTTTCCCCCTCATCGGGGTCCTGCTCACTCTCCGGCAGCTCCCCCCTCTTCTATGCCCCCCTGGAACTTGTCGTGGACCCACTTGGGGCTGCTGCTGCGGGCAACAAATCTGCCTCTGCCACTCAGGGCGAAGCCCCTCCCTCGGCCGCGCCCACGTCCATCCAACCACTTGTCCCCCTCTCTGACATCATGCTGCAGGAAGGACAGAGACGGGTACCACGGAATATTAATCAAAAGGCTGATAGGAAAGACTAGGAACTTGACCTAGAAACTTAATAGTTCCCAGAACATCTCAAATGCATCAGATTTGTGCTGCTGCCTTGGAAAGCCACAAAGGTTCAATATCTTCCTAAAATTTCCATAGTTAGTATTAAGCCGATCAGTAACCAAGGTGAGCAACTAAACATATTGGCACATTTGACGTCTACAGAAAATTCCCATTTGTCGGGTTACTTAATAGTAATAGTACAAAACTATTAGGAGGTACAGGGTTAAAAGCTGGGAGTACCATAAGGCACTCTCAGTTGCTATATTTGGACCGATCAAAACATTTGTTTTAAGTTTCACTTGATTGCTGTCCTGTCTTAAAATATCAGAACAAGCCTTATAGACTTAATTAGCATAATTACACAGCATAGCTACAATTAAAAGTTAAGAGATTTTTGCCCACTATTTTTACTAATCAAAATGGCTGAAAACATTCAACAGTGATTCAGATGCATCGGACTTCAAAGACTTCTTGCCAAAGCTTAAACATAAAATAATTTTTGAGCACCGAGTCGTCAAACAAGATTTTTTTGTAAATATACAAGTACTCCGGAGACATGACAAAATTATAAAGACATAAAAAAAAATCTATCAATTAAAACAATCAGATGTCCTACAACGATGTCCTGCGTCCTACAACTTTTCTTTGTAACATAATGTTTAGCTTGTAGTTTTTGGTGTTCAGAGCTTTTCGTAAGGGTACCTTAAAAAGTAGCTGGCTAGCTGAAACTGCCTTAGAAAGGTGGGGCCTGACTGATGTATCACCCCCAGAAGGCAAAGGGTTAAACGACTGACCAGTTTAAGAACTACTAAAGATTGAAAGTACAGCTACAACTAAGTGGTGTCTGGACTTGTGGGTTCAGTGTATGGAAAGATAATTTCGGAGATAGCACGGTCAAAGACAATTATTCAGTAATATGTTAATATTAATACTGTATTAATAATAATTCCAAGACGGCTGCAGTCTTCCCCGTAATGACTTAACAACCATGAACATGAAATGTTTTACTAGGTTTACTTCATCACAGCACCAACATCGATTTCTTCCCTCACTCGTTAATTATTCCGACTTCTATCCTTGATTGGTAATAATCCTTAATAATCCTTGTCATAGAACTGAAGCTTTCATTGTGGTGAATGCTTTTGCTCCAACAACTGACCACAGTACAGAGAACAGTCTTGAAGTTTTGCACTTAACCACTGTAATCTACCACTTTATTTATGCTGGAGGGGCAAAAAGATGGCAGATGGCCACTGCTGTCAAGGCCCGTGGGGCTTCCCTCATAAGTGAGTGCTTTAAAAACAGCAAATTGGCAAAAGTTCAATCTACAAGAGGATAGAGCTCCAGAAACAGGGTAAGACAGCCATTGACCAATGATTTTATCATCTCAAACAGACATAGTTATCACTCTTCCAACAAATTTATACTCATCTGATTAACAGTTACGCATAACTTTAATATGGTAAAGAATGCTGTCGGTTCAGACTTTAATTCCAGTACTCCATTTTCATAGTCAAAGCAATAGCAATATTGAGGCAATTGCATAAGGCCTCACCCACCAGGTAATACTTGTTGCTTTTGGGCGTGTACTCTGGGTCCCATTCTTCCTCAGGGGGGCGCTGTGGCATACCTGTGGCAGCCACTGGCCCAGTGTTGTACCCTGGGTAACTAATCTTGTTCCACCCCCTGCCGCCGATTTTCTGAAATTAGAACAAGAGCTTGAACAGTCAACCAATACCTTTGATTTAAATCAGGGGCCTGAAACCTTGGGCCAGCCAAGCCAGAAGTTCCTCTGGTTTTTCCTCTTTACGTAAAAAACTGGCGACCATTTCAGAGTCAAGAAACAATGCAAGGCAAGATAAATTTAAAAAGCTCTTTAAAATTATGCATTTGGTCCTGAACTGATACCAAGTCCTGTAGATCCTGTGGCCAGGATTACAGGTCTTTGATCTGGCGCAGTGGTAACTTACCCAATTCCCTGAGATCTACCATATGTAATCTCTCAGAACAGGGCTGGTCACCACTGATCTAAGGTAATTAAAAAGCCAAGTGATTTTAGAACTTAAACAAAATTATCTGTTTAGGAGGAATAGGAAGAAATTGTGAATCTATAGGTACTGAAGAAACTTACAAAGCCACCTCGACCTGGCCCTCTGACAGTAGGGCCTCCATGGTCCCTGGGTCCCGGAGGGGCTTTGCTGTAGCCCTCCTCCACGGGCTCCTCGCTGGGATAATCTCCAGCTCTGTGGGAGCGTGGAGATCCAGCAGAGGACGACCGTGAACGGTCACGCTTCTTCTTGCTTTTCCTACAAGGTGAAAAGAAACTTATGGTTCAGGTTTCCCTCTCATTTAAGCTAAAACAGAGGTCTGAATATTGAGCCTTGAGGGATGCCACTTACATGGCAGAAGATTTTAGGATGCCTCTCACTATTTTTCAGACTGATAAGTAAAATATATACTCCTTGCCAAACAAAATGGGTAAAGCCCAAAATGGCAAGAATTTTAAACTTTTAATCACTGGTCAGGAAATTGAACCAAATAAAACATAGAACGCAATGCTAAAGTACCCTCGGCCGTATGGGCATAAGACAATGAATTACAACATAAAGAGTTTTTTTAATGTATGCCTATGTAACACAATATGTTTAATACTTTCGGGCTTGAGAAAAGTTTCAAGAGTCAAAAGGAAGACAGAGGTAATTGTCCAATTTCATCTAGGACCTGGCAGGTTATATGGAAAGTGTGGAACAGGACAGCTGGGACTTTACATCGTTTGGCATTCAGAATATGAAGTCTCATATGATGTGCAGTCATCAAAATTCGATGTTATGTTGAAGGTGAGTGAACAGTTTGGTTGATAATGTTGCCACATCAAATTGTTATTAGAAGGTATTGTATGATATTCACAAGCTCATCAAGTAGCAATTTCTGGATAGAGTTGGTTTAAGTTTTATGGATGAAATCAATAGAGAAACATTGAATTGCAAAGGTATGTTTAATAGGAAATGACGATATGAACATGTAATTGGTTGCTTCCTTAGAAATATACATGGTAAATCACAATGGAAGGGTTGTTACATGAGGTGTACATTCTACACCCAATGTTCTCCAAGTCGACTTCCTGAGCATACAACCTGTGAACTTGATGAGGCCACAAAAAAAAAAAAAAAAAAAATAGTAGATGTAATCAATGAAACACTGCTGACAAAGAATATGAACTTTTGACCCCTTTAATGTAGGTGAAGGCCATGTAGCTTCCATGTCCTCCAACTTGATTATCCAGTGAGTACACCTTATGAATTTGACAAAGCTACACCAAAAAATGTCATGGAAGTGCAAAGGCGTAATGAAAGTAACACCGCTTCAGATACAATGTGACCTTTTGACCCCATTAACAGGTCAAGGTCATCCACCTTAAATGTTTTGCAAGCTGATTATCCAGAACATACACTCTCCAACTTTTACGCAGCTACAACAAAAATAGTGGATGTGATCAAGGAAACGGTGTTTACAAAGAATGTGACCTTTTGACCCCTTAAAGTAGGTCAAGATTACCCATCTTCGAACTTGTCCAAGCTATATGTCCCAAGAACAGTTCCTGTGAATTTCATTACCCTGACATTAACAGGAAAGGAGTTACTGTCTACACAGATGGACGGACAGACGGATGCAAGGTCTTCGCAATACCCGATGGCCATAATTTGGCCTCGGGTAAAAAATCCTTTGTTTCCGGTGATGTCAAGAATTTAGGGTAGAGTTTGTGGGAAGGATTATTCTTTTAAGAATGTTTTTTTAGGCCTGCAGTCAATCCTAACCCTTAGTCTCTCTAAAATTTATTTTGGATAGTGAACCGCCCACAACAGAATTAAAATGATCATGTTGGATTAATTTCTCTTTCCAATGTGTCTTTTTTAAAATGTTATAGCATGACTGTGGAATTAGGTTTCAAACCCTGGTAGCCTATTCAAGGTGCATATCGTAAAGGAAAAAAAAAAAAACGTATGTAGGTTATAGTCAAATGTAAAAAGCTATGAAGAAATAAATGTTCTTCGTGATGACTGATTCAAGCTTGATCAATTCAACAACTGAGCATTTTGCCAAAGGGTTAAGGTTGGCATCAGAAATAAAAATTGATTCAACTCATTCAACATCATCCAACCTCATCTCAACAAATTACGTGAGATTAAATGCGGAATACGAGGAGCGGATGTTAACCAATCTTGGTCCATAGCTCGCATGCAGCTTTTTCCACACAGTAGACCTATAAAGCTGAAAAGAAAATCAGGAGTGTACAAAAAATGTTAAAATATCAAAAACTTTTACGCTGCCTCCTTATTTAGCTGATTAAACGAACATATGTAACAGGCTATTGCTGGTACTTATTTTGAACGAGAAATTTGTTACAGCCAAGCATGGCTTAAAAACGCAGCACCAATGTTCCTGCCCCTCAATTTGGGGGAAAAATGTAAATGGTGTAGCTGAGATGCATTCAGTTGATTGAACTGTTGTAAACTACAACCCCAATTCCAAAATGGTTGGGACAAAGTGTAAATTGTGAATAAAATCAACACGCAATGACTTTCAAATCACACCAGCCACTATTTTATTCACAATAGAACAGAGATAACCTAGCAAATGTTGAAACTGAGAAATTTTACAATTTTATCCACAAAATGAGCTCATTTCAAATTTGATGGCTGCTACAGGTCTCAAAAAAGTTGGGGCAGGGGCCTGTTTACCATGGTGTAGCATCCCCTCTTCTTTTTAACACAGAGTGGAGGCGTCTGGGCATTGAGGAGACAAGTTTCTTCAGTTTAGCCATTGGAATTTGATCCCACTCTTGTTTAATACAGGCTTCCAGCTGCTAGGGAGTTTTGGGTCTCCTTTGACGGACTTTTCGTTTAATTATGCACCAAATGTTCTCAATAGGTGAAAGATCAGGACTGCAGGCAGGCCAGTTCAGCACACGGACTCCTCTACTACGAAGCCATGCTGTTGTAATATCTGCAGTATGTGGTTTCGCATTGTCCTGCTGAAATACACAAGGCCTTTCCTGAAATAGATGTCATCTGGAGGGGAGCATATGTTGCTCTAAAACCTTTACATACCTTTCAGCATTCATGGTGCTTTTTAAAACATGCAAGTGTCCCACATCATATGCACTAATGCATCCCCATACCATCAGAGATGCTGGCTTTTGAACTGAACGCTGTTAACAAGAGGGATGGTCTTTCTCCTCTTTAGCCCGGAGGACACGACGCCCATGATTTCCAACGAGAATGTCAAATTTGGACTCGTCTGACCACAGGACACTTTGCCACTTTGCTACAGTCCATTTTAAATGAGCCTTGGCCCACAGAACACGACGGCACTTCTGGATCATGCTCAACAATGGCTTCCTTTTTGCATGACAGAGTTTTAGGTGGCATCTGTGGATGGCACGGCAGACTGTGTTTACTGACAGTGGTTTCTTGAAGTATTCCTGGGCCCATTTAGTAATGTCAATGACAGAATCATGCCGGTGAGTGATGCAGTGGCGTCTGAGGGCCCAAAGATCATGGGCATCCAGTGAAGGTCTTCGGCCTTGTCCCTTACGCACAGATTTTTCCAGTTTCTCTTAATCTTTTGATGATGTTATGCACTGTCGATGATGAGACCTTCAAAGCCTTTGCAATTTGACGTTGAGGAACATTGTTTTTAAAGTATTCCACTATTTTTTTTTATGCAAGCCTTCACAGGTTGGAGAGCCTCTGGCCATCTTTACTTCTGAGAGACTCAGCCTCTCTATGACATCCCTTTTATAAACAATCATGTTACACACCTGATGCCAGTTAACTGAATTACTTGCTCAATGTTCTTTCAGCTGATTCTCTTATATATTCATTGCTTTTTCAGTCCCTTTTTGCCTGTGTCCCAACTTTTTTGAGACCTGTTGCAGCCAGAAAATTTGAAATAAGCTCATTTTGTAGATAAAAATGTAAAATGTCTCAGTTTCAACATTTGAAATGTTACCTATGTTCTATTCTAAATATCATAATGGCTCATGTGATCTGAAAGTCATTGCATTTTGATTTTATTCACAATTTACACTTCGTCCCAACTATTTCAGAATTGGGGTTGTAATTAAGAGAATTTGCTCATGTAGCTCATCACTTTCATATTCAGGCTCAAGCTGTCTTTGTATATAACAATTTCAACATTGAAGTTGCTACAAAATTTCTCTCAAAGAAGAAAGGGGTAATTAAAGGGGAAAAGGGAAATTACGTAACAAGGTTGCTACATCCTCACTCGGACGATCCCTAACATCTTCCTGATATTGCTAATCTAGTCAAGCTAAATTGTTCCATCTATTGTCAGGCATAGGAAATGCATTATTTTAATCAGTTTCGTCAGAAGTGGAGAAAACTATAACTGCTATCTATTACAGTGACGGCATTCTCTCAGTTTTATTTCAATTACTTTGTGCTTTTGGTGCTGCTAAAGAAAAAAAAAAACTTCAAAATCCAGAGGCTGCATTTCTGAACAGTGGCTAAAAACTTTAGGGTTGCCATTTTTGATGGAGACCCAGTCAAGTTACAGAAATACGAAACAAAAGATTTTTTTTTTGTTATGCCTCACCAAGTATTGAACAGATAGAATAAGTAACTTTGTATAGGATAGCATCTCCCTTTGATTTCCTTAAATGTTTTAGCCGTGCAGGTAAACTTGTGAACAGCTTCAGAAAAAAAAAAAAAAAAAAAAAAGAGTTAAAAAAATAACATCTGATCATTCCTTTTTAAAAGAGGTTATCAATTGTGGGAAGCAAGCCTTTCTGCAATGTTCTCTTGTTCGTAGTCTGGAGGATTACTTGACTTTTCAGAGTGAGGCAGCTCAGCTTTATGGTGAAGCAGGTTCCAGCTTGCCCCCCAAATAGTTCACCGCAGCAAAAGTTAATGAGCAAATGGAGATGCAGGAAGTCTCAGGACTGCAAATGATTTACTTTTAAGACCACTGAAACCATAATATTATGCCATTTTGAACTTTGCCCCCGGGAGTGCAAGTATGTTTTATCTACTTCATATGTTTGGATGAAACCTCACGCTGTTTCCTTGTAATTTGTGTGGCATGTAGAACATGATTGACCAGCTTGAATGCTTTCATGACACCCACAAAGAAGCTCAAAGTATCCAGTCATGTAAGAACTGCAACAGTGCTGAATGTCATGCACGTACTTGGACTTCTTGTGACGTTTGGAGGATTTCTCTGCTGATCTCTCCCGGCTGGATCCCCGGGAGTCTCCGGAATCTCTCCCTCCAGCCCATCCGTGATCTTGCTCCTTGCTAGAGCGTTTTTTCCGCTGCTTGAGCTCAAGCTGCAGATCCACAAGGTCATCTTTTGTTTTTTTATGTGGATCCTGAGCAGAAACATCAGTGGGTGAAGGATGTTAGTACAGTTTGATTTCAATTATTACAAAATTTATCTTTTTAGAATATGACATCATGTGACCTTCAAGCTGAAAGTATTTAAGAGTTTTAACACCAGAGAGACGACGCTTAGTTCATAATGCGCTTACACAGTTCAGGAATGGAGTTTTATGTAGTACTGAAAATGGCTCAGAGATTCAAGCTTTACGTGCAGTAATGATTATACACCACCACTTTCATCTAAAAGGGGTCCTAATATATTACTTCTGTATAATTTTTTGGTGAAGATGTATTGAAAAATAATACTGTGGGCAAAGAGAACAAAAAGAGAACACAAGTATATTGAGGTATAAATATAGGTATTGAACAAAAACACAGAAAACATCAATTTTTTAACAACAACTGAAAGGTGTCACAAATTTTTATTTTTTTTAGCCCACTCTCACATAGCCTGAATGCATGTTTGAAGGCTCATTCCATGATTATTGATGCAAAAAAAAATTTGTTTAAACTGCTTTGATGCAACATCATTCTGCAAAATTACCTCTAATGGTCAGTTGTTCCAGTATATAAGGTGACATGAACTTCGAGCAGTGTCACAGAGTTACACACAATAGCACAACTGAATGAGCTCTGATTGTTCGTAGCCACATTGTAGCCTTATATGATGCTGACGCCATTAAATGCTGCCATGGCACTGTAAGAAACGCCATCAAGTGCTTCAAAGGGACCGGTTCGCTGAAAACTAGTGGCAATAGAGTTGCAAAACGGAAGTCAAGTGCTTCTGATGTTCGTTATCTGTGCATGACAAGTAAAAAATAAAGAATTCAGCGGTTAACAGCACGACAACTCCTCAATGATATTAATAGCGCCTGGAGTGAAGAGAAGAAAGTAACAAGATGTACCATTTCCAGATGGCTGTGTGAAAATGGTTTCATTGGTCGTGTTGCTGCCAAGAGCTGGAAAAAAAAAAAAAAAAAAAAAAAAAAAGACCTGAGTTTGCCAAGAAAGGATTGGACACCAACAGACTAGGAACAAGTCCTTCGGACCGATGAATCAAAATGTTAAATTCTCTCACCCAAAAGCAGAACTTGTGTACGCCGTTTAGTTGGAGGACATTTCAAAAATGACTTAAACCCCTTCAGTGAAGCATGGAGGTGGTAATATTATGGTTTGAGGTTCAGTCTACTGGAAAGGAGCCGGTGATTTCATAAAAATCAACGGAATCATGTATCAAAAGTAGTATCATAGCATCCTTGAGAGGCACGCATTGCCATCTGGAAAGAAATTGATTGGCCGGGGATTTTATTTTCAACAGGATGATGACCCTAAACGCATTTCTAAGTTGTGCAAGAATTCTCAGTTGGAAAGAAACATCAGGTGACATAAAAGTTATGACTTGGCGTGCTCAAAGCCCAGACCTTAATCCGATTGAGCAAATCTGTTGTAACACCAAAAGAATCTCTTTGGTATGAACTTCAAACCATATGGAATGGTTAGGTGAGTGAGTAAATAAAAAAAAAATGTGTGAAAACTACACCTGAGAGATTAAATGCTGTAATCAAAGCAAAGGGTGGCCACACTAGAAATAGGCTTTTTCTCTCAAAAACACATTATTTTTGTTTCTACCATGTATTGTCATCCATTTACGTATTTTCATCGATATGATCCAATAATACATGAAAATAAATACTTGAATAGTACTTGGTTTCTGAGTCATCTTCATTTTGTTAAGAGTATAATCATCACTGCACACCACTATATCCCAACTGCAGGTTCATAATCAGCTCACAATTCTTTTCAATTTTTATAAAGATCCAAGTTGTAGATTTCCCCAAGATCACTGAAACTTAAAAATGCATTATAGAAAAATGCAATGCAGACTGCATGATTGGAGGGGGTGACATTTGCTTCTAGACAGCAAATAACAAGAACATTGGCGCAATGACACCACAGCTTCAGTGTGGAGAATTCAGGCAGTACATAAACTAAGTTAGCTACAGTTTAGCTGGCCAGACCCAGCACAAAAACGGTAACAAGAGAAGCATGCTCCAGGTTTTCATCACAAGAAATTGTTAGTACTAGAGCGCGTTTCATTTTAGCTCTGCCGACTAGTATTTTTGGGAAGGAAAATACTTACGATGACAATGCTTAGGTTCCTTTGATAGGCTTTGGCACAGGGTCAAAGTTCATTTCCATTTCAGACCCCTCAAGTTTTGTTTTTGGTGCCCTTTTATCAGCACCCCCATTAAATCATACCAGACATGTGGAGGGAACAGAAAGAGCAATTGGGACGGACGACAGCTTGTCCGTCTCAGGGTTAAGCACCTTCTTCAAAAAGAGACACAAAGACGGAAGCCTAAGAGGTTGGCTCTCTGCTTGTTTCCAGAACATTTCAAAAACGTTTGGTCACCTTGTAGCTGCTTTCCCTGAAGTCTCCCATCTCCTCAAACAGGTAAGAGTGCTTCTTAAAAGCACTGGGAGAAATATCGATTCTCCTGAAGGAAAAAAGTAGAAAAAAACAGAACAGATCATGGTGGGAAAGGGTCAAGAATTTGTCACTTCAGAGTCTCTGCCCCCCAGTGCTGGACCTGTGGATTATCACCTGTGAATCTCTGGGCTTTTCCTTGACCTCGTGTCCTCCTCTGCAGCTCTGCGCTGGTACATAGCAAAACGCTCACTTAGTGTTAGCCCTGAGCACTGGAAGTGCTGAGCTGTGAGGAGAGAAACCTTCATTCGTAAATATACTGAAATCTGTTAACAAAAATATACAATTCAAGGAGATATACGTAGAATAATGGAGTGGACTGCACTATTCAAAACAGGATTCAAGCCTTCAGAATACATTTGTGTCATTCCATGTCAAATGCCCGAATTTCAGAGAAACTTCCCACTTGACCATCTCAGATTTGGCTGAAAAAATTCCAGTGGGTGCATACACCTCCTGATAGGATAAATCCAAAATTTTAGCTTCTCAACTCCTAATAAATTTTGTCATAAAAAAATATTTTTTCAAACCAAGTTACAGCCCTTTTTGAACAGCGATTTCTGAGGAGCCACTTTCACATGGCTTTATCTACTATTTCAGTATTTCAGCCAAGTCCTACAAATTTTCAGGGGTGAAAATCCGCTACTATAACTTGAGGGCCATTTTCAACCTTTAAATGCCCCTGTGACAAATTTGTCACACGATTTTGGGGGTTGTCAAAACCACTGACCAAATAAATTTTGCAACCCAATGCCCATAGTGACATATTTAGACCATCAGTGCTGCCATCTGATGCATAAAAGTGGAACTGACACTACACTGCTGCACCAGCTAACCTTTCCAATATGGCTGCCCCCATGGTGGAATCCACACGATAGATCAGCACCACATATATGTCACAAAACTAAAATGAGGTCAAAGGTCACCAAACATTAAAAATTGCTATTGGGTCGTTATTAGCCCCTCCCCAGGACATATTAATAGAATACATATTTTTCTTTCCACTTTTACTGTAGTTGGGCATTTACGGGTTAACATTTCATACAAAAAAAAAAAAAAAATGACACCATCCACCAACATCAAATTGAATGTTTTAGAAAGATTAGATGTCTGTTATTAACTTATCCAAAATTTGTGATGGTGTTCTGCTTTATTTTCTCAAAATAATTTTTTGAACTTATGGTATTTCTGTGGGCACGCAGCATTTCATGGCATCAAAGACTTATTCAAACATTATTTTATAAAATGCACATAGTTAATGATAGAGGACTCTATGAAGAGGACTGTATTCTATAGGTCAACTGTGTTTTGGAACAATCTTCCAGTTGTGGGAAGAACTGGTTTTAAAAAGAGACTAAGAATGTATTTGTTCTCAACACCATAATATCATCTTGATTATTTGATTGGGTGAGGTTTTGGCAGGTGATTCATGATGGGTATGTTGCTTTTTCTTATTTTATTGTTTTTATTTTAATAAGTATTTCCAGTGTGTTTTTTTTTTTTTTTTTTTTTGATTGTGAGTAATTGATCCTGTAATGATTGTGTTTTGTATGTATTGTCTGGACCCCAGGAAGACTAGCTGTCGTCTTGGCGTCAGCTAATGGGGATCCTTTTAAATAAACAAATAGAAAGCTCAAAATCAACAAAATGCTTTACTTCATAAATGTTCACTTATGTTGTGGACTACTTACATGCCAAATTACAGGTCTTTCTCCATATTAGAATGGTCTAAAACAGAAAACCTTATTTTTTCAACACGACCACCATCCTAAGCCCATTTTTTGGAGTTGCAGGGCTGAAAATGCAATCTTAAAGTAGTTTATGCGCTAAAAATGTTGCATACCGAGTTCTGTCAAAATTAATCAATATTTGCGGCTGCTGGACGTTACAGATAGTATTGTTTGTGGACTACAGACAATGAAGACTAAATTTACACCATCTTAACGCAACTGGTCAATGACTAATTGAGATAATAATCGCTTTTGTACTTTAAGGACATCAAATCACTTCACTGCTGTCTAAATGTACTGGGGTAGAAAAGGGTGCCACGACACCTGTCTTGAGGTTTAGGAAGTCCCAACAGTCATTAGACCTTTCCTACTGCCAGTTGCCATTGGAACCCTAGTGCGTGTATGTGGTTAGGAGTACGTATGACTGCAGGTTATATGATGGGGCGGGCCTGCCTTTGATCTGGTGCACGATGCTGACGATGTGCTGGGCGAACAGCTCGGAGGGGCTGCGGCGCAGCTGGGGGCTCTGGATGTGCTGAAAAATGGAGCGGAATTCCTGATCCCTTCTGCCGGGATCCAGCATGTCCCGTGAGATCCGACGCTCTTTCCCTACAAGCCCTGCTGAGCTGCTGGAAAAGTGAGATTCCAAAATTATTCCTCACAAGAAAGTGACCAACAATCAGCGTTTGTCTAATAACCTTCACTTAGCACTTACTATACTTGCCTGCACCAATTTTTTTGGTTTCATTAATAATAGTTAATTTGCATATGCTAAGTCGGCAATTTTGACAGTAGATGTTTCTCTTAATTCCCAATAACTTTAAAATGGTCTCTCCAATCAGGACCAGCTTTGGCAGCATTACCAATTAAGGGACCCAAACCAAAAACTACACTCCCTCACTGAGCTTCCAAACCTCACAATTTGAATATTTCACTGGACTGTATGCAATACAACTGCACTATATTGAAGAAGACCTGTGGCGCTGAACTTCCACACAATTGCAATATTGTTCTCAGTGAAAATTGTGATGGTTATTTTTATGTCAGAAGAATTATGTATCAGTTTATTATGATAATTATCATTGAAGGCACCAGCATAATCCACTAGATTTCCCAACAAGGAACTATGCAACGGCATAGTCATAATTTTTTGGAGATTAAATCATAAGTCACTGAGAGTTTAAAAAAAAAAGGACATCTTTAGTCAAAATGGCCAACTTGGCCAACATAAACAAACAATTATTAATGAAAGCATGTCTTTCATCAGTGTACACTGCCTGATGGAGTTTTAGCCACATCTGTGATGATGGGTGTCAAAACTGTGCCTCTTCAGATGTCTTGACGCGAACATCCCAAACAGACTGCTATATGAATAAACCTAAATTACCTTCCTGGGGTTATGCTGAAATCAAACTCCTCCCCCCTCTTCCCAGAGCTCTTGGTAGGGGGCGTGGCCTCCTTTCTGCCCGCATCCCTGTCACGAGCCAATGAGATTACGTGGTCGGACCCAAGCACGCGGCTACGGCCCAGGTCCGGCTCCACGTCATCCTCACTGTCCTCTTCCCTGTGGCCCCGCCCCTCAACCGGGGACTGGGGTTCCGGCTCATCCCATTGGCCATACAGGTCGCGGGCAGAAAGGGAGGTTTTGCTCTTGCGTTTTCCAGAGTGCGCTTTGGCGCCTGCCTCCTGCTCTTTATCATCACCGCCCAGGAACGGGGGCCCCTTCTGGAGGGAGGCGCCCTTGATGGGGAAGAGGCTCTTGGTGTTGCTGTTCCCCCTTTCCTCTCCTGTGGCTTTCAGCTCCTGTTCCAGCTGAGAGGCCTGTTGCTTCTCCTTTTGTTCAACCAGGAACCTGTTCCACCAGGAGGGGGAAGAAACGGTCTCATCATATAAAATCCGCTTCAGGGCTCAAGCTCGTAATGCTCTGCTCCTTACCAACAGAACAACAGGCTGTTTGGCCTTCAAGGATTCTGTTCCATATGCAAAACTACTGATTTACCCCCGCAGCGACATTCAATGCATTACATCAATGACCTTGCTCTCAGCAAATCAGGACACAACTACAGCTCCCAGGAGTTCTTCGTATTTTACCAGTTCAATCCGGTCTCACCACAACACTCAGGGGTTTTAGGAATGTGGAGATGGGTCATTACTGGTTTCAATGAAAATCGTTCAGAACACCATGTGCAGTATAGACAGATATTACAGCGTTTTACACGACAGATACAACAGACCAGAATTGAAGTAAAATGGGCATACTTACTTTTTCTTTCACTCTGACACCTCCTAAACAATTATGGTAGCAAACAACGTCCTTTAATTCACAGTTGAGACACAAAGAGCCCACTTTGGCATTTGTTAATTAAGAGGGATGGAAATATTATTCTTCCAAGGACCTTTGAAGCTGTGCACAGACTAAACAAATTGAAAGAAATGATTATAACCAAACATTGTAGATAATTTTCAAAAAATTAAGAGAATTTTTCTTTTTTTAAAATTGTAGTTTTTGAAAAAAATATGACACCCAACATACTTCTGAAAGGCTGAAGATAACGCGCTCCTGTCTCCAGCTTTGACCCCCTCCTTGGAAAAGAACCCAAATCCAGAGTTGGTGGAGCTGGAGGGAGGGGAAGGCTTACTGGTGGAGGCCGCAGGCGCTATGCTTTTCCAGGAGGCGTCGCTGTTACCGGCGGCAGGGCTGGCGTTTTTGGTTTTTGCGGCGGCATAAGGGGCTGCGGCCGAGGCCTGACCGACGATGACTGCCGAGCGGACCTGGGGGCTGCTCTGCTTGGGGCTGGTGCTGTAGTCGGTCAGGCCCTGCCAGCCCCCGGACACCTTTTCGGAATTGTTGCCGTCCTTCGGCTCGCTCCTCAGGGCCTCCTTCACATCCTTGCCGGCGTGCTTGGCTGCGCCGGAGCGTCGGGGCGGAGAGCGGGACCGGGAGGAGGAGGAGGAGGAGGAGGACCGGCGGGACCGGGCCGAGGAGGAGCCTCGGGATCGGCTCCTGGAACGGGACCGGGAGCGAGAGCGCCCTCTTCTGGGGCTGTACTGATGGTGATCGTATTGATCGTCCGGCCCCCGGTGCCAGTAGTTGGGCCTGTACCCACTGTAGTTGCCACCCCCCCGTTGGTACCGCCCTCGCGGGTAAAAGCCGCGGTTACGCCCACGGTAGTAGTACGGTCTCCGGAATCCTCGGTTGTAGCCACGGAAACCGCGGTTATTTTGGTACTCTCTTGGGTAACCCCTTTCCCGACTGTGTGATCTGGACCGAGACCTGGAGCTGAGATATCCAGAGCAGAGACAGTGAGTGAGTAACAGAAAGAGAAAGATGTTGACTCGTGGCCAAGTCTACAGCGTATTCAAAAAAAACCGTCCTTCAACAGGAGCCTCAGACAATAACACATTCAATTCAAGTCAAGAAGGACTGTCACAAGGCGCTTTACAGAGCGAAAAGGTCAGTGCCCGGCCTAATCCCCAAAACAGCACATGCCCAAAGGCAGACGCCATACCAGTACCTGTAGCGGCGTTTTCTGGAGCGTGATCTTGAACGGCTTTGGGACCGAGATCGAGAAGGCGACCGGGATCTAGAAGCAGATCTGGACTGAGAACGGGAAGGAGATTTCGGGTCCTTCGACATCTCAGCGAGAAGATATGACTCAAGACCTGCCCATCAAGAGAGAGAAAGTCGGGCTCCGTTAATATGCAACTGCCCCAAGCCGGAATGAAACTTCTGAACCGAACTCCCTTTTGGCAGAACTCCCTCGCTCAGCTTCCTCATTATTGAGTATCTTTCCAAGGTGCTCTCAGTGCTACGGCTGACAACATGAGTGGGAAACATGTCTCCCAGGCTCAAAGCCACACGCCCCACACTGACACTCCCCCCACTTCTGTGCTCTATTATGCAGGGAGACCAAGGCCTTCAGAAGCAAATACACTTATCTACATTTTGCCCTGTCCCCACAGAGAAGAGATGGGAAGCCATTACATGATTAGAAATCCTTAAATTATTAAGCAAACCAGCAGGAGAAATTGGTGAATGAAAAAGTTCCCAAAAAAAAAAAAAGTTTACCAGCAAGCAATCTTAGTGATGATACAATTTCTGAAAATGTAATGTGAAATTTGACCTTTGAAAAAATAAAAGTTCACGTACATTTATAAGACCCCCTGTAATACAATTCTAAGGGCATTTCCACTGTGACTTGCATTACATTTCTGTGCATTTCCAAATTTATATTTTGGCCTGTAGCCCTGTACCTTATAATGATGAATGTTCGAACCCATCATGCGTGTGCTGGAAGGTGTTGGTAAAAGATATGAAAAGGTATGAACAAATTTTCATTTGATTTCATAACATGGCTTTAATTAACACCAATTATAGCGTGACTCGCCTTACATGAAAAGGACAACACAAAAAACACATCGATTTTAACTGCAGTTTCTTCTAAAAGTGTACAAGATAGAAAATAATTAACACTCAGTGTTTATATGACTGAATATGGTTTTAAAGTGTACTGAATGTAATTTGAACTTAACAATCAATAAGTAGAGATATTATGTAATGAGCCTGACTTGTGTTACTGTGACTCGTGTTGCACATTGTCCAGTATCATATCAATGCATATAGTGAAATACAGGGCAAAGTTAACCACCAGGAAAACGATATCTCTGTGTCTTAACGCTAAAGAATAGAAAATATGAGCATTGCAGAGCAAAAATTCTGCATTTTAACAGTTTGTATACCCAGACCTGGCACTACCCCAGGTGATTATGGTGATCAGTCAATGAATGAACTCCGTCTTATGGGTAGGTGCAGTAGTTACAGATACATTGTAATGATTATAACCTAAAGCACTAAACAAAACAAGTTTTTTTAACCCCTTTGCGCAGAAGCCAAATATGGCTTTTTGTGTGTTATCCTATTTGAGGCTTTATAATTCAAGATTTGAGCTTCAGGGAGGGGGTAAATGGCTTAAATGAAACAAGACACTTGTAGCATTAAAATTTTATCATATTTCAGTTTCTCTTCAGAATTTTAGTTCAGAGTAAGGGCCACAAACACAAAAAATCTTCATGAAAATTCAGCTGTGAAATTATTTAAAAAAAAAAAAAAAAAAAACAATACATTTCTGGAATCATGGACTCCTTGACCACAAGTATACTTCATTTGACTGTGATTTTTTTAAAAATTATCTGCTGTTTATGAGCCAAATAAGCTCTTTACGTGGCTCCCCAAGCTATCAGAGCCCATTCAGTTATGCACTGTCAAATCATACAGTGCCTGACAAAAGTCTTGTCGCATAAAGACATAGTAACTAAAAATAGCATATAACTTTATTTCTAACCAATCAATTGTTATAATAAATGGTCCATTTTAATGTCAAGGGCTTTCACATTAATAATTTGGTGCAAAATGAACCCGTCAAAAAGGGTTCTGATGTTCACAGCTTGGCTAAGCCCATAACATGTGTTTTTGCTGGGACAAAAGTCTTGTCGTCTCTTCAGATGATGCAACAAATCACAGATTAGAGTTTAACCTATGACAAATACTGTAATTAACACATTCCCAGATGTGTATAGAAATAACCCCAGCGCACCAGACTTTCATATGAGGTGCGACTAGACCTCTGACAACATGCCAAAGATTCAACCACAGACCAAAGTGCTGATCATCAAGAGCATGAAGACTGAGTCTGCTGCTGAGGTGGCAGACATCTTTAATGTATCCAAATGCCAAGTGGAGTGGATCAGAAAAAGATTTGAAGAAACTGGTGATGTTCGTGGCAAGTGCAGGTCAGGCAGACCCCGGTATGACATCTGTTTGAAAGGACCGTTTGTTGCTTCAACTGTACAAGGCTAGCCCTTCTTCAACTACAGCAAAGGTACATTAGGAAATGTCACCAAAAATCCCGGTATCTACAAGAAGAGTTTGTCAAATTCTCTCTCAAAGTGGTTTTCATGGCCGAATTAGTACACAGAAGCCCGCATTAAACAGAAAACAAATAACCTGCATTGCATTTGCCAAGGCCCACAGCTCGCAGAAAGGATTGATACTGGAAAAGTGGCTGAAAGTTTATTTTTCTGGTGAATCATCCATTGAACTGCATCCCAGTCGCCGTACAAGACCTGTTGGAACCCTCATGGACCCAAGATTCTCCCAGCAAACAATCATGTTTGGTGGAGGAAAAAATCATGGTTTGTTGTTACAGCCAGTATGGGGGGGGTGAGAAAGATCTGCAGAGTGGATGGCAACATCAACAGCCTGAAATATCAAGAAGTTCTTGCTGCCCTACTTATACTGCTGCTCCTTCTCATACTTCTGTCTCCACATCACAGTTCCTGAAAGCGAAGGTGGTGAAGGTACTCCAGGATTGGCCGACCCAGTCACCTGACATGAACATTATTGAGCCTTTCAATAAGAAGGAAGAGGCTTGGAAGATGAAACCATAGAATCTTGATGAACTCTGGGAGTCCTGTAAGACTGCTTTCTTTGCCATTCCAGATGATTTCATCATCAAGTTATTTCAGTCATTGCCAAGACGTATGGATACAGTCCTTCAAGCTCATGGGAGTCTACGCAATATTAATTCTTTTTTCCAAGGCACCATGAATTTATGTTCTAATATTATGGTGGCATATTTGTGTATTCAAAATGAAGTATGTATAATTTCCACATTTTTTTTCAATGCGACAAGACTTTTGTCCAAGCAAAATCTGACCTTTCTGTACTAATTAAATAATAAAACTCAATGAATGACAAAAAACTCTATTTTGGTATATTTCGCATAATCTAGAGGGCTTTGCCTTTCACATAAGCCATTTTTTGATTCCAATTGATCAACTACGAGCCAGGTTATTATTTATTTGTTGTTCCTACAACTTGGATAAGTGACAAGACTTTTGTCAGGCGCTGTAGAATAATCAGGCGTTAAACATAAATCAACTTTTGACTCATCAAGTTCAATATGAATTTATGGTCTCCTAGCAGAATTTAGCATTTAGAGTTTATCAATATTGGCGCGGATGGTCATCAATAGTGACCTGTGACCTCTCCCAACCAAAAACATGCCTTTTCTCCATGATAAAGTTTAGAGTTTAGTAGGCTTGGGCCGATTTTTGATATTATCGAATATCGTAATATTTGTCGTCATATGCAATATTTTTTAACAATATCGAACATCGAACAGCTGTTATGGCATCCTCGGACTTTTATTTTACTTTTATACTCCTCCTTCTTTCTGCGCGAAAATCGATCGAAAAGACCTGCTGAATTATTTGGGTTGGCCTGCATGCGGTCGCAGCATTTCAGTACACAGACATGGCGGATTTAGTCGCGAAGAAAAATGCGAGCGCGCACATTTGGCAACATTTCGGCTTTCAACCAGGGGAAAATGAAAGTTTGTGTTGGAGTGTGAATGGTTAAAAGGAAAGAATAAAGTTTATTTTTTTAGCAAAAAAATAAACTCGTTTCTGGAGTTCTGAGGATACGAGTGGACAAAGCAGACTTGGATTATACTGGACGATGTGTTCGACTATGGTTTGAAAGTTTGTCAACAGACGTTTTGTGGAGTTTTGCCGTTGCAACTGGGTGACCCCATTTGCTTCCAGAGAAAAGGAATTTGGACAATTTTTCAAAACTCTCCAGTTGCCATAAAGTTGCGCCAGGTGAAAAACAACTTTGTCCGTTCGAGACATCTAATGGTGAGTAATTGATATACAAATTATCGTTTTTGGGTGGACTAAGTTCAATCCTGTGAGGAAGTGTGGCAGCTATGCCGTAGTGGTCGACATGGTTTGTTCTGAGAGTTGCACTTCACCGATCACTACAACAAGACGGCAGCGTCATTTTATTAACCGTGCTAATGAAGCTCAGATAATAGAAGTCGTCACGACTGCATTCTCTAAAACAAAACGCTCACTCCAAAGCAATGTTTTGATTTATTTCTCACTGTAAATTTAGTGACTGCTTGCAGTATGCAGAATTTGGGGATGGGCTAGCAACATCACAATAGATACGCAGACCAGCATCGTGTTGTCTTCATCAACTGGCAGGAAACACAAAGGTCGCACAACAAAGTCTAGGGGACCTAAATGGCCTTGCATCTCCCTACATGCTGCTCTGGTTTTGGAGAGGTGCAGAGAACCTCTGCAGGAGCTGCACACACCTGCGGTGTAGCTGTGGCCAAGTTTTGACAGAAAAGTAAAAGTGTCGCTCCATATGGTGCATTCAGGGCACCATTGTTGCCTGGGAAAAAATGTGCCAGCATCAGGAAGCATGTACAGATTGCCGATAGATTCCTTTCATCATTACATTGCTCTTTTACAGTCGTATTGTAGATTTTGTTCACTGTTGAATTGAAAATTTGCACAAAGGCTACAAATGAAAGGAGAAAAATAATAAAATATGATTAAGTACCTTTTATTTGTCAAGTACATAATTCTAAATGCAATAAGAAATAGCCCATTCCATGTGGTGATTTTATAGAAACTATTTATTCATGAAAATTACAGAAATTGTGCTATATCGTGATATATATCTTTATCGGGATATAAGGCAACCTATATCGGGATATGAGATTTAGGTCATATCACACAGCCTTACCGAGGAGTCCTCCAAATGTGGTATTTTTCCGAAAATGCTAGCTGCTTGATGATCTATTAACAACCGAAAAAAACCCCGCTTCGTTTTCATTTGTGATTAAACACATGCCACATCCGTGTTTGACAGTGTGGCGCAATGTAGTTTGGGAAATGTCGTTTTTTTAGCGGCAACATTGAAATGGTCTGTAGATACTTCAAAATACATTTCTCTTGATGCATTGCTCCTTCATATCAAAGACCGTATACACACACCCACTCGTCTTTAGCAGGAAACAAAGTTGGGGCAGATCAATAGCGATTATGCAACCTATTGCATATGTGCAAATGTTTCACATTTATCTTTGCATATAATACATTTTTAACAGCAAATGCGAGCAAAACTCACACTGTACAGCCCTGAGCATATCAACCTCTCAGCCATTATTTATTCATAGGCTAAGGCTACGCATTATTAACCAGCAAACCCCCCCTGACGATAATATCGTCTATCACGATATTTGGGCGGGACAATATCGAGATATTTGATTTTGGATATCGCCCAAGCCTAGAGTTTAGTCCATTTTTCTACAAAGCCGCATCAGCAAGCACACATGCTCATTAAAGGAACTGCTTATGTTACGGTCAGAACGTTCACCCTGCGACAGAAAGCTTGCCATTAACAATTGCGATCATCCAAGCAAAACGCAAACTTGTATAAACACTTTTCACACCCTACAAGGAGCAAGTATAACTCACTAACACAAATATCTGAAATATACCTCATTTTAGCAAAACAGACATTCCACTATCAGGAAAAAAAGCAGGCAATATGCCACGCTAGATTGAACCGAATCAGTGCAACAAACATAGCAGGAGGTAGACAATGCTGCCCTCTGTATGCAGTTCTATCAACTGATCCACTGAATATAGAAGGAAAGAAGGGTCCAACAGCACATCCAACAAAACTTCCAAAAACTGCTATAAAAATATTGTGACTCCCGTTACCATACCCTTTTAATGTGACTCGTGTTACACGTGACTCATGTAACCAACTTTTAATGTCCTGCACAGTTGCATATGAGGATTAGATATACATATTGGTAGTACAATTTTGTTGAGTATGGGCAACAAAAGAAAAAATAGAATTTACAATTACTCCGTCTGACCATTTTAGTGATTCAAGTCATAGAATTTTCACAAGGTCAAGTTTGACTTTCAAATTCAATATGAAGGTCACCAAATGAAAGTTCAAAAATGACTTCCTATACATCTTTAATACAAACGTACACTATCTGTAATGATTTTGCTGATATAAGTCATTGAATATTCACTGTAAAGTTTAGCCATTGAAGGTCACCGACGGTCAAGTTCAAGGTCACCAAATGAAACTTCATACATGACTTCCTATATGCCCACAATACAAACCTAAGCTCTATCTGTAATAGTTTTGGTGATAGAAGTCATTGAAATTTCACTATGTGAAGTTTGACCTTCGAAGGTCACCAAACGTCAAGTTCAAGGGCACCAAATGAAAGTTCATATATGACTTCCTATAAGTGTTCAATACACATGTTACCAATCTTCAATATTTTCAAGCCTAGAAGCCTTTAAAAATTGTAACATTTTGCTTTGACCTCAAGTTTGACTATTCAAGGTCATCTGAGGTCAACTTTAACATGGCCAAAATACAGGTCATAAATGACTTCCAATATGTCGATAAAACAAACTTAATCTCCATCTGCAACCATTTACCTTCCACAGGTGATTTTACCCATTCTCCATACGAACCAAAGTTAAAGTGCAGTGCTCCAACTAGACCCACTTCCGTCGATTTAATCAAAATGGCACTCTCACTGTACATAAAGTGTATCAAGGTGAGTTGATGGCCAGATTTAGAAAAAAGTTAGTTTTTGAGAGAAATAATTTTTTGAAATTTAAAGTCCTATCTTTTAACATTGTTAATATTTTCCTTGACCTCGAATTGGACCTTTCAAAGTCATCTGCGGTCAAATTTAATATTGCCAAAATATAGGTCATGTGACTTCCTACATGTCGATATACAAACTCAATCTCTACCTGCAACCATTTGGCCTCTACAGGCCATCTTGAATATTCTCCATAAGACCCAATGTTAAAGTACAGTGCCCCCACTAGACCCACTTCCGTCGATTCAATCAAAATGGTGCTCGCACAGTACATTGTTGGTGCCAAGGTAAGTTAATTGCATTATTTAGAAAAAAAAATTTATCAAGTAGTTTTTTAGAAACAATTTTTTTAAATTTCTTAGTCCCATCTTTAACATTGGGGCCAAAATTTCAAGGGCCAATAAAACGGACAAAAATGATTCAATCAAAAATCCTGGAAAAAAAAAAAAATGGTCTAGTAGAATGTTATGGCAAACTTACACAAAAATTCATCAGGCCAAAAGAAAAAGATAAAAAATGTTCCGGATGACGGACGCCACACCATGATAATAGCTTATCAGCCCATAGGGCCGGCAAGCTGAAATATCATCACTCAACAGCTAGTGTAGCATAACTCACTTTGAATTACATTTTTTTTTTTTTTTTTATTCGGTTGGGGTGGGGCGGAGGCCATAAGCGGACAAGCAAGCTTGGGGAGGTAAGGTGAAACGCTACAGAATTACTGCCTTTTCCATTATATGGCTAAATGCTACGCTAGTGCATTTTGCCATTAAAAATTTTTCAGAGGACGCGCAAGTCAGTCAATAAAATATGCGGATTAATGGAAGAAGTTATGAGCCCCCAAGTTGTGACTGTTCAAGCCCCTATACCCTTGTGCACAAGGATTGCTACCGTTCTGTACAAACTTGCTAGTAGGGCAGAGCACAGAGTTTTCGCTAATCAGTTTGATATTTACAAGTCCACAAGACTTCCAGGTCAAAGCCCTGCGTGATGAACTGTGGAGCATGCGCGGAGCGCGTAATCCAGTTTGGTTCGTTTCCAGCGTATGCATGGTGGAATAATGCGACTGGTAACTGCATTATCTGGGGGTGTTAATCCAACAATGAAAAATTCAATTTAGTATGCTTCCAGTCGGACTAATGTTTACGTGTATTTTAAAAGTCCGGCTTTAGTCAGACTAAAGCAATAATTTGATTTTTTTCTAAGGTCATGTAAACGCACTCAGTGTCAATCACTTCTCCTGCACGTTTTTCTGCCCCCCTCCTACGTGCATGCTCTTTCCCCTGGTTATGCCCCATATTAGAATTCAGAAATTCTCTGCCCATATCGTCCGCACCCAGTCTCTGGAAGAGATTTGCGTTAAGATGGCAGTGAAATAACTACCAGAAATGAAGAAACTTCTCACATTCCTCTATTGCTACAGCATACTTGACAAAAACAAGCAAATAGAAGAAGCCCAAAGAAAGGCAGGCAAAATAAAGGACTTAAATAGCTCCAGAGGCAGTACCAGAGTCAACCAACATCAAAATTTCTGCTAGACAAGTAATTACCCCTGCTTAATATCGGTTTGACTTGATATCAGAAAAGTGTAAGCCAATTGCCCACTCTGCAAACCTTGGCCGATTCATTCCTCATCAAACCTCAGATGCGTGACTGCGGAAGCCATTAGCTGGAACTTTTTTTTTTTTTCTGGTGAAACATGGCGGCGTCCAGTGGCAGCAGCGCTGGTTTCGATGTCAAATTGGTGAAAACATCATGTTTCCTCTTGTGTCAAGACAAGAAGAAGCGTCGCCACACATAGATTTAGCAAAGGTCAGTTTTCCCTCCATTTTTAGGTGGCGATATAGTGCGCGGATTTCGACAACTGCCAAATCTGTCAGGCAGAGCAGCATATCAACTTTCTGTCACACATGCGCGGCTTGATGAAGAGTAGCGGAATCTGCCGAGAAGTTCCGAGTGCCAATTGCCAAGTTGGCTATGGTTACTGTAACACTCCATAGCCCTCATTTGATGTTAGACATGTTGCACTCGGGCTAACGTTAGCTCATTTCTAATGTTAAGGCTACTGGTTAGTGTTGCTCTATTACAGATTTGCTGAAAATGTCTTTGTGAAATGCCCAGAAGTGTTATTGATCATGAGTTTGTCCTAACGTGTGCTGTGCTGCACAGCTTCATGTTCTCATAATCAGTGTTTTACTGCTTAGTTCATGCCATAGTTGCCATTATCTAACACCAAACCACTACAATGTAACTTTTTTTTTGTTCACCTCTGTTCACTGGCCAATTCATCATCATAGAGGGAACAACCACTCAAAACAGCCTGTTCAAAGACACGAGAATGGCAGGCAGCGAATGGAGTAGAAATTACAGATTTTTAAGAATTACTTTACCTAAAGTGAACTTCAAAATTACTGGCACCCCTGACTGGCAATACACAAACAATTCTTTAAAATATTCTACAAAATACATATTTATGGACAAACTCCAAAAAACAAGTGAGAAATACTGTACAATGCTAATGTTACAATGGACCCAACCAAACTCATTTACTGATTAAATCAAAAATCTGTTTCCACCAAATCAAGGTTTCACAATTAATGGCACACTTAAAGATTATTGTAAATAACATCTACCAAAATTAAACCAGGTATAAAATTGCAGATTTAACTTATCTAAGTGTCAAGGTAGTACATTGAGCCATTGTATCACTTCCTGTTTCACTAGGGCAGTGGTTCTCAACGTCGGTCCTGGGGACCCCATGTGTGTGCTGGCTTTTGTTCCTACCACAATTGCAATTGTAGAACTTTAACAAGCTGTGACTGTCTTAATTAGGTGCTTTTCATGTTCAGAGTTGTTAATATATCTCTTTAGTCAAATGTTACATAGGAACATCCATACATGCAATGAAGAATAAAACACCCTTGAAGATAGTGTGTTTATTGCAATACTGCAAGTAATGTCAAGTAACATAACATGTCAAACAGATCAAAGTATACACTGAAGAAATCAATAAACCCCAGATTTACCCAAGTAGTTTTCACTAATTAGGAGCCAACTACATCATTAATTTGATTGGTCACATTGTTTTCTCTCATTTTATGCTGTTATTTCCGATATACTGCAATGTGCAAATGCTATTTTTGAAATTCTTGATGGCAAATAGATATTTCTGTTAAGTTGTGGGTTAAGAGGGCAAATAACTGTTCTAAACATTAAATGCACATAATTAAGACAAATTAGCAGCTTGTTAAAATCCTACAATTGCAACTGTGGTTGGAACAAAAGCCAGCACACACATGGGGTCCCCAGGACTGACGTTGAGAACCACTGCACTAGGGTATCAAAACGAGGTAAGGCGCATGCATCTGGTAATGGCTAGAAGAAGATTCCCAAACTATTAAATATGCCACAAAGCACTGTCAAGGCAATTATTAAAAAATTCCAAAGATATGGAACTGTTGAAAACCTTAAAGGTAAAGGACACAAGTGCATTTTGCCCCCCAGGATACTGAGGAGGATGGTGAGAGAAGCAGGCCATGGTGGGAAGTTGCACCAGGTGAAAACAACTTTGTCCATTCGAGACCTCTAATGGTGAGTAATTGATATACAAATTATAGTTTTTGGGTGGAATGTCCCTTTAAGGGGGGGGGAGGGGGACTATGACCTTTAATAATGGCAGGCCATGGCCACATAATCTCCCATGCGCACACAAAAAAATCATCAGCTGCCAAAGTAAAAGTTCAACAATGTTAACAAAAAAAAATTAAATAAACAAAAAAAAATAAACTCCATGTTACTAAGAACATTCATTAGGACAAAAGTGAACACAGGACATGCAAAATCTGTCTGCCCCGGAACAAACAAGCTCTTTGCTTCATTTTATTAATGTTATCAGTAGTGGGAGGAACAGTCCCGCTTTATTAGCGCTGTCATACATAAAATGTAAATTGAGGCACAGCAGCGAAAACAGATCCTCTTATGCCAACCCACTGAAGCCAAGCATGGTTGAATCTGGTTTATCCTTGAGCCAGAGGCCGGAATTAGATGCTAATGTACCAGGGGAACAGTGATTTATCTTGATCAAAATAGAAATGTAAGGCCCCCGCTTACTATTAGGGCATCATGCTAAAGAAGGCCCCATTTTCCAACTGAGACCTTACATATGCCATGGTACTTTAGGAGATCATGAAACTAGTGTCTTTATTACACAATTTGTAAAAGCCCAATGGAGCGCATAGAGGCTCATCTGGGTTCCTTGCAAATTATTTGCAGAACTAGAGCATGCACGTAGCTGATGGTCGCCTTTGTAAATGTTTAGCAAACGAAACACGTAGTACGCATTAGGTCGTAAGCGATACCGTTCCAACCAACATTGCAAATATTTCCGACATGTTTGTGACCAGGAACAGAGAAACAAGCTTAGAATGTGTGAAAAGATCTTCACATAAATTTCAGCGTCGCCATGCCTGCGATCGGACAAACACCAAGATCATCATCATAAAAGCCAACCTTTTTAAAAACAACACAAAAGAAGCTTACCGTCACCAAGCAGTTTGGTTACTCTTACCAATTAGTTCTATCGCTAGGCTACCGCGACAATAAGTTATTTTGCTGACGTTCAATTACGTTAACACTGGATCTAGATCAGTCACATGAAATTCAAGCTTTATGCGAAAACCACTTTAGCCAGGTCATAACCCAATCTTCCCCCAGCAGACATCGTCATTTCGATTAGCTAGCTACTTAACAGGCCAGCTAGCTAGCAAATTAGCTAAAGTCTAGAAGAGCTGCAACTAGCGAGCTAGCTATAACGTTACCGTAAGAGGCCATGACATGTCTTGCAGTACGACATGTTAACACGATAACTAAGGCGAACATTAATTTTCGCTGATTGAAATGATTCGCGGATTTCGTCGACATTAAAGCCGCTTTTACACCGGACGCGAAACGAATTTTTCGCACGACAGATTACATTCAAAGTCAATGCAAAGACGCGAATACACGCGTGTATTCGCGTCTTTGCATTGACTTTGAATGTAACCTGTCGTGCGAAAAATTCGTTTCGCGTCCAGTGTGAAAGCGGCTTATACAGTTCACCAGCTACGCGATTAATGGACAGCGCTTCAGGATATCTAGACAGCAAGCTGGCCAGCGATGGGAGGCCAAACACAAGCTTGTACTTACCTGCTCGACAAAGGTACTGCAGTCCGACACACGCTTCCGCTTATTTCAACTGATAAACGTTAGCCAGCAACGTTTTTATTAATTTTACGATTGCAGTCAAATGAAATTATTTCCGCAAAGCATGAAACGCGGAACATTAAATGAGGATTGCATTCACCTAATATGAAAGAACGTGTGCGATCCTATGGAATCAGGAGACACGAAATCAATCTACAAAGATATTTTGTCGCAGCGTTAACCAGATAGGTAGCTAGCGATAGTGACCTAACACCAACGTGCTAGCTAAGAGCTAACGCTAGCTGATACACTGCAAGCGGGCTCCTGGAGTGTCCCGTTTGTTGCAAATCACGTCCTTCCTCGTTCTTGTTACCACCTTCCTTTTTCTTAAAGGGGAAATGAATCAATTTTGTTATACAATTACTTTGGGATTTTATACCCAGAATGCAAAAATAATCATGGGTCCGAGCGGTTGTCAGTAATCAGATTCTCACACGTGCAACGCTAGCATTTGTATCACTCCGATATATAACATGTTTTTTTTTAATTCATTCCCACGCCACTTCCTCCGCATTCGAGCTCGACACAGACCGCGTTAACTTAGCCAAACTTAAATGAAAAAATTATGAGACCTTCTGATCATCTTAGAAATTTGAGTTATCCGGGGTCTTCGCTTTCAGCAAAAATGTTGCTGTGCATTCGCGTGACATATCTATCAAAGAAGAAGAAGAAGAAGAAAACTACCACTTAAACCAGTTTTCCGATGACACTAATAAAGCACTGACAGCTGAACACACCGCTGTCTATATAGAGCAACGCTGGGGCGATTAAATTATAAACTCAACCAAAAATGTTTTGTTCTCTAACTTAATTAGGCTACGCCTTACGAAAAAAGATGACCTACTCTGCAACTTCAGCGGTACCTCCTGGCACACCCCTCTCAGTTTTCTGCTCAGCAACTGCCACTGGATGAAACCATAGACAGTAAAAGAAGTGGACGGCGGGATGACGCTGTTCTCAACGGGAGAGCGATGAAGCTCAGTTGAACGAGTTTTCAGTTGAGCACCACGCCTACTGTGCAGGCTCGAAGTCAGCTCGCTGACGTAAACCAACGTCCTAGTAACTTGTCTGGTAGATGTACCCTACACGTAATTCCCAGCGAGCAAGCGATTGCGTCTGTAAGTATAGTCTGATTCCGTTCGATGTTATTATGTTTTATGAATTATTATTTCATAGGTACTTCACTTCGTTTGCGATGTGGCTCAATCGTCTACTGTCTATGATTCGTCTATGGGCTTCAGGTCTAAACAGTACGGTTATTTACCTCCTGTGCGACAGAAAGTCGCCGGCATTTCAAGTCACTTTTAGCCTAGCCTGGTGCCATCGGCTAAAATGCTTATTATTAGACCATAATGCTAAATACGAAGTAAAGACGTCTGCTACAAAATGTAGTTTCTCTGTAGAAAATATTGTCGCTGACATGAAGGCTCATAATGTTTTTAATGAGAAGTTATTTGATGTCAAAAGTCAGACAAAATGAATGGGGGTGAATGGAGAAGCTACCGCTAGGTGATCATCTGCTATCTTCCAGAGTGTTCAACTGAGCTTCAACTTCCGGGTGTGTTCCTACCCCCTTGGATGAAACTCACTAGATTAAACTCAGAATTGTACCATTCGTTTCAGATGCCTAATGCCCACGGATATTTGAATACGCAAACTGATTCGTGGACAACTCCCCACCCCTTCCCCCAAACACAAACACACACACACACACACACTTACATCCTAGTACTTATATTTTTGAGGACATTACGTTGACTTCCATTCATTCTTTCTGTGTCTGTGCAGCCTTTCCCCAGTCTTAACAATATGCAATGTATGCCTAACCCAAACCCTTAACCTATCCCTAATTCTAACCTAACCCTTAACCTTAAATAATAAGTCACAATTTGATTTTGTAGTTGTCACTTCCCAATAATGTCCTCACACTAGTCTGTAGGAAAAAAAAACTTTGTAGCATGTGTAGCTTGTACAAGAACACAGACACACAAACAGAGAGAGAGAGAGAACCAACTGCATTCTGCTTTTAAAAGGATTTTATTCCACAGCCCCTCTTTAACATCATCATCCAGGCCCCACCCAATGTCACAAATATTTTTCAACTACAACCAAGACGTCTTTCAGTCCAGCTCTTAAAACTAGTGGTAATTACAACAACAATTATATATTAATAAATCATAATAACAATTATAGAGCATGATTGGAAATCATAGCCTTTCTCAAATAGATATTCTGATCTGATGTCTTCTACTATGGATTATGCTGTCAGTCATTTAAGGTGCAGAATAAAATACTTCAATAAAATCTAACAGCTATGCACCATGAAACCATGAACTGTGAACATATATTGTTGTACATTTCTCTGACAGAGTTGTATCCCCCACTCAGAGAATACATTCTTGAGGCTTCTTAGAGCAGTCTGTATTTGGCACAGGTATGGATTTCGGCTGTGCTGCCAAACAGAGCCATCTCTCCCCTCTGCTGGTTTATTAAGGCTTCCAAAACAGCCAGAGCTTCACAGGACTCCTGAGAAGAGAAGCAACTCGATTACAATTTTCATTACTCAATCTGCCAACTGCAGAATGTCTACATCCGCCCAACAGGCTCTTTTACCTGCAACATGCTGAGCCTTTAAAGAGCCGGTTTTCATTAGGAAGGGCTCCCCGCCCTCCAGAACTTGGACTGGACCACTGGGGATGCCGGGCTCTGATAAGACTCGTCCTTCATCGCTGCCACCCCTGTGATTGGCCAACTGAATGATTTCCATTTCGGAAAGGCCATTGTGGTGCCTTTTCGTCTGGACACTATTCCTAACAGCGCCAGGCGAAGAAAACAAGACAGAAGTCAAAGTCCTCGTGAAACTCTCTCCGTAACGTTTCCATGATATATACAGGCAGCCCTGTGCTTCCGAGATCATGACAACCAGAGCTGTTACAGTTTATATTTAATAAGTGTGTCTGGGCTGGCAATTTTAGCCAGAGCAATTAAACACCTCTTTACCTTTCTTTCATGCCACTCTGTGCCTGCACAGTTTCTGCCATCTTGTTAGACTGCATTGTGTGTGGATTATACTTCTCATCACGGGGTACTACAAAAAAAAAAAAATAAATTAACAAAAACACATAGAAAATACTGCTCAAACCAACACAGATGCGGAAAGTGAAGAATACCAAGCTGAACAGTAAGCCTGAATTCTAATTTTTTGCTCAACCCTTGAGAAAATTGTGCGGAAGTAATAAAAATGTCACGTGATGTTTTACATTAAACATTGGCAAAGGTCTGCACTGGGTTCTGTTGTCTCCATGGAAATGAGACCCCATTTACATTTGTTAACATTTCTGATGACGTTGCAGCTTCGAGTACAATTTCTGGCAAAAAAGACATTGTTGGTGAGAGTGTGTTTTGGTGTTCCATAAGCACATTGTCCAATCAAAGCCATGAATGACAAACCATATTGTTATCCACGAAGTCCAAAAAATGTAGAGGTGTGGATGCTGAGAATAGGTGTAATGCGACACCTTGTTTCGTCGGAAAAAATGTAACTCCGGTAGTACAACACTGCCACCTCGCAAGGGCTGTGTGATGAAGTAAAATCAGGCTTTAATCTGGTCTTGCTGCAGTCAGAGTCATGGAAGAGGAGGGTGGTACGCACTTACTCTCACTGTCCTCAGTGCATCTCTGGACATCTTCCCCATCAACCCTGGGAGCAGTGGAACACTTCTGCGGAGGGGAATCGGTCTGCAGTGGAAGAGCACAATGGGGGTGACTTCCCAAATGTAGGAGACCTCATGGGTGAACTTGCTGATTGGGAGAAGAAGGATTTCAGCAGAGAAAGCAGCTGAACAGAACAGGTGCTGACCTTGTCTCCTCCCTCAGTCTTACGTGTCCTCTTCATGATCTCTTCCAGGCGCTGCAATTCAAGAGCATGGTCACTGACCTCAGACTACAATCATAGCAGCCTAACTCTTGTGAAATACTACTGATACTGAGTTATGTTTTTCATAAACACTACTTTCATTGACTAACTACAGATTAATTTTGATTTTATTTTGTTGCAGTAATACTTGCCATATTTTGCAACTGTAATACAGCTGCTATGAAGCTAAAAATGACCCAAAAAAGACTATCACTTATTGAGGGACGCAAACAGTGTTTTGACTACACTTACACACCTTCTTCCTCTCCAAGCGCTCCTCTTCCTCCCTCTGGAAATGCCTGTTCCTCTCCTGCCTCAGTCGCTCTGCTTCCATATGGGCCCTGGCCATCTCCTCCTCCTTCTGATGGACACAGAAGGAACTACATTACCCTCAAACACCCACTCCTTTTTGGATATTAAAAGCATGTTTGAGCTCATAGTCCCCACCACTTGACAAGTTACCTACAAAGTTTTCCTTGGTGCTTTGAGACTTCGTTGGTCTACTTATATCAAACTCTATCCAACATTTACTCGCATAAACTGTTTTCATAGGGATCTAATGGGAGCGCCCATCTCATATGCCCCTTGGACTGTCGGAGCTGCAGATCATTGTCATTGTAAAAGGCAGCTATCAAGTTGTTTGCCAAAGTTCCTCAGGCTTCGCACAGCCTTGAAAAGTCCTTGAATTTCATGTGATACTAGAAAACTACTTGAATTTGAAAAAGCATCAAAAAGTCCTTGAATAATGCAGGAAAATTTAGAATATGTACTTGAAAATATGAAAAATGTAATTGATTTTTTTTTTTTTTTTTGGGCTTAAAATTACAGAATTGAGAAACTTTTAGTTTTTTAAAATAATTTTTTGTTTTGTACCCATCGTAATACAAACCCGGATTGATTAGGAATCTGATAACCAAGCTCACGGTTCCGAGTGTGCATGTCTGGAGGGTTTGTTTCTACTTACGTGTCAGAGGTCAAGGCACGTAAACGAACCAAAGACACTAGAGGACGGAAGACTCCTCATCCCCAATAGACCCCCATTAAAAGAAATTGGTCACACCTCCTGTCTCCCAAGTGGGCGCGGTTGCGAAAGTATTTTGAGCGTTCTGCGCGCAGCAAATGTTGGAATATACAAGCATCTGTCTTATATCTTCATGAATGCGTTTATATTTCAGTTTACTTTGCTTCTTCAGGCATTTTTTCTACGCTGCTAACGTCTATATTAAGCATTACGAATATGAGTTCGCTGGCAAGCTAGGGCGTTCTCAAATTACTGTAATTGCCATTAGCGAGCTTGAAGGGCTTCAAAATGAAACGACATCAGCTAGTTTATTCAAAGTTATGAAGCAGGAATGAAATACGACAGTTGCTCATTTATTTCTTACCTGTCTGCATCCTTGAGAAAAGAAAAGATGGATGGCGTGTTCCTATTATTACACCCTATTGCCTATTGCTGCGCGAGGTTTCGGTATTTTTAACATGCACGGACAACAACGCAAGATACAGTACACATTTAATGTTAGTGCCTTATTTTGCCTCTTTTTAAATATCTGATATCATCCCAGTGCAAGATCACAGCAATCTAATGGGCTATATTCCTTTTCCCCTCTAAAAACGATAAAACCTCAGTGGCAATAATAGTGTTACTGAGCATAGAAACGCAAGCATTATCTCAGTTTGAAATTTTTATTTGTTGTTTCCCGCAGTCAATACCGTATTTTTGTATTGCCAGATGTTACGTGAGAGCTGCTGAGAGAGACACAGGTCTCGAACAAAGTTCATTCTCTCCAGATCTGTTGGTCTTAAAAATGCCATTGCAGCGCCAGAATGTTTGGAAGATACGTGGCCTGTGAAAAATAAGTCCAACATTTAATTCTGTGACAATGGGGCAAAATAATCGGTGATAATCTGTACTCATGTTCACTTTCCCCGATTGGAATCATTACATTCAGGACCCGCCACAAGTCTATCTAAAGGGGTGGGGCACCCACGTGACTGAAACCACAACTTACTCCTGAGTGAGGAGTCTTGCTCTTCAAGAGTCTTTGAATAAACGCATGCGCTGGTGATTACACCATGGAAGCAAACCAGTTTTACAGCAATATATGTCTCTGGAAAAGAGATAAACTGCAGCAATACCAGGGCCTCCCTGTTATTGGCAAGGTAAAGGAGCTTAGAGCTCTTGAGTATGCGGCACAAGCGTTCAGTATGGCACCGAAAATTATGCCAAAAGAAGCTAACAGTCATCTACCGCGGTGTCATCTAAGTGCGGCCCTTTGCACTTGTGTTCTTTGGTTCAAGGAACATAGCGTCCATTTCTACCAAAAAAAAAGACCTGAAATATTGATTCCTCTGACCACAAAACTGATTTCCACCATCTGATGGTCCATTGCAGATGCTTCCCAGCACTGAGAAGTCGAAGGCAGCCCTGTTAACATAAGGCTTCCTTTTTGCACAGTTAAGTTTTAACTGGCATTTTGGGATGTAATTACTAATTGTACCACTTGACAAAGTAGATACATGACGGTTCTTGATACAGAGCCATCTGAGCGATCGGAGATGACGGGTATTCCGCTCAGACTGGCGCTCTTCCCCTTTAAGCGCAGAAATTACTCAAGATTCTGATAATATTTTAATGATGCACCACAGAGGGTGAAATATACAATCCCCCTCCCATCTTAATTTGAGGAGCATTGCTTTTAAACCTTTCAATGGTTTTGTTACACATTTGTGGCCAAATTGGAAAATCTTGGCCCAACTTTGCTCGCAAAGGACATCCTTTCCAGGATGCTGCTTTTGTACCAAATCATGATTACAGTCACCTGCTGACATCAGCTGTTTGAAATAACATCTTTATTCAAATTTTTTTTGGAAAACGTTGCAGGCCTTAATAGCAGGAATGGATGGGACCAGACAAAACATTCAATATGTTGTCTTCATACTGTCTGTGTTGAGGATTATATTTCAATATTTCTCATCATATTCATCAGTAAATCGATAACTAGATTACGTATGCAGCAGTAACACACACACACACACACACACAGGCACACGCACATGTACACATGCATAGACACACACACACACACACACACACGCATGAGCAGTGCACACACATACACACGCACAGGCACAAGCAGCACACGTACACATGCACACACACAGACACACACACATACAGGCAGCTCTCACACACACACACACACACACATATACAAGCAATTCAATTCACACATGCATGATCAGCTCACACACACATAAGCAGCGGGCTTCTGTAGCTTTGATTAGTAAGCGGGCTTCTGTTTAGTTGATTTGAAAACATAATCAGGTGAGACATTTAAACGTATTTGATTTCTGTAGCTTTGATCAATATTTGTTCGGTAAAATCATTAGTTGTTACTGAAAATATAATCAGTTGAATAATTTATGTATCTACTTGTATCCTATTCCTTTGACTGTATTTTTCCTCTCCTTTTTAGTGTATTTTCTAACTTTTTTTATGAGACCAATACTTCTGTGAACCACCATTATTTTCCAGAGAATCCCATAGAGAGCTTGCCAACCAATAAAGGAAAGAAAAAACTTAAGAGATAATGTGTGTACGACCCATGTATTGTGATTGGAGCAAAGTTGGTTGAGTTTTTCCCATAAATGTTGCTCTGTAAAGAACGCTGAGTTAGTACTTCTTCGCCAAGGACTACTCTCGGGGTTTGGATTATTGCATGATTCAAGGCTGGAATAAAGATAATTTCTCAAGATTTTGTCTCTCTCCAATTATTCAAGAACAAGGGACCTCAAAAACACGCAAACATCTGGTCGGGAAGACGCAACATCTGCCATTAAATACTGATCAAACTGCATTCAGCTATCATTTTCAGTGTGCATTTTCTATATCGTCCCAACTTTTTCCCGAGTTGGGGTCGTACACAGTCCACCAAGTTTAATCACCTGGCTCTCAGCAGTAGCTACACCACTGATTGCAATATATTGTGAAATTCAGAAACGCCACAAAGAAAGCTCTGGCTGCATAGGCTATTGTGCAATTTGGCCATTGTAGTATGTCTTCTGAATATCTTTGACGTACCAGTAAATTTCTGTGCATACAGAGTAACATACTACGTAGTTGCCACTGAGGCCACAATCGCACAACTGTTGTTGACATGCATTCTACAAACAAAATATATTACCATGTAGTACTTGAATGAATTAACAATTCAATATATAAGGGGAAGGCAATTAATTTACTTCATCCAGGAATTTAGACTGCATAGATCACAGATGTCTGCAACCTTCAGGGAAAGCCACCTCTGGCACTCCTCATCAGTCAAATGTAGAGCACACTTTAACCGTAAATGCTTCTCTGCCCCTCTGCAATTATGCATTCTACAGGCAACTCCGTCAATCAACGCAAATGTACAACCCCAATTCCGAAATAGTTGGGACAAAGTGTAAATTGTGAATAAAATCAAAATGCAATGACTTTCAAATCACACCAGCCAGTATTTTATTCACAATAGAACAGAGATAACATAGCAAATGATGAAACTGAGAAATTTTACAATTTTATCCACGTTTCGGTACTTAAACCTTCATCAGACAAATATTTGTATTTGTTGAAGGTTTGTGATGAAGGTTTAAGTACCGAAACGTCACAATAAAAATTTTGCTATTTGCAAGTTAGACAGTGTGCGGGACTCCTTTGTTTCCTTTGAACTGTTTATCCTAGTCCGACGCACCTGTCGTTAGAAATAGACGTGCGAAGTGTCTCCTTGTTTGTACAATTTTATCCACAAAATGAGCTCATTTCAAATTTGATGGCTGCTACAGGTCTCAAAAAAGTTGGGACAGGGGCCTGTTTACCATGGTGTAGCACCCCTCTTCTTTTTAACACAGAGTGGAGGCGTCTGGGCATTGAGGTAACAAGTTTCTTGAGTTTAGCCATTGGAATTTGATCCCACTCTTGTTTAATACAGGCTTCCAGCTGCTGGAGAGTTTTGGGTCTCCTTTGACGGACTTTTCGTTTAATTATGCGCCAAATGTTCTCAATCGGTGAAAGATCAGGACTGCAAACAGGCCAGTTAAGCAGACGGACTCTTCTGTTATGAAGCCATGCTGAATTTTTGTAATAGCTGCAGTATGTGGTTTTGCATTGTCCTGCTGAAATATACAAGGCCTTTCCTGGAATAGATGTCATCTGGAGGGGAGCATATGTTGCTCTAAAACCTTTATATACCTTTCAGCATTCATGGTGCTTTTTAAAACATGCAAGTGTCCCACACCATATGCACTAATGCATCTCCATTCCATCAGAGATGCTGGCTTTTGAATTGAACGCTGATAACAGGAGGGGTGGTCTTTCTGCTCTTTAGCCCGGAGGACAGGACGATCATGATTTTCAACAAGAATGTCAAATTTGGACTTGTCTGACCACAGGACACTTTTCCACTTTGCTACAGTCCATTTTAAATGAGCCTTGGCCCACAGAACACGGCGGCGCCTCTGGATCATGCTCAACAATGGCTTTCTTTTTGCATGTTAGAATTTTAGGTGGCATCTGTGGATGGCACGGCGGACTGTGTTTACAGAGAGTGGTTTCTTGAAGTATTCCTGGGCCCATTTAGTAATGTCAATGACAGAATCAGGCCGGTGAGTGATGCAGTGGCGTCTCGGGGCCCGAAGATCACGGGCATCCAGTAAAGGTCTTTGGCCTTGTCCCTTACACACAGAGATTTTTCCAGTTTTTCTGAATCTTTTGATGATGTTATGCGCTGTCGATGATGAGACCTTCAAAGCCTTTGCAATTTGACGTTGAAGAACATTGTTTTTAAAGTATTCCACAATTTTTTTTTACGCAAGCCTTCACAGGTTGGGGAGCCTCTGGCCATCTTTACTTCTGAGAGACTCAGCCTGTCATGGTTTAGTCCCGCCGGATGCGACAAGCAATCCGGCGGGCACTGGGAATATGTACCCAATGACAGAAAAAGGGACCCACTCGCACAGGCTGGTACGAAAAATAGAAAGACATTTAATAAATATAATTTTTTAAAAATGACAGAGACAGGGGAGCAGCAGCAACACATATGGGGCTAAAATACCAGAATGCAGCTGCACTGCAAATCGGCAGTGCAGCTCTTAAATACTCTAAACTTCACCTCCACTTCAACGAGCAACAGGTTTGGCTCGTTGAAGTGGAGGCGAAGACAGCAGGAGGGGGGAGGGACTGCAGGGCAGAACCATCACACAGCCTCTCTAAGACATCCCTTTTATAGCCAATCATGTTACACACCTGATGCCAGTTAACTTAGTTACTTGCTAAATCTTCTTTCAGCTGATTCTCTTATATTTTAATTGCTTTTTCAGCCCTTTTTTGCCTGTGTCCCAACTTTTTTGAGGCCTGTTGCAGCCAGAAAATTTGAAATAAGCTCATTTTGTGGATAAAAATGTAAAATGTCTCAGTTCCAACATTTGAAATGTTATCTATGTTCTATTGTAAATAACATCGGCTCATGTGATCTCAATGTCATTGCATTTTGATTTTATTTACAATTTACACTTTGTCCCAACTATTTCGGAATTGGGGTTGTCGAACAGAGCACATATTCTGGGCTCTAGGACTCTTTGTCCTCGGATTTTTAGTCCCCAAAGTTTTCGTTCCCGGACTTTTCGTCCCTTAGGAATTTTCCTCCACCAACTGTTTGTCCCCGTGGACTTTTTGTCCCTGGACTTTTCGTCCCCATGAACTTTTCGCCCTCGAACTCTTCATCCCTGGATTGTGCGTCCCCAACAATGCTCTGCCCTCTTCCTGCATTATAACCATATCCCAAACCCTAACCCTAACCTTAACCCAAACCCTTATATCATGGTGATCTGTCCATCATCCGTCTGTCCATCCATCTGTCAACAATGGTGGCATGATTCTTTATCATTAGGGTAAGAAAAATCTGGGGATGAAAAGTCCTTGGGGAGAAAAGTCCAAGGATGAAAAGTCCTTGGGGACGAAGAGTCTGGGGACAAAAATCCCAGTGGCAAGAAATCCGGGGACAAAGAGTCCTGTAACCCACATTCCGTGTGCCAAAAATTACTATTCCAAACTGAGTGGGTAGAATCAAATAAAATCCATTATTTTTTTTTGTCTCACTTTGTTATCACTGGCATGTTTTGAGTTTTCTTCAACCAATTGGAAGCTGGTGAGAGACAGCACACAGCCTCCACAGTTAAGTAATTATTATCATTGTCAACTGTTGCCTGCAAGTGATGGCAAATATTTCACATTCATGACAAAATAAAAGTCAATTCAATCATGGCACATCATTTATATTAATGTCTTCAATAACATGACTCATTATTTCATTGTTGGCATCTTCTGGTGAAATCAGGAATATGTTGCATTTCTGTTCAGATGTGGCTCCAACAATTCATATGCAGTTAGCATTACAAATGTAGAAGATAACAAAAATTGCCTAGCATGACCTCATTTAAATGAAACTCCCATTGGTGCCTTCAGATTAACATGAAAGACGCCACCTGAAATATACGTAATTTTGCCCTCTATATTCATTATCTTACCAGTTGCTTGCATGGAGAACTGTGAAAGACTGATTTAAAAGCAACACTTTGTGGCAGGATTTCAGCCTTAAATTAACATTCTTCCTTGGGCAAATGTTTTACTTTCGCTGCTCCCTCTATACCTTCCACTAAAGGGCTTCAAAGCTATTAATAAGATTTGTGGACAAAATAAGATCTAAAATTCACTTGGTAACCGGACAACATTAACTTTCCCAAAGGCCTTGCTGTTTCTAAATTTAAGTTTTACTTATGGGCTTTACAACTGATAAAAAGGGTTTTATTCTCCTTGGAAAATACCGTGGTGATCCACAGAACAAGAACTAGTTCCTCCTTTAAGTTCACAATTGTCCATTTCATGGTATGACGTATAATGTTCTTAGGACTGATTTCAACATTTTTCCCTGAAGTCAGGAAACAATCCTCTTGGTGCCATGGATAGAAATGTAAAGCCTTCCATATCTGGTGCAGCTACTCACTTCTAACTGGCTGCAAACCTTTTGCTCTGTTCCCCTGCTCTGATAAGAGTGTTTACATCCACAGAATGTAAATATGAACAAGTTTACATTTACAGAATAAGCAGTTCATTGTGAGCACACATGGAGTTTGGACTTCAGCGAGTAGGGATTAAGTTGACCTGCAGTGTCAATAAAACCTGACACAGATAATAGAGACCGTCACATATGCACTGTATTCATGTTTACTCGACGATTTACAAAATACGAAAGTCTGGGCAGGACAGAAGGTTCAACGCTTTTGAGGATTTAAAATGAAGTTCAGCTATATGAACTGGCAATTCAATTGGAATGTGCAGCTGCTTAACATACCCAATATTACAAATCAGACAAGCCTACGTGTGCCAGGCCTACTTAAATCACAGTCGAGAGGCTTTTTTGGACAAGTTTTTACACCACAAAGACAAAGGCTGTATTCCAAAAGCTAGGGTTGTTCACTTCAAAATGCGCATAATAAGGGCCACGCCCACCGTAGCCATATTGAAGGGCATTCCAATCAAAAGTGTGCAAAACTCATCCCTTCAAAGGGCCCTGCAAAACGGCCATTTCCGAAGTGAGCAGGCGAAGGTTGCTTTGCTCCCACAATGCCATGCGACGACCCGAGCCTAGTGACGTGTGTAATTCAATACAAATGAAGGAACAGACTGGAGCACTCGAATCACTTGCATCAGTTTATTGAGATGCCAAGACTAACGTTTCGACGCACAGCGTCTTCCTCAGAGTCAAACTAGTATTGGTGAAGTTGGGACAGTTAAATAACTTCCTCCACACAGAGAATAACTTCCTATTGGAAAAGAGTTAAGTTGGAAGGTAATCCATAATGAACCAATACTGTGATAGCACTCAGTGAGTGGGTGTAATCTTAAATACCATCATTTCCTCCCATTAACACAAATTTCAGCCATCATGTATATACAGGACATAAATTACACATATATACATTTACAGAAAACAGGAAAGATTTAATTCTTCATTCAATCCATGTGGTTCCACAGTGTTCAATGTGTAAATCCAATATGCTTCTCTTTTGAGCAGTCTGTTAATAATATCCCCACCCCTCTGGGAGGGAACAATTTTCTCAATACCCCAAAATTTAAGAGATGCTGCCGAACCATGATTTGCTTGGGCATAGTGCTTTGCTATTGCGTAGTCCATATTCTGATTACAAATAGCAGCCTTGTGTTCAGCAATGCGGAGTTTGAGGACACGTTTTGTTTGGCCTACGTAGACCAACCCACACGGACATTTGGGAATGTAAATGACATGTGAGAGAAGCATATTGGATTTACACATTGAACACTGTGGAACCACATGGATTGAATGAAGAATTAAATCTTTCTTGTTTTCTGTAAATGTATATATGTGTAATTTATGTCCTGTATATACATGATGGCTGAAATTTGTGTTAACGGGAGGAAATAATGGTATTTAAGATTACACCCACTCACTGAGCGCTATCACAGTATTGGTTCATTATGGATACCTCCCAACTTAACTCTTTTCCAATAGGAAGTTATTCTCTGTGTGGAGGAAGTTATTTAACTGTCCCAACTTCACCAATACTAGTTTGACTCTG
This sequence comes from Gymnothorax javanicus, assembly GCA_029692085.1. Classification (NCBI taxonomy): domain Eukaryota; kingdom Metazoa; phylum Chordata; class Actinopteri; order Anguilliformes; family Muraenidae; genus Gymnothorax; species Gymnothorax javanicus. The sequence goes on along the minus strand of CM056197.1, from coordinate 115,330,107 downwards.
AGGAAGACGTTGCGCATCGAAACGTTAGTCTTGGCATCTCAATAAACTGATGCAAGTGATTCGAGTGCTCCAGTCTGTTCTTCATTTGTTCTGAATTTGTCCTTTTCTGAGAGCACCGACCTCTGGCACGAGAGGGGCTGAAGGGCAAGGGGTTCCTTTATTATTGTGTGTGATTCAATGTCGTTCAAGAAAATGACAACAACGGTGGCATAGCTAACCAGTGCACAGAGAGCTGATGAACCGAGCTTGATGGTTTACGGCAGTCGACTGACTATCGCTAGTTATGTAGTTTTTTATTTTTACCCGTGGCTATTTGTCACCTTATGAAAGCTATGCAGTTGCTTCTAAAGCTACTGCGAAACTGAAAAATGGCCAGTGAAAACAGTTCTCCCATGAACTGGCTGCATTTGTTTACTCTTGCATAAGCAGAAAGCAGCAGCCGCGAAATATGTCGAAGCACATTCCAAACGACCGTTACTTGAAAACCCTACTCCCTGCTGCCCTTCAGAGTTTATACTATGAAGGGAAGTGACTTTGCAGGGTGTAGGGTGTAGGGATTAACCCTACGGAATGAAATACAGCCAAAGTGTTCATCTATGGTTTGATGCAATTGGAGAGGTAATGGAGTCAAAATTGTAGTCCAAACTCTTTATGGAAACTACACTCCCCAGTATGGGCGGGAATCTACTCTCACCATTCTCTGCAAGCGGTCACTCTCCCTCTCTGCAGTCTCCTCTTGCTGTTGCGCCAGGGCCTGCTGCTCCTCTGCCACACGCCTCGCCTCCTCCTCCCTGCACTTCCTCGCCTCTTGCTCCCATGCCAACTGCTCCTCACGTAAAACCCTGAGCAGTGAGCGCACCCAGGTCAGAAAAAGAAAACTACCATGCCAACGTACACAAATATGGACTCATTCACTAATAAACACACAGCGCTTTGCGGCAAAAAAGGGACATACAATCACACACATGAATGCACAGAAACACGCTAAAAAAATGCACTGAGTTAGAAAACCTAGGTTCGAAAATCAAATGTCCTCCAGAGTATTTTAACTCCCAGTTCCCTGGATTTGCTATTAAACATAATTCTTCAACCACAAGGGAAGACAAACTAGTGAGATCAGCTGGCTGAGCTCATGGGTGGACGAAAAACATGGCGGAATTTTTATTTTCCGACCAACAGACATTCATACGCACAAATACGTACAGACATAGATGCGCACAAATATGTACAGACATAGATGCACATAAATACATACAGACATACATGCACACAGACACACGAAAACTAACCGATCCCTCTCTTCCTGCTCACGTCGCTCCTGTTCTTCTCTCTCCCGCTCCTCACGGATCTGTCGGCGCTTCTCTGCCAGGCTGCGCGCCGCCTGTTCCGGGTCAGTAGTGCCAGCCGTGGGCCTGACGCCTGAGACTGAGACTGGGGAGGGGGCAGAGGGAGAAGGGGTGTGGCCTGAGGAAGAGTGGGTGGGGCCTGAAAGAGGGGAGGCTGGGACTGTGAGAGAGGGGGCAGGGCCTATGGGACTGGAGGCTGAGGTCGACTGAGGGGACATGGTCTTTGTGATTGGTGTGTTTGGCAAAGGGGCCACGTTTGGAGAGGAGGACACCAGGATTGGTGGAACACTGCTGGAGGCTGTTTTGGATAGGAGGCAAGAAAATGGAGTTAGTCAACCATGAAAAATGTGAAGGAGCTTATTGACGTACAATAACGAGCCCTACTTATAAAGACTCTTTTACACAATGCAACTGGCACATTTGATCTGAGTAAGCAATCAACCTAAGAGCCAGTAACCTCTTCACTGAAAAATCAATCAGATTTAACGGATAACTGTGTACTTTTTCAGATTAAATTCCACAGTTAATCATAAATCAGTTTGCCCAAGACTGGGGACCAGCCCCAGTCAAAAAACAAATTCTCAGAAACACTAGCCAGCCCATCACATGGCATAGAATGCACGTACTCTTTGTGTCCGCGGGGTCGACTGGCTTTCGTGACTCTCCTGCCGTCTCTATAGCAACTGGGGAGACTGCTTGAAGCTGCACCCTGGCTGGAGTCTTGGACCTCTTGGGCCGAGTTTTGGGGCCCCGGGTGGAGGCAGCAGGGGTAGGGGAGGTGGGTTTGGCCTGGGTGGTGTTGGCTGGAGGAGTGAGCTGACTTTTAGCTTTCGGGGTGCTGCAGGGAGAAACACTCAAATCATCCTGACAGTCACTGATACCAGAGCACCCGCACACTAAAACGCACGCTTAACACCGAACCAGCTTAACATTATGCCGAAATCCCTAATCATCCGAACATCAGCCCTACAACAGTGAAACAACGCACATCATTCCGAGCCTAGTGGCCCATCAGGCCAGTGCTTAACTCCGGTTTTGGTGACACAAAGCGAATAGGAGTATTGACACTCCCCTTGGATGGGATGCTGGTCCATTGCAGGTACTCCCCCCAGCTCTTAGTCAGGTTTCCCTGACAATTGGCTGGTACCCAATTATACACCTGGGTGGAGTGAAGCAGTGTGGGAGTGAAGTATTTTGCCCGAGAACACACTGCGAAGGTCGTGGCAAGGACTTGACCTCACGGCCTTTTGACCCCAAGTCAGGCCTACTTAACCACTGCAATATCGCGTCTCCCCAACTCACATCATTACTGACAGATGTCCTACCTGAACTCCCCGGTATTTCATCGATGGTCCATGGAGCACCCAAACGGCCCCACACTCTACATGAGCACCAGACTTCCACACTGCTAGTCTCCCAACATCCAGAGCACTGGCTGGCCTAGCCCACTTCTGTCTGCCTCCAAAAGGCAGACTAATCTCACCTAGCTTCATGGTCAATTTATCCAGAAGACAGAGACTAAACCCTAGTTTGCAACTCTTGTTTAAGGCACTCCTCCCAGCACAGGGAAAAAGCTGACCCCTCATCACTCCATTCTACACCACTATACTGTCACCGTGGCAGGGTACTCAAGTCCGTCGGGACACAGAGCTTTAAAACACTCCACAGGCAGTGAAAGGACCATATGAAATATTGAGGTGCCAGGACATGATAGGAGCTGCATGTGCATGTCTCCTCATGAGGACAGAGCGCAGCACCTGCTTTCTGTCCTCTGCTTCAGAGCCTTCTGTTTCAGGGGTCTCTGTTTTGGGTCCTTCTCTTTCGCCAGTGCTTTCTCTCTCTCATTCTCTCGCTCCTTGTCTTTCTTCTCCTTCTTGCTCTTCTTTTTCTCCACCTTGTGAGATACGGGTATTAGAGGACCATATTCAGTACAGTCAACAGGGCTGATGCACTACTGTAGCTCCCCTCCCCCGGAGTTGAGTCGCCCAAGCTTACTGGGGTGAATTCCAGCTTCCTCTGGCGCTGCGTAATGTCGGGCGTGCTGGCGGACACTTTCCGTTGCCCGGTGCTGCTGTGAGCGCAGGCCGACAGGGGGTTGGCAGAGTGAGAGCGGGAGCAAAAATCTACGGGGGGGCAGAACAATTGGAAATAGATTCAGACCCCACAAACAAGCAAACGCAGGGTGTAGATTAAATCACACATTCATAGACCATTTATACTACCCAATACTTCCCAACACTGTTTCAAAAAATGTTCTGTCCTTTAGGTTTCCACTCACAAGCTGACAAACTACACTGCATTCAACAGCTGGAGATGTTCACGACTTACAAAAAACAGCAGTGCCAAACTAGGGTAGAAATGAACACCCACAGGATTGATGGCTCTGGAGGAACGCGACTGGGCATGTCTGCGATTAAGTGGACATTCAGGTAGTCATATCCGAGGAGGAAACGCAGGGTTCATTCACTCACGGGAGTCCTTGCCGCCGCTCAGCAAGATGGTGCTGCGGCTCCTGGCCAGGAAGGAGAGGGTGGGAGTCATCAGCCGCTCCACAATTCTGCTCTCCCTCGCGCTCAGCTGCAGACTGCGGGCTGACAATGGAGGGGTACATCAGAGCCCACCGTAACCCCTGCCCACCGCACGGCATGAAATAATACTCACTGTCTCGCAATATACGTGCATTCCAAACAACAACCACACTCTTACAATATCAACAGCTCTCAGCTCCTGCAGGTTACACACGCCGTGTCCCGTAACTTATGTGACTGGGGGGATTTTCCCAAACTTCGTTTTGACTCAATCTAGTGTTCTTCTCTTACAGGGCAATGCAACGGGATAGTAAACTCTGTGGTCAGTCTTTGGTGCCAAATACTGATTTGTGGACAAGCTGGCTCGAGCAGAGGGCAGGGGTGGGCATTGCTTACCCAAATTGTTGCTCTGCCACCCAACCAGGTAGCTGTGATTCACACATTTTTAATCCAGCAATAATGTTTATTTAGTTCACCCATCTAGTGTCCTCTGTGCCTCATAGGGGTGTGCACAATTCAGATTTGTTGGTTGGACAGTATAAAAAATCGGAGATAACGCGTGGGTCCGCTCAATTCTACAGTGCAATTCGTCGCAGCTTCTCACAGCTCGCCAGAGAGATGAGCTCACAGAGAAAAATATCAGGTAGTATATGAAATTTGATTTGAGATATTTAGCTGATAAAACCTATGTATCTATGTGATTTGGTTATAACGATTCTCTTGTAATCAAGTATTTGTTTTAGTGTTGTACTGAAGGAGCTCTGCTGGTGGTGAATTGATAGCTAGCTAATGTTGGCCGACCTGAGCTTGCAAACACTGCGGCCACAGGTACCAGTCAGTAGGATAACATAGGATAGATTGCTAGCTAATGTTTTCTCGATAGATAAAGTCGTGCTTTATTCAACTGAATGATCATTATGCACCTATTTGTGGTTCCTTAAGGTAGCCAAGTAAAACCAATGGCATTACTCCTGTTGTTAGCTGTTGGATGGATCAAGGATTTTGTTGGAACACTGGCTCGTTCACGTCTAGTGCCCTGTTCGAGCAGTGCACTTCCGCCTAGTTCCGACTAATCACGGGCAGTTCTGCATCTGAGTTGTGATTTAAGTAATTGCACTTCATCCTCACACATTAAGATTGTTGCATATGCAAATATTTACCCTAACAAGTTTGTTTAGTCCAAGCTGGTGATGGTCACGGCCGAGTTAGAAATGGTGAACTACCTGCACTTATGATTGGTACAGCTGGTCCTGTGCGTATATAAGCTTCCTGCACTATATGATTGCATTGGTGATTCGGGTATTCTCAACATAAAGCGAAGTTCCTTCTCCACCTTGTCTCGTGTACTAACCTCTTTCTGTTGCACCATACAACGTGAGTAGATAATGAATTTGGTCATTTTGACTCATAAAAATTGATAATCGAAATGAGTTAGATGGGGTTTTTTGCTTAAGAAAAAGAAGGCTCATGCTTTTAGTGGTTGCTTTGCTTATACAAAAGGGATATCATTTCTTTTATATTTCACCATTTTTTAAACCAATACAACAGATAATTTTGGGAAAACAGCATAGTTAATCATAGTTTTAGTGCGTGTACATCTATAGTTGTTGGACATTTTAACAACAAGGAAAATGGCATGTAAATTGTAGTATAGCATACTGTGCTATGATATGGATATAAAGTTGCCCACCCCAAATCTCTGATTGCCCCCCCCTCTCCCAAGTCAGAGCGGCCTCAGCCTCGAACCGGGCCTTTTTGTGAAACATTTCTGACCACTTGAGGATATCAGGGAGAAGATCACAAACTCCTGGACACTTCTGGTGCTTCCCGGGGAGGTGAATAGTCAGAAAACATACTTTCATTGAACTCCAAGGCATAATTTGTCCTTGGCATTTGACACTACAAACTTAAAAGTCGAGGATAGCCAGAGTGCAGTGCCTCCAATTCCAAGGCCAAAGCCTGGGCCATATGCCATCTGTAACTGACCTATGATGTTTGTCTTTTGGAGTGGAAGGAAGTCACAGAGACCCCATATTAACAGGGGGAGAACATGAAAACACCTAAGACCAAGCCGCACTAAAACCCAGAATATCCCTTCTGCGAGGCAACAGCACCAAGTCCTGGCGATTAAATAACAGGATACATTTTGCTCAGAAAGATAATTTACTCACAAATAGGCCAATGCTTTTACGAAAGGTAAACTGCTATGGAACTTAAGCTACCTTATTAGCAGATCAGGCGATCTAACCTGCCCCTTATGATTGTTTAAATAAAATCAAACGCACAGATTTGACACACCTTTGCACAATTTTGAATAAAACTCATTGAGACGCACTAAATTGCGCGTGCAATTAAATGATTATCATCTTACCATAACAAGGAAAACTTGCAACACCTGATGGTGTGAAGTATTTTCGGAGTGAATGTGTTGTTAATAAGGAAAAATAATAGAGTCAAGTCAGGACCAATAATTGTTTTAAAATATTCTTTGCCTACCCAGTCTTCAGTTCTGGCTACATCAGTGTTGCAAAGTACCAAAATAGTTTGGATCTCATAAATAAAAATGCGTACTTCATGATTGCATAGGCTCCTGATATACTGCTCTGTTAGAAAACACTGTCGATACTCCACTTACTCTACCAGAGACGTCAGTTTCGCTCAGCTAGCTTTGGTGGTTTATTAAAGTTTCCATTTGCTATCCTAAAGTTTCCAAAAATATGTTGATCAACCTCCTAAGAGCCAGAAATTGTCCACCGGGTCATCCAATGGATAATTTCTGAAGAATATATGAAAATTCTCAGTCCAGGCAACATTTACGAAAATTAAGCATTGTTTATTTGCATATTTAAATCACACTGTAATTATACAGAGCCGGTTGAAAATCGGCAAAGTATCCTTTTAACCGTGTTGAGACTGTATTTCTGGTCAATTTTTAAATATTTCAATCAAAAACAACTGTGATATTTTTTTTATAAAGCAGAGTACAATAATGCAAGTGAAGTGTGTCCAAACTTTAGACTAGTGTTTTGTCTCACCCAGGTATAATACACCCCACCTCCACAGAGAACCTGTCAGGTTTTCCTTTCAGAGCGAGAGAGAGTACTGGAGCCATAACATCAGAGCAGACAAGAGCAGATATATGTCACGCTCGAGCGCACTTTTCCGAAATATAAACTCAAGCTGTTAGTGCAGGACTGTCTTCACCAGTTACTGAGCAGATGTCAGGGCCCCACCCTCCGAAGTTGTGATTCAACACATATATTGACAGCCCCGGCCATACATGCGGCGACGACCAAACTCTCGAGGGGTGCTGCAATGCTGGTGGTTCATCGGGACAGATGGTACTTGACGATGCGTCGGCCGAAAGACTTTTCACCACAAGCAGGCCACATTCGCTTCATTCAACATCAGCTTGACCGGCGCGAGCATGACGGTCACAGGTTCTCACGACACTGTGATGCACATAACCACAGTAGCAGTGCAGACAGACACACAGACAGACAAACATGCCTCAAATCTGTGGGTTCAGGGACAGAACCGGCGGCTGGATTCTGTCCCCTTGCAATCTGGTATGTTCCCGAGCTACTTCAGCCCATATGAGTCCATGTGGTTCCTTAAGGCTTCATAGCCATCTAGTTTACACAGGACTGGGACCCCTCTCTATAACCTGAAACCTGAACAGTTTCATTGCTACTCTCCGTACGTTATTCGTGCGGAAATTATTACACAGATCAAAAGATAGCTACATGACCTAGAGACAGCCTTTGTATGATTTCCTATGGGAACTGCTCAATCTAACATGAAGCCAGTTCATGGAGGCTGCCATGTATGAATGTGGGGCTTTTTCACACCAGAGAATGCGCAGTGGCAACCGAAATAAAAAATCAGAATTAAAAAAACAATAGGGTTCCAACCCTGCTGGGCTTGGACCCCTAATAATTATTAAACCTTCTTCTGAGCAGCAAAGAAAAGACATGGTCCATGAAGAGTAATTCTATTAGTGCGAAAGAATGCTGGACTTAAAAATACTACCCATTACATGGCCAGGGTAAATTTAGGGGAAAGTTTTGAACTGAGTTCTTGAAGAATCCCCAGTCCCTCGATTACATGATACCCTACAGGTTGCCCATAATCCACCTGCGGGTACCGCCTCTGACAGGAAGTGACAGGCAAGAACCACAGAGGACTTGGACATGGACACCACTGGCTGAAAAAGTGACACCAGCCCGGGACATTTTGGGTGCAGGAGGGAAATGTGCGGTAACAGGACTCATCACTGACAGATTCAGAACAAAAATTGTGAAATATTGATGTCAGAACTGACCAAAATGCAGGTGGTGGGTGACGGAGGTGGTGGTGGCAAGGAGTAAAAGAATCACGATGCAGGAAGAAAGTGAGAGTACAGGAGGCTGTGGCCAGGAGATGCTTGGCATAGGCAGGCAGGGGAGTGGCTGTGTTGGAGTTCGAGCGAGACCAAATAATCCGGGACACTGGCTTACTTGCGCTGGGAGCGCTCCACAGAGAGGCGGAAGACTTCGAAAGACGCTTGGTAAAAACAGAATCCGCACGTTTTGGGGAAGTGAGCGTCGAGGTCGAACACCGACCTGCACCAGAAAGAATATACAGACACTCTATTCACAGGCCCAGTCCATCTACCTCCTGACAAAGATACAAAATGTGGCACAGTCCTGGGCGTTCAATCCCGCGACAACCCCCTGCAGTCTCAGCTGAAACCATCACCATTAGAAATGGAAAAATAGCACGTTCCCATGGAGATCCTACTAGCTCTCGTCTCTCTTCTTAGAATGGGAGTGGAATTTTTACGAAGAGGGACCTCATCTGAGCTATGCACCATGAGAAGTGGAGTTCCACAGGCATCGGTGCTGGGACCCCTGCTCCTCCTAACCTACATTAATGACCTTAATGGAAACATTGGAAGCAAATTGGTAAAATTACTGATGATTCTTCATTGGAGGTTTGCCTAACAACTTAGAGTCTGCTAAGGCTGGGTGCACACTACAGGAAATTCGGGTCAGATTTTGCCCCGAACTGGCCTTCCCGAGAATCGGGCAACAATCTGAATTCGGCCGTGATGTTCGGCCCAGTTATCTGTTAGTGTGCGGAAGTTACAGATCCGAATTCGGCCCCTCGCGAACTGATCGACCTATCGGGTGTTCGGGGATGATCCTACAGGGCGTTACATCAAGTATGGCTAGTTCTGTTTTCAAGCTAAATCACTGCTACAAGTGGCAGCGTTGCTCATAAACGAGCTGCTGAAATATTGAAACTTTGTTGCAATACCATAGCCATCTCCGACACATCCGAGTTGTAGCTATTATTTATTTATCTTCATCCCGAACGTTAGTTATGTTAGAGCCCCCACACAGCTCAGACTATAGCACAACTACTATCTAGCATTTTGGCAAAACAAACCTGCTAACGTTAAAAGAGCCCTGACGGACAGCTGGAGACAGCTTTGATTTGCGTTAACGCTAGAAAGCTTGCACTGGACTCACAAGGGGAAATTACGTCGAAGTCACATTTGATCATGCAAGTTTTTGTGAAATCTTGGAGGATAAGGATATCGGGAGCTGTAGTGTGCAGAGTCCCTCTTCTTGACCGAATTCGATACAGCTCGTTGATTAAAATTGGCAAGGATTATCGTTATGTGTGCAGCCCCCCGCGATTTTAAGATCTTAAAAGATTTGGAAACTCCTGTAGTGTGCACCCAGCATATGGTAATTCAGGATGATTTAGATCAGTGGTTCTCAAACTCAGTCCTGGGGGACCCCTGTGTATGCTGGTCTTTGTTTTAACCACAATGGCATTCTCAGTATTTTAACAAGATATTAATTATCCAAACTAGGAGGCTATACTGTGGGATTACTTAAACTATTAAATCACATCCTGCCAGAATTGTCTATGTATGCAATGAAAAATTTATCTTTATGGGCATGTAGTACTCAGTGGATTAAATTTCAAACAGTTGATTTCAATATGCACAAAGAAAGATAATCTATAACCAACGCAATTAAAGACTGAGGTCAATCAGGAGGCTCTTAATTGGTATGTACACCTGGCCATCATTCCTAACCATCAAGAAGATGATGAAGAATGTAATAACAACGCCAATGATAATGAGGCCCACCAGTTTTGTGGTGAAGTATCAGGAAAGGAATATCCAATTATTAGCAATTAACCGAGTTCCCTGTTATGTCATTAAGTTGGCAAATTAATCTTATTGGTCTGTTACCTCTTTAATTTTTAGCCTATAGTGCAATGAACGCAATGTAAAATTGGTCATCTTTGGGGCATTGCAAAGCTATGTTTGGCATTTCTGTAGATTAAGATGGTTAATTACCTCTCTGAAGATCAAAAGCACCTAATTACGAAAATCTAACAGCTTGTTAAAATCCTGGAATTGCAATTGTGGTTGGAATGAAGACCAGCATACACTGGACTGAGTTTGAGAACCACTGATTTTGATAGAATCCAGAGGAAACTTTGTGAATACTATTAAATATAAATAAATGTAAAGCTCCACATGGGAGAAATAAAAACATTAGACAGGATTACTTAATGAGAAGTTCAAAAGTGGAATATGCTCTACTTGAAAAAGACCTGAGAGTGATTGTTGACGAAAGCTTTTCAGATTCAAGCCACTGTGCTGAAGCAGTCAAAAAGGCCAATGGAATGCAGGGATATATAGCCAAAGGTACAGAGTATAAATGAAAGGAGGTTATAATTAGCTTGTACAATACCTTTGTCAGACCACACAGAGTATTGTGCACAGTTCTGGGGACCGTACCATAAGAAAGACAAAAAGGCTTTAGAAAAGGTTCAAAGAAGAGCCACAAAGTTAACTCCTGATGTAAATGATAAAACCTACAAGGACAAAATGAAGAATCATAATCTCTTCAGCCTTAGTAAAAGGAGACTTGAGGGTGATCTGTTTAAGGCCTTTAAATACGTAAAAAGGATTATCAAATTTACTTGTGCAAGATGATTTAAGATTATTTGTTATTTAGTTCTGTTTCCAAAACTAGGGGTCACAACTGAAAGGTAGCCAAAGGTAAATTTAGCACCAATATTAGGAAGTATTTTTTTTACGCAGGGTGGTCACAGTGTGGAATAGCTTGCCTGGTTATGATATAAAGGCAGAAACTCCAGGAGTTTTCAAGACCAGGCTTGATGCAGGGTGAGATACTGTCTAATTCTTAAGAATCCTAATAGGTAGGTACATTTAAGTGATAGGAATACACAAGTCTAGTTGGTCAAAATGGCCTGTTCTTGCCACTAATGTAATGTTATGTTATGCTAAGCTTTGTTATGTTTTGTGATGTTATGAATTTTCCCATCTTTATGTGATAGAGTATATGTTGGGAATATTGGACCATAGGGAATACTGTACACAGTGGCAGAGCTAGAACTGGGAATTGGGGGGGCACAGACACATCCCTTAATGACAACAATTAGTCCTGGCTAGTTCTCAATCATTTTCCTTTATTGACGCGTTTTCCAATAAATGTAATTGGCAATTGAAGACACGGTTTCTCTCCATATGTGATCTAACAGCGATGAAATAATGGGCTAAATTCAGTACAGAAAAATAATTTGCTTATTAATAGGACAATGCTTTGCGAAAGGCAAACTGCTCTGAAACTTCCGCGTTACCTTTTTCGCACATCAGGCGATTTAACTTACGCTTCATGATCGTTTAAATTCGTCATTTAAAAACAGCCAAACTTACATACATAAAGTGTTCAATTCCGCGTGATAATTTCTTAAATTCACGTTGATTGAATAATAACTGATCCACGTTCCAATGAAATATCGCCTTTCACTCTAGGTACAGCTTGGGTTGATAAAAAAAGTGGCACTCGGCAATTAAATATAAAAAAGACTCAAGCCATATCCGTGAGAGTTGAGAGGTATGCAATTTTCAATAACGTTGATTTAATGCAGCTAATACGTGTCCAGATGAATGGTTGTCATCTTACCCAATCCCAGAGAACTAGCAGCACCTTTTAAGTGTGGAGTGCTCTTGGAGTGAATCTTTAATTATGAAAATGACTGAGAACAGGTCAGGATAATGATTATTAATCATAATTGTTTTAAACAGATGTTCTGTGCCCCCCAATTTCAAGTTCTGGCTCCGCCACTGTACTGAATTTAGCCCATTATTTCATTGCTGTTAGATCGCATATGGAGAGAAACCCTGTCTTCAATCGCCTGTTACAATAATTAGAAAACGCGTCATTAAAGGAAAATGATTGAGAACTAGCCAGGACTGATTGTTGTCATAAAGGGACGTGTCTGTGCCCCCCCAGTTCCCAGTTCTAGCTCTGCCACTGACTGTACATGAACACAGAATACACTGTGGCTGCCAAATGTAAGGGCCTGGATTAGGCATTTGGCGGCCACAGCGTATGCTGCGTTCATGTACAGTGCTCCCTACTGTCCGATATTCCCAACATGTACCCTACTACATGGTTCAGCATAGTTCCGCGATTTCTCAATATTTTCAGCGCAATCTTTTGAGGGATCCACTGTTCAGTCATGGACCTACATGTTTTATATGGATCTGTGTTATTCTACGCGGTTCTGAATCATCTGAATAGTTCTGTGGTGTTCGATGAGGTAATGAACAGGAATAATAATTGTAAAGAAAGTCCATTGAATTTAAATGGAGTTTTCTCAACAGCTCAATGCATTTTTACAGTTATGAGGCACAAAATCACCTGAATGACCATCAAAGTGCCCACCTAGAAGCGCCCACCTAGAAGAAGAACGGGGGGCATTCTGCACCAGAACATTCACCACACATTAAGGTGGAAAGGAAGAGAATAAACTTTTTGCCAATTAAACTTTGGAATGATTGTGGGGGAGGCTGAGTACACCAGGTCCAGAAATTGACTGGAACACCAGGGAACCCGCTACTCTTTACGATAAGTGCCACTGGATCTTTCATGCCACACTGAGTCGGGACCTTGGTTTAATAACTCACTGAAACACCAGCATCACCTACAGCACACTGTCTCCTTCACTACACCAGGGCACTTGGATCTATTTGACCCAAGAGGAAATTGCCACCAGCACCACCAACTCCTCTGCGTGGTTTTGTATGGTTCTGGGTAGATCTGGGAGACGTTGTACTGTTCTGGATGGTTTCTTTGTGGTTCTGTGGCATTCTGTGATGTTTCAGTGACAGCGGTGCTTACTCTCTCTGCCGGATGTCTGATTCAGGCCTCCAGCCCAAGACCACCTCAGCTGCCGGATCTCAGCCCAAGTCTTCTTGCTTGATCTTCTGACTGCTGCTTCATATCGTTCCTGCAGTCCAAAGGATTGGCATGTATAACAGGCAATAACACACAAATGTACACACAATAACATAAGTGTTATCAATGCATATGAGTGATATCCATTCACGTAACAATCTGCTGAGTGTTTCAATGTAAATTTTTCGGTGGCACTGAACATCAAGAAAATATGTTCATAGTATATTTCTTCCCTTTAAGTGAAAGACAACTTTCGTCTGAAGTGAACCGCAAATGTCCAATAGCTCTTCAACTGCAGGAGGTAAGAAAAAGCTCTTGCTGAAGTACAAAAGTGTCTGCTTTCTTGTGAGTGTTCTGATACCCTGCAGCTGAACACACCGGCATTTTAATAATCTATGAAGAATTGTATCCACTAATACAACAAATGTTCTGCTATTTAACCAGGCAAACATGAATGTAGTGTTTTTATAGCAGTACAAAAGCAAATTTTTATTGACACTTCAAGGACTGGTGAATGTGGCAAGTATTAACAGCTGATAGTGAAATATGTTCAAATATAAAGTCTATTCTGCGATGGCTAGCTAAAATCTCCATCCACTGTATGGGGCTCCAATTACCTATTCCGCATGCATACTAATCTAACATAGTATAGTAAGCTAAAAACATTAACTCAGTTTGCTAAACATGCTAGCAGTGTGTAATGATTGAATCTGCAATGAACTTCCCAGATCCCAAAACTAAAAAAGGAGCGACATCCTCATTATAGTATCAGAAATATCTGCAATTATGTAAATATCCCTTCAATATAATTAACCCAAAAAATAACTCACATTTCACTTACACATACTTTGTAAAATAGAAACCAATAATGAGAGACAAAAACATAATATAAATGAATCAACTATTGCTACACAACCAACACAGAAAAGGAGAGTGAACACTAGCTTGTGCACTAACCCAATTCAGCTAACAAAACAGCACAAACGAGTGGGAATTTAGTACAAAATTATTTCAGCTATGGTCATTCGATGTGCTGTTTTGTTAGCTGAATTGGGTTAGTGCCAATGTCTTTCCGAATGTCTAAAGCGTTCCTCGGTCTCTCACTGGCTACACCTTTTTGAGGGATGGAAAGATGGCAACCTTCAGTTTTTTATTGTTTGGTCGCAGTCCTGTTATTTGAAGCATTGTAAAAATTTACAAAAAAAATCGCAATGAATCCAAGTCAATGTATCTGGACTCCATACAGGCAATTTTTTTTTCATTTAACCCTGGTTTTGTGTGAAAGCTGTCTTTCACTTTAAGAGTATCCTGAGAGCTTAAAGGGATATGATCGGTCAAGTTAAATGACCAATTAAATTGCAGAGGAGGCGAGATGTACACCTTGAAGCCCATTTTGTTGCTTCTTAATTTCAAGCCTCATTATTTGCGTGAATTTTTAGAAAATTCAACTGAAAGCATAATGACATAATGCCGAGAGTGCAAGTTTCCTTCCTAAAAGACAGCATTTTCCTGAATAGTACTCTTATATGAGGACAACATGATATTCCTACAGAGCAAATTCCTTCCCTAATTGACTCATTACTCTGAGTACAGTACAGTGCACTGACACCAGGGTCCCCCCTCACCCCTGATTTCACTGGTGTTCTCATTTAACCACATTCATTTCTGCCCTCATACAAATTTCTGAGTGAGCAAAACTCCAATGATCAGAAAATGTGGATTCGCAGAGGTCCACTGTACCAAGGTGAACTGAATCTAAAAAAATTGTCAAATCATGTTGAAACTATCAATGATTATTTAGTATTTATTGGAGTAATTGGAGAGAAGCGTTCACTATTTTTGCATGTGCCGCTCATTTAAAGCTTTAGTCTGTCAAATAAAAATTGCAACAAACTGCAAATCCAAGGGCAGCAGAGATGAGCCTGGACTGTCCACCTGCTCATGGTGTCATAGATGAGGTCACTAAATGGGAGAAGGAGAGTTTACTGATGGAGGGGCATTAGCCAGTCAATAGTAGACCTCGGAATACACAACAATTTACCCAAACACCTCTCCCCCTTGAACCCCTCCTGCCCCAACAGCCTGACCCCCCCCCACCTTGTTCTTCTCCAGTTTCTGACGCTCCTTCTCCTGCAGGAGGGCACGCCTCTTCTCCGCCCGCAGTCTCTGCTCCTCCAGCTTCCTCCTGCGGTCCTCCAGCTGTTTCTCCCTCTGCTGCCGTACACGAGCCTCCTTCTCCAGCCACTGGGCCCTCTTTGCCGCTGTCAGGGGGCAGAGGTCAGGAGTCAATGCTCCAGGATATTTCCCTCTATCAATCACATATTGATATTTCTAGCCAGAGGTGAAGCAATATTCTCAAACTGGCCAGGTGCCTCTCCTACCCATAATCCTCTGCGCTACCACTCCATCCTAGATGTTTACAAAAAAAAAAAAAAGACTGCCTTTTGGGGAGTTTTAGTCCCAAAATAAGACTGAGGAGCTAATTTTTTTTCTCTAGTCAAAAATCTTGGCTGGTTTTAAGTTACTGTTTGCTCGGCAAAATCTCCTTTCCTCTTTCAAATTCAATATATGCCTGAAATACTTATTTAGGAAGACATTTTACTGCAGCATTGCAGAAATTATCCATATACATATCAAACGGGATTTAGAGTAGGATGTCATTGGCCCAGTGCCTGAGGATAGTCACTTCATGGGGTTGGGGGTGTTGTTGCAGGTCTTGGCCCAGGCTACTCAGAGATGCAGTGCTTACTCAAAGGGTCTCACACATATTCTGGGAACTGATCTGTCCAAGTAATTTACTCAGTGAACACTTCAGACATGTTTAAATCCTGTTTCTTTGAAAAAAATCTGTCACTGATATGAGATCATTTTGACTCATTTCTAGATTGAGAGGAGAGCCAGAATTATCTAGAATCCTTTTGCTAACAAATTTGGAACATGGACTGAAGTAAAATGGCAACTTCAGAGTATCAACTGTACATTTCAGGGCAGGTATGCTGCTAACTCCCTGATTCCACCTTCTGAAGAATGCAGTTCAGACTGTCCATTGATGAAAGAGGGACACATTGAAGGGGGTCAGGATCACATGCTATATGACAAGCAGGCAACAGCAACATGCCGATAACTACAGGAAACACAGATGAGCTGCTGCAAATTGCAACACAGATGGAAACCTTCAGTGCACATTTCAACACGTCACCCAAAAGCATAAACTACATTCGCCATTAACAGTAATTTGCCGTTATTAAGGTCATGGTGCCTCTTTTATCCAAAGTGACACATAGTTAATGAGGCTAAACCGGGATAATCCCCCCGTGCAGTTGAGGGACTGACACAAGGGTCCAGAGGCAGCAAAGATCTAACACAACACAACACAACACAACACGTGAGAACAGGCCATTCAGCCCAACAACATTTTCCAACAAATTAAGTCCACCTAACATTAAGAATACTAAAAGACTGGATAGTATCTAGCCAGCTGCATCAAGCATGGTCTGGAAAACTACCAGAGTTTCTGCCTCTATGACCCGACCAGGGAAGCTATTCCACAAAGTGACCACTCTTTGGGTTTAAGAAATAGTTCCTAAATTTACCCTGAGCTACCTTCAATTCATGATCCCAAGGAATAACTTGGAGCAGATCTAACTGTAGCTGAACTGATGCTTGAATCACCGACCTCCTGAGTCCCAGGGAATCTCATACAGCAAGAAGCTTCTGCCTGCCCCATTAACCACACATACTTCATGAGCCCACAACAAATATCAGCAACTGTCCAAATCGCCGTGACTGCCTGGAATTTCACAGTGTGGGGTCTAAAGTGTGTATGTGTTACTATGGATATTTGCAGTCATCAGTAATAGCGCAACTAATCTCCAACTTGATTTACAAGCCTCACATTAGTCTAACACTAGAGGGCACCAAAGAGTTAAAAAAATTCACATTCAGGACTGTTGCACACTACAGCAAGTTATGGAGCTGGAGGTATAACGAAGTAAAAACCCACAAAACCATCTAATCTAAACTTTCGAAGATGCAGAGTTGGTGGAAGACAATACAAGTGAGAGTACACTACTGGGCTGACAATGATGACATCATTTAAAACACAAAACAATGGCAATCACCTTTGTCTTTTACTATCAAGAGCAAGCTTTTTGCAATAATTTTTCAGGCAGTGTTGTGGAACACCAAAGCCTTCAATCAGTTGCACTATCTCTTTTGTAATACAAACGTCAGCCAAATTCACTGTATTTGCTACCTTATGTCATAAAATGTAATACCTATACTTCTGGGAAATCTGGACATCTGGGTTATCTCTCCCAGCACCCCTAGTCTGACTATATCCACTCCCAGGGCAACTAGGAAACCTCATAGCACTGACTGATAAACTTTCAAAAGTCACGTAAACATGATGCAGGGTACATATGAAGAGAGCAATATCAATTAATCATGAATTGAATCTAAAAAATCTCGAAGAGCAAAAAAAAAAAACAAAAAATGGAGGTCACTGAAACGCAAGAATAAAAAAAAATGACGGCTCAATACAGTCACAACCAGCATATGAGGAGCAATGTGCAGCAGTCACCACTGAGGGGTGCTTTTGACCCCAAAAGTGTCTTACCTTGCTGTTGGGTGCGTTGTTCTGAAGCATGTAAGAAACAGAGTAGCTGTCACTAATTAAACCCTAGGCCTCTGGCACAGAAATTCTGGAAAATGACATGCCCAAAATGGATGGAGTATATTGCTGCAACAAAGGTCGATTTGAATAATCTTGGTATCATAATAAAGGTAACATCTGAGGGATTTCTGCATTGGTATATATGTTACTTGGTCAGGGTAAATGAGGATAGAACACAGCATAAATGAAAGATTTTATTTTTTGCATTTCTAGAGTGAATATCCCATTAGAATGATGCAGTTGCAGCCCAAACCCTCTGTAAAACACCTGAACATTATTTGAGCAAAGACTGATGCTAATAAACTGAAGCAGAGCAAAGTTAGAGAGGTTTTAGTAGAGGTATTTATGAGCACCATATATCCAAATTTGGGCACGTTGGGGGTATCATCAGTGCCATTTGAAATGTCCAAGTACCAAACTGTGAAACTCATTCAATTTCACTTAAGGTCACTATAGGTATTCATTCCATCTGAATATAACCGTTTTGGCTTTGTTTACAAAAATCAGCCAGACAGCTATACAGCTTCCCATTCAAATAAACCATATTAAGGAAAGGAATTTTGACACCAACTGGAGCAGATTTATTTACAAGGTCACATGCACAGTAGCGGTCCGTCGACAGTAACAAAGGCCTTCGGAAACCTCGCCGTTCAATGCTTAATAACCTAAACCACTCGCAGTTTACTTTTCCTGATTAGCAACAGATGCTCAGATGACTTGGTAGAACCGACGACAGTCAAATTTAATTTTGATAGCATTGTTATGCATTGCACAGTTGCACCACAAAATTATGAGGCTTTTTCTTCTGCACATAAATGACGAAGTAAAATATCAATATGTCTTTATAATTTCTGCGCTCGTGTAGCTCGTGAAACAGCACAGATTTGCGTAAATGAGTTTGCGAGGCTTGTTAGGCAATAAGCCATGAGAATCTGTTCTACAGCATGTATTTTGAATTTAGTCACGGCTAAAGGGCATTGCTAGGCACGATGCACAGCGGAGGGACAATTGTAAGGATGGCGAAAATAAATGCAGCGAAGTCAGCGAAAGTTTCAGATTTTTTTTGCATTTATATTTCCACCCTTACAGTGCCATATCAATTATACAAATGTGGCCAGTGGGCAATCACTTTTTAATTATCCTTTCATATTCATTATACAACCCCAATTCCGAAATAGTTGGGACAAAGTGTAAATTGTGAATAAAATCAAAACGCAATGACTTTCAAATCACACCAGCCAGTATTTTATTCACAATAGAACAGAGATAACATAGCAAATGTTGAAACTGAGAAATTTTACAATTTTATCCACAAAATGAGCTCAGTTCAAATTTGCTGGCTGCTACAGGTCTCGAAAAAGTTGGGACAGGGCCCTGTTTACCATGGCGTCGCATCCCCTCTTCTTTTTAACACATAGTGGAGGCGTCTGGGCATTGAGGAGACAAGTTTCTTGAGTTTAGTCATTGGAATTTGATCCCACTCTTGTTTAATATAGGCTTCCAGCTGCAGGAGAGTTTTGGGTCTCCTTTGACGGACTTCTCGTTTAATTATGAGCCAAATGTTCTCAATCGGTGAAAGATCAGGACTGCAGGCAGGCCAGTTCAGCATACGGAGTCTTCTACTATGAAGTCATGCTGTTGTAATAGCTGCAGTATGTGGTTTTGCATTGTCCTGCTGTAATACACAAGGCCTTGGAATAGATGTCGTCTGGGGGGGAGCATATGTTGCTCTAAAACCTTTATATACCTTTCAGTATTCATGGTACTTTTTAAAACATGCAAGTGTCCCACACCATATGCACTAATGCATCCCCATACCATCAGAGATGCTGGCTTTTGAACTGAATGCTGATAACAGGAGGGGTGGTCTTTCTCCTCTTTAGCCCAGAGGACACGACGCCCATGATTTCCAACGAGAATGTCAAATTTGGACTCGTCTGACCACAGGACACTTTGCCACTTTGCTACAGTCCATTTTAAATGAGCCTTGGCCCACAGAACACAGCGGCGCTTCTGGATCATGCTCAACAATGGCTTCCTTTTTTGCATGATAGAGTTTTAGGTGGCATCTGTGGATGGCACGGTGGACTGTGTTTACAGACAGTGGTTTCTTGAAGTATTCCTGAGCCCATTTAACAATGTCAATGACAGAATCATGCCGGCGAGTGATGCAGTGGCGTCTGAGGGCCCGAAGATCATGGGCATCCAGTAAAGGTCTTCGGCCTTGTCCCTTTAGCACAGAGATTTTTCTAGTTTCTTTGAATCTTTTGATGATGTTATGCACTGTCAGTAATGAGACCTTCAAAGCCTTTGCAATTTGACGTTGAGGAACATTGTTTTTAAAGTATTCCACAATTCTTTCACGCAAGCCTTCACAGGTTGAAGAGCCTCTGGCCATCTTTACTTCTGAGAGACTCAGCCTCTCTAAGACATCCCTTTTATCGCCAATCATGTTACACACCTGATGCCAGTTAACGTAATTACTTGCTAAACGTTCTTTCAGCTGATTCTCTTATATATTAATGGTTTTTCCAGCCCTTTTTTGCCTGTGTCCCAACTTTTTTGAGACCTGTTGCAGCCAGAAAATTTGAAATAAACTAATTTTGTGGATAAAAATGTAAAATGTCTCATTTTCAATATTTGAAATGTTATCCATGTTCTATTGTAAATAATATGTTGGCTCATGTAATCTGAAAGTCATTGCATTTTGATTTTATTCACAATTTACACTTCGTCCCAACTATTTCGGAATTGGGGTTGTAGGTGATGTTGTTCTTCATTGTTCAGTCAATAAATTGTTTGATTGTTAATCACGCGAACTTGTACGTGAACAACTTGAAGTCAATCGAGCGGTAAAGGGTGAGGTTGCTGAAGGCCCTCTGAACATTTGACGGCACACCGCTGCACACGCACTCCTCTAACTGCAGCCTCAACAAGAAACATTTTCTTTTTGTTAAGTGCCTCCCAGCATGAAATGAGAAAACTTCAAAGCACTTGAGCCTTTATACCTACTTACACACTATGGCCAGAGCCTACAAAAATGTCACTCAAGTGGCCACTTGACCAAGTATAGAGGCCACAAGTGTGCTCAATGGGATGAAGCCAAGGGCATCCCAAAATGTACTCTATATACGTATTTATACTCTCCCACTTCATGAAGTTCCCTCCATAGCTGCGAGGGCTGTGCTAGTGGAGAGAGAGCAGTTTGGGGGAGGGCCATTGTGTGTGTAGCAATCGCGCTTTCCTACTACCCATCAGAAACCTCCTCCTGGACCTGAAGATACCTCGGGACTGTCAGCAATCGTTTCCAAGTTATAAAGAAACTTTGGGAAAAATATAAGCAGCATTGTCATGCCCTCAAACACTATTTAGATCACAAGACAGCTAAGGTAAGACAAGGTTATGGTACGGTTATGGCTGTATGCAGTCCAGTTGATTTTTGCTCTGTTTGGGCTGCTGATTCAGAGAGTTTTGGTCAGAGAGTGATAAACCTTATATGGTTAGAATCCATAGAATCTCTGCATTTATAGAATGTATCGCTTGTGCACTAGAATGAAGTTACGGGTTCACTAGCGCCACATATGCGACACATGCACCGTTTGCGTGTTTCGGCTACAAGCTTGGTGTTGGAATTGCATTTTGTTTTGATAAAAATGGTTATCACAAGTTTTTAGCTGAGTTTCTTCCCGTTAAGTGGGTATATAATAAAACTATGTTGCTACACGGTTAGCATGCCCTTGTATGGTGTTTGTTGTGAGGTGCATTGGTACCAGAGGCGTTTGAGTTCAAGAGGTTGAATGAAACTAAGCTTTTAAAGTTGGTGGCAAAAAACAGTTAACGTCAAGTGACCATCAAAGCTAGCATACTATGTAATGGAAACCATTTTTGAACTCTAGCCAAAACGGCCTGCTTTTACAGCAGTCATAAAATGCCATTAAATTATATGACAGCTTTTATTTGATCTTTTGTTATAATTGACCAGCATAGGCTACTTTAGAGGAGCCTAAGAAACCAGGAACAAGTGAAAAATGGTTCCTGCCAGAACAAACGCGTAGCCAAGAATACTCCTCGAAGTACTTTTAAATACGGAAGAATGAAGATGTCAGCTCAGAAGACCACAGCTGAAAACTATTGGAATTACCCAGATAAGTCAACACATGACAATAGAAAGAGAGACATCAATCACCAATAAACTGAAGAGACAATTATGAAAAAATACCCAAATATGAGGCAGAGGTAGGGCCCGTACCACAATGTAACCCCCTCTCCTCCAATCATTTCCTCCTATCCAGAACTATGGAGGGAGGAGGCAAGTGGAGGAAATACGAACCAATTTATCAAGTATGTGAGGCACGTGTAGACGTACAGAATAGGTCAGGTGAGCATACAGTACCCAGGTATTTGGCCCGCTCCTCCCTCCGTGCCTTCGCCAGCTTCAGTCTCTCCTCCACCTTAGGTCCATCTGCCAACAGAAGGTTCAGAGGTCATGTTAGCCACCAAAAGTCAGAGGTCAAAAGTCACCACCAATGAGACCAATCAATGACGCTGTACACAGCTTTTCCTTCACAGTTCAGTGTACACCTGACAAATCTCTGTGGAAACACAAACTCTATCCAACACTCTTACCGGTGCTTAATGTTCTTTCGAATCCTTTTTCATCTACCCACACATATAAATGTACACACGCATTTGATTTATCAAAGGTGGGAAACAAGGCCTGTGTTAGCCTCTAGTTGTGATGCCAACTTATCACCGTCAGTATGTGAAAGTTGACCCAATAATTCACACAGTCAAACATTTTTGCAACATCTCTTGGTAGGAACATGAATGACAGCGCTTCTTGCAATCATGTATGAAACATTTCAACTATGATCTAATGTACAAGAGTCTTGGATATAGGCAATGAGCTCATATAACCTACTGCCAGAAACACAGACCTGCAAACACACTAGCCTTCCATAAATGGAAATGCTTGCCCCTGATTAATATCTTCCATTCATATTCTTTTTACTAACGCTTTGAAACAAAGGTTTTTTCCACCTAACGTTGAGTCAGTCTTAATTAGTCAGACTGAAGGGATGTGACTACCTTTCTTTTGCTGAAGACTGACTTTCCTGCTTGTTGGAGCCAATGAACCATCAGTTTTTAAACTGAGTTTGGAGGAGGCATCCGTTTTGACAGAGGATGCCGGTTTAGGAGAGGAAACTGGTTGGAAAGAGACATCAGGTTTAGAGGAGGATTTTCGTTTCAAAGAGGAGGCCGGTTGGGAAGATGATTCAGGGTCAGGAGAGGAGACGGGTCTGGGAGGAATGTCTGGTTCTGAGGATATTTCAGGCTTTAAGGAGGCTATTTTGACAGTGGAGTCTGTTGCAGGGGAGGAGTCCACCGTGGAGGAGAAGTCTTGGTTGGGGGAGGAGTCAGGAGAGGGGGAGGAGTCTGTTTTCAGAATGCTATAAGCCTCAGTCTCTTCCCTCGCTCTGGCTTCAGGAGTGGAGGGGAAAGCTAAGAGAAAGAGAGGAAGAAGGGAAAAGAGAGAACAATCATGAAAAACTCCCAACCCCCACTGTGGGATGGATGATATCTGGCCTGTAGACTTTATAAAAAGATGGACAAAGCAACCGTGACGTCACCCATTGGTTTCACCATTTACAAAGCCTCGATTCTGGCAATTTGAACAGTGCCATTTTGTCATTTTGAAACCGAATGTGATTCCTATTGGATGAGAGTGCAATTTGAAGATCCAGGGAGGAATGAGGGGCGGATCTACGGGTGGATCTGACTGTATCTGACAAGGACCAGAGGATAGCCACGCCCCCAAACAATATCTGGCTTTATCCTTTATTCTAGTCTATTTGGGACCATAATTTACAAAAATGAACATCATGATATATCGAAGGAGACTTGAAACATGCGATAGATACCATAAAATAATGTGGAAAATCATTATTGAGATAACAAATCAGGTGGAAAAGTCGGGTCATTTTCTCCTAGACTTCTATTGCATTGAACTTCTTTCTGCAACCACCGATGTCACCATCTGCTGGCCATTAAATAAAATACAATTTTTAAGAGATTGCCACATTGGCTGCACTTTTCAGACCTGGGTGCTGCGTCCATCTTTTTATACCGTCTATGATCTGGCCAGGAGACAAAATGTAGGATGTTCAGATGGACAGGAAGATGGACAGAAGTATGAAAAGGCACATCTACAGAATAAGATGCATCTATATATAAAATTTTATTGAGAAATATGGAATGGTTTAGGAGTTCTGGCCTGGAGAAGAACGGAATGGCTCTGACATGGGAAAAAAAGGACAGATGGACAGATAGACATAGGGACCAATGGAAGTATGAAAAGGCACATCTACTCAAGAAGATGAATTCATACTTTAATTTTTGTTAAAGAAATATTGACAATTTAGCAAATCTGGTCCAGAAAAGAAGCATGACAGACGGACAGACAAGTGGCAGGATAACGCACATTCCTATATTCCCATCAACTTTGTGGCTGAGGATACAAAAGTAGAGAAAGCCCTCAGAAAATAAAACAGTGTTGTAACTCACTGTCCTGCTCCTGTAACTTATTACAAAGGCATACGGTGGTGCAGATCTGCAAAATTCTCTAACATTCACATCCTCCACACTGTTCCGCATTAAACTGAAAAAAATTGCCCAATATCAGCAATAAAACAGCTGCTAACCTTCCTTACAAAAATAAAATCTGAAGAGATAGATTATTTTTATTTTGAAGCGGTTTTCTCCTAAACATCAAGAAAAACACACCGCTTCATTTGCGAGCAATTTTTTTTTTTGACCTCCAGGTGTCCCCTTGTGCCTTTTGGCAATGAGCCTGGATAGTTTTATTGTAACAATGTAGGGCTGTCAAACATCTTCAAAGTTTCAATAATATTCAAACTACTTCTTTCAAGACATGAACCTACATTTGCGCATTCAAATATTAATTGATAATGCAAGTAATTTCACTCAGCAAATCATGTTCATGCAAGCAAAGTTAATTTGCTTTACTGTACGAACCCACTTCCTCCATTACATCCATGGATTAAAATGGGTTTTGGCTATATAGTATACAATCTTGAGCGGCACGGTGGCGCAGTGAGTAGCACTGCTGCCTCACAGCAAGTAGGTTGTGGGTTTGAATTCGGCCTGGGGCCTTTCTGTGTGGAGTTTGTATGTTCTCCTCATGTTCGCATGGGTTTCCTCCGGGAACTCCGGTTTCCTCCCACCGTCCAAAGACAAGCATGTCAGGCTAATTAGGGACTCTGAATTGCCCATAGGTGTGAGTGTGTGAGTAAATGGTGTGTGAATAGCATACGCGCCCAGCGATGAATTGGCGTGCTGTCCAGAGCGTGTCCTTGCCTTTCGCCCATAGTCAGGTGGGATAGGCTCCAGCTCCCATATGACTCCAGTGAGAAGCAGGTATAGAGAATGGGTAGATGGGATACAATCTCTGCAAGGCACTTGAGTCAATTCTGAATGGCAGCTTGAAGTGCTAAATTTACTTTAAAAAATTAATCAATAAGACAATACATTTAAATGCTTTAAGGCTCGTGATTTAATAATGATAATATTGTGAAATGGTTTTTCTATGCAATGAAATAAACTGCAATTTAGCCTTGGTGTGGAAATACAGTGATCTCTCCTACATCCCCAGCAAAAGTTATGGAATCACCACAATCACAGGATGCTCCTCCCAAGGAAGAGCAACAATGCACTAATTCAGATTTTTTATATTGATTATTCTGCAATATTTTCCTCAACATTGACTGATAACATAATTTTTTCCTCTAGTTGAATATGAAAAAAATATTCAGTTAATTGAAATAATTTCATCTAATTTGTTTTTGGTGTGTTTCATGAGGCCTGAATGTTTAACTCATGAACAAAAATTGTTTTGTGTCTTATCTGTAATTTGCTTACAGCTATGAAGTAAAAAAGCTGGATGAACATCCTCTACGTGAGGTTCCATAATGACTCCATAATTTTTGCCAAGGGTTCCACAGTCTCGATACCGTCCTCATCAGCTAAACAGTTATGAATCAATAGTGCTCAAAAATAGGCACAGAAAGTTGCACGTCATCTAATAATATTCAAGATAAAGGTCATAGGCTATCAAAACTACATTCATGCCTGTGGTACTCTGAAACAGCTTATCAGCCCTGGATACTTTGAATAGGACAACATAAGTGTTTCTTGAGTGCAAAAATAAATCCGACTACAGCGCTGCAGTGATCAGATGGTTCTATTCACACAACGAAAATGTCTTGTGAGGAGATTACAGCTGTGATACTCTAACTTCACACCACGTAACTGATAATCTAATTACATACACAGCATGGACACATTGTTTGAATTTCCTTATAATCAACGCCTTTCTCTGCACAATATGCCCTAAAATTTCCGCACAATTTAATATTTTTTCCCCACACCTTATCAAATGCTCTGCCAAAACCAGGAGTGAAGCTACAATTAGTAATACTTGAAATGTAATAAGCTGCATGCTCAGAACAGTTTGGCCACACCCTAAGCACATTCCACTGGCCATACAAAGTTTCCAATTGTCCACCAAAGTACACAAATGTGACAATCAATAAGACTCATAAAGAGAAAACTTAACGGAGAAATTTGTAAGATCTGGCAAGAATTTTATCTTAAAATGTTTTTAAAAAATTACAAGCCCATTTCCCAAAAAGTCCAACACTGTGTAAAGAAAAACAGAATGTCATGATTTGCAAATCAATGAAAATGGTACAAAGATAATATATCAAGTGTTGAAACTGAGAAATTTCATTGTTTTTTGAAAAATATCTGCTCATTTTGAATTTGATGCCCGCAATATGTTTCTAAAAAGTTGGGATGGGGTAACATAAGACTGGAAAAGCTGAATGATGCCAAAAAGGATGGAAATGCTGCAGGAACATCTCACAGCTAATTAGGTTAATCCCTTTGCAC
Organism: Gymnothorax javanicus; assembly: GCA_029692085.1. Classification (NCBI taxonomy): domain Eukaryota; kingdom Metazoa; phylum Chordata; class Actinopteri; order Anguilliformes; family Muraenidae; genus Gymnothorax; species Gymnothorax javanicus. The sequence goes on along the minus strand of CM056197.1, from coordinate 115,303,310 downwards.
AAACATCAAAGCTAGCGTCTGTGGAGCTGCTGAACCGATGCATTCAGTGGCAGTATACAAATAATATCGGATAGACATGAAATGTCTATGGAATATTCAAGAGGAAGCACTGCCCGAAAACTACTGAGAATATGGATGTGTTTAGTCCCACCACTGTGTTTAGTCCCACATCATGTCCAATGTCAGATTATTTTAGCAAATGATGTAACTTGAGTTTTTGAGTGGGCACTGTCTATTTAAAACTTCTAATTGCAGAACAAAGGGGATAATAATGGGCGATTTTACCCCAAAACGCCTATATTTGATAACATGATTAAATAGTAAAGTTGAAATACAAATTGAAATAAACTGGAATACAAGTTGAAATTTTGAATAAAAAAAGCCAAGATATATACATTTTTGCAGAACAAGTTTCATTACCATGGGTAACTGCCCACGCGGTGAACTTGCCAATCCAAAATTGGCAAAAAAGTGACTTTTTAAGCCATAACCCTTTTCAGGGTCTCCTGACTCCACTATTATGCCTTGGGTGCAGTCAATCATCCTTGTACAGATAGGCCTGTCCTCACATAGAAGGAATCAAGCACAATTTAGCCTCTGTAAGGGATCTTGACCTTATAGGGGACCCTTAAAAACTGAATTTTTGATTTCTGCCCATAAGTAGTTTAAAATTTGAGTGGCTAATATCTTGAAAATGAAAAGAGATAGATACATTTTGACAAAATTTTGAAAGCCTGGAACCAAATTACCCTGGGTAGCTATTTTCAGCCCATACCTATGATTTGTTCCGAAGATATTGGCCTCCAAATTCCCTATAAATTAATGTTTGTGATTAGCAAAGGCAAAAAGGGGAGTGACCCCAGATTTCTGGGGGGCCATATCTCAGAAACCCCTCAGAGTAGGGGCCTAAAATTTTGCATGTGTTCATTATGAATATAGAGGTACTCCCAAAATAAATTTGAGACAAATCTGAGTCAGTGACCATGAAGATTCTTGTACTTTGGTTGAGTTCATATGGAATGACCTGCTCATTTTGAATTAGATGGCAGCAACACATCTCAAAGAAGTTGGGAGAGGGGCAATAAAAGGCTGGAAAAGTGAGTGGTACTAATAAAAAACAGCTGGAGGAGCATTTTGCAACTAATTAATTTAATCGACAACAGGTCGGTAACATGACTGGGTATAAAAAGAGCATTTTAGAGTCTCTCAGAAGTAAAGGTTGACAGAGATTCACCAATCTGCCAAAAAAAACTGCGTCTAAAAATTGTGGAACAATTTCAGAAAAATGTTACTCAATATAAAATTGCGAGGACTTGGAATCTACAGTGCAAAATATCATCAAAAGATTCAGAGAATCTGGAGAAATCTCTGTGCGCAAGGGACAAGTCCGGATGTCAATATTGGATACTCGTGACCTTCGGGCCCTCAGGCGGCACTGCATTAAAAACAGGTATGATTCTGCACTGGAATTCATTGCATGGGCTCAGGAACACTTCTAGACATCATTGTCTGTGAATACAGTTTGCTGTGAAATCTACAAATGCAAGCTAAAGCTGTGTCATGTAAAGAAGAAGCCATATGTGAACACGATCCAGAAACGCCGCCGTCTTCTCTGGGCCAAAGTTCATTTAAAATGGACTGAGGCAGAATGGAAAACTGTTCTGAGGTCAGATGAATAAAAATTTGAATTCTTTTTGAAAACCATGGACGCCGTGTCGTGCGGTCTAAGAGAAGAGGGACTGCCCAGCTTGTTATAAGCCCACAGTTCAAAAGCCTACATCTCTGATGGTATGGGGTTGCATTAGTGCCTACGGCGTGGGGAGCTTACACATCTGGAAAGGCATTATCAATGCTGAAAAGTATACAGAGGTTTTATAACAACATATGCTCCCATCCAGACAACGTCTCTCTTTCAGGGAAGGCCTTTCATATTTTAGCAAAACAATGCCAAACCACATACTGCATCCATCACAACAGCATGGCTTCACAGTAGAAGAGTCTGAGTGTTGAACTGGCCTACCTGCAGTCCTGACCATTCATTAATAGAAAACATTTGGCGCATCATAAAACAAAAAATTTGGCAAAGAAGACCCAAGACTGTTGAGTAGCTAGAATCCAACATTTGACAAGAGTGGGACAACATTCCTCTCCCAAAACTTCAGCAATTGGTCTCCTCACTTCCCAGATGTTTACAGACTGTTGTTAAAAGAAGAAGGGACACAAAACAATGGTAAACATGGCCCTATCCCAACTTTTTTGAGATTTGTTGCTGCCATCAAATTCAAAATGAGCTAATATTTTTCATGAATGGTAAAATGTCTCACTTTCAGCATCTGATATATTGTTTATGTTCTATTGCGAATAAAATGTCAGTTTATGAGATTTGTAGATCATTGCATTATGTTATTATTTACATTTTACACAGCATCTCAACTTTTTTTGGAATCGGGGTTGTAGATATTTTCCATTAGATATCATGCTGTGCCCATAAAAACATGGCATCCTGGGTTTGAATATTTCTCTTCATATAAGTGAAGACCTCACAAGAAAAATGACTGCTGTCACATGACATGTTTTGAGAAAACTGAATTTTTACACGTTGAAACACAATCACCATTGTTCTTACTGAGCTGATACACTGCCCACTTTTACATCATAAAGATGATGTAAAATTAAAAAAAATTACTGGAAGATGATGGCCAATTTCCACTAGGACATCAAATTCGAAAAGAGCACTTTTTTTTTTAAATTTCTCAGTTTCAACACTTGAGCAACTATGTTCTGTGTTGCAGAGACACCTACTGAAGGTAGCATGCTAACTAGCAAGCCCCAGCCCTATCCTGCCTCACAATACCACTTTGTACCTCAAGGGGGATAGGGAGCCACTGCAGCGTGCAGTCTGCCCCTCAGTCCAACTTGTGCTTTCTGGTGAAATGCTGCTCCCTCTTTGTCTGGAGCTGGTAGCATAATCTTGCAAAATGCTCCATTAACCTTACTGCCAAAAAGTCGGCGTAATGTGTTGTCAACTTTTTTCTGAACCATCTTGATCTTTCTATTTCATTGGATGACCACAGTAGAACCTCAGAAGCTCCCGCAAGCTGATACTATCAAGCTCACAAACTGAAGGTTCAGAGAACCAAGCAACTCCTCTCCCGAAGAAAGAGCCAACAGTTAAAGGGCTACTGACAATTACTTACAAACCTGAGCGTACCAAACAGCAAGAGAACCCAAAGGAGCAGTTTCAATGTCTCCTGCTCTCACTAAGTGTAATATGACCCCAGTGCCATAGATCAAGCCACCCATTTAGCCCTCCTGTATTAATATGGTCACATTTCCAGGTGGTAAAATGGCTCCCGAGAGGCAGTGGAGCCTGGGTAGTCAAGGTTAAGGGAGAGATAAACTGCTGAGGAGATGGAGAGAGTTTATGGCGCATGGTTAGAAGAGATACAGAGGTAGATACAAAGAGAAAAGTGCAGAATGTCTGCACATTAGAAGTTCCCCTGTATTTAAGGGGGACAAAAACGCATTATACCTGAGGCAAATTACACCAACTCCATAAAACCTATGGACCGTATATGGATCCATCTGTTGTAGCTGTTCTATTCAAACATGTGGAGCTTCAGCCCTATTTTAAATTCTAGAGAAGATCCCAAGGTTTCCTATGACACAAAATATGTACTGCTGAATTACAGGGAAATTTGTATAAAATTATGTACAAGATTTAGACTTTTCCCATTTGTAACACTGTGGACATAAAAAATGATGTCCTAGGTTTCAATATTTCTCTCAATAAAAGTATGATGTGGCTTCAGTGAAGTGCTGCAAACAGCAGATACAGAATAAGAGACATTATCCTACAACATAAAAAAATGCTTTTTCTGACTTTGAACCAACTTAAGGGGAAACTTTTGTGAAAAATTTGAATTTAAACGGTTAAAGCTCAGTATAAACCGATGGGACAACCACAGAACATACTGTATTTGGGTAAGCCTATGTGTCAGTAAAAAATATGTCTACATTGACTCTTAAAGGTTCAACGTTGTTCTTAACATTCTTAATATTATGCTCTATATTATGTTCTCTGTGCTCTAGCAAAGGACTTATACTATTGCTGTCCTGCCAATAAAACATTTCTGAATGCGACTGTATTTAGGTCATTGGGCGTTTGAGGTATGAAGGTGAAAAGGGAGAGCAAGAAAGAGAGTGAGCGCAAACTTGTGAGAAAAAGCAAGAGAGAAAGACTATTTAGGTTAGTGGGCTTTTTAGGTTATAAAAGAGTGAGAGCAACTGCATGTGTGAGTATGTGAGAGAGAGAGAGAGAGAGAGAGAGACGCAGCAGGAGAAAGCATGAGACTATTTAAGTTAGCGGGGCTTGTGGTATGAAAGCTAAAAGATATATAGATGAACAGGGTAAAACTCTCAGGTTCATAAATGATTGACACTACTCCTGAACAGCTGAGCAGTGAAAGCAGAAGAGTGGCAGTGCTGAGGGAGGAGGGGAACAAAGGAATGACAAGGAGGAAGACAGGAAATTGACAGAGGAGGAGGGGGAAGGGAAACGAAAGAAGAAGAGCACTCAGCATGAGAGCCACCTGCTTGGTAAGAGAAAAACGTGCATTTGCTTCATCACGTCACCATCATAATTATCTTCACTATCATTATTATCCCCATAAGCCATACAAAGTTCATCACCATCATCATCATTATTCCAATAATCCATACAAACTTCATCACCGTCATTATTATCATCATAATCTTCAACATCATCATTAGTGATAAAATCATCATTGCCACCATCAACATCATCCCAAAAATCCATACAAACTTCTGCACCATCATTGTCATCGTCACAATCGTCACCATCATTATTTGTGATAAATTCATAATCACCATCATCACCGTTGTCCTAATAATCCAAAAAAACCTCCTCATCGTCATCATCATTAACGAAATAATCATCACCATCACCAACATTATTTAAATAATCCATACAAACTTCATCATAATCACCATGGTCACCATTATTCTTAGATAATTATCACTACCACATTCCCTCCATTATGATCAGGCTCATCATGATGTTCCTTGTGAATATCAGCAGGACCATTGGGTTAAGCGGTGTAATGACCCTGCCCGATACAGAGGAAGGTCAGGGTAAGTTTGTTGACATGGACCTTCTGCTCACACTCTCTTATCAAAGAACTGATGATCTCACGGCCAGCTGTCAGTCCCATGGCACTGGACCCCGTTCTGGGGAGGAGGATGAGTGACAAATGCAGTGAGCACCAAAGCGCTGTGTGTGTGTGTGTGTGTGTGTGTGTGTGTGTGTGTGTGTGTGTGTGTGTGTGTGTGTGTGTGTGTATGTATGCGTGTGTGGATGCATGCGTGTTGGTCTGTGTACGCGCTTCCTCTAAGTCCTAGTGTATGTATGCTATTTTACATGAGTGTGCGCGCGTGCATGTGTGTGTTTGTGTGCATGTGTGCATGTTTATGTGAGCGTGTACGTGCTTCCACGTACGTGTGCGCGAGTGCCTGTGTGTATGTGCATGTCTTTGTGTATGCATGCATGTTTGTGAGAGCGTCTAAATGCCCGCACGTGTTTGTGTGCCTATGAGTGCCTGTGTGGTAAATGGTAAATGGTAAATGGACTGCATTTATATAGCACTTTCTAGTCACATGACATGACCCCAAAGCACTTACAAGTGAGGAGTCGACTTGCAAAACCTGCTAAGTCAAGTTTTGAAAATAAATGAGTTATCTCCCTTAGACTCTCTTTCAGGCACCTGCGCATGTGCCATTGATAGCTCCACTTTCAAAACCCATTAAATCATGTTATAAATTACAGTGGAAAAAGCAAAACTCTGTCAAAACCTGCCAAGTCAAGGAAAACTCTGTCAAATTCTGCCACGTCATCAGCCAATGTGGAAACATGATTCCGTTTTTGTTCGCTAGAGAGAACCAATCACAGTCGAGCTTTCATAGCCTGTTCAGCTTTTGCTTTCTCTAACTCAAGACGGGGGATGCAGACTCAAGTTTCATTTTGATCGCAGAAAATGCAAACAAATCTCCTCATAAGGGTTCAAAAAGGATTTGAACCCATGACTCATGTTTATGTTGTCATTGTCATAGCAGCTATTCAACTATTGTGCTGTCCGTAGCATTGAGTGGCATGTAGAGTTGGTCCTGAGTCAAATACCTATTGAGTAACGGGGCTGCTTTAAACACTGTCAAAACCTGCTAAATTTCCAGTCCACTTTCAAAACTTTGTGTTGCAAAATCAAAGTCATTTCTTAAAAAAAAATAATGAATTTCCTCATGGATTATGTCTGCAAGGCTAAAAGTGTCAGTAGTGAAAATCGGTATCTATGGAAGATAATTTCTATGCTACCAAAAAAATCAGATTTTTCTAAAAAATAGACCAACTTGACTTTGCATTGCTAGTGGACTCCTCAATTATGCCTCTCGTCCACCCTGATGGCAGAGGCTCCCATGCAGGGCGCCAGTCTGCTCATCAGGAACAGCGTGGGGTTCAGGGTCTTGCTCAAGGACACTTCAACATGCTCTCTGGAGGAGCCAGGGGATCGAACCAGGAACCTTTTGATTCCTAGACCACCTGCTCTACCTCCTGAGCCATGCCGTGTTTTTGTTTTTACGTTTTTGTGTTTGTGTGAGCATACGTTTGTATGAGTGTCATGTAAGAGCACACACATGAGTGTGTGCGCACTCGTGTGAGGCAGTCACACATGCGGCTGATCCGGTTTCTGTTAAATCGGAAGGATGTTCTCTGGAGCGCAGCTGTTTGCTTCTCAGGGGTATTCAGTGCTGGCTGGGAGCAGCAGCCCTGCAAGATCCAGGCCTAAGATCTCTGCTCACAGTGGGCCTAAGCCAAATGCTGCTGCGTCTCCGCATTGATTCGCCTCACCCATACAGCAGTAACCTGACCCTCTGCCCACCTCACCCATACAGCAGTAACCCCACCCTCTGCCCACCTCACCCATACAGCAGTAACCCCACCCTCTGCCCACCTCACCCATACAGCAGTAACCTGACCCTCTGCCCACCTCACCACCTCACCCATACAGCAGTAACCCCACCCTCTGCCCACCTCACCACCTCACCCATACAGCAGTAACCCCACCCTCTGCCCACCTCACCCATACAGCAGTAACCCCACCCTCTGCCCACCTCACCACCTCACCCATACAGCAGTAACCCCACCCTCTGCCCACCTCACCACCTCACCCATACCCCCCACCCTCTGCCCACCTCATCCAGCAGTAACCCCACCCTCTGCCCACCTCACCACCTCACCCATACAGCAGTAACCCCACCCTCTGCCCACCTCACCCATACAGCAGTAACCCCACCCTTTGCCCACCTCACACAAATGCTGAGAAACACAATCAAAGCCACAAGGCAGACAAGTGCAAACGCCTTCCTCATGACACCAGAGAAACACCACAAGGAGGCAGAGAGAAACAGATGGGAGAGCAGGAATAAAAACAGGGTGTAAAGATGGCGTAAGAGGGAAGGGGGAAAGATGGGTAGGAAGTAGAAAGAGGAATAAAGGAGTCTCCAGAAAAACCTATCCTTAGGTATTCAACCAAGCAGCACATGGCCTAATATTAGAAATGGAGTCTTACTGGTGGCTAGGAGTGGGCCAGCGGGGTAGGGGGGAAGGGGTGAAGACATCTGTGACTGCAGTGCAGAGGAGGTGGGGTCGGGTGCGGTTGGGAGGGGTGGGGTGGGGGCATCCGCTGCCCACATTTGGTTGACGTTGGAGGGCAGCTGCTCTAACCACACAGACCGGCTGTTGTTACCCACTGTTACCAAAGTGTCCAGAGCCCAAGTATGCTAAGCGCACAGTAGCATATCCAATTTAGCCAGTCACATCCTAAAACCCAATGCCATCCAATTCACTCAGCAACATGCTAACACCAACTGCCAACAAATTCACCCAGTAGCATCCCGTCACCCAACTGCAATCAATTCACGTGGTTTCATTCAAATACTGAGTGCTCTTCAATTCACCCAGTGCTATCCAATTCATACAATACCATCTGACCATCGAAATATCTAATTCACTAAAACATTCGTTCAAAAGCATGTACAGTCTTGAAAAAGCAGCAATAACTGGATAACGAGAACAGAGAGAGAACTGAAACGCTGGAAACCCAGATGGACATCTGCATTAAAATATGAGCACAGCAGAGTCTCTAGTTTAAAAAACAGGAGCCCAACAGCCCGTCAGCTCACGGTTTCGCTGAGGAGCACGGACCTAACATCCGCATCTCCAACAGTGAAGCGGCCACTATGGAATTCTGGCCTTATAGCCTTATGCCTGTCCAATCTTCATTTTATTTTCTGCATTTTAAACTTTTTTTTAAGAGTTTACCAGTTACGGCAGGGGCATTTTCTTTAAAACTGTGCCCATAAGCCAAACATACTGGAGCGGTTTCTTTATTCTTGCAGATAAAGATGTTTCATGGCATGATTCGATGAAAATGTGAGCTAAGAACCTGCGCCGCATTGGTTTCTCAAACTAGAGACTCTGAAGTACCAGAACCTTCTCCTTCACTTTCTGATATCATAGAGCTGAATTACATGGCAGACAGCCTCTGATACAATTTATTTTGGTTGTTGAATAGTGAAGAAATAATTGTGCAACAGTTACAAACAAAGAGACTACTGATGTCCATGGCCCCCTGGTTCCTTAAAAAAGGCCCACCATAATGTGCACCTGTATATTACCAGAACAAAGTTCTTTATAGTACAGAGTCCAAGTTGATTGGACATGGAAAAATGAATGACGGGGAAAACCACTGAATGACCGGCAGGGGTTTTGGAGGGAAATTCAAATGATAACTGCGTAGGAAAAGACAGGTACAGATACAGGAGTTGGGGAGGAGGAGGTAAAGAATACCTTCTTCCTCCACACTGTCCTGGTTAGGTCCAGTTTGCAATCTTTTTTTCAAGATTTTAGTTCAAATATTTGCATGAAATCTTTAGCTTCTTGGCCCTGATATCCATGGAACAGCTATCTTCTGTTGAAACTACAGTTGAAACATTTTTGTTATTTTGTGGACCAAAATTTAACTTCATCTATGTCAGTGTACTACCGTGTGCACCAACTGATAGAAAAATATTCTGCAGCTTCAGTTGCACTGAATACGATGAGTCGTTCCTCAGCTACCAAAAACAGCATAAGGATGAGAGATAAAAAAGCCACGGAGCAGGTGACATACAGTATGGATCAAAACATTCTCATTCCAACTTATCATATAGTGACGCTACCTGACCAAGTCTAGATATGTGACAAAAAAGGAGGCTTTTGGCGTTTTATATGACACTTAGGGTTAGGGTCTAGGTTAAGGGTAAGGGGTCAGGGGTAGGGTTTGTTTTAAACTAGCGACAAATAAGGACGCCAAAAGCCTCCTTTAATAATAATAAATAATTATACATTTTATTTATAGGCGCCTTTCAAGACACTCAAGGTCACCGTACAGAAGTCAAACAATTAAAAATACATTGTAAAACACACACACACACACACACACACAAGAGAGAAGACAATAAAGGGATACATTATGAATAAAAGCAGTGCAAATCATTTAAAACAAAGAACCGCAGGCCTAAAGTGAATAAGCCTGTCTGAAGAGGTGAGTTTTTAGCCGGGATTTGAAAATAGCGAGAGAGACCGAGTTCTTGATTTCACATGGGAGAGAGTTCCAGAGGCGGAGGGCTGAGCGGCTTTAGTGTCATTATATCAACGCTTGATCAAGTAGCGTCACTATATGACGAGTTGGGATGAGACCGGGCTCCATGGATCAATTCGCTCTCATTGCATTAAGTACAGTTGGCAGCAGGCCCATATTAGCTAGGATGTCTCGCATATCAATCTAAATGTAGTGTCCCTTATGAGACGCCCATTCACTAACAAGATTTAAATGATCATGAATACATAATACAACCCCAAGCTAGTGAGAGACCAAGTGAGTAATAGAAACCCGACATTGTTTTCAAGACATTTAACATGGACATTTTGAGTCCATCGTGTTTAATATATACAATCGGGCATCCTGATTGTGGACTGGGATTACCTGTGGTTTTGGTTCCAGCTTTTCCAGAACAGTTAGGCAGTTGCCACCTCAACACAGGAGTTCTGCGGTATGTTTGCAGTCTTTCAATGTCTTTGCTATAGTGAATCGTGCAAAGAGGGTGGCAAAGAGGAGCTCTGCAGTCTCTTAATTTGTATATCATAAGGACGATGATTGATATGTACTACGGCATTCTAAAAGGAGCTTGCAAGAGTGGGCGTGTCAGTGAGTGTGTGAGTGTGAGAGAGAGAGAGAGAGTGTCAGAGAGGGACTGAGTGAGTGAGCAAGTGAGTACGAACAAGGTAGTGTCAGTGGCCAAGTGAAAGTGTGGGTTAGTGCATGAGCCTATGAGCAAGTGAGTGTCAGTGAGTGAGTGAGTGAGCGCGAGGCAAGCATGGTAGAGTGAGTGAGCAAGTGCAACTGTCAGTGGCGGTTCGCCGGCCGTAACAAAGGGAAGCCAAAACCTCGCCCTTCAAAGCTTAAAGGGGACCTATTTTGTTATATTTCCAAGGTTACATTTTGATCTTGGACTCCCCTAGAGTACTGCTGATCGTTCAAAGTCCAAAACAGGGTCCTTATTTAGCTCATAATGCCATTCTCAAAAAACCCATTTGTAGTCCATTGTAGTCTCTGCCTGAAACACCTCGCTGGGGTGGCTCTTCCGCTATGGCCCCCACTCCCCGTGTGCCCACTTTCTTCTGACTGGCCAGCTCTGTGGAGGACGGAGTTGGGCGGGACGAGGCTGCAGAATGCAGTTTTCCGGGTCCGCCTCCCCAGAGTGAAACTGAGACGCGTCTGCCATCTGATAAAGAATCGACGGGCAAATTCCGCAATCAAACGCAGTACATGTGTATAGATCTAATGAAATGAACTTGTTCTAATAAACGCAACGGCGAAAGTGGAGGATGCAGTGCGAAAGTCTGGCAGCTCAAGCTCGAATTTGCTGTCTACCTATGGCTACTATGGTGAGTACACCGGTGTTTCTACTCTATAGCTAGGATTGAGGGAAAGCTAGAATCCACCCCATACAGACACATTTGTAGAACGGGTCAACATACCCAAGTATAGACCGGAGACCGTAGAAATCCGGTGGGTCTGAGTTTAGAGGGAAACATGGACAGTGAGTAGCAGCAAAATGTGGACCAACAACGTATGGACTGCTTCGGTGTGTATTATAAGGACCTGCTGGTTCGTGTGCATAACTGGTGTGTCGTTAGCGTGGAGTAATGAACAGCTTCTGCGCTGGTATATGACGAAGGGGCGAAAGCTCCAGGCTAAACGACCTTTTCGGAAATTGCCCGTGGTAATGGTTTACTTGTTGCGTCGGAATGACCAGCGTTTGCTCGCGGAAAATGGGCGCGATAAGCCGCTTTCACACCGGACGTGAAACAAATTGTCTTTGCATTGACTTTGAATTTAATCTGTCGCGCGAAAAATTTGTTTCGCGTCCGGTGTGAAAGCTGCTTAACGCCCATAACGTGTGTATTCACGTCTTTGCATTGACTTTGAATGTAATCTGTCCCGCTAAAAATTCGTTTCGCATCCGATGTGAAAGCAGCTTTATGGATAGTACGCGACAGCTAGAGAAGGCTCGGATATGTTATGAACATAATACAGGTTTTACAGACCGTAAGTTCAGTTAGCGTGGACAGTTGCTTATGTGGAGCTAGCGAATCGGTCACTTCTACAGGAAAGAATTTCCTATTCACTCTCTGCCTTTTTTCGACTTTTTATTAGCCACAACAATTTCTATAGGGGGATGAAATTATATCATGGTAGTGCAGAGAAATCGTTTGTTATACCAGACAACGTTAGAACTTGTGCATTTTGCATTGCTTTCACGGTAGCATCAGAGAGCTAGCCCAGATATTTGTGAAGTATCCGGCTGATCCCAGTCATGGATAAGTGAAGTGATCACAAGCAGCCATAAACAAACCCAAACAGGTATCCCAAGCTCTGCAAAACCTACGTCTGATCCAACTGCAGCCTTTTCAGCCCAACTTTGCAGACACATACAGCACCTCTCCGGTTAGCTTCAACTGTAGTGGCTACAACGTTATGATGAAACTGCCACATTGATGCTTACCGTAGTAACACAAGCATACTGATCAGAATTACTGCATATAAGTGAACCAGGAGCACTTTTAAGTAGCACGGCACGCAAAACTAACATGCAGAGGCTGGTAACCCAGCATTCATAACAACCATAGAGACAAACTCTTGCAATACAGGTTTTACAGACAGCAAGTTCTGTTACCGTGGACAGTTGTACCAAGCATCCACATTACAAACAAGTAAAAAAAGTTAGCTTCAAATGAGGTTTATGTTCACACACCTTCTGTAGAATTTCCCCTGATACTACCCTTGCATTTTTAGGACACAAACATTAGCAACAGTAACTTGGCTACGTTAGCTGCAGTGCTACAGCCACAATCAACTGGCTATCATGTTAGGTTGGCTTATGCAGTAAAGCAACTTACAGCTTCTGCGTCTGTGAGTCACGGACAGTCGCGACCGATCCAGACTTTATCATCAGATATTTTACAAAGCCTGCGTTTGAGGCCAGTTGTTAGTGCTAACTATCGTTAGCGGTCCTGCTAGCCACCCGTAACACGTTAGCTTTACCTCCATTATTTGCTGTTATATCGTTACTTACAGCTTATGGCTCCAAGCCCTTGATCGATGCAATTGCTTCAGGTTTGAGAAGCAGCTGAAACGCTGATCCTGTGTCGAATTATCCTTTATTGACAAAGCTGTCTTTGGTGAAATGCTGAGTACAAACAGCTAACGTTCCCTTTGGCCTTGGCTGTTTACTGCTGGCAAACAAAAAAAGCTACCCACTGATTTCTGGTGGCATTGTCTTTTGGAAGAGAAATAGCTGCTTTTCTTTGCGTCCAAAAGTAAACGGACAAGCAGCTTTGGGAGAGATACTGACAAAACTGCACCTCAAATGATCTGCGGTTCTTCTTTTGTATTTCCAAAAGTGTAGACGCTACTAAGGCATGGTATGATCTGCCGATGTTAGTGCCTGCTAGAATAGTTTCCGGTGTGGGCAGGTCCAGCGCCGTGATTGGCTCTGGCTAGGTCTGTATTAATTGGACGGCACAACCTGACGTCAGGTTTTGCCCAGATCTCGTGAAGATCTCGGGACGAACTGTTCAGAGAGGAAATCACGTTCACGAAATCACGTTCTTGGATTACTAGCCTGGAATCCATACTGATAAAGTGCTGGTCACTCCCAACGGTCACTGACTTATCAGTCTGGCCTCAGTCGTATAGCCAGCATTTAGCCCTTACGTCACTAATTAAGTGAATATATGAATATTCATGTTTTCTTCTCTTGGCAAGAACCACCAATCAAATATGAGTTAGCTGGCCAGCAACGGCATTCGTGAATGTTGTTTGACATGAGCTTAAAAATTAGATTGTGGCTTGTTTGCGTTTACTCTTGGAGTGGTTGTTAGGTTTTGAACAGGATAATGTTTGGCCATATCATTTTGTTTATTTCAGTGGGATTCCCCGGTATAATAAAGGCTAAATTAATAATACTCAAATTACATAACGCATTTCACTGTAATTGGCATTAGCTATAGCTCGAAGGGCATGATTGCATCAGCTTGTTAAGTCCTGCCAGTAGCCTCTCTCCATTCCCCTTTTCCCTTTGTGTTTGTGTGTCTGGTCTGATTGCAGGATTGAAGGCTGGTGTGCATGGCATTGGGTCGTTGAGCGCTGGCCGCTTCCCACAGCTGTGCCCAATTATTCCCATCAGCGCTCTCTATAAAGACCCAGCATTTGCCACCAGTCTTCGCCAGATTGTAGACTCAGTTTTCACTGCTCGTCTCCCTTTCCGCGATGCTCCTCTTAGCCTGCCGGAGATTCACCAGGAGGCCCCAAACCCTGCCGACCCCGTTCCAATGCAGATAGATCGGGTGCGTCTATCTGCAGAGGAGAGAACACGGCGCATTAAAGCACAAGTATGTCTGTACTGTGGGCAGCCCGGCCACTTCCTCTCCACCTGTCCAGTACGCCCAGCAAAAGGACAGGCTCGCCGGTAGAGGGGGCACTACTGGCGAGCCGTGCCATCCACAGCCCATCTTCTGCTCGTCCCATCCTCAAAGTGACGCTGCTCTGGGAGGGACAATCCTCTTCCCTCTCTGCGCTGGTGGATTCAGGGGCAGATGAGAATTTCATCGACCGCTCAGTGTGCCAGCGATTAGGGATCCTTACCGAACCCCTCAGCTCCGCCTTGCAGACCCAGTCACTCACGGGGGCCCCCCTGGCACGCATCGTGCAGAGAACCGTTCAGTCACCCTCCTCCTGTCCGGGAACCACCGAGAGGATCAGCTTCCACCTGATTGAGAGCTCGCACGTGCCACTGGTGCTTGGCTTTCCGTGGCTGCGAACCCACAACCCTCAACTGGACTGGACCACCGGTAGCATCAACTCCTGGAGTGCCCGCTGCCATGCTGACTGCCTCCACTCTGCCTTATTCCGGAGATTCCCAACCTGTTCTCTGTCCCAAAACCTATCACGACCTCTCGGCAGTCTTCTGCAAACAGCAAGCCCTGTCACTCCCCCCCCACCGGCCGTATGATTGCTCCATCAAGCTCCTCCCCGGGGCTCCTCTCCCACACTGCCGCCTGTACAACCTTTCTAGACCGGAACAGCAAGCCATGGAGAAATACCTCCAAGAGTCCTTGGCCGCTGGGATCATTCGTCCCTCTTCATCCCCGGTGGGAGCAGGCTTCTTCTTTGTGGCTAAGAAAGATGGCAGTCTACGACCGTGTATTGATTACCGGGGCCTCAATGATATCACGGTAAAGAATAAGTACCCACTACCGCTCATCGACTCTGCCTTCGTCCCTCTCCATGGAGCCTCGGTGTTCACTAAGCTGGACTTGCGCAATGCCTACCACCTCGTGCGCATCAGGGAGGGGGACGAATGGAAGACAGCATTCAACACCTCGCTGGGCTACTTTGAATATCTTGTTATGCCCTTTGGTCTAACCAATGCCCCAGCCGTCTTCCAGGCCTTAGTCAACGATGTTCTCCGGGACATGATCGCAGATTCGTCTTTGTGTACCTGGATGACATCTTAATCTACTCCCCGATCCTTCAGGAGCACCAGGGACATGTCCGCCAGGTTCTGCAACGACTGCTGGAGAACCGCCTTTTTATTAAAGCAGAGAAGTGCGAATTCCATGCTTCATCGGGTCTCCTTCCTGGGCTTCGTCATCTCTCCGGGGCAGGTGAAGATGGACCCAGCCAAGGTCAGTGCCGCCGGGATTGGCCCATGCCTACTGACCGACGGAAACTCCAGCGCTTTCTTGGATTCGCAATTTCTATCGGGCGGTTTATCCAGGACTACAGCAAGATCGCTGCTCCTCTCACTGCCCTCACCTCGGAAAGGACCCCTTCCACTGGACCTCTAAGACGGAGTCTGCCTTCCAGAAGTTGAAGTGCTGCTTCATCACCTCACCTGTTCTCATCCAACCTGACCATTCCCTTCAGTTCGTGGTGGAGGTAGATGCTTCAGATTCCGGGGTTGGGGCAGTGCTCTCCCAGAGGTCTCCTAATGATGGCAAACTCCATCCCTGTGCCTTCTTCTCGCAAGCTCTCTCCCGCCGAGAAGAATTATGACATTGGGAACCGGAGCTGCTCGCGGTCAAGCTTGCCCTGGAGGAGTGGCGCCATTTGCTGGAGGGTGCGGTGCTGCCTTTTGTGGTGTGGACTGACCATAAGAACTTAGAATACATCCGGACCGCTAAGCGCCTCAATTCCCGCCAGGCCAGGTGGGCGCTGTTCTTTGGCAGATTCAATTTCTCCCTCACTTATCGCCCGGGTCCCGCAACACCAAGCCCGATGCCCTGTCCCGCCAGTTCACCACCAAAGAACCACCCACCGACCCTGAACCCATCCTGCCCTCATCCTGTGTGGTGGCCGCTATCACCTGGGAGATTGAGGCCCAGATCCGCCAAGCTCAGGTCAATCAGCCAGACCCAGGTAACGGTCCCCATAACCGTCTCTTTGTTCCTGACTCTGTGCGCCCCAGGTGCTCCAGTGGGCCCATGCATCCCGACTGACCTGCCACCCAGGGATTCATCGGACTATAGCCTTCCTCCGGCAACGATTCTGATGGCCCACCCTGGATGCTGACGTCCGTTCTTTTGTTTCAGCTTGTTCCATCTGTGCCCAAAATAAGACGTCCACCAGGGCCAGCTCCGGGTTCCTCCATCCGCTGCCAGTTCCCCACCCGTCCCTGGTCCCACATCGCCGCGGACTTTGTCACGGGCTTCCACCGTCAGAAGGTAATACCACCATCTTGACCATCATAGACCGGTTTTCCAAGTCCGCCCATTTCATCGCCCTCCCCAAGCTTCCCTCCGCCAAGGAGAGACGGCTGATCTCCTAGTGAATCACGTGTTCGCTACATGGTCTGCCTTCCGATGTGGTTTCCGACAGAGGGCCCCAGTTTACTTCACATCTGTGGAAGGCTTTCTGCAGGACCCTAGGCGCCACCCCCAGTCTGACGTCTGGCTTTCACCCCCAGTCCAACGGCCAGACAGAGCGGGCCAACCAGGACCTGGAGACAGCCCTCAGGTGCGTTGTGTCTTCCAACCCGTCCTCCTGGTCCTCCCAACTTCCTTGGGTTGAATACGCCCATAACACTCTGCCCAATGCCTCCTCCAGTCTTTCACCCTTCCAGTGTTCCCTCGGCTACCAGCCACCACTCTTCCCTGCCCAGGAGGAGGAGATCGCTGTACCCTCAGTGCAGGCTCACATGCGCCGCTGCTGGAGGACGTGGAAGCAAGCCCGGGCAGCCCTCCTCCGTGCATCTGAGACGTCCCAGGAGCAGGCCAACCGCCACCGTACTCCCGCACCAGTCTACACCCTGGGCCAAGAAGTATGGCTTCGTGCTAAGGATCTACCCCTGAGGGTTGAGTCCCGGAAGCTGGCACCCCGGTATGTGGGACCATTCAAAATCACTAAAATTGTTAACCCTGTTGCTGTTCGTCTCAAGCTCCCCCTCTTCTATGAGGGTCCATCCCACATTTCATGTGTCCCAGATCAAACCTGTGCAATCCAGTCCCCTCTGCCCTGCATCCCCGCCCCTCCTCCACCCCGAATATTGGATGGGCAACCCCTTACACTGTCCGTCGAATTCTTGATGTCCGCCGTCGGGGCCATGGCCCATCAATTCTTGGTCGACTGGGAGGGTTACGGGCCCGAGGAGCGCTTGGATTCCCCGCCGGACATCCTGGACCCAGCGCTCATCAGTGAATTCCATCGCCGCAACAAGATTCCGGGCGTCGCCAGGTGGCGCCGTAGAGGGGGGGTACTGTTAAGTCCTGCCAGTAGCCTCTCTCCATTCCCCTTTTCCTTTGTGTTTGTGTGTCTGGTCTGATTGCAGGATTGAAGGCTGGTGTGCATGGCATTGGGTCGTTGAGTGCTGGCCGCTTCCGCAGCTGTGCCCAATTATTCCCATCAGCGCTCTCTATAAAGACCCAGCATTTGCCACCAGTCTTCGCCAGATTGTAGACTCAGTTTTCACTGTTAGTCGCCCAGCCTCCTAAAATTGCTGTTCCGTTGTATTCAGAATTTATTTATTGCATGTTTCTTGTTCCTCAGACTGCCTGTGTCCTGCAACCCTACAAAGCCTGCAGTCCCGCCTGCAGCCCAAACTGCAACCCTGCACCACCTGCACTTCCGACCTGCAATCCAGCCCAGGCTGCAGCCCTGACCTGCACCCCCAGGATCCATTGCCAGCCCCTACCTGTCCTGATCAAAGGGAAAATAAACGTCACCTTTTGAACTAAACTCCTGCCTCTCAGCCTTTTTCCCTCTGCTTTTGAGTCCACAAAACCTAAAGCCTTAACACAGCTAGATTAAGGTGATACTCCACCCAAAAACTATAATTTGTATATCAATTACTCACCATTAGATGTCTTGAACGGACAAAGTTGTTCTTCACCTGGCGCAACTTTATGGCCACTGGAGAGTTTTGAAAAATTATCCTAATTCCTTTTTTGCTGGAAGCAAATGGGGTCACGCAGTAGCAATGGGAAAACTCCACAAAACATCCGTTGACAAACTTTTAAACCATCGTCCAACGCATCGTCCAGTATAATCCAAGTCAGCTTTGTCCACTCGTATCCGCAGAACTCTAGAAACGCGGTTATTTTTCGCTAAAAATAATAAAATACCACAGTTCTGCTTCAAGTAAGCTCGCGCATTCAATGGAAGTCCCACCTCCCGGCTCGTTCATTGCCCAGAGACTCTGCTGCCCCTCAGATGAATACTCGTATAAACACGAGCCGGGAGGCGGGACTTCCGTTGAATGCAGAACTGTGGTATTTTTATTTATTTTTAAGTCTGTCTAAAGGGGGGAGGGGGGCACCCTTGCGACTGTGAGCCAATCACAGATCTCGCATGGATTTTGTGCGAATATTTGAAAGTCAAACGCTGGCCTACCGACTGAGGCCAGACGTACAAGCAAGTGACTGTTGGGAGCGACCAAAGCTTGATACGGATGGATTCCAGGCTATTGGACTATGGCAAAACCCCTGCATCTTATGTCTAGAAACTTTTCAGAGGTTGAGTATGGACATCCAACATTATAACATTACCTATATGTATTAAAAGAAGGATCAGCATAATAGGTTCCCTTTAATGACTTAAACCTTTTGCAGTTTACTTTTCTTGATCAGCAGTTGCTCATACAAATTGGTAGAAGGACAGTCAAATTTATTTTCGATAGCAAATGAGGACGCAAATTATCAAAACGTCTTAATAAATTAGTTTGCGAGGCTTCTTTCGCAAGAAGCCACGAGAATCCGTTTTCTACAATCTTAATATGGAAGTAAAGAATGCGATGTTGCACAGCTTATTGCTTAATGAGCCTCACTAATCAATTTGCGAATCTATGCTGTTTCACGAGCTACTTGAGCGTGGAATTTATAAAGACGTAGGCCTATGGCAATTTATGTCGTCATTTATGTGTGAAAGAAAACCCCTCATAATTTTGTGGTGCAATGTATAACAATGCTATCGAAAATAAATTTAAATGTCCTTCTACCAATTCGTATGAGCAACTGCTGATCAAGAAAAGTAAACTGCGAAAGGTTTAAGTCATTAAGCTTTGAAGGGCGAGGTTTTGGCTTCCCTTTGTTTCAGCCGACAAACCGCCACTGGCAAGTGTGGGTGAGTGTGCAAGTCTTTGAGTGAGTGTCAGTGAATGAGTGAGTGACTGTCAGTGAGTGAGTGAATGAGTGAGTGTGATTGAGTGAGTGAGTGCGAGGCGAGCATGGTAGAGTCAGTGAGCAAGTGAAAGTGTGGGCGAGTGTGTAAGTCTATGAGTAAGTGAGTGAACTTCAGTGAGGAAGTGAGTGAGCTTGAGTCTGTGTGTGGGTGAGTACTGGCTTGCATAAATCCCTCTGGCATCTTCTTCAGTTATGTAGCCGCTTCTGAAGGTGAATCGCCATAGCACCCTTCTCATCCACCTACATATACACAGAAACCAGCTCATACCTATTGCTAAAGCCTTTATGGTCTCACTATTCACAACCTTTTATTCACAGCAGCAATGTGACCTTCTATATGACACAGCTTTTCACAGCTGGCAAATATACTCACTGAACAGCTTAAGTACAGCATGACCAAAGATTTTTAAATGACAGTATATAGCAACCCATGTGCATATTTGGTATAATTTAGGATGATTTCAATCTATTTAACTCATTGTAGCGATGACAAGATTATCTTCCCCCATATGGCCGTATCGAGTGCTCTTCCTCATGTGTGCAAATTTAATAAACAGATTGAACGCAGTGTAAATGCATTACAGCAATACAAATAATCCAAAATGATTACATTACCTTGCAGTTTTTTACAGCTCTTTGTAAACCAATGCCTGACCTCACTCCCCTTTCAAAAAATGAAACGAGTAAAACGTGCCTGTTTTCTTCAGGCAAACTGAACAAAGCTGCATGGTTCGAAGACAGAATGGATTTTGAGTTAGGGACCTGTTACACTGACAAGCAGACTTCCAATCTGACTTCATACTTCAAACAAAGAAAAGAGGAGTAGCCACGATCATTAGATGCATAAGGATAAAACAACACCAAAGAATGTTGCTCCCAAATCCCTAAGGAACAGTTAACTTGTTTGCAAGAAAAAAATGTTTTGAAATCCTTTCCATTTAACAAAGATCTATGGATGAGACAAAGCCATAAAGTGAAGCTAACAAGAGCTGCACCAGCATATCCATAAAGAACACATTTTTTCACCCAGCAGGGAACTGAGAAGGGCACAGTGTTACAGCACCGGAGTCCCACTGATCTCAGAAAACGGATGGCTTCACTTTTCTTTGTTTAAGTGCTGGGATGACAGATTCTGAGACCGGTTTTCAATGTAGCAGGTCTTTTCACAATTTACAGTGATGGACCCATTAGCTTTGTGTTATAATTCACATTCACACAGCACAAGAAGTGCTAAATGTGAAACAAGTTGGTATCTTTTCCAAACAGAGAAAATGTATCTCGGAGAATTCACTCGTTGGAGGGTTTTTGGCAGCCTGCCTAACCTGAAGATGCTTCCACGTTTCTCTCCCGATGAAAAATGTGTCGGAAAGTCCTGCGGGGTGACGGCACTGGCCAGGCCAAGTCTCAGCCCACCGCACAAATCTCACAAGGACATACTGTACCCTCAGCTGCCTTCTCAAAACACTGCAGGGAGAAGCAGCTCTCGCCACAAAGACGCATAAACCATACGATACTCTTCACAAGATTTATGTTTTTACAGGGGCAATGTGTATTCCGGCAGAGGGGTGACTGATTATTTCCCAGCCAGGCAAATATGTCTCCAATGGAATTTGTGCAAGCCAGGTACCATTAAGCAACAAACAAACTAGCAAAGGACACAGTAAACCACTGTGTCCAGTTTTAAATCAACACTTATAGAGTGCATTAGTCCTGTCTGGACTCATATTACTATGCTACATATTACTCTATTAATCAGAGATGAATTGATGCATTTCACTTTATAGGCAGGCTTTCAGAATTATTCATTTATGACAGAGAAAAAAATCTGATGTTTTTCTGGGCAGGTTTGACAGCTTGCGATGGTGAGACATTATTATAGAAGACAACAAGAACAACTACAATAACGGTGATGATAAAAATGATTATATTCATGATAATCACACTGATAAAGGACAGCTCCAGCACAGAGATGACGAGAGTTGGGGGTGAAATCAGATTTGTGTTATTTTTAGTGGGGAGGTTAGGCAGCTGGCTGGGATTAGGAAATCCTCATTTCACAGTGAAGTAGATGGAGTATGTTCCCCCCCTGCCTCATGCTGAGGGATGTTTTATTCGGTAATTGTAGTGAGTGCGGATTAGGGAGCTTTTGCAGAGGTCCCGGAGGGGACATATTCTTGAATTGCCGATTGGGTTACCTTTTCAGCAAAAACCTGAGACGCATATATGAGCTCAACATACTGGGCTACCTAGAGCTATGTGAACATGGCTGTTTCTCACAGCAACAAAAGAATAGCCCATACTGAGCAGAAACGGAGCATATAAGAATATTTATTGCTTTTTCTCATAGGACCTTTTATAACGGGCAGATGGTGTGTATATCAGACTGACATCAGAGCTGACAGCCATTATGTTTAAGAGAGGGAAAAAGCATGTCAGAGCTCAGCATCACAGCATGAATCTCTCTATAATCTCATCTGATTATTCTGTCACTCAAGGTGAATAAGGTTGAGAGTTTGTAGAACAACTGATTCAGTGTAAATGAAGAGCGAGGGTTTGATAACCTCCACACAGGTTTTCAGGAGGTCATGCGAAATTGCAGGTGTTTAAATGAAAATGGACGATAGTCGAATCTCGGACATGCGCGTTCGTTCTATTAAAAGGACACTAGCGAGATGCACTGGGCCGTCCAGACTGTCGTTAGCCTAAACAGAAACATTTTCATGCCCCGGAGAGTCGTTTCCAGCGACTGACAGAAACACGTACACGTCTGTTAAGTACTGCTTAATCCTAAAGTGAAATTAAGACGGTTTTTGAGCACGGTCTATTTTCTCTGACACGAGCAGGTTATTTGTCATAGTCAAAAAAAGAAAATAAAATAAAATAAATAAATGAATAAATAATAATAATAATAATGATGATACACATATTTTTATGAAACGAAGGAGGATATGAATGCATCACTGCAGACTTTCTCCACGCATCAATGGTTCCGAGTAATAACCTGCAGGAAGCAGAAGAGCGTATTCCTCTGAACAAAATGCAACAACTGTAGGCGTGAGGAAAAATGAAACCCCAAATGGACGAAAAGATAGATATTTTGAGGATATTTCTCGAGCTGGTAATCGCACTGACGAGTAGACAATGCATGAATCATTGGCTTATGGGATAGCAGCATTCAGTGGAAGTGATATATGGCAACGTAAGTGTTCTGTCATTCAGGTACTCCTTTTAATTCTGCGTTTACATCAACACGACAAACTCGCTGTTTTCCGTTACTCAACAAACCGGACCGTCCGTGTCACCAACAAAATGAACCGTGAGATATGAGTTTATATATATATATATATATATATATATATATATAGCATTCATTTGGAGCCTACAAACCAGTAACTAATATCACGGCTTGTTACTTTATGTGTGCCAATTGACAGGTTTACTAACAGAGTGCGCGCGATGGTGGATATTGCGACATAAGCGATGGGACCAGCGACGTTACTGACAAATGAAACGCAGTAAGAAAACGGCATATTCCATAAAACAACTTACATTTGCCGGCGGGCAAGCCATTTTCCCTTACACTGGTCTCTAGATCCTTGCATTCCATCTCTTTTTTTCATCCAGTCACGCACTTCTCCGTTCTCCCTCTGCGGTAGTATTCATTCCTTCAGCGGATCAATAAAAAACAATTGTCACTTCACGGCCAATATTTCTCAGAAAATGTATGCAGCGAGAATATAAACAGAGAAATATCATCCGATTAAACGGGGATTGGGGACGATCCTAAAATTAAATTAACGTGAAGTCGATAATTTGATTTGTTGAGTAATTGTGCCTCCCTTGCCGGTAAAATGTCAGGCTCTAGTTTCTGCAGGACTCTGGCGTCAGCAAAAGTTCATAAACCACAGCGGAGTCAGGGATGGATCGTGCTCAGACGCAGTCTTGAGCTGATGCCGTTGGTCCACAGCGTTCCGCCCATAGGTTCCGACAGCTGCTGGAATGGACTATTGTCCGAGGTGGTCGCTCCGTAGACTGCAGGGCGGACTGTACCACAACGAGACAGAGGGGTGTTTTAGGGAATACTCCTGCATGCATGCACTTGAAAGGGGATAATCTCGTTTCCCGCTAGAGCTTAACGCTGCAGGACGAGGATGTGAGTCTTATCCACTGGGCTGGAAATGTCCTATCTGGTGATCACAGGGAATATTTAGAAGTTCTGCTTTGAAGCATGTCAGTTGGATCAAAAACTCGCTATCTTCTCGGCCTGATGTTTCACCAGATGTGTTGAATCAGCTTTATGTAGTTCATATTTCTGGGCTTAAAGTGGTATGTTGCCTCTCAATTGACATTTGTCTAATCCCTCCGACCTCTCACCTCTGAACTCACAGTCTTATTAAAACGCAATTTGGTGGAGAGGCAAGCAGAAATGACTGCAGATTAGAAACACTTCCTCAGATTTGATATTGAATGCTTAGAGTGTGAGTGGAAGACCCTTATAAATCTTGGATATTTTCTGTCCAAGTTGTGCTCCTGGTTTTATGTGTCTGTGTGTAATTTTAAATTTTTTACTGGGCCAGTTTAAATATAGCTTGACCCCCTTTTTCACATCCCTCACTGATGCGTTGCTTTTGACTTCATATTTCTATAAATAATACATTAGCCTTGGTGTCAAGATAATCTGGCACTCACTCCCTATAGCCCACATCCATTTCATGTGAGGGGTGGGGGGTGGGGGTGGGTGATGGATGAAAGCAATGGAGGCCATTATCCATCATACTAAGCGCTGTGTTAAAATCTCTTCATTAAAAAAAGGTTGATTTCTTTATCTATTTTGAATTAGTGGCTTCCTATGGACTCACACCTGTACATGCTGTGCAGAAGGTGAGAGTGCACTGTCCTCCACAACACTTACCTTTGAAGTTGTGACTTTTCACTGAATTACCAAGCAACCTTCAAATGATTATTACCCCGCCCCGCCCGAAGGGTGAGGGCAAGGGGTATTGTTTTTGGTTCGGTTTGTTTCTGTGTTTGTGTGTTTGTTTGTTAACACTCTAGCGGCAAAACTAATGGCCAGATTCACCCCAAATTCGGTATAGGGATTGCCACTGACCCAGAATAGATCCCTATTGAATTTCATACAAGTAGGTGAAAGTATGTGTGAGGGGTGGGGTTTGTTGTGCCTGGCACCACTTGTTCAAACTTGGTTCAGGGCAGGCCGCACAATCCTACAGGAGTGCAGGTATTGGCTGAGAGTCACATGAAGTAGAATACATTTCAAAATAAATTCCATTTAAAAATTGCATATTATTTGATTTATACCACAAATAGTGCACTGTGTTATTCTTCAACATTCAGTTGACAAAGTGCTTCATGAAGTAACTCTATGTTTGGGTAGTCAGGAGCACTTAACAGTCCATCTTTGCACATATTGGTTCACCCTGGCTAATCCCACCAATAGTGTGGAGGACTGAATCCATTTATTCCTTTTGCATTGTTTGCCCATTAGCACCAGGCATGCTGCTCACAAGAACTTAATCAGTTGTGAACAGGAGAATCATGGTTGAGCTCCATTCAAATGACTCATGGTGGGCCAAGGCCCAGTCTAAAATCTGGCAAAAGCCATGTAGTCAGCCAAAGTCTTCACCGAGACAAGCTCTGTGATGCACTGTCCACTTTGCACCGACAACAAGAAGGCTTGCTTTTGTTTTTGGCTTAGATATCCTGGGAGCCTACATTTTCTGATCACTGATGAAGTGGTGTAAATTAAATTAGCAAAGACCCAGCATGCGCTGTGAAGAGATTGTGCCATGAAAAAATGAAGAGGCCCCTCCTCCTTTATGTCACAAAATGTTTATATCCTCTGAATGCACAGAGAGTCTTATGCATGGGTATTTCGCAGCTGAAAATTGCTGCTAAGACCAGCTGTGGTCCCAAGGTGGTTTATGATGGTCTAAGCTGTGTTTCTGACACTTGATAGAACCTGGTCCTCTGCTTAGCAAAGCCCATTAAAATGATTTAGCCTGTAGATTAAAGCTGGTAGTCGAACTGGTAGATCAGGAGACTATACAGGCTGGCCAGCTAGTTAAAATCAAAAACATGTCTTAAACCAGCTTTGGCGATTAAGCGGCTTTTGCTGGAATTTTCAACAACGGTGGCATGCTCAACCTCATTAACCAAGTGCTTGCTAGCTGTAAAATTCTGATATTGCGCATTCGGGTCAGTCACTTACATTGTAAAACAATTCGGATCAAAGCTTAACTATTTAGTAAAAAAGTAAACATTATTAGAAATTTTTAAGTATCTCAGTTAACTTTAGCGCTGAGCCTCTGGCTCAAAACTTACATGCCCAAAATGAAATGAGTATATTCTGCAACTACTTGGTCCATTTAAATAATCTTGGTATCATAATAAAGGGAGCACCTTGGGGATTTTTGTCATGGTGTAAGAATTGGTATATATGTCACTGAGTCATAGTAAATGAAGATGGAACACAGTATAAGTGAAAGCATAAATTAGTGTCTAACAAAATTTTACTTTTATCCCTTTTGAAATTATTTTGTTGCAGTCTGAAACCTCTAAAAATTACATCACAGAATCTCACCATTATCTGTGTCTAATCAAGTAAATCAGAGCAAAATTAGAGAGGTTTTAGTTCAGGAATGTCTAGGTGGCATCTCCAAATTGGCACTGTGTGCCATTTGAGATTTCTCAGGTACCAAAATATAAAACTCATTTAATTTCACTTATATGTACTACAAGCATACATTCCATCTAAATACAACAATTTTTGATTTTTTTTTTTAAAAGCAACCATGTCAAGGCAACGTCTCCAAGTTGGCCATCAGGGCACATTTTTGACATTTGCGCCATTTGACATTTCTCAGGTACCAAAATGCAAAACTCCTTTAATTTCACTTATATATCACTACTGCCATACATCCCATTTAATTACAACGATTTTTTTTAATTGCAACCAGTCTTGTGTACATTTTTTTTATTCAAAGAAAATACATACAAAGGAAATGAAGTTTGACTCCACTGGATCAGATTTATTTTCAATAAAACAAGCAAATAAACAAAATTATTAATACAAAGATAAGGTAAAAATGGTAAAAAGTAAAAGCAACAAACATCCCAGCAGTTACAACCACAAAAACTGTCTTTGCAATGGTATATGCTCAATTATGTGTGCTCAAAATGCAGCTATAGATATGGCCGTCACCCACACAATAGCTCAATGACTTATCCACTAAGCTATTTCCAATGAGTCATCTAGTTATGCTTCATCGCCATATGAGGACTCAGCCGGCAAGCCATAGAAGCTACTTTGATGGCATCTGCTGAATGTTTAATGAATAATTATAATAAAAATACCCAAAAACAAATCAGTTTAGCGTTTATATTGTAGCACTCTACAAGTACATGTGCATAATGGCGCATGGACTCTCAATTACACGCACCGGGGAGGCAAGGCTCCATCTCAGGCTAGGTTTGTGCGATTACAGTCGCTTAGGGCTCATTGGAAATGTCAGAGCCCATAGAATCAAATGGCTATCAAATGGCCCAAAATCACATTCACAGCATCACAAGCCAATCACAGAGAACAAAATACACTGGTGCAATGAGAATGCTCAGGGCTTGTCCTCACTGGAAGCAGTGCCCCAGAAAAGAACATGCATGGAGACTGGAAGATGTAGTTTCAATATAACACGGACACATTGGACTAACAATAGACAGCGTAGATTTACCCTCGAATTCAGTTTTTTTATTACAAAATAGCAAAAGAAAAATTTATGCTCATCACTGTAGAATGTAAAGTGTATGCCTGCTGTTTTTTAAGTGTGGTTTCAGTTTAAAATGACAAGGCTTATATAATTGGATTCTGTGGACTTTCCTCTTTCATTTGATGTATTGTTGGTATTCACAGCACAAATTCAGTAGAAACGCCAGCGCTGGAGCACTGATATTATTTTATCTTATGTTTTGCTTCATGCTTATTTACTTGCTTGGTGCTTGAGTTGTGTTCGGTTGAGGTTAAAATGGTCATCATGAGCTTTTTGCCGAGTTTCTTCCCTTTAAGAGGATATGCCGCATGACGATGTTGCTATTAGGAAACATGCTGTATTTATTATGTGTATTTATTGCCCCTGGTACCGTAGGCATTCAGACTTAAAGGTTAAACCATATACAGGTATAATCAAGATCCAGAAACACTGCTGCCTTCTCAGTGCCCAAGCTCATTTAAGATGGACTGAGGCAAAGTGGAAAACTATCTTGTAGTCTGACCAATCAAAATGTGAAATTCTTTTCAAAAATTAAGGATGCTGTGTCCTTTGGGCAAAAGAAGTACCATCCAGTTTATTATCAGTGCATAGTTCAAATGCTAGTATCCATGATAGTTTAGCAGTGCATTAGTGCACATGGCATAGATAACTTGCGCATCTGAGAAGACACCATTAACGCTGAAAGATATATGCATGTTTTGGAGAAAAATATACTGTTATGATCCAGACCAGATCAAGTGCAGAGTACAATACAGAAGTTGGGTTTATTGGTATTAATACAGCAACAATGGGATGGAACCCAGAAGAGGATTGGTCAGTTCGGTTCCAATTTTGAAGGCAAAGTGGGGAGGCATTGCCAATCGCCGGTCAGTTGTTTTTTGGGATGACAGCCAGATGGAGTGAACACTTCACCAATCCCCGGGCAGGAAGGAGTAGCTTAGGAAGAATGCAGTTCAAATCCTGATGACCATGGAAGGATTGGAGGCTTGTTCCTAATAAACTGGACAGATGAACAGCCTTGGGCAGGAATTAACAAGAACATGGTCCCAAGCTTAGGACCCTGAGAGAGGCTTGGGAACTAGTTCTTATTTACTGAATAAAATAGCTTCTGTATATTATTATCATTAAAGGCTAAGTTTTACTTTCAAAAGATGAAAAATTTAACTTATTGATATTGACTGGGTTCAAGCATACAAAGCAAATTACAATCCAGCAACTTGCAACTCTAAGGAGGGGGTTTAAATACACATTGCAGGTACAAAGGGTGAAGACTACGAAATAAGACACAGCCTGGGATAAGGCTACACATAAGATGCAAACTAATCAAAAAGAGACATTACTTCTAACAGACATGCAAGTTGCCGAGGAGACAGAGAGGGCATTCATCCGAGGGTTGTGACAGTACCACCCCCCAATGGGCGCCACCTGGTGGCCCAGTGGTGGACCCCAGACGCTGGCACAGAAAATCGTGAACTAGGAAGGAGTCTAAGATATTCCACTCTAGGACCCAGGATGCTTCTAAGGTCTATGCCCCTCCCAGTCCATTAATAACTGTGTCCACGTCCCCAATGCCAGGCTTCCAGGATCCAGTGCACTGTGTAGATGGGGCTGGCTGCCATCAATAAATCTGGGGGAGAGGTGGGGAGCAGGAGAAAGGACTGAAGGGAGACAAGGACCCAGGTTTAATTCTTGAGACGTGAGACATGGGGTGAATGTTATGGAGAGAATGTGGGAGTAGGAGCCTGACAATGGATGAAGACAGGATTCTTGAAATGGTGAATGGGCCAATGAACCGGGGGGTCAAGTTTTTTCAACATCTCCCAGAGCGGGATATCCTTTGCAGCAAGCTAATTCTTTGACCCCTCTTGGTAGACAGGAGCTGGCCTGCGACAATGGTTTTTTCCCTGCCTCTGGAAGGCGGATAAATACCGGAGCAGCAAGGCACAGGCTCTTCTCTAACGCTGACAGACATGGCGAACCAACCAGAGCAGATGGAACTGCTACTTCTCGCTCCTCAGACTAGAATGAAGGCTGTTATTAACCCAAACAAAACTGAAAAGGAGACTTGCCTAAGCTAGCCACTGGTAAGGAATTGTCAGTCAGTTCCTTCCAAGTAAACAGATGAGACCACTTGGCAGGGTTACCTTCTGTTGGGCAGTGAAGCATCTTGCCCACCTCCCAGTCCAGCCTCTCCACCTGACCATTGGTTTCTGGGTGGAACCCCGTGGAGTGGGGCAGGGGTTACTTTATTTGGAGCAGGCGCACACAGTACAAGCTGCAACGAATGGTCGGGTATCCTGGCAGACGGATGGTAACAAGAAGTGCAGACACACAAGTATGAGAGTGCAAAGAGTCCGGGATGGTAAGCCAGCTGACAGGCGTAGCCCCAGGTCAAGCACTTACCTCTTACACCCGCTGGGAGGAAGTGACGATTCAGTGGAGTGTCCAATGGAGAGGGACAAGATCACGACTCCTCTTCAACCTCACTCTCCACTTGAAGCTTGGTGACAGCCAGGAGACAGCTACTTGAGAGGATGCTGTCTGGCGGATCTTCAGGCATCGAAGGATTCAGATGTGACAGGGAGTCAGGCATAACATTTTTAGTACCAGGTCAATAAGTTAAGATAAAACTGAATCTTGCAAAGAAGAGGCACCTGGGATTGAGCCTCTTAGCTGTAGACAGGTGCTCTAAGTTGTGATGGTCCGTCCAGGAGAAGAAAGGGAGCCTGGACCCCTCCAACCAGTTCCTCCACTCTTAAAAGGCTACCTTCACTGCCAGCAGCTCTCGGTCACGAATGGAATAATTCCTCACAGCAGCAGACAACTAATGCAAAAGTAGGCGCAAGGATGTAATTTGCCATTGTCAGCTCGCTGCAAAAAGGCAGCCCCAGCACCCACATGAAAGGGTTGACTTGCATGACAAAGATGGTTAAATGAAGATGGCCTCTTATAGATGGTTTAAGGGCGGAGGCCACCTGGCAGGGTCCAGGCAAAGGGAATCTCGGTGGCAGTTAGCTTAATTAGGGGGGTAGCAACAGAGAAGTACCCTTGAATGAATCGCCTGTAGAGGTTGCCAAACACTAGGAACCTTTGTAGCTCCTTGGAATCTTTAGGGTCTGGTCAATCCAGCACAGCCTGCACTTTCTGGCAATCCATCTCCAAAGCACCCTGTGTCACTGCAAAACCCAGGAAAGAGACAGTGGTAGGGTGGAACTTGCAGTTCTCTGCTTTCAGATAGCATTGATTTTCGAGGAGCCTTTGGATGACCAAACAGTAATGGCGGGTATGATCCTACAGATTTTGTGAGAGGACAAGTGTATAGTGTAGGTGGACATTGACGATCCGAGAGACTATGTCTCGGAAGACATCTTTAATTTAATTTTCTTTAAAATTAAAATTTGAGGCATCTTCATTGCAGTAATCCACTGATCGTAGCAAGTCATTCTGATGTCAGCGCCATTCACAATAACAGTTCAGTTTTACCCGAGCTGGCGCCCATTTTTAACACATTCCCAGTAACAATGCTCCATGACATTGTTATTTGTGGAGCTAAGAATGAGAAAAGGTTGGACGGAAAGAAGGAAGAAAGGCAGGAGAAAAGGAAGAAAGCAAAATAAGAGATTGGAATGAGCCCACTGTATGTTGCAGCCAACTGCATCTACAGAAGAGGAACCAAACACACCTGCAAAAATTTCCAGTGCCACTTATACAGTATTGCTTTCTTTAAAATGTCAACAGCTCTCAGTAGCAGTGGTGCTCAGTGACTGCTTTCCTTAGCATTGCAGTTAATACCAAATTACTTGCCACACAAGGCTCCTGCTGACTTATCGGATGTTAGGGCGATGTTGTTATCTGGTACATTGTGTCAGCACGATCCAAGATGATGCCACACCACAGAACTTCATTCTTTCAGTTCGCAGAGGTTGCCTCAAAATAGAAACAGCAGGAGCCGAGCTGGCATGGAGTATTTTTTTTTTTCTCACGCAAATTTGGAAAACGAGATCCTGGGGGAGCTGGACTGTGGACTGCAGCTGTTTGAGCCGGGTGTTGACTTGGAGTTCAGCATGTGGAATGGCCAGATTTCCACAGAACAAATCATCCGTGACTTTGCGTAGGAGCCCAGTATTCCATATGGGCCACGTCATACATTCATGATTTAACTTGAGTGACCAAAAGCTGGTTACCCCACCCCGCCCGAAGGGGGAGGGCAAGGGGTATTGTTTTTGGTTCGGTTTGTTTGTGTGTGTGTGTGTTTGTTTCTTTGTTTGTTTGTTTGTTAACACTTTAGCAGCAAAACTAATGGCCAGATTCACCCCAAATTGGGTTTAGGGATTGCCACTGACCCAGAATAGATGCCTATTGAATTTAGGAAAAGTAGGTCAAAGTATGTGCGAGGGGCGGGGTTTGTTGTGCCTGGCACCACTTGTTGATTTTACTTCGGAGTAGCACTTGACGATGGTGTGCCATGACGCGGGAGACAGTCAATGCTGTTGTAATGCAATTCCAAATTGTTCAAATCCCTGCCTTCCAGCCACGCCTTGGCAGTCCAATTTGTTCTCTCAGCTGTCTTGCAGTGGTAACATTTCACAGCAATGATTTATAACTGAAGGGTTAGATATGGCATGTACGACTTTATTACTATACATCCATAAAGACAGGACAACAGGTTTTGTAAAGTCATTATTGGGCAGATATGCGACTTCCCAGATGAATTGAAGATAAATGTCATTTGTGCGTGCTCGCTCTCTCTATATCTCTCAGACACACACACACACACACACACACACAGACACACTCACACACGTGCGTGCACACACATACACCTACTTTAGCTCCTCAGGTCCTCAAATAGGGACCCACTTCTTGTAGTGATTGCAGAGGAACGACTGTTTCAGTGGCTTCGCTGGGTTATAGTAACCTGTCGGTAGAAAAGTCATGATTTAGCACAGTGCCAAACTCTGCAGGAAAAAAGGCCTTTTGGTCAAAGCTTAACTCCTAAAATCCAGCAGCACTTCCGCACCTGGGCCTGGGAATCCCTCCCCAAAGCTGACCGTCTCCCATCTGCCCCTCCCTGACAGGA
The DNA here is from genome assembly GCA_029692085.1 of Gymnothorax javanicus. Classification (NCBI taxonomy): domain Eukaryota; kingdom Metazoa; phylum Chordata; class Actinopteri; order Anguilliformes; family Muraenidae; genus Gymnothorax; species Gymnothorax javanicus. The sequence continues at coordinate 115,271,089 of CM056197.1, read as the reverse complement.
ATACAGCCCTAGGTGTGGCCTGCATGGGCTGGGCCTCCTCGTTTGCAACATTGTATTGGCCGGGGCCTGGGGAGGGCGGGTCCTTCGGGGGTGGGACAGCAGGAGCAGACAGACACAAACAGTGCCCTCTCCTGGACATAGAGAGAAACACGGGAAACAAAATACAAGAGTCAGACAAGCCCCATCCACCACAAACTAACCCTTCTCATTAATCAGACAAGCAAGCCAATTACAAATCTGCACACTTGCCTACCATTGAGTATGCATGCTGTACACAAGCTGTAAATGACTTGTACCCTAAAATAAGGCCAGAGTTACAAAACATTTTTGGTTGTCAATAACCAGGGGTGTAAAGTCCAGGTTCAGAAAGTAAAAATCCTCCCTAGAACTTTATTCCAACCACCTGGATTTACTTCGGACAGGAGATAGAGACAATATGAGTGATCAGCTCATTCTGTGCGGGGAGAAATCCTTTCTGACCCCTGGATTTTACACCTCTGAGCACAGCATGGGTCTCAACTACAAACGGTAAGTCAGATTATTAATTTTGCTTTAAATGTATTTACCATTGTCATATACTGTATTTGTTTAATTTGTTCTTGGTGTATCATTACATTCTCAGTTCCAAAAGAGCTTTATTTTATTTTATGCTTTAGGGAGAGAACAGTTAGAGATGTTGTCTCTGATATTTCAGTTTGAAAGAATTTCTAAATTTGTTCATTCACTAATGAGGCTTAACATCTGACTTCGCAAGAATATCTGGTCCATTGGTGCATCTCCCCCAATGTTGGATGAAACATACACAAATGAGCTGACTTATCTCACACGATGCCTTACAGATGGGTCTGCATCAGGACTGCTCATTAGCATCGGTGTCCCGGCGAACAAAGTTTTTTTTGAAATGCTGTGGTCACATATTGGAAATTCTACTATAACACTGACAGTATTTCATGTTAGTGGGCATAAACAGGGCTTCCGTGCTGGTGCACACGGAGTGAGAGATCAGCTCACGGTAATGTGGCTTTCCTGGGCGTGTTGGAGGGCTCGTGGGGGCTGTAAGTTCCGGGGCCGGGCACCTGGCCCCTCACCATACTGATGATACGGGCGGAGCTGGACTTAAAGCAGGAGAAGGGAACCCTGGGATGCGGCCTGGTGAGGGAGTCGGAGACCCTGTACTCACCTTTTGACAAGGACATGGGCACAACAGCAACGAAAGAGCAAAAATAAGCAATCAAGTGAGAATCATTAATGAGGTAGAGGGTTGTGTGGTGCTGTGTCGGCAGTGTCATCAAATTTGCATGATGTGCATGTGTTTGAACTGTTGGGGGAAGCCAGAGTACCCAAAAGAAATCAGGGAGAAAGGGCAAACTCAACAGAAAGACCCCAGGCCAGATTCAAACCCACTAATTTCTTGCAGCGAGTCCCCGGTGCTACCTGAAACACTGCTGTGCGGCAAAATGTACACTACAGGCTACTATATTACGAACACCTGGCAGTTTTCAAAATTTGGCTGGTTTTTGTCATCTTAAAGTTAATTTTGAGCAAGAAAGGCACACAAAATACCAAAGAGACACTTGTATTGACTAAAAATATTGCTTGGTAACAACTGTACACCTTGAAATTCAAGTTGAGTTGCTGTGGGATGACAGTCAGAGAAGTGCGCCCATCAAGTTCAAAAAAGCTCACGAAGGAACTCTTGAAAGCCCGGAATGAGCAACTAGGAAGTTTTGTCCTTAAACCGCTGGATGAATGCCAAAGATATGTCAGGCTGTAATCGAGGTTAAGGGAGGGCACTTCATAGAAAGTCGAATTTTAATATGTACATCTCTTAGCAAATTGTGCACATTTCTAGTTAAGATATGTGTTTCTATGTTATTCTGTTTTTTGTTGTTGCTGAAAATGTACTTTTATTTACGAAAAACCAGCCAAATTCTGAAAAATGAAGGATGTTCGTAATATTTTGGCCTGTAGTGTATGCTAAGTGGACAATGTATAGGTTGCTTCAGAGAAGTGCAGCTGCCAAATGTGAGTTATGTGCTGAGTGATACAGTGCTCTGAAAAAGTATTTTCCCCTTCCCAGTTGCTTCTATTTTTGCTTATTTGTCATATTTAAATGTCTCAGATCATCCAACTCGATTTAATATCTGACAAAGACAACATGAGAAAACACTAAATGCTGCTTTAAATGATAATTTTGTCATTAAAGGTAGAGAGTTATTCAAAACCTATATCACCCATGTGAAAAAGAAAATTGCCCACCTAAACCTAATAGCTGGTTGTGCCATGCTTAGTGGCAACAGCTGCAATCAAATGTTTGAGATAACTGGTAATGAGTCTTTTACATCACTATGGAAGAGTTTTGGCTCATTCTTAACTATTATTGGCCATTATTGTAGGACTTGTGAGCATGAACTGCTTATATAAGGTCACGACACAGCATCTCAATCGGATTCAAGTCAGAACTTTGACAAGGCCACTCTAAAACCTTAATTTTACTTCTTTTTGACCATTCTGAGGTGGACTTGCTTGTGTGCATCTGATCCTTGTATGACTGCATGACCCAAATGCGCTTTAGCTTTAGGACAGGTGATGGCTGTACATCCTCCTTTTAAGATTTTTTGGGTAGAGAGCAGAATTTATGGTTCCATTAATTCTGGCAAGTTGCTCAGGTTCTGAAGCAGCAAAGCAGCCCCAGAACATCACACTACCACCACCATGTTTGATAGCTGGTATAAAGTTCTATTTGTGGAAAGTTACAGGAATTAAACCAGATGTAATGGAATGCATGTCTTCCAAAAAGTTCCACTTTTGACTTCTCAGTCCACAGAATATTATCCAAAAAGTCTTGGGGGTCATCAAATTCCCATTGTTTTTTTTTTTTTCTTTGGCAAATATGAAGTGAATTTTATTTTATTTTTTTTATTTAACCATTATTTAACCAGGGAAGTCCCGTTGAGATTGAAATCTCTTTTTCAAGGGAGCCCTGAGGGTTGAGGTGGGGAGGGAGAGGGCAAATTGCACAGCCAATTAGATCAGGGGATGATTATGAGGCAGGTCGAAAGAGCCAGGTTGGGACTTACTACTCTTATCGAAGAGTGTCATAGGATCTTTAATGACCACAGTGAGTCAGGACCTCGGTTTAACGTCTCATCCGAAAGACGGCGTCTCCTTCAGTACAGTGTCCCCGTCACTGCACTGGGGCATTGGGGATTATTCCGCCAGAGGGAAGATCGCCACCTATGTTCTTTTTTGGTCAATAGTGGTTTTGCCTCGCAGCTGCTCTCACATGGATGCCATTTTTGCCTAGTCTTATTGTGAAATCATGAGCACTCACCTTAACAGAGGCAAATGAGGCCTGCAGTTTTTTTGGATGATAGTCTTGGTTCTCTTGTGACCTCTTGAAAGAGTTGTGAGTGTGCTCTTGGAGGAATTTTGGAAGGCCGCACACTCCTGGGAACGTTAAAACTGTCCAAAGTTTTCTCCATTTGTAGATAATGCCACTCTACATATTTCACTGGAGTCCCGGAGCCTCAGAAATGGCTTTGTAACCCTCTCCAGACTGACAGAAGTCAATGACTTTGTTTCTCTTCTGTTTTTGAATTTCTTTAGATCATGGCATCATGTGCTGCTTTCTGCCTCTTTCACAATACCAGAAATTCAATTTAAGTGATGTTTCGATTCTACAGGGCTGGCAATAATCATGCCTGTGTGTTTCTGTTGAAATTGATCCCAATCATGAATCAAATTTGTTTAATTGGTCGATGTATTAACTGGGGGGCAATTACCTTTTCACACAAGGCCATGAAAGGTTGGATAGCTTTTTTCCCCTCAATAAATAAAATCATAATTTGAAAACTGGATTTTGTGCGTACTCAGGTTGTCCTTGTCTAATATTAAAATTCATTTGACTATCTGAAACATTTAAGTGTGACAAATATGTAAAAATAGAAGAAATCGGGAAGGGGGCAATATTTTTTCACAGCACTAATTACTGACCAAAGAGATGGAAGACGAACTTGTGCTGTGATGACCCTGCTGTATTTGGTGTTACATGGCACAATATGAGCGGAGCTCTTACACGGAGATGGCACCTCTGAAATGTTAGAATATGGGTTGATCCGTCCTGTTTTGGACATAAACACGGACTTCGCGGTAACCACAGTGTTTCTGTCAATCCCGCTGAAGGACACCTACAGAAGCAATGAGAAGTGTTAAAAATTAACAGGAGGTGTTTCCTTGGCAACACGAAGTAGCCAGAGGCAACATCTCTGTTTGTTAAACGGCACACTGTATTACTTCCATAATGCATCACAAAGAAAACTAGAGGCACTCGTAGAGTGCAAACCTCTGCCAAGGCAGCACAATCCAAATCTTCATGAGTGGGAGCAAAGTTGAGTTATCGCGTGTCATACGATTTCAAGATAGCAGCCGTGGCGACCATATTGTTTCACTGATCGCGGTGAAAATCAATAGGGTCCATCCTTGATGTAATAGCAATGCACCCACAAAATTTCAGCCAAATCCTCATAACACCAAAACAAAAGTCCAAACAGACAGGACTACAACCTATATGCTGGAGAGGATGCGGACGCAGTATGGCAGATCATACACACATATTCCGGAGCTGTCCAATTCTTAAATCCTTCTGGGAAGGAGTTCAAAGTATTATCAGTGAAGTCTTGCAGTATAATTTTAATATCACCTGTCAATCATTTTACCTGGGAAATATGGACACAGAATTACCAAAAAAGACAGATACCTCCTAAAAATCTTCATGGCTGCCAGCAAAAAAGCCATAACAAGAAGATGGCTCAACACAGAACCTCCCATGGTAAATCAGTGGGAAGCCATAATTAGAGACATCCAATGGAACCATTGACGTTTAGTCTCAGACTACAAAGGGGAAAAGGTGATGCCCTCTGGGAAAAATGGAGCACCTACATCACAAGAAGAGGTGATAACCAGCCTTAATACTTTATATATTTTGGTTTAGAAAAACAATGACCATATTGCCGTAATGTATGTGATAAATGACCTACTCGCAACCCCACGGTTCCCTCATGTTTTGTTCCTATGAGTGCCCATATGTATGTGTGCAATTGTGTATATATACAGCGCCCTCCATATTTATTGGCACCCCTGGTTAAGATGTGTTAAAAGCCTTAAAATAAATTCAATTTTTATTGCAGAAGCATACTCTCACACTGAAAATTGTAGAAAAACGTAACCTTCAACTCAAGTGAATTTTAAGGGGAAAAAAAAAATCCCTGACTAAGAAATAATTATTTTTCATAAAATCACCTGTTCAATAATTATTGGCACCCCTAACAATTCCTAGGAAATAAATGTAATTGAAGTATTTCTGACATTTTTACAGTAGTTTACAAAGTTGATCAGAGTATCTAGGAACATTAAATTAGTAATTCATCACTTCCTGTTTCCCTGAGGTATAAATATGACGTGACACAGAGGCCATTTCTCTTATCCACTCTTCAACGAGGGAAAGACAAAGGAACACACCATTCAAGTAAGGCAGATGTGTGTCGACCTTCACAAGTCAGGCAATGGCTACAAGAAAATAGCCACTCGCCTGCACCTGCCCATATCTACTGTCAGAGGAATCATTTAGAAGTTTAAAACAACTGGAACAGTGGTAAACAAGCCTGGACGAGGACGCAAGGTTATTTTGCCACCACGCACAGTGAGGAGGATGGTAAGAGAAATAAAAAAGTTCTCCAAAGCTCACTGTTAAAGAATTGCAACAAATGGTTGCATCTTGGGGTCACAAAGTCTCCAAAACAACCATCAGGCGCTATCTACATGCCAACAAGCTGTTTGGGAGGCATGCACGGAAAAAACCTTGTCTCACTCACAATCATAAACATAAACGTCTGGAGTTAAGCTAAGCAGTACTGGGACTTCAACTGGGACCGTGTGCTTTGGTCAGATGAGACCAAGATAGAGCTTTTTGGCAACAAACACTCTAAGTGGGTCTGGCGGAACACAAAAGATGAGTATGCAGAAAAGCACCTCATGCCCACTGTGAAGTATGGGGGAGGATCGGTGATGCTGTGGGCCTGTTTCTCTTCCAGAGGCCCTGGGAACCTTGTTAGGGTGCATGGCATCATGAATGCTTTGAAATACCAGGACATTTTAAATCAAAATCTGGTGGCCTCTGCCCGAAAGCTGAAGATGGGTCGTCACTGGGTCTTTCAGCAAGATAATGACCCTAAACATGTGGCCAAATCTACACAGAAATGGTTCACCAGACACAGAATCAAGCTTGTCCCATGGTCATCTCAGTCCCCAGACCTCAACCCCATTGAAAACCTGTGAAGTGAGCTGAAGAGGAGAGTGCAGAGGAGAGGACCCAGGTCGCTGGATGATTTAGAGAGATTGTGCAAAGAGGAATGGTCGAAGATCCCTCTTTCTGTATTCTCCCATCTTGTGAAGCATTATAGGAGAAGATTAGGTGCTGTTTTGTTGGCAAAAGGGGGTTGTACAAAGTATTAACATCAGGGGGTGCTAATAATTGTGGCACACATGATTTGATGTAAAAGAATTATTTCTTAATGTGGGATTTTTTTCCCACTGAATAAATGCACTTGAATTAAAGGTTGGATTTTCCTCTTTTTTTCATTGTGGTTCTATATTATTTAGAAAAAAACTGAATTTAATAGAAGCTAAAGAACACATCTTAACCAGGGGTGCCAATAATTATGGAGGGCGCTTTAAATATGCTTATGATTATTTGGACATATGGGTGTAAGTGAACATGTGCACACGTGCGATCAGGTGCACAGACATATATGTGCATATACCTTTTGCTTTTCTTTTTTCCTTCTTTTTTGTTGTTTTTTGTGTCAATAAGGACACTACATGGTTAACATGTGAAATATTTAGCCGCTTCATATTGTATCCATACCCAGTTTTATTCATTTCACTGATACTGCCCATGTTTTGTACAAAAAACGTGAAAAAATAAAGTAAAAAAAAAAATTTCAGCCAAATTCGTGCATGACTTTTTGAGTTATGTTGTTCACAAACAGACAGACAGACAAACAAACAAACAGGGACGAAAACATAACCTCCGCCCCAACTTCGTTGGCGGAGGTAATTAAATTGTTGTCTAAAACTTAAAACATAGATGAATACCTCCAGTATTGATGTTCTACTGTTACTGTACAAAGTCCCAATGCACCCAGACAGAATATATTCATAATATGATAGGCCAAATCATCAAAGTGGCATTACACAATATATAGCTAGTTGATACACAAAGATTATGAGTTGGTTGCATAATTACGAAATAACTGCACAAAATTCTGGCAGCACTGTTTGCAGCACCTGGTACTGGTTGGGGGCGGGTGTTGCATTTCGGTTGTTCTGGGTTGTCACGGCAATGGGTGGCTGGAAGGCGCAGGATCCCACTTGACTGAAGTCATGTTTCGAGAGCAGAGAGGATTGCAGGTTGTAGGCGTTGGGCGCAGGGATGCATCGCTGGCGCAGTGGCGGTATTCGAGCTGCCTGAGGGAGGAGTGAAAAAGCCCTTAAAAAATATTTTTTTTCACCGATTTCCGCCCACACTCTCCAAGGCTTGCTTATATATGAGGTCTGTTAATATCACTGCAGTGCTCTGCTGCATTTTCAGAGAGCACAAATTAGCATGGTCACCCACCAATATAAGTAAGCTGACAGCCAGTCCATAGTACATCATTTAGGCAGTGCAGTCCTGTATTGTCTCTCTGTAGTCTATGAGATGGTTTGTGCAGTTTCTCTGCAGTCCACAAGCTGGTCTGTACGGCCTCTCTACAGTCCATAAGACAATCAGTAAAGTCTCTCTGCAGGCCATAAGATGGTCAGTGCAGTCTCCCTGCAGTCTAAAAGATGCTCTGCACTGTCTCTCTGCAGTCCGCAAGCTGGCCTGTTCTGTCTCTCTGCAATCCACAAGCAGGTCTGTAAAACCTCTCTACAGTTTATGAGATGGTCTGTACAGTCTCTCTGAAGTCCATGAGATGATCTGCTCAGCCACAGTGCAGAGAACTACTGACAGTAGATCTGACACAGTATCATGGCAATAAGACTCCACTTAAAGAACTGGGCCCAGGGAAGGGCTGAATTGGGTGTCAGCTGACCTGAGAGGCCAATCCTCCGGCACCTCTCTTAGAAAAGGAGGGGCTGATGACATCAGCAGGAACATGGCGCATGTAGGCACCTGGTCCCGGGTTTCCATTCTGGAACACAAATGTGGGCATACATTTTATTAGGCAAAGGTGCCCACAATCATATCACATACAGTATAAAAAACAAGTTCATGTTTAACAGAAATTGTCAGGGTTTCACCACATTGGCTTCACAGCTTTGCCCATGTTTGAAATGTTTTATTTATTTATTTTTTCAGAGGCATCCTATACCAACAGTTCAGTTGACATGACTTAGTGTGCATTGGTGTTCATCAGAAATTATTGCAGTATTTAAATAATTGCAGTATTGTGACTAATTACATTAACAGCCAATTAGGCAGATCGTTATCTTTTTCAAAGTGCTCCAAATAAAGGGGTCAAAATAATGAGTGAGTGACGATGGATAAGATTGATTCATTGACCATTTGTTTTACCTGATACTCTTCAGGGTCAAACCTTCTAGCCTGTACAGAAAAACCTTTTCTCTCTGCTTTCAAATCCACTTTATTCTTTTTTGTTTGGGTGGAGGAGGTATTCCTGGAATACCGAGACCCTGAATAAGAGAAAATGGGATATCAACGTCACAGTATCTAGATGAGCTAAAAAATATTTTGAAAAATAACACTGATAAGCAGCATCACATTTCAAGAGAACTCACTCTTTCGTGCTGTTGCACCCCTTTCAGAAAAGTCTGAGGCCAGCCCAACCCTGTGGTGTGAGTGAAGGGGAAACTTTAATTTTTACAATTAATTCCACAAAAAGAATAAAATCAGAAAACACCAGAAGTTCTAAGCTCTAGCCACAAAGAATTTTTAAAAAAAAAAAATTTAAAAATTGAAGAAAACAAAGAAAAGTAAAAACACTGAGTGAAGCAGGTATTAGGATTCTTGTTGCCAACTGTTCAAAGTAAGCATCACATTATCTCAACAAAAACACTACACTAAAAATTTTCTGAAATTTTGGATTATTATACTTCCTTTGTGAATCATTTAGCTCTTCTTGCATATTTCCATTGCAAGAATTGCTCAATAAACTTTTGCTGCTTTGCAGATTCCTTTTTGACATTCCTAATAATTTCAAACATTCAACAACTGAGCAAAAGTCAAAAATTTCAGTGACTCTCAGCAAAAGTCATTTCATAAAATTTCTCAATTCCCTGCTTCTTTAATAATTTTAATTGAAAAACATTATCGTTTTGCATGAATGGAAAGCTGCAGGTAAATATAAAGAAAAGATTCTAACCTCAAGACTTTTGATCCTCGTTCCTCCATTGTTTTCGTATTTACACACGTTACCATGAGAGACGGGGGACGGCCTATTAACGAGCCGTCACTGCGGACTGTGTGTATGGAGAAGTCACACAGCACCCTCTATTGTACTGATTATGTCATGTCATTTATTCGGTAAGGTCATCAACTTTCGAAATAACACAATATGCAATACTGAAACTCCATCGCTAGAGAGCGTCATATGACGGTAATCCATGAAGTGCTCCTGGGTCGATCGTTTCTCTTAGTTCTGTCCGTTCTTTTGTATTGGCTTTGGACTATTTGTTATAAAGTGTATAAAATCATACATGTCAACTTTTTATCTTTTAAATCTCTGGCAAGAGCAGAAAAGGTAGATCCTCCACAAATCGTAATACAGGCAAACACAGAAGTAAGGGAGAACTTCACTGTATTTAAATCTGGCGCAGGCTGGCGGCAGTATCCAAAACCGTTTGACAGCAGACATGTTTTGGCATCCTGCCACCATCGCTACATGATGTGTCACCGTGTCTTTATGCATGAATCAAAATCAAACTATTCTGCAAGGACTGTAGAAGAGTTGTTTTACAAGTTCTTGTCAGCAGTGGTTTTCCACATTTTTTCTTTGTTAGGAGCCATTATGCTGACTCTGCCAGTCACATTTTACTGACAAACACTTACTGGAATACAGAGGGGTGCAAAAATTTGGGCACCTCTGGTTTAAATGTCTGTTACAATTAATCTCCAAGTGATTGAAACCAAACCTGAACACTTCATGCTACAAAGTTAAACATGACACCTTTCTGCAAATTTAAAAGCAAGGTTTCTTTTCATTCTAAGCTCAGAGCTTAGTTCCTTCATCGGACGATTTCGCCTCATCGGATTACGCCCGACACGTCGGACACTGACCTGATAGTGGACAAACACGAATCGGATTCATCGGCCTGTGATACGATAGTCTTCCATGGGTAACCGGAAGAAATAAACTTTGCTTTCGACGAGTGACTGATGGGCCAGAAAGCTATGTGGAATGGGGGTATTAGATTTTAAGCATTCTGCAAGATGTAATAAAACAAAATGCAGCTTACCTAAGGATTAAATTTTCTTTTCTTTGATTTACGGGAATAATTTCGTTCAGGGCAGTCTCTCTGTAGGCACCAACAGTACCACCACCCTGCATGTTGAAAAAAATTTTCCACTGATTTCCCAAAAAGGCCTCATATTACCTAATTTGAGGATGCTGAATTAAAAAATGCAAGTAAAAAGTTTCTATCACAGTTTTTTCACAAAATAAAAATGAAGATATTCCTTATTATATCATATAAATTGACTTTTATGCACCGATCAAAACAGCAACAAATGCTATTTGGGTGTAATGAAACACCAACAGATGTAGCAGAAAACATCTTATCATGTCTGCATTTTCCTCTGTCAGTGGCCATATTACTACGCCTGACATCAGGATTAAGCACAAAATAATGTCCTTAGAATCATTCTACATGTGAAAATCAGCCAAGAATTGAACAAATAGTTCTCACCTGGCTCAGAGGAAAATAGAAATCATTCATTGTGGCAGTTTTTCCAGTGGTTAAGCACTTCTTAATCGTACAAGTGGTTGTCGAAAGTGATAATACTATGAAATGCTCATCATACATTGTGAGAAAATGTGACGTGCTAGAGCAAAACTGACACTATTTTTTGGAATCGGCACCCTAAAGTTAGTAAGAAACAAGAATTGGATTTTATTCAGCAAAAATGATGCAAGGTGGTGTTATACTTCTGTGAGGTCCATTTGACAGCGGTGAATCCGAGTATGGTCATTTGTGCCAAACCCCCTTGCTGTAATCCTGATTCCTTTTGCAACTTCACCTGCCTCACTGCCTTTAAAATCATGTCTGGCAGTATGCTGCCATTCTCTCTCTTTATATTGTCATTTCTAACCATCCTTTATTCTTTCTTCCTTCTGAGTTCTCCCTGGGGATTAATAAAGTTTATCTATACTATTATTCTATTCCTTTCTTCAAAATACCAAAAAAAAAAAAATCAAAAATACCAAGTGTTTTTGAGCATGCTCTGAATGCATATTTATTTGGCGGCATGTGACAAGTCATTGAGACAACTTTTCCTAACCTGAAGAGTGCTAATGTTGGATAAATCTCAAGTTTAGCCAACATTGTACTCCTCTACTGAGTACAAAAATTGAGTTTTGAACATTCATACCGGCAAAGTTTTGTAACATACACATATGAACAGGAAATTGACCATAGAACTTTTTTGTAGCTATTTGGTTCCTGTGATAGCTTTTCTTCTGTTGGAGGTATGGACAGTGACAACTCATGCCGTCCCCTATGTCCTCTGTATATCTTGAGAGCCGTTCACGTGGTTGACCACAGACTTGGTGGGTGTATTTCTGAGGATCAAAGAAAGGGCATTGTCGAGTTTGAAGCTGTTTGGCTGGGAGGTTCTCCAGAAATCGAGAAAGCTGCAAGCACTAATTGAGCAGGCACTGCACTTGTCCAGTTTGATATAAACAATCATGAAGTGCAGGTTGGATTTCCTGCATTGCAGGATATGCCAGAAAGGTAGTGCCCAGGTTCCAGACCCTACATTTTTTTTTTATTGCACCCTGTAAAATATTTTCCTGAATTGAATGTAGCCTATTATTTAATTATACTAGATTTAGATTAAGAAGGAAACTGTCTTTAGCTGCCCTTGGATTATTCTTACAATCGGCGTGTCAGTAAAGAAAAATGAGTGAGAACCAGTCAGGACTAATAAGTAATCTAAAGGTGCTTCTTGCCCACCCTATTTTAAGCTCTGCCCAGGCCACTGGGCTCCATTCAACTACTGGAAAAAAATGGCTCATTGTCTGCTAACAAAATTCTGGCTTAAACCAGTCTGAGCTGGTCTGTCTGGTTTATGATGTGTTTCTGACATGTTTACCTTGTTGAGCACTTTTCCAACCTTTGTCGCTGGCTCATCTACCAGTTTGACCACCCAAGTAGCCTATGCCACTTGCACAGTAAATTACTCAAACTTTGACCAGCCGCCAGCCAGCAGTGACCGGCATAAAAGGTCAAAAACACAGTTTATACCATTTCAACCATCTTAGAATCTCAGCTTGTTTTAGCAGGACATTTCAACTGGGATTCCCTCACTCTTCATCGTCTTTAATGAGCTTAGCTTTAGGATAGTTTGACTGAAGTTTTGCATTGTTTTCTCTCTGCAGTTCTGAGCATAACACATTCCCATTTACCTTCCCAAATTTTTCCTTATGGGACTGCCGATATTTTTTCCTCCCTGGATTATTGAAGGAATGATTCAGATTGAAAAGCCCTTAGGTATATTAAGCACGGCTCACCGCCAGTGCTAAGTGAAGAACATTGCAGCAAGGTTTCCTGGGTTACAGTACATCCTCCGGAACTTTTTATGTGGTAAGTAAGCGAGGAAGATTGCAAAGCCACATCCGCTGAGTTTTGAGTAGGCTCAGTGAGCATGTTCACAGAAAACACAGTTGCTACTGTGCACTAGCTACTGAAATGAGTAGTCCATGGGAGCTATCCTCTCCAAAAGTCAAACTCTGGCGTGAGTTTCCTCTGGAATTTTGAGTGAAGCCCTGAGATACCTTCTGTGGCTAAACGCTGGTCTCCTCCATGCAGCTGCACTGCCACTTTTGATTTGAAATGCTCTGAAAAAACACAATGTTCTCTGTCTTTCATGTGACTGTCTGTGTTTTCCCAGCCTTTCATTTTCCGATTTTTAAAATAATGTGACAGTGAGATTGTCTCCCAGCAACCATTTTCCCCTTTGCGATGTGAAATGTGCAGAATATCTCACTAAACCAAGATTTTACTGCCTTATGACACACAAATTAAACACTGTCGGTCTCACAGCCAGCTGATTGGATTCTGTACCGAGGCCTGTTTATGACCTTCATTCTGTCTGATAGACGGTTTCTTAGCGGCTGAGTGAACGTGAATGAGCTTGTAAAGTACTGTATATTGGTTGTTAATATTTGTATTCTGTGCATGTGAGTGTTTTTACTGTCTGATGAGATGTGTCACTGTCCTTCTGTAGGTCATAGCTAACCCATGGCTGGTCAAAGCTGGTTCAGCTGGTCAAGTAAGTTGGTGGACTGGCGGAATTTAAAATGCTTAGCTGGTCAACCAGCATAACCAGCGTAGACTGGAATATTCAGCTGGGTACAACTTCATCACTCTCTCTTTCACCACTCACCACCCCTGCCCCCCTTACAGCACAGTGTGGTTATTTACAGCATCAGTGAGCTATAAACATGCGATCACCGTTCTCTCTTCCGAGCCAGCTGCACTGCCTGTACGTGGGAGGCAATAAGAAAGCAATTCACTTCAGGAAATGGAAGCCGTCGCTTTTCATATTTATTTGCCTCTTTACAGAACATCATTTAAGTGAACACTTGAGACAAATTCTTCATTTGCATTGCCTGTTTCTGGTGGGATTTCTTCCCACGCTAATGTGAATTCAGCTCAGATTTATGCACCATCTACAAATATAGCCTGAAGATGAAACAACTGCAACCTTGAGCGACGAGTTAGGATCGAGGTACACATATACAAAAAAAAAAAAAAAACAGCTATTCGAGTGACAGGGCAAATATGGGAGGCGATGTTTGTCTGGGGGAGTGGTTTCAGGCAGGAAAGGGCGTGGCCTAAAGTTGGGTGCTGCAGTCACGGCACAGAATCTGGTCCTTCTCCGGGAAGAAGCCGACGCCCACCAGAGAGGCGGAGCAGCGGGAGCAGGAGAAGCAGCTGTGGTGCCAGTGGCGGTCCTCGAAGGTCACAAACTTCCCCTCCCCGAAACCTGCAGTGGGACAGGGAGGCAGAGAAGGGCTTACAGTGCAGAGCGTGCCTACCAGTGCACACACTGATTTATAAACCATACTGTGATGCCTAAACTTACTTTCATAAAAAGCTAAATATAAACAGTCAGTAGCTTTAACCCTTTGAACCCGATTGGCTGGTTTGCAGCCGCAAAACCAAAATGCCGGAAAACTGGCCTCCAAATATGTGACTTTGATCACATGACTTTTGGTTGTCATGTGACCTTGTTTACGATCAGGTGGTTTCCCCATCACAGCTAGCTGTGTTTCGGCAGAGGTGGGGGTGAGCCCTTTATATAGTGTTGAAGGAAATTAAGATTTCTGTATTCACAGTTTAACAGTGAGTCTGGTACCCTAACTACCTCAGTAAAATATCCAGCTATATAAATGAATGGTTTCTAAAAAAAATATGTATGCATTTCTGTGGATAGACACTATATAGGATATAAACAAATGAATAAGTTAAGAGCTACCAGATTATAAAGTGGTTTAATTGTAAAATGTCTCCACGTCATTGGAAAACTGGGCCCATATGAACCATTACAGACACGCAGTGTCTGGAACAAACAGAAACTTCTTTAATAATAATTTAAGTAACTTCAACACTCCCATTCCTTCCAGTGAATCGACACATTTACGCTCTGGTTAAAAACATCAATGTCCTGGGCACAATCACGTCTGAGCCCAGAAGAAACCGAGACTGACATTACCTTTGAAGGGTAAGCAGAGGAACGCAGTGCTGACCTGTGATTGGCTCATTGCAGACCTCACATTTCTGAGCGTAGTTTTTGGTGAAGCACTGAACGCAGTAGGGATTGTCCTCTTCAGTGGTGAACTGCTTCCCTGCCAGCTCCTCCCCACAGCCTGTGCACACAAAACAGTGCCTGTGCCACGCCTCGTCACGATAGGTCACGCCGCCGGTCGTCAACACCTGCAAAGACGAGAGAAATGGAAAAAATAGGACCAAGGGTCCTGTAGCTTACAGGCAAGCAGTCTTACAGTGATGATACAAGTTATGAAAATTTCATGTGAAGTTTGACATTTGAATCAATGAAAATCAATGTCAAGGTCACTAAAAAAGTTCACATACATTTATAAGGCCTTCTGTAATACAATCCCAAGCTCTGAAGCAGTTTTGGTGATACAAGTCATTATAATATGTCAATATGTATTCAATATGTCAATTGTGAACTTTGAAGGTCAGAGAATGTCAAGTTGCGGGCAGCAAATGGAATTCATATATGACTTTCTAAATGTCTCTATACAAACCTTGGCTCAATTTGAGACCATTTTGGTGATACAAGTCATTGTAATTTCACTGTCGAGTTTGACCCTCAAAGGTCACTGACAGTCAAGTTGAATGTCACCAAATGAAAGTTCATATGTGACTTCCAAGATGTCAGTAACACAAACCTAAGCTCCATCTGTGACCATTTTAGTGATACAAGTCATTGAATTTTCACTAGGTCACATTTGACCTTTGAAGGTCAATACGAAGGTCACCAAATGAAAGTTCATACATGACTTCCTATATGTCTCTAATACAAACCTAGACTCCATCTGTGACTGTTTTGGCAATACAAGTCATTGTAATTGTATTATGTCAAGTTTGACCTTCAAATGTCATCAACAGTCAAGCTGAATGTCACCAAATGAAAGTTCATATGTGACTTCCTATGTCAGTAACACAAACCTAGGATCCATCTGTGACCTTTTCAGTGATAGAAGTCATTGAATTTTCTCTAGGTGAAGTTAGACCTTCGAAGGTCAATATGAAGGTCATCAAATGAAAGTTCATACATGACTTCCTATACGTCTCCAGTACAAACCTACACTCAATCTGTAACCATTTTGCTGATATAAGTCATCAAAATTTCACTGTATAATTCGGCCATTGAAGGTCACTGAAGGTCAAGTTCAAGGTCACCCAATGAAACTTCATACATGACTTCCTATATGGCCACAATACAAACCTAAGCTCTATCTGTAATAGTTTTGGTGATAGAAGTCATTGAAATTTCACTATGTGAAGTTTGACCTTCGAAGGTCACCAAAGGTCAAGTTCAAGGCCACCAAATGAAAGTTCACGTATGACTTCCTAAACATCTCCAATACAAACCGAAACTATCTGTAACCATTTTGCTGATATAAGTCATTGAAATTTCACTGTGAAGTTTGGGTATTCAAGGTCACTGAAGGTCAAGTTCAATGTCACCAAATGAAACTTCATACATGACACTCTATATGCCCACAATACAAACCTAAGCTCTATCTGTAATAGTTTTGATGATAGAAGTCATTGAAATTTCACTATGTGAAGTTTGACCTTCAAAAAGTCTTGAGGTGAAGTTCAAGGCCACCAAATGAAAGTTCATACATGACTTCCTATAAGTGTTCAATGCACACATGTTCCCAATCTTCAATATTTTCAAGCCTAGAAACCTTTGAAAATTGTAACATTTTGCTTGACCTCAAGTTTGACCTTTCAAGGTCATCTAAGGTCAACTTTAACACAGCCAAATTATAGGTCATATATTACTTCCTATTTCAGTAAACAAACTTAATCTCTATCTGCAACCATTTAGCTTCCACAGGCGATTTGGTCCATTCTCTATAAGACCCAATGTTAAAGTACAGCGCCCCCAATAGACCCATTTCCGTCGATTCAATCAAAATGGCGCTGTACATAAAGTGTATCAAGGTGAGTTGATTGCCAGATTTAAAAAAAAAAAGTTATCGGACAGTTGTTGAGAAATAATTTTTTGAAATTTCAAGTCATATCTTTTAACATTTTTAATATATTCCCTGACCTCGAGTTTGACCTTTCAAAGTCATCTGTGGTCAAATTTAATAGTGCCAAAATAGAGGTCATATATGACTTCCTATATGTCGATAATACAAACTTAATCTCTATCTGCAACCATTTGGCCTCCACAGGCCATCTTGCATATTCATGAAAGTACAGCGCCCCCAATAGACCTACTTCCGTCGATTCAATCAAAATGGCGCTCGCACTGTATATTGACGGTAACAAGGTAAGTTAATTACCTGATTTAGAAAAAAATTTATTGCGTAGTTTTTAAGAAATAATTTTTTAAAATTTCTCAGTCCTATCTTTCACATTGGAGCCAAAATTTCAAGGGCCCATAAAACGGACAAAAATGATTCAATCAAAAATCCGAGAAAAACACATGGAGATATGGTCTAGTAGTATGTTATTGCAAATTTACACGAAAATTCATCATGCCAAAAAAAAGATAAAAAATGTTCCAAACGCCGGACGACGGACAACGGACGCCATACCACGACAATAGCTTATCGGCCCGTGGGGCTGGTAAGCTAATAAAAACCGAAATTGTTCAAACATAAGAAAATGTATTTGTAAAACCTTGTATTGAAATAATGTCTGTTTGTTTCAGTTTGTGTTTTCTGAATAGACACATTGGACTATGCTCAAAAATACTGATAATTCAAAAATACTGATTTTCATGTTTTGTAAATAAATACACATCTTAATATATACTCAGTCAAAAAAAAACTTCACACTCATAAATTTCTAAATATTTTCTTGAAACTTAATACAAGAGATATTATTATTATTATTAGGGGTAAATGCATTGTCAAAGACATCATGACACACAGCAACTCCGACGTGCACAAGCATGCAGCACGTGCGAGCATACATCAAGGTAAAAGCATGTTTCCTCGTGTTCCTAGTCACGTGACCTTATGAGACACGTGCAATTGAGCCCACGTTAGCACGGTAGAGTGACATCTCAGAAAAACAAGTTCTTACAGTCAATTATCCATTGATTTACAATGCCACGACTGTCAAACATTCAACGTGAACGTGCCATTGGCATGCTGAATACAGGAACGTCGGTCACTGACGTTGCCAGGGTTATGGGATGCAGTCGACGGACTATCCACGATCTTCGGACACGTCTCCAACAAACTGGCGCCACAGCAGACCGACCTCGTTCGGGTAGACCACGTGTGACGACACAAGCAGAAGACCGACAAATCCTCTTACGTCATTTGCGTAATCGATTTCTCACTGCAACGTCCACTAGGAATGAATTGTTTAGAGGTCGTGTGACTGCCCAAACCATACGTAATCGCCTGCGCACTGCTCGTCTCCATGGACGTCGGCCATATCGTGGACCAATTTTAACCCAGTTACACCGACGTCAACTGCTTCTCTGGGCACAACGACATCTGAGATGGACTCAGCGTGATTGGAATAGGGTCGTTTTTAGTGAAGAATCCAGATTCACTTTGCACTTCGCTGATGGGAGAGTTAGAGTTTGGAGGAGACGCGGTGAACGCAACGCCCAGTGTTGTGTACAGGAAGTGGACCATTTTGGGGCGGTAGTGTTATGGTTTGGGGTGCCTTTAATGGTCCTGCCGTTCCCGACTGATGGTCGTTCAAGGAAACCTAACTGCTGCAGGATACAGAGATCAAGTGCTCATTCCAGAGCTTTTGCCATTCATGGCAGCTCATGGCCCAGGTCTGACATTCCAACACGATAATGCCAGACCTCATACGGCCAATTTAACGTGGAATTTTCTTAGGAATGCTGGCATCAATGTCGTGGAGCGGCCCTCAAGGTCTCCCGACCTTAATCCCATAGAACATGTATGGGATGTGTTGGGCAGAAGACTCCGTCAAGTAAGGAACCCTCCACAGAATTTGCAGGAACTTGGTGCCATGTTGGTTCAATTATGGCGACGCATCCCCCAAGCTGTGTTCAGATGCATCATTCAATCCACGAGGAGACGTTGCGTCGCAGTTGTGAACGCTCATGGAGGGCATACGCGCTATTGACGTGCTTTCATCAAGTTGTAACTTACCATTTTTACTCTCTTACATTTCCGTAGCATTTCCGGTGGAACTGGTTACATTATGAACATGATTTTTATGGTACACCGTCCTTAATGGGTACAGAATGGAATTAAATCATTATTTAAAACCACTTTTCTTGCATGTTCAACTTATCGACCTCCAAACGAGTGTGAAGTTTCTTTTTTGACTGAAAATAGCTGAATCCATGACAATGAGTAGATTTTAATATAATTTTCTACTCATAATATAGACTGGTAGCTTTTTAGTTCACAAATGATGCATGGCACTATCATCTGTCACTAAACTGTTGATACGAACAACAAACTGTTCACTGGTTTGGTTCCATGAAGGACTGACTGAAATGTTGACAGAAATCTGTAAGGGGTAGGAGTAGAGGTCCATCACCTGCTTGCAGCGGCAGCAGCGGGGGGCAAACTTGTTCTCATAGCAGGGGAGCAGTAATGCCCGTCGTCATCCGGTACGAAGGCTTTGCCCCCGATTGGTTGCTTGCAGCTGAGACAGACGAAGCATTCCTCGTGCCAGGTCTGCCCCTTGTATTCCAGCTTCTTGGAGCCTGACAGGGAGGGGTAGAGTAAAGAAGGGGGGAAGAAGAGGTAGGTAGATGTTCACGGTCACCATGTTAACATGAGTCTTCAGGAATCATTAGCACTGGGGACACTGTAAAGACAGGTTAAGAAAGACTTGTACAGCTTTGCAATTTTGGCGCGCTTATAACACATGTAACCATCAAAATAAAGCACAACTTGCCACCGCAAGTTCACCTTAGTTACTCTGTTGCACAATGTGTCAGTGTTCTGTAATATTTTTATTTTATTTTATATTTTATTTCAATTTTTTTGTAGATGTTCCTCACTGTTGTCATTGTTTGTCACTGCTCCTCGGTGCTTCATTCTGTCAGCCTGGTTCTTGGAAATTTGCCAAATCTACGACACTGATTCTGCCTCTTCTTACTGCATTGAATTCCCATTGTAAGGTAAAGACCCAAATTGTTTGACTTTGATTCTTGGATTAATAAAGTCAGAGAAACTGATTTGCCATCTGCGCTTGAGTTGAGTCCCTAGTCTGTCACAATGTTTAAAATAGAAATGTCAGTTGTACTCCCATTTTCAGAACGCAAGAGTAAATTCATGAGAACCGAACTAGTAACTACACTACCAGGCCAAAAAAAAAAAAAAAGTTGCACATGCTACAATTTTTTTTGGATTGCTTTTAGCTTAGAGCATGGCACACATTCATCTTGGCATTGTTTCAACTAAGTTAGAACATTTATTTTCCACCAGAGTTGCATTAATTTTTGGCTGAGATCTTCCATTGACAAAGGGAGAGTCAAACCTCTGCGTGAAGACTTCTGTTGCACTTCCCAAAGACTTTCAATTTGTTAAGGTCAGGACTCTGTGGTGACAAATTCATGCATGAAAATGATTCCTCATGCTTGATGAACCACTCTTCCACAATTTGAACCCGATGAATCTTGGCATTGTCATCCTGGAATGCCTGTGCCATCAGGGATTTTAAAAATCCATTGAGGGGGATGGCCTGGTCATTCAGCACATTCAGGAAGTCTGGTGACTTCATTTTATTGCTGCTTAGTGTTTCTGAGCCCAGACCAAAACAACTGAAGCAACCCCAGATCATAACACTGACTCCCAAAGCTTCAAATGTGGGCACTATGCATGATGGGAGTATCGCTTCATGGGCTTCCTTCCGTACCCTGACACAACCACCACTCTGGATAGGGTAAATCTAGACTCGTCAGACCACATGACCTTCTTCCATTACTTCAAAGTCCAATCTTTATCCTGCTGAGCAAAGTGAAGTCATTTTTCGAGGTTTTAATAAAGCATTGGACAATTCTTAACACAATTTCAGAGATTTCAGCTATCTCCTCAGTTGTTTTCTATGCCTGATACAGGCCAATAATTTGTCCCTCCTGAAACATAGTAACACCTTTTCCGTGATGATGGAATATTTCATCCGCTGTTTATAAAATGAGAAGCTGCACACTGCATCAGTCAGCATTAAAAGACTTGTTGCCAGCTCAAACCTACTAATCACTGAAACAATGATGCAATCACAGGCACCTACTTATTAGCTTATTTGAATTAAAATGATGACTTTTTTGGCTAGGCAGTGGAGATGCTGATTTGGTTATTTTCAATCTACTCTTCTTCTGGTTGAATGGCTTTGTTGAAGGGTTTGGAAGGGGAGGGGGTGTCCAATCAGGAGGTTACCTCACAGAATGGTTGTGTTACAGGGCGAGCGCAGTAGGGAGGTGACCTGACTGAATGGCTGTGTTACAGGGCGAAAGCAGTATGGAGGTGACCTGAGTGAATGGTTGTGTTACAGGATGAGTGCAGTGGGGAGGTGACCTGACTGAATGGTTGTGTTACAGGGCGAGTGCAGTAGGGAGGTGACCTGAGTGAATGGTTGTGTTACAGGACGGGTGCAGTAGGGAGGTGACCTGACTGAATGATTGTGTTACAGGACGAGTGCAGTAGGGAGGTGACCTGACTGAATGGCTGTGTTACAGGACGAGTGCAGTAGGGAGGTGACCTGACTGAATGGTTGTGTTACAGGGCGAGTGCAGTAGGGAGGTGACCTGACTGAATGGTTGTGTTACAGGACGAGTGCAGTATGGAGGTGACCTGAGTGAATGGTTGTGTTACAGGACGAGTGCAGTAGGGAGGTGACCTGAGTGAATGGTTGTGTTACAGGGCGAGTGCAGTAGGGAGGTGACCTGACTGAATGGTTGTGTTACAGGACGAGTGCAGTATGGAGGTGACCTGACTGAATGGTTGTGTTACAGGACGAATTATGGAGGTGACCTGACTGAATGGTTGTGTTACAGGACGAGTGCAGTAGGGAGGTGACCTGACTGAATGGTTGTGTTACAGGACGAGTGCAGTAGGGAGGTGACCTGACTGAATGGTTGTGTTACAGGGCGAGTGCAGTAGGGAGGTGACCTGACTGAATGGTTGTGTTACAGGATGAGTGCAGTGGGGAGGTGACCTGACTGAATGGTTGTGTTACAGGGCGAATGCAGTAGGGAGGTGACCTGAACGAATGGTTGTGTTACAGGGTGAGTACAGAAGGGAGGTGACCTGACTGAATGGTTGTGTTACAGGGTGAGGGAGGTGACCTGAAATGGAGGTGACCTGACTGAATGGTTGTGTTACAGGGTGAGTGCAGTGGGGAGGTGACCTGAGCGAATGGTTGTGTTGTGTTACAGGGGGAGGTGACCTGAGGCAGTGGGGGAGGTGACCTGACTGAATGGTTGTGTTACAGGGCGAGTGCAGTAGGGAGGTGACCTGACTGAATGGCTGTGTTACAGGGCGAGTGCAGTAGGGAGGTGACCTGACTGAATGGTTGTGTTACAGGGCGAGTGCAGTAGGGAGGTGACCTGACTGAATGGTTGTGTTACAGGGCGAGTGCAGTAGGGAGGTGACCTGACTGAATGGTTGTGTTACAGGGCGAGTGCAGTAGGGAGGTGACCTGACTGAATGGTTGTGTTACAGGGCGAGTGCAGTAGGGAGGTGACCTGACTGAATGGTTGTGTTACAGGACGGAGTGCAGTATGGAGGTGACCTGACTGAATGGTTGTGTTACAGGACGAGTGCAGTATGGAGGTGACCTGAGTGAATGGTTGTGTTACAGGGCAGTAGGGAGGTGCCTGACTGAATGGTTGTGGGAGGCAGTGGACCTGACTGAATGGTTGTGTTACAGGGCGAGCAGTGGGAGGTGACCTGAGGAATGGTTGTGTTACCAGTGGGAGGTGACCTGAAATGGTTGTGTTACAGTAGGGAGGACCTGACTGAATGGTTGTGTTACAGGGTAGGGTAGGGGAGGTGACCTGAGTGAATGGTTGTGTTACAGGGCAGAGTACAGTGGGGAGGTGACAGTGAGGGAGGTGACCTGACTGGATGGTTGACAGAATGGTTGTGTTACAGGGTGCAGTACAGGTGACCTGAATGAATGGTTGTGTTACAGGGCGAGTGCAGTAGGGAGGTGACCTGACTGAATGGTTGTGTTACAGGGCGAGTGCAGTAGGGAGGTGACCTGACTGAATGGTTGTGTTACAGGGCGAGTGCAGTAGGGAGGTGACCTGAGTGGTTGTGTTACAGGGCGAGTGCAGTAGGGAGGTGACCTGACTGAATGGTTGTGTTACAGGGCGAGTGCAGTAGGGAGGTGACCTGACTGAATGGTTGTGTTACAGGGCGAGTGCAGTAGGGAGGTGACCTGAACGAATGGTTGTGTTACAGGGCGAGTGCAGTAGGGAGGTGACCTGACTGAATGGTTGTGTTACAGGGCGAGTGCAGTAGGGAGGTGACCTGACTGAATGGTTGTGTTACAGGGCGAGTGCAGTAGGGAGGTGACCTGACTGAATGGTTGTGTTACAGGGCGAGTGCAGTAGGGAGGTGACCTGACTGAATGGTTGTGTTACAGGGCGAGTGCAGTAGGGAGGTGACCTGACTGAATGGTTGTGTTACAGGGCGAGTGCAGTAGGGAGGTGACCTGAGTGAATGGTTGTGTTACAGGGCGAGTGCAGTAGGGAGGTGACCTGACTGAATGGTTGTGTTACAGGGCGAGTGCAGTAGGGAGGTGACCTGACTGAATGGTTGTGTTACAGGGCGAGTGCAGTAGGGAGGTGACCTGACTGAATGGTTGTGTTACAGGGCGAGTGCAGTAGGGAGGTGACCTGACTGAATGGTTGTGTTACAGGGCGAGTGCAGTAGGGAGACCTGAGTGAATGGTTGTGTTACCTGCAGTAGGGAGGTGACCTGAGTGAATGGTTGTGTTACAGGGCGAGTGCAGTAGGGAGGTGACCTGACTGAATGGTTGTGTTACAGGGCGAGTGCAGTAGGGAGGTGACCTGACTGAATGGTTGTGTTACAGGGCGAGTGCAGTAGGGAGGTGACCTGACTGAATGGTTGTGTTACAGGGCGAGTGCAGTAGGGAGGTGACCTGAGTGAATGGTTGTGTTACAGGGCGAGTGCAGTAGGGAGGTGACCTGAACGAATGGTTGTGTTACCTGAGTGGGAGGTGACCTGGAATGGTTGTGTTACAGGGCGAGTGCAGTAGGGAGGTGACCTGACTGAATGGTTGTGTTACAGGGCGAGTGCAGTAGGGAGGTGACCTGACTGAATGGTTGTGTTACAGGGCGAGTGCAGTAGGGAGGTGACCTGAGTGAATGGTTGTGTTACAGGGCGAGCAGGGAGGTTGACCTGAGTGAATGGCTGTGTTACAGGGCGAGTGCAGTAGGGAGGTGACCTGAGTGAATGGTTGTGTTACAGGGCGAGTGCAGTAGGGAGGTGACCTGAGTGAATGGTTGTGTTACAGGGCGAGTGCAGTAGGGAGGTGACCTGAGTGAATGGTTGTGTTACAGGGCGAGTGCAGGAGGGACCTGAGCGAATGGTTGTGTTACAGGTGACCTGGGAGGGAGGTGACCTGAGTGAATGGTTGTGTTACAGGGCGAGTGCAGTAGGGAGGTGACCTGACTGAATGGTTGTGTTACAGGGCGAGTGCAGTAGGGAGGTGACCTGACTGAATGGTTGTGTTACAGGGCGAGTGCAGTAGGGAGGTGACCTGACTGAATGGTTGTGTTACAGGGCGAGTGCAGTGGGAGGTGACCTGACTGAATGGTTGTGTTACAGGGCGAGTGCAGTGGGAGGTGACCTGACTGAATGGTTGTGTTACAGGGCGAGTGCAGTAGGGAGGTGACCTGACTGAATGGTTGTGTTACAGGGCGAGTGCAGTAGGGAGGTGACCTGACTGAATGGTTGTGTTACAGGGCGAGTGCAGTAGGGAGGTGACCTGACTGAATGGTTGTGTTACAGGGCGAGTGCAGTAGGGAGGTGACCTGACTGAATGGCTGTGTTACAGGGCGAGTGCAGTAGGGAGGTGACCTGACTGAATGGTTGTGTTACAGGGCGAGTGCAGTCGGGAGGTGACCTGACTGAATGGTTGTGTTACAGGGCGAGTGCAGTAGGGAGGTGACCTGACTGAATGGTTGTGTTACAGGGCGAGTGCAGTAGGGAGGTGACCTGAGTGAATGGTTGTGTTACAGGGCGAGTGCAGTAGGGAGGTGACCTGGTGGTTGTGTTACCTGCAGTAGGGAGGTGACCTGAGTGAATGGTTGTGTTACAGGGCGAGTGCAGTAGGGAGGTGACCTGACTGAATGGTTGTGTTACAGGGCGAGTGCAGTAGGGAGGTGACCTGACTGAATGGTTGTGTTACAGGGTGAGTGCAGTAGGGAGGTGACCTGACTGAATGGTTGTGTTACAGGATGAGTGCAGTGGGGAGGTGACTTGACTGAATGGTTGTGTTACAGGGCGAGTGCAGAAGGGAGGTGACTTGACTGAATGGTTGTGTTACAGGGCGAATGCAGTAGGGAGGTGACCTGAACGAATGGTTGTGTTACAGGACGAGTGCAGTAGGGAGGTGACCTGACTAAATGGTTGTGTTACAGGGTGAGTGCAGAAGGGAGGTGACCTGACTGAATGGCTGTGTTACAGGACGAGTGCAGTATGGAGGTGACCTGACTGAATGGTTGTGTTACAGGGCGAGTGCAGTAGGGAGGCGACCTGACAGAATGGCTGTGTTACAGGGCGAGTGCAGTAGGGAGGTGACCTGACTGAATGGTTGTGTTACAGGACGAGTGCAGTAGGGAGGTGACCTGACTGAATGGCTGTGTTACAGGGCGAGTGCAGTAGGGAGGTGACCTGACTGAATGGTTGTGTTACAGGGCGAGTGCAGTAGGGAGGTTACCAGGCTGAATACTCTTGTTGCAGGCTGTGCAGGTGGAGGTGAACTCGCTTTGGAAGCAGGCGTTGCAGAACAGCTGTTTCCCATGACGGGTGAACCGCTCATCCCCCAGCGAGCGGCGGCAGCGGGAGCAGCACAGGCACTGCTCGTGGAAGTGCTGGCCATCATAGGACAGCTCCTGCAGGGGGGCGGGGCCAAAAAATAGGTTGGGGCGGGGCCAGCTAAGACATATAGCAGATTACGCACATTTCTGGATTCTTCACATTTGGTGTATTCTCTCCGTTGGAAGCATTCAAAATCATCCATTTTGATGTGTCTATTTCATATTCATGAGTGTGTAAGGCCAGGCACAATACTAGTGATGGACTTTCTTAAAAGTCAAACAGCACCATAAACCCCGATTACGTATGTACAGTATATCTTGTGTTGTTTAGGACTAAAATGATCAGAACCAATACAGCAGCTGATCAGTTTGAATCTATTCAGCAATTCAAAAGTATGCTTTAATCACAGTCAAACAATCAGTGTTATCAGGTTTGCGTAAACGTCTTCACTGATACACTGGCGGTGTTTTTGTAAATAAATTGCGATCATAGTTAGTGGCGAAAATTGTGTCTAGTTTGTGTGTAATGCGCATATGAAATCTGTGCAGTCTGTTTGCAGTTATGCCATTACACCAAGAATGCTGGTCCAGGGTCAGCCAGAAGATGTTTATTACTTTTACCTGTAGGCTCCACAGTTACGTGTCTTTCCTATGTCACTTGATACACATCCTGCTGAACAGTAATGAATGCAGACATTGTCTGGGCCAATGTGGAAACATTTGTTTCAGGTTATGAGCTAAGAGAGACACATCTGGGCTCATGGATTTCCATGTTAAACAGTGAAATGGGCTTTAATGCGTTTGAGTGTCTATTAGTGTGGCGGGGGTCTTGTGTTTTCCTCATCATCTGGGAGAGAGGAAGACAAATACGAAAAAAGGCTTTTTATTGACAGTCGGTGCCTGTGGGGGAGTTGACTGACTCTCTAGTCACAAGTGTGACAAGGAGATGCGAAATAGCGCCCTTTGGCTGTGTGTTTCATGTTCCTACAATCCACTACAGTCTAGTTCTGCTTCAAACCTCTCGAGAAAATTAGAGCCAGACGGCAATCGGGAGAAAAGAGTTGGACGTTTCCAAAGACACAATGACAGTCAAGACCCTAAGAGCATTTTATTAGTGTGACAAAAGTCCTGTGGTTACTGATTTGCATGCGGACCTAGAAAACATCCACACATGCATACACACACGCAAATAAACATGCACATATACCCATAACACACCACCTGCACAGACATGCACTTACACACGCACACGCATGCATGCACGCTAACACATGCTGATATAGATATACTTGTGAGAACATTAAATTGACTTAGATTCATTCAGTGCAGCCTTTCCCAAACACTGACCATAACCAAATTATGCCTAACCCCAACTCTGACCTTAATCATTACCAAACCCGATCTGTGACTATTCCCCTAACTTTAACCTGTTACCCACTGGGAGGACATCCAAAATGTCCTAACAACCCCAAATGTGCTCACATCATCTGGATTTTCTCACAAGTTGGTCCTCATGAATAACTATACAAGTCCAAGCACGCACGCACACACACAGACACTCACACACACACGCACAAATACACATTTCTCTCTCCTCTCTGGACTCACCCGGACGTTGTGTTGGATAGTCTCCTTGCACTCCGCACAGGTGTGGGCGCACATCTGGTTGAAGCAGGGGATGCAGTGCGGTAAGCCATCCTCTGATTTAATGAACTTCTGTCCATACAGGGACTCCTTACAGACCGTGCAGTCAAACCGCTCGCTCATACTGTCTGGTCCTGCAAGCAGAAACACAACCATTCTCACTGTCCTGTAAACCACAACACAACCACTCTCACAACCTGTCCTGTAAACCACAAGAAAACCTCTTTCACAACCTGTCCTGTAAAGCACAAGAAAACCTCTCTCATGACCTGTCCTGTGTATCACAACATAAACACTCTTGCAACTGATTATCAACATCATCTCTTCTTCAGAACAGTGTTATCAAAAAGACAGGCTGAACGAGCTTCATTTTTTTTTTGGGAACTCCACACTCACCATACAGTTTTCTTCATATAACATGCGAAAACCCTGTACAGAACAATATTCTCCAAACCCCACTTACTATGGTTAGCTGTGTATAATTATACCTCTCAGAGACTATCTACAAACCCCAACTCCAATGAAGTTGGGACGTTGTGTAAAATGCGAATAAAAACAGAATACAGTGATTTGCAAATCCTTTTCGACCTAAATTCAATTGAGTACACTACAAAGACAAGATATTTAATGTTCAAACTGATAAACTTTATTGTTTTTTTTGGAAATATTCACTCATTTTGAATTTGATGCCTGTAACACATTCGAAAAAAGCTGGGACAGGGGCATATTTACCACTGTGTTAC
The DNA here is from genome assembly GCA_029692085.1 of Gymnothorax javanicus. Classification (NCBI taxonomy): domain Eukaryota; kingdom Metazoa; phylum Chordata; class Actinopteri; order Anguilliformes; family Muraenidae; genus Gymnothorax; species Gymnothorax javanicus. Next base: position 115,242,682 of record CM056197.1, on the reverse strand, counting down.
ATCACCTTTCCTTTTAACAACACTCAATAAACGTCGGGAACTGGGGACATTAATTGTAGAAGCTTTGGAGGTGGATTTCTTTCCCATTCTTGCTTAATGCACGACTTCAGTAGCTCAACAGGCCGGGGTCACCGTTGTCCTTTTTTTGCGCTTCATAATTCGCCACACATTTTCAATGGGAGACAGGTCTGGACTGCAGGCAGGGCAGTCTATTACCCGCACTCTTTTACTATGAATCCACGCTGTTGTAACACATGCAGAATGTAGCTCGGCATTGTCTTGCTGAAATAAGCAGGGACATGCCTGAAAAAGACGTTGCTTGGAAGGCAGCATATGTTGCTCCAAAACCTGTATGTACCTTTCAGCATTAATGGTGCCTTCACAGATGTGCAAGTTACCCATGCCATGGGCACTAACACATCCCCATACCATCACAGATGCTGGATTTTGGACTTTACACTGATAACAATCTGGATGGTCCTTTTCCTCTTTAGCCCGGAGGACACAACGTCCATGATTTCCTAAAACAATTTAAAATATGGACTCGTCAGACCACAGCACACTTTTCCACTTTGCGTCAGTCCATCTCAGATGAGCTCAGGCCCAGAGAAGCCAGCAACGTTTCTGGGTGTTGTTGATATATGGCTTTCACTTTGCATGGTAGAGTTTTAACTTGCACTTGTAGATGTAGCAATGAACTGTGTTAACTGACAATGGTTTTCCGAAGTATTCCTGAGCCCACATGGTAATATCCTTTACAGAATGGCATCAGTTTTTAATGCAGTGCTGCCTGAGGGACCGACGGTCACGGCATTCAATGTTGGTTTTCAGCCTTGCCGCTTACGTGTAGAGATTTCTCCGGGTTCTCTGAATCTTTTGATGGTATTATGGACTGTAGATGATGAAATCCCTAGATTCCTCGCAATTGCAAGTTGAGAGACGTTGTCTTTCTCAGTCTTTTGTTGCACCTGTCCCAGCTTTTTTGGAATGTGTTGCAGGCATCAAATTCAAAATTAGTGAATATTTCCAAAAAAACAATAGTTTTTCAGTTTGAACAATAAATATCCTGTCTTTGTAGAGTACTCAATTGAATATAGGTCAAAAAGTATTTGCAAATCATTGTATTCTGTTTTAATTCACGTTTTACACAACATCCCAACTTCATTGGAATTGGGGTTTGTATACGTACATCGCCTTGCTATTTAATCTCAGGGTTGAGCAGGATTTAGTGCACTTGCTGGATGGACTTAAAAAGCTAAGAAAAACCTCAAACAAAGGGAAACTCACATGGGATTAGTTCTGAGAACTCTGCGCCAGAAAAGAGAGGTGTAACAGTAATGTGTTTTCCACTCATCTATACTGCAACAAAAACCCATTTTGTTTCAAGACGCAGTTTGCTCGACAGGCAAAATTTTCTCAATCCATTGGCAAATCTTGCAATGAGCTAAGCCTGCCCTTCCTCATTGGCAACTTTATTCTGTTAAATCTTTACAGAGTGTTGCACTTTTCCTCTCCAAGAAGAGATGTTATACCTCCTCTCACCACTCCTCCCACTCCTTCAAGGGGAGATGTAATCTGACTACAGTGGGTCTGCTTTGACAACAGCAAATAGGCGATAAGGACGGAATGGTTGGGGTCGAGGGTCGGGCAATGGGCAAGGGTCACTGACGTGTAGAGAAAAAAATGCTTCAAGGAGGGAAGGAAAACACGGACTCTCGTTCACGTCTAAGTTGTTCTGCGGGTTAATAGCAAACTTGAGAATCCATCAGTGCTTCCTCCTGAAATCTAACATGTCGAAGAGCCTGAGTTACAACTGCAGAGAGACAATAGCTTTCCTTCCCACCTGTGACCATTCAAGATCCTGCCAGCTACTGCATCCATTTTTAGCTAGGGGTCTATTAATAGCAAATGCAGACTACAACAACCTCCACTATATTCCTTGAACCAGATGTATCCAAAGACACAGGAAAAAGTGAAACAGCCGCTGGAAAGCGGTGGCCCGACCCCGAATAAATCCGCACAGATTCAGTGGAAACGCCAGGGAAAATTAACAGTCAGCGTTTCCGTGGAAATGATCCGAGCTCAGGCTCCCAGTCAGTGGGCTGCCCCCTGACATGATGAATGGAGCCTGTTCTGTGCAGACAGAAGATTTCACTGCCACCATCACAGCTCCCCATCACAAAATAACTGCCATCCAGATGGTGCATCCTTCTGCTCTCACGGTTTAGAGCTGCCAAATAGGACTCTCAAAACCCAAAGCCTTCTGGACACAGCTTCACAACAGTGGTCACTAATCCTGTTACTGGAGATCTTCCACATTATATTTTTCATTCCAAAACCAATTTGAGACACCTGATTCTACAGACTAATAGCTGAATGGAATCTCTGGCTCTTGAATAAGGTGTGCTCCATTAGGGCTGGTATGAAAACCTAAAGGCTGGTAGTTCTCTGAGAACAGGGTTGGTGACCACCGCGATACATGGTTGGCTAAAGACATATTCTGATCCTTGATAGGCCTGGACACTACAGCATCAACAGTATAAACAAACTAGTCACCCTGGTATTACTTATTACTTGTTACCCTGAGTCATTCTCTCGTGATATTGCACCATGAAAATATCACGTCAAAAGGTGTGTAAGCTCAGAAAAAATCAGAGACACCCAAGGACACTCCTCAGAATAACCCTCTTGCAAGCAAATGCAACCGTGATTAGACCGCAAGGCCAACATATGACCCAACATCCAAAACCCGGTGTTTCCATGTGGCAACTTCTTCATCCAATTTGCTTCCGGATTTATCCAACCAGTTCACATCTGTATGTACAGGAACAAGGTTTGGCAGCTGATAGGGCCTCCAATTTGACCTGACTTTGGAAAGACACCTATCATATCTGCTTGCCCACACAAAATGCAGACATTCTTTTGGCAAGCAATTCCTGTCATGAAAGCAACTGGGGGGACTAAAAGAGAAAAACCAATGCTCCAATTCTGCTAAGTAAGAAAATGTGCTTCGCAGGAGCGAAGGCAGTACCCCTCAAACCCAACACACTGAATCAAAGGTGAAGGTGTTTGAGCCAGAGTGAAAGGACATTGTGGTACAAAACCTGGAAGAGGCACGCCTACCCACCAAGGCAAGTGCACATATGCAAAATCAAGTTCCTAATCCACGCGGTTTGAGAGAAATAGTCAGGACAAAGTTTTGAAGGTCAAGGTCACTGAACAAAGGTCAAAGGTCATTCTGGTACAAAACCTCGTTAAGGCACAGCTACCAACCAAGGCGAGTCGACATACACAAAATGAAGTTCCTAACGGTTACAGAGAAATGGCCTGGACAATGTCTGGACGCCCAGACAGCCGACCGCCCCCCCGTCTGCGAAGGGGACGACAATACCCCTCTGCTCCTTAGTCGGGGCTGAGGGGTAAAAAACTAGAAATTATGCACTTCACCTCACATGTCTTGTAGTTTTTTGTCATACAACCCGCACAAAGCTAACTACATATTTCAAACAAAAATATGGGTCTTGTCTTCCCTGTTTTCTTCCTGTATGCAGAAGGTACTACTGGAAGGCATGCTTGAATGAGACACACACATACGCAGAGTTCTCTCAGGAATCGAATGGAAAGGGGGTAAGGGCCCCTAAGCCACCAAGAATGGGGCCCCCTACAAATGTCAGAGGGTCTCTTGACTAGCACCGATGGGGCAAAGCCATGTGAGATGGGTAACGGGGGTATTAAACGTATAAAGCATGTTCTACTTTTAAAATAGGCCTACACCTATGTGAGACACATATTTAGGGTTTCAAAGTATGACAACAGCAACAATTTAGAAGTATAAAACTCAAGGGAAACACTTCACACAGGAATATGACTAAATCACCGACCTGAAAAGCCTGATAGATAATTGCACTCCATTATAAATAGACTACAAATCATTTAATAAAAGGCACACACAAACCCACAATGTAAGGCTCTAGCTCCGGGCTCATCTCTTAAATGTCATCAACTATGAGCCCGTCAGCAAGAAGGTTGTGGGTTCGAATCTGGCCTGGTGCCTTTCTGTGTGGAGTTTGCTTGTTCTCCCCATGTTTGCGTGGGTTTCCCCCACCCACAAAAACATGCATTATAGGAACACTCCTACCAGTGTCCCTGAACAAAGTTGGTCCCCAAGCGCTGCTCTGTTGCTGCCCACTGCTCCTAACTATAGGATGGGTCAAATGCAAAGGACAAATTACCCCACGGGGTTCAATAAAAGGGTATCTTATCTTATTATATCAATGCAACCACCAAGAAACATCTTACAAACCACTCTATAAACCCCAGCAACCATTTTGAAACACCCTAGCAAATATCTTGAAACCCTCAACCAATCACCTGGCTGTAAACCAAAGCAACCATTTAGAATCACTCATGGGACAACCCTATAGATCCTACCAACCACCCAAAAACACCCTAGTAAACATGCTGCACATCCTACCAGCCACCATGCACGTGCTGGCAACAACCCAGTACACCCTGGCATGTGGCTACCATCTACAAACAGCCTAGCAACCACCTAGAAACACCCTAGTAATCCAGTCTGGTGTTAGCCTCTCTACAGCAAGCAATATAGCCACGTCGTTCAGTCCGGAGTTTGCGCTATGTTTGCATACTTCAACCCTTTTCTGCCTTTTCAACTCCTCCTATATACATTCTGGCGATCATTCTACAGTTGTATCCTTTTCAACTATTCAAATTTATTAACTATTCAAATTTTACTCAAATTCACGCCAGAAATGCAGTGTAGTGTCAGCTGCCAATAAAAGAAAGCAGTTTTGCTCCCTCTTTACACAGTGTTTCACATTCTTCATCCCACTACCACTTTTTTAAAGGGGACCTATTTTGCTATATTTCCAAGGTTATATTTTGATCTTGGACTCCCCTAGAGTACTCCTGGGGCCTGTACCATGAAGCTGGATTTGTGCTTATCGCAGTAAGTTTAGGTTTAACGCTGGGTTTTCTGTATGGCGGCTCACTTTTGACCGAGGTATATCACCGCGGCAACAAAAGCTGAACGGCTAACCTGCTCCGGAGCAGGTTTAGTTCTAGATTCAGATCACAGTGTGCAAAAGCACCGCCTACTGACCAATCAGTTCTCTGAGAAAATGGCATCACCATCCGTAGAGGTTTCCGAGGAGTTCGGTGCACGGATGAATACCAATATGTACGATTCAGGTTCTCATCTGAAGGTTTGACGTGGCGAACGCAGCAGAGTCGTACGCATATAGTTTCACATCTTGAGTGTATCACAACTGTATTTTTCCAAAATAGCAAAAGCACTAAAGCCTTGTACTTGTTGCACTTATGAAAGTAAGCCTACTGACCGCTTTGAATTATGTTTTTGTAGTAAGTCATTATTTGTTCTCCGGCTCTTTTGACACCGCCGGGGTTGCAGCTGGAAAAAAAATCCATACGCGCCATAAGAATACATCCTTGCATCACGTCAATTTAATGAAACACACAACTGCAATTTTACTGATGGGGCAGTGACATTATAAACGATGAGACACGCACATCCCTATACCCAATAGGCTTCGTGCTGGATCCTGTAAAGCAGAAAAGGAGAGAGATGTGCTCACTAGCCTACATAGCGCCTGTTGTCATGATTTACTGCAGCAGAACCAAAACTTAATCATCACAATTGCAGCAATAGCCCACATACAATCATGAATACGGGAGTTATTTGCAGTGATATTATCATTTTAATTCACTTACGCATTTACACGGTCGGTGATTTTTTGCCAACTGTCCTTTCTGTATTTGGCAGCTGCAACGGTGTTAATTTTTGCCAGGATGATATGTTTCTTCTCTTCATATTTTTAATAAGGGCTCTTGCTCCGCATTTGAAAAGTACGCAGCTTTGCTTCCAATCGGTTTGTCCATGTTTGCAATTGGTAATTTGTTTCAAACACCGCGCCTTTTATGTGAACGTGCACATACCTAGATTGGAAAACCCTGGGTTCAGTTACTGAGTTGATAACTGGCTTCGTGGTACCGCTTAACAGGAATGCGGAAGTCTGCTTAAGTGCAGCCAGATAACTAAGAGAAACCCCGGGTATGTTAATCCAGCTTTATGGTACAGGCCCCTGATCATTCAAAGTCCAAAACAGGGTCCTTATTTAGCTCATAGTGCCATCCTCAAAAAACCCCATTTGTAGTCCATTGTAGTCTCTGCCTGAAACGCCTCATTGGGGTGGCTCTTCCGCTATGGCCCCCGCTCCCCGTGTGCCCACTTTCTTCTGACTGGCCAGCTCTGTGGAGGACGGAGTTGGGCGGGACGAGGTCCGCCTCCCCAGAGTGAAACGTGAGACACATCTGCCATCTGACAAGAAATCAGCGGGGAAATTCCGCAATCTAACGCTGTACATGTGTATAGATCTAATGAAATGAACTTGTTCTAATAAACGCAGCGGCGAAAGTGGAGGACGCAGTGCGAAAGTCTGGCAGCTCAAGCTCAAATTTGCTATCTACCTACGGCAACAGTGGTGAGTACAGCGGTTTTTCTATTCTATAGCTAAGATGCAGGGAAAGCTAGAATCCACCCCATACAGACACATTTGTAGAACGGGTCAACAAACCCAAGTGTAGACCGGAGACCGTAGAAATCCGGTGGGTCTGAGTTTAGAGGGAAACATGGACAGTGAGGAGCAGCAAAAAGTGGACCAATAGCTTATGGACTGCTTCGGTGTGTATTATAAGCACCAGCTGGTTCGTGTGCATAACTGTGGTGTGTCGTTAGCGTGGAGTAACGAACAGCTTCTGCGCTGGTATATGACGGAGGGGTGAAAGCTCCAGGCTAAACGGCCTTTTTGGAAATTGCCCGTGGTAATGGTTTACTTATTGCGTCGGAATGACCAGCGTTTGCTCGCGGAAAATGGGCGCGTTATGGATAGATCGCGAGAGCTAGATAGAGCTCCGGCTATGTCATGAACATAATACAGGTTATACAGACCGTAAATTCCGTTTGCGTGAACAGTTGCTTATGTGGAGCTAGCGAATCGATCACTTTTACAGGAAAGAATTTAATATTCAATCGACGGCAATGCAGGGAAATCATTTGTTATACCAGACAAGTTATCGCCTTTGCGTTTCCCTATTGCTTTCACCGGTAGCATCAGAAAGCTAGCCCAGATATTGGAGAAGTATCAGGCTGACCCCGGTCATGGATAAGTAAAGCGATCGTTTCACAAGCACCCAAAAACGCACCCCAAGATCTGCAAAACCTACGTCTGGTCTAACTGCAGCCTTCGCAGCCCAACTTTGCAGACACATACAGCACCTCTCCGGTTAGCTCCAACTGTAGTGGCTACAATCAGGCAACGTTATGATGAAACTGCCACATTGATGCTTACCGAAGTAACGCAAGCATATCGATCATAATTACTGCCTGTAAGTTACCAGGAGCATTTAATTAGCACAGCACGCGAACTAACATGCAGCAGCTGATAACCGAGCGGTCATAACAACTACAGAGACAAACGTTACCCTGCAATACAGGTTTTACAGACAGTAAGTTCCGTTACCGGGGGGGCAGTTGTACCAAGCATCCAAATTACAAACAAGTATAAAAAGTTGGCTTCAAATGAGGTTTATGTTCACACACTCTCTGTTGAATGTCTCCTGATATTACTCTTGCATATTTAGGACACAAACATTAGCAACAGTAACTTGGCAACTTTAGCCGCAGTGCTACAGCCACATTCAACAGGCCATCAGTTGGGTAGGCTTATGCAGTGAAGCAACTGCTTCCGCATCTGTAGCCATGTTTCCATCCACACGTTCTTATACGAATTAAGTAATATCAAATTAAAAATGCCTTAACGAGACAAGACTATCGACTCAGAGATTGTACGGTCCATCTCATCAGATTTTCTCTTGATCGGTAAAAGGCTCATGCGATAAATGCTGATGGAAACGTTATTTGCCGAATAAATCTGCTACTGCATCTTGACGGCGTTTTGATGCCATCCTTGCCTTCTGATAATGGTCTGCTATGCTGCTGATAGCTGTCACCTTAGCACTATTACAACTTGTGCAATTATCATCATTTGTTGGTAAACGTGATCCATTTTGGCTAACCAGCTAAATTAGTTGGCTAACAAACTACTTTTGTTCACTTGAAGGTTCTGCGATTAAGTGCGAAAATGAATGGAAACAGCTTAAAATGTCAGAAATGTATTCGATACACCAATTTGATCGCATAACAGCATGTGGCGTCATTACGCACTACTTTTTATTCGCTTTAATACCGTTAGATGGAAACGTATTTTCACCAGCTTTATTCGCATGAATATTTTTGGCGAACTTCAGATAATTCGATTGACAAGTGGATGGAAACATAGCTTGTGAGTCGCGGACAGTCGCGACCGATACAGGCTTTATGTTCAGATATTTTACAAAGCCTGCGTTTGAGGCCAGTTGTTAGTGCTAACTATTGTTAGTGGTCCTGCTAGCCTCCCGTAACACGTTAGCTTCACTTACATTATTTGCTGTTATATCGTTACTTACAGCTTGTGGCTCTGAGTGCTTGATCGATGCAACTGCTTCAGGTTTGAGAGGCAGCTGAAACGCTTATCCTGTGTCGAATTATCCTTTATTGACAAAGCTGTCTTTGGTGAAATGCTGAGCACTAACAGCTTACGTTCCCTTTGGCCGTGGCTGTTCGCCGCCAGCAAACAGAACAGCTACCCACTGATTCTGGAGGCATTGTCTTTTGGAAGAGAAATAGGTGCTTTTCTTCGCGTCCAAAAGTAAACGGACGAGCAGCTTTGGGAGAGATACTGACAAAACTGCACCTCAAATGATCTGCGGTTCTTCTTTTGTATTTCTGGAAGTGCAGATGCTACTAAGGCATAGTATGAGCTGTGGTTGTTCATCTCTGCTAGAATAGTTTCCGGTGTGGGCAGGTCCAGCGCCGTGATTGGCTTTGGCTAGGTCTGTACTAATTGGACGGCACAACCTGACATCAGGTTTTGCCCAGATCTTGCAAAGATCTCGGGAGGAGCTGTTCAGAGAGGAAATCACGTTCACAAAATCACGTTCTTGGATTACGGCAAAACCTCTGTATCTTATGTTTAGAAACTTTAGAGAGGTTGAGTATGGACAACCAACATTATAACATTACTAATATGTATTAAAAGAAGGATCAGCGTAATAGGTCCTCTTTAAACTCATTCAAAAGCCAGCAATCCAGCTAAACTTCAGCCTTTTGCGAGCACTCACACTGAATTTTTTTTTTTCAGAAATAGCATTCTCTAGTTCATATTGCATTATGAAGGCAAAAACGAAGACTCCGCGATCACTTTGCGCTATCCAGAAACCCTCTCCCTCTCCACAGCATGATCCCCTCCTGATTAACACTTAAAATCCCCACGGAACCCTGAAAAACATTACAATATCTAGCAGGGATGTAACCAAATATGAATACATTATTCGGGAGCGTCCATATAATGTGCTCAAAATGGATACGAACGTCATCCAAATTTGAGCTGGACTAGTCGATATTGTTAATTCTTCAGCAGGTGATTTTACTGATTAACATAACTTCAAAAACTAACAAAAACACCTGACAGTAGCCATACTTATGTCATTTCATGAAATGACGCTGTATGTTGCTCTCAGATACCATGACAAAATGCTGGTAGTAAAATTAAACATAATGCGTTGCTGAATACCCCTCGGCCCAGACACGATTTCCTGCCTCAATGTCACAGCGTTAAGGTGAAAGGTCAAATCCAGCAAAAAAGGTGACGTTGCACATCTATGTGTCAGAGTGAGTTACCATACCAAATTTGGTGAAGCTGCGATCAGTAGTTGCTGAGTACTGACCCATATAAGATTTCCTGCCTCAAGGTCACAGCGCAAAGGTCAAAGGTGAAATCCAGCAAAAAACATGACATTGCACATATGTGTGTGATAGTGAGTTACCATACCAAATTTGGTGAAGCTATTGAGAATTAGTTGCCAGTACTGACCCGGACAAGATTTCCACAGTCAAGGGCACAGAACTAAGGTCAAAGGTCAAATCCAGCAAAAAACCTTGCATTGCACATCTATGGGTCATAGTGAGTTATCATACCAAATTTGGTGAAGCTGCGAGAATTAGTTGCTGAGTACTGACCCGGACAAGATTTCCAGGGTCAAGGTCACAGAGCTAAGGTCAAAGGTCAAATCCAGCAAGAACCCTGACATTGCACATCTATGGGTCATAGTGAGTTACCATACCAAATTTGGTGAAGCTGCGAGAATTAGTTGCTGAGTACTGACCCGGACAAGATTTCCAGGGTCAAGGTCACAGAGCTAAGGTCAAAGGTCAAATCCAGCAAAGAACCTGACGATGTACATCTATGGGTTATAGTGAGTTACCATACCAAATTTGGTGAAGCTGCGATGATTAGATGCCGAGTACTGACCCGGGCAAGATTTCCAGGGTCAAGGTCACAGCGCTAAGGTCAAAGGTCAAATCCAGCAAAGAACCTGGCGGTGCACATCTATGGGTCATAGTGAGTTACCATACTAAATTTGGTGAAGCTGCGATCATTAGTTGCTGAGTACTGACCTGGAAAATGTCACCCGGACAAGATTTCCAGGGTCAAGGTCACAGCGCTAAGGTCAACAGTGAAATCCAGCAAAAAGCCTAACATTGCACATCTATGGGTCATAGTGAGTTATCATACCAAATTTGGTGAAGCTGCGATAATTAGTTACCCAGTACTGACCCGGACAAGATTTCCAGGCTCAAGGTCACAGCGCTAAGGTCAAAGGTCAAATCCAGCAAAAAAAACCTGACATTGCGCATCTATGGGTCATAGTGAGTTATCATACCAAATTTGGTGAAGCTGCGATCATTAGTTGCCGAGTACTGGCCCGGACAAAATCATGGACGGACGATGGACGACGGACGACAGACGACAGACGACGGACGACAGACGGACACGCAGGTGACGACAATACCCCTCCGGGCCGGAGTCGGCCGAGGGGTAAAAACCACTGACTCATTTCAAATTTCCACTTGAGGTAAAGTATGAGTCTAAGTTCTTACTTTGTGAATGTCTACCTTGGCCTTCTTGATCCAACGGAGGCCAGGCTACGCATACTTTGTATCTTATTAAAATGAATTCGTAGGCTGGCTTTTCCGGGGCTATAAAGAAAATTGCTGCCATGACGATGGCAACACTGGACACACAAAGTATTATGCAGAGTAGTCCGAGTATTTGTCATGCATGAAGAATTCCAAGCATTAAACCCGTTTCATCAGGCCTCTTAATTGTAGCCCCCGGACGAAGTCAGGGCTATATGGATTCATGCTTGTCGTCTCCATCATCGCGTCTGCGTCTGTAGACACTTCCTTGTGGACACTGTACAGGCTGTCATTTTTGACCGAGTACTTTACTATTGGCCAAATAATGTGAAAATTTGTGCTTGATCATAAATACTTCCTAGTGGATGCAGTACAGGCTGGAGAAGCAGGCCTTCGGGGGCTACGCTCATGCGGACGCGGGCGACCGGACTGTCTAGTTACAATGGTCAACGCAAAGTCGTATTACATCACTACACATAGCCTGCATGTGAAATTTTTTTAAATCAGTTTAGCAGCATTGTCAGTTTAATGGTCATGGGACTGACCGGCTTTCAGTCGATTTATGCTGCAAAAACAAAAGAAAATAGGCCTGCATGAAACCTGTTGTTCACTGCTGGTAATGAAGTTTATAGCAATGCTTTGAATACAGCACTTTACGAAAAGAACCCATTTATAACAATCCTAAAGCAAGACACTAACAGTAACTACCATCGATGCAAAGGCCGCCCTCAGAGAGGTCTCTGTACGAGAGTTGAGAGGGGAATCCAAGGCGGAGGTGAACCGTATGTCACCAAGATGTCCAATGTCCACATTGCATGCAGCTTCAGCTGTCACATAACATTTACCATGGCAAGCCATGCAGGGTTCGCCATTCTACTATTGCTCCAGGGAATATTAATATATTCTTGCGCGGAGCTGCGTATTTTTTGCGGCCTGCTATTTATTACACGCTAATAATGCAAGGGCGCATCGCTGAAAGAATATTGCATACGTGCACACTGTTCTTTTCAATGGCAGTCTAGCAGAAGAGAACTTTCAACAATTAATTCAGCCTCAAGTTAGAACTGTTTTTGAGTTTGTTTCGGTGAATGGTTTTTCAAAATTCCACACAAGTCTTGCAGCACTTGCTTTCTGTTACCAGATGTGATCATAATGTCCGCATCAGAGGACATTCTCAGTTATGGGTTGAAACTCTGAGCACCGCTATGCAACCATCACGGAAAAAAATAGAGACTTTGGACAAAAGTGAAAATCTTGCATCAGTCAGTTGCATCTAGTTGTTTTAAGATTTCTCAGCTGGTTTTTTTTTCTTTTAACAAATCAACTTTTTTTTTTTAGAAGCACAGAAACCTCATTTCAAAAGGTTAGATTAAATAGAATTATCTCTTCTCATAAATAGTGACCAATTATCACTTTTTTCACAGATCTGTCACTGCCACTGGATTTACTGATACATGCACTTTTTTCTCAGTGTAAGAATCAAACTGAAAACAGTGAGTGACAGGGAGCCAATAAACCCTCATCAACAGGAACAGTGCGTTAAAATGAACCACACCAGGTGCAAGGACTGGAAATGTGATCTGATTACCCACAATGCACCACTGGAAGCAGGCAAGACAGTTCATTTTGATGCGCTCCTTCATGATCAGTACTGCTGCAATGTCAGGTAAAGAGTCTTCCTGGTACCACAGGGTCCTGAAAACTTTTTGAGCTTAACACCAAAACCCCTCAGAGCACCAAAATCAATTAATTAACAAGAATGAAATACTCAGATCCCGCCACAGGATGGCTGATATCTGGCCTGAAAACAAAATGAAGTGGAGGGATGAACAGAAGAACAGGAGGATGGGCAGAAGTGTGACAGGCACGTCAACACAATTAAAATGTCGCCAAATATAAAATTTCATTGAGAACTACTGAAAGGCCTAGGAGTTCTGGCCTGGAAAATACCGGAATGGCTGATATCTGGCCTGGAAACAAAATGCGAAGGAGGGATGGACAGATGGACAGGAGGACAGACAGAATTATGAAAAGGCACATCTACACAATAAGATGTATCGAAATATCAGGTTTTGTTGAGAATTACTGAAAAGTTAAGGGGTTCTGGCCTGGAAAAGAATGAAATGGGTGATATCTGGCCAGGAAACAAACCGTGGTGAGGGGACAGACAGACAGACAGGAGGACTGATAGAAGTATGAAAAGGCAAAACTACACAATAAGATGTATCCATTTAAATTTCCTCATGAAATATGGAAACGTTTAGGAGTTCTGGCTCAGAAAAGAAGCATGACAGATGGACGGACAGACAAGTGGAAGGCCAGCACTCATTCATATATCCCCATCCTCTTCATGGCGAGGGATAACAAAATGTCAAAAGCAAGTCCTCAGAAACAGGAGACAAAGCCGAAGCTGCTGCCTCTCTCCCAGCAAACATCCCATTCTATCACTTCTGTCACTTACATGATCAACACTGAAAACATCTTTTGTGTAAACATAGTAACAAGTCACTTGGGCACAGGGGGACTTTCTGTGGTCGAGAAGAATGGCAATGACATGTGACATCACTCTCAAAGCTTTAAATAAGTTTACTTTGAGGGACAGGAAGTACCACAGCAACAAGATGGGAGGGTAATAAGATGAAAGACAGGAATTTGCTCGTTCTTTGTGTCTGGAATTACACGACACCCATTCATTTAAACTGTGCCCAAAGCTCTTAGCATGATCGGAACTGTGCGTGTGGGTAACTGAGCACTGAGCACTCTGCATGGTTCTGCCCAAAAGCCTGCCAAAATCACTTCATCTGTGGGGGCCATTATTATGTGTTTTATAAATAGAGACAGCGTGGAGGGAGGGGGGCATTACTGGAGTATTTGAGGATTCAGGCAGCACGCATGGGGAGAAAGACCGAAGAGAGGCGTTAACACAAAGCAGCTTTCATCTATTGTCCAGTAGGAATTCATGCTTTAAGAAGCAAGCTCAAATATGTGATTATCAAGTACATCTCTGAATATTCAAATGCTGATGTACCAATCTCTACCAGTGCCAGAGAGCATTTTTGCTCAGGAAAGCAGAGTAAAAATTTCAACAAAGCACGCCCCCCAAAAAAAAAAAATTTCAAAGGGTTAAATTTTTTGCCCCATTTAGGCGATGCTCTGAGTTACAGTCGACTTCACTGATGTCAGATAATGATAAAGGGACAATTGGTGCAGCATCAACCATTACAGTGTCCCACGTTTTTGTACGACATTTTATTTTGCATCCTAATGTGACAAAACGTGAGTTTCTAATATGCACAACCTCCTCCAGTATCGTTTTTTTCCCCATCATTAAAAACCACAGCTGACTGATTTATTGTTTTACAACTCGGTTGATTAATGCGCGGATTTTAAACTGGAAGAAGGGGGTGCGCGATCCATATAGAGTTGTTGAAGGTACTCTAGGAGCACGCTAAGCAAAGGAGTCATGCAATGAAAGACTTCTAATTTTAATATCACACTATTTAATGTAATGAAGGGGGCCCTGAATTGGCTTGAATTGACTGCGTCGGAGTCCCTGGATTTCAGGTCTTCTCGACTGAAAAATAATCCTCTTGTAAAGAAAAGCCCATTGGTACAAGTAGAATAATTCTTTCCCAAGAAATGCAACGTGTTGTTGACTTTAATAACGTCAGTATCATTCAATTTTTAATGCATGTAAAACAGAGAATAAAAATTTACAATGAGGAAATATTACGCAACGTTTATATTCATGGGCCTGACTTGAAAACAGATCCATCCATTAAGTTTTTAAAAATAGTGGTATTCCATCAGGTTTAAATCGCGCGCACACACACACACACACACACACACACAAAGATTCCCACATCAAAGTCGAGTTCACTATTTTCTTTCAACTTGCACAACAGTGGGCTGTACAGTGCTCCAACGACAGCGTCGAATTTAGGAAGTACAGTTCCCAGCCCTCTTGGTACATAATTCGCAGATATGTACATTATGAATTAATTTTTAATACCTCGCGCGCAAATGCAAGAATATAAGGAACTTCACATTACCTTCGCAAACTATGTACACTAGAAACGAAGAGCAACATAATGCTTCCGCAAGGCAAAGCGGGCGGTTAATAGTTTTCTGCGAGTAAAACATTAGTCAAATTACCACAGAAACTAAAAAAATACAACAATGAAGCGCTGTTCTCACCTAGATCAACGTCTCTGGCAGCTCAACCTTCTAAGCCGACACCAGCCCAGTAACGCAGCGCTTCTCTGTTCCGTCTCCAGTTTTGAGCGCAGGTTGGACGATTCACTTCTTCAAATATTATTGACTACTGTATGTGTCTTATGCATGTAGTGTCTGCCTTTTCCCCTTAAGTCACAAATGACGGGGAAATTATGACGAATCGCGACAGTCAACCGTGTGCTTGACACAACCAAGTAAAGTCTGGAGCGGAGTCGTTAGATCCCGCCCTGTTCTCTCGCCCCCTCTCTCGACACTTCTATGTTAAGTTTCAGCATCAAGTTCCAAAATTCTGTCCATCTCTGTTCGCGGGAGATGACATTGAATAAAACAAGAGGTGAGAGTGACATTTATACGAGGACAGCGAACTATACTACCTTGTTAATTTACTCAAAAAAGTACCCAAGACGTGCAATCTCGAAGCTGAACAACTGGGTGGCATTACACAGTCGCACAGATACACGTTCCATCAAAAGGAATGCTGCTCAGCTGCATGTTTTTGTGTCCAATGCCAAACCGTCACTTCGCAAGCCAGTGTTTCGGTGTGGAATTAAGATTATTTGAAAGAGTTAATGAGGCAGATGCAAATGATTTTTCATTTGCCCTGCGGGTGAAACATCTGGGTCACATGCTATTTGCGCAAAACAACGCTTTCTCAAATTACTACATAACATTGTCCTTTTCTTTAGTATCCCCTTTACATCTTGCGAAAAATGACTGGCACTATTGGCATTAGGCAGTCTCATTTACATTTTCTTTTGTATTTATTTTTCATGGTTCTCTGCCTTTCAGTTCCACATAAGTCAAGTGCACTGATGAACTTGACTGGGGTTGCCACTTGCCATTTGGATTAAACTGGACCTGAAATGGCAGCCTTTCAAAGCATAGACTGCAGCCGAGGTTAGTTGCAGCTCTCGCCTGCTGCATCATCCTAGGGCCATAGCAATATGAAAGCTCCTTTGAATACAGCCAGAAAATGCACCCTTCATAAGGTGGGTTTCGACAGGTAAGGTTTATCCTTTGTGGCCATAGGTATACCATCATCCTATGCGATCAGAGGAACCAGAGATCAGGCAGTGAGTAGTACAGTTGCAGCAGTATCAGTGGAATTTGTCAGCTACTCTAAAGTTAGTCAGTATGTTTCATTGGCAAATCTCTGTCGCCACCAGTGATATGGTACGATTCTGTGTCAGACTGACACACAGCTGGTGTGAATGCACACACACACAGGAAACTAGATTCTTACTTTCC
The DNA here is from genome assembly GCA_029692085.1 of Gymnothorax javanicus. Taxonomy (NCBI): domain Eukaryota; kingdom Metazoa; phylum Chordata; class Actinopteri; order Anguilliformes; family Muraenidae; genus Gymnothorax; species Gymnothorax javanicus. The sequence continues at coordinate 115,226,082 of CM056197.1, read as the reverse complement.
TAATTATACTTAATATGCCAAATTCAAAACATCAATTCAGAAGGGACTCCCCTCCACAGTCAAAACTGTTACTGTAGTAGGACATCTCCAGAACACCGCACTTAACTTTAGCTTTTAAGTATTTTTATCACTTCCTCTGTTCTCTGACTGCAGTCTGCAGCCACATAGTTCATCTCATATTGCATCGCCAGGCCACAATTAATATTAAGGCTTGCTATTTATGTAAAGAACATGGCTGATCATTCTATATTAAACGCCGCCCATGCAGGGTGTGTCCCGGTTGGAGGTACTCTCTGGTGATAGGCTGATATTTGAGGCAAGGTTGTTTTTCGCGCATCAAAACTCTTCTTGGAGTGTGCCGGAGCAGTGCATGTTTCTTTATGTGTGGCTAGGCACATGTAAATCCATCATGGACAAGGAAATAAGAAGTTGGCTGTAATGCTGATTAATTACATGAACGGGCATATTATTTTAAACTTTACGACTTGACCGGGCATAGAAGTGTCCGATTTATCCCTCTGGCTGAACCCGGACCAAGCATTTGAAAACCAGACCATTCAGTCGAGAACCAGACAGCTGGCGACCTTAAACTTGACCCAACTAAATATAGCCCTGGCCTCAACCTCAGCGTGCACCATTGGTGTCAAATTGGAGGCAAAGATTATGCCAGGTCAAATTGCCCAACATCACTGCCCAACCACACGGACACTTTTCTTGCCTTAGTGGTAGCAAACTCTACTGCGACATTTTAGCATCTTGTTCAAAGTCTTCTCTGATAAATGGAGGCTGTTATTGGCGCAGAGGTGTAAAATCCAGGGGTCAGAAAGTAAAAATCCTGCCAAGCTTTTCTCCCTCCCACAGAATGAGCTGATCACTCATATTGGCTCTATCTCCTGTCAGAAGTAAATTCAGGTGGTTGGAATAAAGTTCTAAGGAGGATTTTTACTTTCTGAACCCGGACTTTACAACTCTATTGCAGTAAAAGGGGCTACTGTCTTAATATGAATGCATATGACTTGAGAATTAGATGATGGATGAGCAGATTTTCGTATAGTTTTGGCCATGCAGTGTATTTCAATTTTCAAAACTGCAGATTCAAGCCTCTAAACTTGACTGGGCTGTTCCACACCAGACGGCCTCTATTACCAGGTGCTAATCCAGAACAGTTCAGCTGTTCGTGGCTTTGTGTCGTACCTGGTCAGATGCATGGATCTGCTCAAAGAGCGGCTACAGGAATATTGTTCACAAACCAAAACAGAGCTGGAAAAGAGATGGATGGTGAATGTTTTTTGTCCATTGTTCTCAGAGAGTTTGAGTTTGTACACAATGTGGCCTGTTACCAGTGCCACGATCGAAATTTGATGTTCTGTAATGCAGCTTCTGTTGAAAGAACAGAATGTGGACGTTTGTGTTAAAGGGGGAACTGGGGGGTGTTCCTGTATGTTTCGCTCAGACAAAGAGTCTTTTATTTCTTTTTCCTGTGTCTGGTTTTTTTGGGAAACCTGGGAAATGTTGTTGTTTCTGTCCCATAATGCTGTTTTGTCTCTCAGGAGGCCATTTTGTCCACTGAAACGAGTGGTGTATGGGGCGTGAAGGCACAGGAAGCCCTGTGTTTGTTAACGCTAAACATTTAGACTGGTGAGGGACCTGCTGTGAGTCTGGTCTCCACTGCTGCAGCCGGCATTTATAATTCATGTGTCTGCACGACTTTAACATTTCACTTTTAATTATTTAAATAGATGAATAATTTTAGCACACAATCTGGCTGCGATTGGCCACTGCTCAAAAAAAGTATAAAACATAGCACATTTGTGTACTGAAAAAGCTTAACGCCTTGAGAAAAATGAATCACGCTCTCTTCCAATGTGTCAGTGACAACTCAAATCCTTTGTTTCTGTAATGACAGGACCACTTCCCCTTGTCTTCAGCACAATGTGTAACCTTTTCCATCTCCATGCCAACAAATTCTTCCCTGCATCTTCAACAACATGGCCTTTCTTGTGTTTTCAAGAATACAACACTTCTCTGTATCCCACCGCAACAAATATCAGTCCAAGTGTCCTTGCACAATACTCATTTTGCACTCAACACAGGGGAAGCTCATGTGCTTGGTCTCCTTTCCTTACCTCACCTCTCAGCTGCCAGTACTCAGAATGAGATGGGAGATTTCTTCTCCAGTGGTCACGAGTTTCACTGGGTGATCAACCAATCAAAGCATTTCAAACACCTCCATATGGACCAAAGCTGTGTAATACCAAAACATATGACCGATTAAACTATGTTTTCTTTATACGCAGCCACGGTATTTGCTCAGTTTAATATGCTAGAGTCTGGGTATTCTTTTCCATAAATTTCTGGATGTTTGCTTCTAAGTGGATGTATCTAGGTAATTATGCCTGTAAATACTGCAAGATTTGTAAATACCTTTTATCGGGACAACTTATCAAAAATGTTTGTCTTTCTGTCACCAGAGAACAAAAGAATTTCACTTGAAGACAAAGCAAACTTATTTTTGACCCGAATAGTCATTAATTATTCACCAGTTCATATCAGGATACCATGCAGTTGTTTTGCTTAAAAAAAAAAAAAAAAAAACCAGTGAAGCACCACTGCATCACATACACACGTAATATGTGGGCCAAAGGCTCAAGGTTGTAAAAAAAAAAAAAAATATATATATATATATATATATATATATATATATATATCCCATCCCAGTACCAATTACCCTGCTGCGCATTGTAAAGTCATATTTACCCCCCACCCCAATTGTACGAAAATCTCAATCCTTTTTCCCTGAGTTGAAAGCATTAGCTTGCTTTATACCACGAGCTTGACAGAACACCTTTTCTTACTCTAATCACAAACCAGGCAATGACTCAAAATATCTCACGTCATTAGCAACATTTCTTACCAGCAAAAGAGTGACATAAGTAAACAAACTTTTTGTTTTTGCAGTGGCAGTGTTGTGATAGGCGACCAGTCCTTCATACCATGCATGAACATGCGGAAGTGAAGTTAGGAAAGGGAGTTCTTTTGTTGGGTAAGAGAATGCTGGGAATTCACAGTATTTCCCTCATCCTGAGTCTACAATTATTCTGATTTCTAATCGTTTTATTCACAGATGGTATTCTTCCCCCACTCATGTCGATTGCGTAGTTGCTTAAAACATGCCAAGTGCCTCGTCCGCATGGGGACTTGATGGCAGCACCAACACAGCCCATCTGAGAATAGAGACATTGTATGTGTTTGTATTGTATGTGTGCGCAGTCACTTCATCCTGGCGCCTGGCCTGAGTGGTAGAAGCAGTTAGCTAAAAAAATTATGGCTGAAATAAGCAGAAGTAGTAGATAAGTTGTGGGGTTACTTAACTGGTGACCTACCCGCCACCGAGTCTCCTCCGACCGAATCGGTGTCGGGGGATCCGGGCTCAGTTGGAGAGGAGGCTGGAGCAGAGGCGGCTGCTATGCCGTTTCCATCCTCTCCTTGGCCAGCATCGTCTTTACTCGCAAACCATCTATGGATAGCCGGTATTTTTTTTCTCAGTTCGTTGTCTCATTTTTTCTTTTCATTATTTTTCTTTTTGCTGCTCCACTGCTCCACCCTTCACTGAATTTGTTACACGGCGCGAACAGTACAAAAAAGGTCACCCCCAGGTCACAACACCACCTGACCACTTGATTCATTGTCATCAGTAACAGCCAGCAAACTAACCACACTGTTCTTCTTGTTAGCATAACTTTGCGTTGACTGTTTCGTATTTCAACAGATATGTGCACATACTCACTCAATTAATTTAATTCACAGAGCTAAAGAAAACACTAGAGTGGACACGAGACGGGTTTTGACGAGATTCGCGCCCACCATCTTACTGAAGGATAGCGTCCCCTATGGAACTGTGAGAAATCTTCAACCAAGGTAGTTTAGAGGTGGAATACAGAGATTATGTTGGTAATTTTTTAACATGAAATAAGCTTCTATGGGTATATTAACCTGGGTGAAGTTTGTATACGAGCGTGAAAAATGGACCTGAAAGTGAACTTGATGCTGATGATATTACAATTAACAGATTTATTACGTATCATACATATTTTTACTCTAAAAGAAATTGTTTTTTTCATTTCATCTCGTCGCATATGTACATGCACAGCGTTTGATTGCGCAATTCCCCTGCCGATTCCTTACACAAGATGGCGGACGCCTTTCACGTTTTCCGGTTGGTTCAACCAATGACGTTGTCCACTCTAGTGTTTTCTTTAGCTCTTTAATTTAATTTGATTAAAAAAAAAAAAACTGTGGGTGGTTGGAGGCCCCCTAGAGGTTGGAGGATCCCAGGCTCCAGCCCAATCGGCCAGGTGGTTAATCCATGCTTTGGGGGAATGCTGCAACCAGTCATTTCTTCCTGGATGTGTCTCCACCAAATAACACCCCCTTCACTCAGAAGTATGATTGCCTTGTGGAAAACATCCTTACCACTCAATGGTGACCCTGTGTAGTTTGTGTCAAAACAGGAACAAACGACAAATGATGACAATATTGACATTTAAATGCAAAAATAACTTTAATAGTTCTCCAACAAAATAAGTGAGAAGAGGCAGTTTTCAGTTATTTCCACTGATATCGGTTATATCCTCCCTTTTAGCGATTGACACCACATGAACCGCGGAAAACTGCTGCAGCAGAGGCGTTCAGGCTTCGTGGGTGAGCTGAAGACCACAATAAGCGGGACAGTGAATCCGCACTCAGTCCTAATTCTATGGTAGTAGCTGTGCTCAAGTGGGGATAACAGCTCCTCTCCCTCAAATGAAAAGGTTATTAGATTGGTTTAGTCCAAAGAATAATGTTAACGCTAATCATCGTCCAAAAAGCACAAGTGAGAAGATCCTGAATGATACAAGATGATTAAAAAAAAAAAAAAAAAAAAAAAATCAATGACAAGTTCTTTTGGATACACACATATGCACATACACAAGCTATCCCTACCACACACACACACACACAAAAATACAGACTCATCTTCCTATGCACACACACATGAAGCCACACACTCACTCCCTCCCACCCATACACACACACACACACACACACACACACACACACAAACACACGCACGCGCGCATAAAGACTCAGGAACAGAACCTCTTGCTCCCCCGAGTCACAGTGCCACACATTTTGTAAACAGTTCCCCTGGTTGCTTCAGAGCATGCATGACCTCAATCACCCAAAAAATCACCTTCAGACAGATATACTGACCCCAATCCTAAGGAGGACGTGATATTATTAGTTGAAGCAACATGCACACTCACCATGCAGAAAATCGTTTTTTTTTTTGGACCCAATTACTCCCAGCGCTGTGCTGTTTCAGCCAATCAGCGAGCGCGCGTCGCCGCACATGTGCCTAAGTGTGTTAGAGAATGGTAAATAATGGCACAATGATTATGGGGGGCGGAGGGGGGGGATTCCGGTCCTGTGTATATGCCCTAATGTGAGGGGCTTAAAAATGGATAAATCCATGCTAGACTGACTGTCCTTTCAGTGCTTGGCAAGCTCCCCCCATCCCCAACAGTGACTGGGAGCCATTTTGTATTCATGTAAATCCTATCATAGGTTTTGGCTAATGACTCCTGACAATATGCAGACAAAGATATGATCCAAGGGGAGGCTTTTTTTTGGTGGAGGGGCAGCTAGGGGAGATTTTTGAGGCTTTTATTTACAGTGACCTGCTCTCTCTACAGGCTGACGGTCCCTTTTCTTTCCATTTAGCGATTTATTATTATCGTTTTCACTTTTGCTCCAGGTTTCTTGCGTCTCACGCAGTCACACGCCCCCCCGTCCTGCTCACAGATGTGTTATGGCTTCTCATTAGTCGCGTGTGAAGAGGCCGAGGGTAGAGCCCCCACCATCCCCCTTTTCTCTCCCTCTCTCATTTCCGTGGCTAGACGACGCTCCGCGGGGCTCCGTTCTGAGCCACTGCCTTTGGGCTGGGGGCGCTGAGTCGTGATTGGCCCGTCCTCTGGGCCGACATCCCCACCTCAAACACTTCCTGTATGGCTTTGCGAAAGCAGTGGAAGTTGTAGTCGATCAGACCTGTTGGAAAAAAAAACAGCAGAGATAGGGGTTAGATGGTGACATTCACTCTATTAATGCATAAGTCTAGACTGGTCACTTTGTAGAATGTTACAGTGATCGTATTACAGGCCAATTTGGAAGTTTTTTCATGTTAACTACAAATCTTATATTTGGCAAAAAACAAAATTCTTAAAAACCACTGAAAATCTGGCAACATGGCTGACCAAGGTCATCTCACGTCTGGGTTGTAGACTTCCAACAGTAGCATTCTATTATCCAGACAAACAGCCACAGTGCCTTTGAAAACTCCATAAGACAATCACAACTGAGCGCGCCCACCAGCCCAGCCAATCCTGTGCCGGCTCACTCACCTTTCCTCTCAAAGCTCTCCTCTCTGAGGATGCACACCAGGGCCAGGAACTTGGTGACCTCCTTCAGGTAGAGCACTGTGGTGTTGTTGAGTTTGATGATGGCCAGCGATTCCTTATCATAGGCACTGCCACTGCCATCCTCCCTCAAGCTGGAACACATGACCACATTCCACCAATCACAGACGGAAAATGCTCATCATGAGCATAAGTGAGCTTTCAATACGTGATATTCTTGACCCAATAAAAGCAGGAACATGATGGGGAATTTGGCTGGTTGTGTATCACACCTACAAAAAATGGCTGTTGATGGGCAGTAGTCCCACAGATCTTACAAACTCTGAAGGTAGGAGTTGAGGGACTCGCAGAAGCAAAGGATTTGACAACAGGGTAAAATTTTTTTGTTTCAAGGTGATTGTGCTGAAGTCAAAGGTCAAAATTCTTATTAACCATCAAGAGACACAGTAATGGAGTAAACAATTAAATTCGAGCCCAACATTGAGGTTGAAGTGTCAATGCTCCAGAAACATATTTCAACATCAAGGTTCTTGTTGCAAGGTTAAGGCTTAAATCTGGCACAGGGACCATTAAAATAATCTCCATGACCTCCCATAATCATCTATTTTCATTGAAATAAAGCACTCAGGTTGAATAACCGGGATGGCAAATTTAGCAAAAAGACATTATAGTTTCAAGATCACTGAGTCAAGGTCAAAGGTCATAGGTCATAATTTTTTACTAACCATCATAAGGCACAGCAATAAAGTAAATTCTGTCATTGAAGCTTGAAATCAAGACAGTATTGTGAATAGTTTCTGACATGCACTTGGAAACAAATTTGAAGGTCATGGTCACTGTGACCTGGTTAAGGCTCAAAATTGTAATTAACCTTACAGGCATACTCACAATGCAAATGCTTTCATTTGCATGTAATATCAAAGCTGCAGCGTTAATGATTCTAAGATATTCTCCTGAAACAAATTTCAAGGTCCAGGTGATTGTCACAAGGTTAAAGGTCAAATCTGGCACAAGAATTTTTTAATAAGTTCCACGACCTGCTAGGGCTGGGACGATTCTGAATCGATTTTTTTTTTTTTTAGGCGTAGTACCACTACCTGCTGCCATGGGGCGAACATCCGAGCTTTCCCATTTCCTTTATCAAACCCGACGCAGGTTGAACGAAAGCGCCAAACATCAAAGGGCATGTGAAATGCTTCCGGAAAAAAAAACTTGACTGACTTCAGTAGGTTTCGGCAACATGCTGCTCGGAGCCAAATAAAGGACTACAGAATCTCCTCTTATTAACCAATTAGGCTACTCTAAGAAAAGTAACCTGTTCCAGTTTACTTTGCTTGATTAGCAATCAAATGGTGGATGCGTTTACGCTCTAAGTTGAATCAATAGAGCTGTTTATTAAGACAGCATGTTTGATTGCTGCATTTTGAAATTTAAATGGCCATAGATCAGCACAGCATGAACACGATTTCCATTGCCACGGCATTTCGTGCGACTGTGATAATTTGTATCTCACATTCATGTTTCATCCGCTTTTCGGAATGTTTTCCATCTTGTGTTTTTTTAGATGCTTAAAATCCAGGGCGATTTTCAACAACAAATTTCATGGTCACTGTGTCAAGGTCAAAGGTCAAATCAGCCTAAAAAACTAAGCAGACATGTTCCCCCCACTTCAGCTATACATGCATGCAATAACAAACAGATAGTATCAATAGTTTCTGAGATATAGTCCTGTGAAATAGTGATGGACGCCCGCCCAGATGACATAGGAGAGGACAATAGCCTACAACCCATAGGTCTGTTGACGAGGAAGGAGAGATGTCTTCAACCTGCAGAAACAGCTACAGACACTCAAACAACAACCAATGCGTGTGAGGCATCTCGTCATATCACTGGACAGGAGGGAATTACATGATCATTCATAAAATCCAGGTGAAGAAAAATATACTACTGACACCAATGCACAGTGACGGACAGTCCTGTCTAATCCAGGTACTGGGAAGGGCCCAAGAGAAAGGACATGCTCTGATCGCTAACATCGTGTAACATAGGAACTGTTGAGTCAAGTAGATGAACTGGGCACCAAGCTCACCCATAGATACAGGAGACGTCAATGACCACGTCGATCATGTCGCAGCACAGCTCGTACGACTGCATGTCCACAGGCAGGCTGTCGGTGGCGATGTAGATCTTACTGACCACATCAAACAAGAAGGCTTTCTCTATCCCGGAATTCTGGAAACACAAAGAGAGCAACACATGTATCACACACTAATGAGAGCATTTTGTAATTTTTTTTCAAAAAACAATAAAATTTCAGTGTCAACATCTGATATGTTGCACTAGGACTTCATTCAATAATATAGAGAGATGAAATGATTAGCAAATCATTGCATTTTGTTTTATTTATGTTTTACACAGTGTCTCAACTTTTTGTGAAACGGTTGTATAAACAACAAAGACAAGAGTTACATAACATGCCTCCAAACGAGTTTCTAGTTCAATGCGCAAATTCGTTGAATTTTCCCAAATAAAAACAAATCTTCTGCAATGTTTGACTGAACAGCCCATGAACAGTATCCTGCTAATTAAATGCTCCAAATTTGCCACATTTTCTTCAAGATGAGCCTTTCATTGAGGTCCGAGCGGAGATTTCCGAAGACAAAATGAAGATTGACCCAAATTTGCCAATTAGCAGATGTGATGTCACTGGAGGTGTTCCAAACAGGGAAGTCAAGCGGAAAACAATAGGAAAACAAGATGTTGTCAGAGAGTATTATTGATAAATAATAAATTGATGAAAATGAATATTTTCACATCTCAGGGGGAAAAGGAACAAGACAATCTGCCTGTGGGCATGGTATACCAAAACTAGACACTACTTAATGAGAATTTTATTAGGCCATGATGAGGAACAGTGTCCGAAATTAGGTAGCCTTCACAGCATCATGAAGACAACACGCGACCATCATTCTGCAGTGGAAACAACAGGGCCCATGCAGGTCAAATGAAGCCCTGTTTGCACAGCTGGCTGGCTAGCATGCTACAGCTTTTCACTATTAACGAGTAAAGTCACACGTGTAACAGTGGTCAAAGAAACTTGAATTTATTAATTTAATAACGAAAAGTGTTAGCATGCTAGCTAGCTAATTATCCATCCATTCATCTGAACAGACTAGAAGCTTACGCTGCTCCTGGTCTTGATCCGGTACCGCTATCATAGCCGACATTTCAATTTTACTCAAGGTCTCGTGGTGGAAGATGGATTTGGTTTCGGTTTGAGTCATTTTTTGCATAAAATAGTTTTTATACTCATTTTAGCATGGGCTTTCTTGGCGGCACCCTGGGCTTATAAACCGGCTTTTCTGACAATAGAATAGATAGGAAAAATTCGGGACCGGAGCAGTTTGGGGTCAGCTTATTAACCGATGGCTTATTCAGCGGCAATTTCAGCAATTACTAACCTAGAGTGATATCCAGACCTTTCCAGTGACTTAGGATCTGGCTGATAAAAGCAATCATCAGTGAAGTGTTTAGAGCAGATGACCGATCCTGATCCATGAAATCCGCTCGTTTCCTCTTCACAAAATCCACCCATGCCTTTCGAATTGTGGGTTTTTTTTCCCCATTTATGGACCATGATGCCTCTACTTGCATCCGCTTTATTGTTGCAGCTGCAAACAAGGCAGATATTTGGCATTTTCCCAAGGGAATAATACCCAATTACGAATCATTGCCATTGCCAATGTGTTCTCTGCTGCTGACTCTATACCTTCGGTGATGTCATCGCCAAAGACAGCTGAAGATAAACTCTTTCTGAGATGATCAAAATTTGCAGTGATTAAAATGCAAATAAATTTGCAACGACTGATTATAATTTGAAATGACCAGTGCACAAAGGTTGTATTTATATTAAGATTCTGTGGTCCAAATCTTATTTTTGGATGAACAAGCACTTTGAGAAGAATACAGAAAAAGCTACATATTCATTTTAACAAGAAAACCAGGCAAGCCTAGTTTACTTGGACCAAAAGTATCCAAATACATTGCAAGTTTTTGCAATTATTTACGCTCACAGAAAAAAGTGCAAATCGTAATCTACAGGCATGTTGCTCGCCTGAGCCAAAGTCAGGGTCTCATAAATTTCTGTAACACAGGCCTGTTCATGGACAGTCAAGCAAATAAACCACAGCCTGCAACGAAGCGGATATGCAGGAAAGGAACAAAACATGGATTGTTGTATAACACTCCAGTTTTTTCAGTAAATACAGTGAACAGTCATTCATTCAGCTTCTATTTTTGATGCTTTGGTTCTAAAATATTACTTGAATGTGGCCAATTAACCTGCGAATAATTAAACTGAGGCTGCTATTAAAATCACCACCATTGAACAGAAGAGTGAAAACTCTTGTCAGCAATAGTATAGTCTCCTTAAGAAAAGCAAGTAAAGAAAACATGCTACCATTTTGACGCCACATTTACTGGACTTTGTCAGCCTTTAACTCTACTATATACCTTATGCATTTGTTCAAATGGAACTTCTCAGATACATAGCAAAATACTGCAGGTCCACTGAAAAGACTGCACTGCTTGCTCCCAAGATTAATTAACACCAATATTGACAAACTGGTGACAGCAGATGCGGCAATATTAATTCTATTGCAGAGAATTGATCATTTACGAATTTTGTTCTCGGCCATGGCTTTTTTTTCCCGAAACTTTGAATCAGCAGTGCATCACCCTATTCTTTTCAAGACCTATGTGCACAACTATTAGCTTCATGATGCATTATATAGTAAATATCATAAACATTACACGGTGTTTAAATGGAAGCAATACTGCAGATACTATAGAATAAACATGGAGACCGCTGCTGAGCGCTGGAGGCTGGTAAGTGGGAAAAGTGTTCCCAGCATTCCCTGGGTCCCCAGATTTCGTAACCTTAATGTGTACGATCTTATGTCTTTTGATTTTTGCTTTTTTGGTCATTGTACCATCAGTACCGATGCTCGTTAGTAGCCTGAATGTTGAATGAAAGGAACTATATTGTGACTGCATTTGTCAGTAAGTACATAGTGGGGTTAGGGACATTTCGCCATTGCATTTGATGAGGAAATGACAACCCTGGTGCATTCTTCGGGTAAAGCCGTTTATCAGATTCCTCTATGGTACGTGAGCTCCCCCTGCTGGCGGTTAGTGCGCTTATTTCTGGTGCAGCGTATCCTCATTACTTGAAGATCTGGCTTCAAGACCAACCCTATTCCAAGATGGTTGGCACTGTAGGCCAGACTCAGGGAGGTGATATCTGAGAGCATAAAGACTGCCCCTAACTGAAACACTTCAGCCATTTTACTACAAATATCCATAGTCCCAGGGTCTTCCCACACAGGAGTACGTAATTCCCCCAAAATTTAAACATTCCTATCCTGCTTGAGGAGTGATGGCTGAGGAGGCCCTTGAATGATGCTTGAGTAAGGAAGCACAAGCAAATTCTGTACTGAGGTATAATTTTCATAATATTATCAGCCTATGGATCGACTACTACCCATACACAAAGTCAGTAATTGATGTTGCAAAACAGAGAAGGGACATTTTATTCTCCTAATTGACATTTCCTCAGTTCCTCCATCCATGTGTCCTTTCCTTGCCTCCTCCAAAAAGCATGGAGCAAGGAAAGGAGGCATGGAAGGATATAGAAAAGGCAATCATGAGCACTTTGTGAAAGAGATTGGACCCATATAACTGTGTGTCTATCAGACTGTAAGACCACTATGAGCAACACTATAAATAAGTCCTTCTAACCAAGAATTTTAATCTTGTATTAAATGAGCTGTGTCAAAATTACCTGCGCATGCTCAGAACATCACTAATTGTTAGTCTAATAACAAAGTGAATCTGCGGGACAGCAGATCAAAATCTATTCCCATCCTTGCCAATCCATCATAGATTAGCATTGAGTTTATAGACTGTAGTTACTCAGGCATTATGATTTTCACCCCTCAGCCCCAACTAAGGGGCAGAGGGGTATTGGCATGCCCTTCGCAGACAGATGGGCGGCGGTCGGGAAAATTTTGTCCAGACCGTTTATCTGTAACTGCTTGGGTTAGGAACTTGATTTTGCATCTTAGTATTCGCTTTAGTGGGTAGGCATGCCTCGTCGAGGTTTTGTACCCTAATGACTTTTGATCTTGCCTCACTGATCTTAACCTTTAAAACTCTGTCCAGCCCATTTCTCTCAAACCGCTTGGGTTGGAACTTGATTTTCGTACGCGGACTTGCCTTGGTGGGTAGGCGTGCCTTGTCGAGGTTTTGTACCACAATGACCATTTACTCTGGCTCAAACATTTTCAGCTTTGATTCAGTGTGTTGGGGCTGAGGGATATTGCCTTTGCCCCCGCGAAGCACATTTTTAGATTTAGGACTTTTCTGTGGAAATTCGAGGATTCAAAGCACCATTTTAGTGCTTTTGCTAAGGGAAATGAAAAATTTATTGGTTTGCCAACCGCCAATAATCATAGAAGAATGATGTTTATTCAATGATGTTTATTGGCAGTTGGCAAACCAGCTTACACTCTTCATATCTTTCAGCTGAAGCCCTAAAATAGCACTTTGAATCCTCTCATTTCCATAGAAACCTCTCAAAATAAAAAGCATAATGCCTGAGTAACCAAAATATATACAAACAATGCAAAATGAAGATGGATTGAGGAGGAAGGAATCAGATTTTGATTTACCGTGGAGCAGATTCACTTTGTTAGATTAACATTTTTGAAGTTCTAAGCATGCGCAAGTGATAGTGACACAGCTCCTTTATGGCTTTAAACGCTCATTTCTATTACCTTTTTTCAGCAAGACAAAAATTTGCCAATGAGGAGAGATAAGTTTGACTCATTTCTAGATTTGCCAATGGAAAAAGAAAATTTTACTTAAGCCAATGGTAACTCGGAAACCAGGCAGTCCAGGTGGCAGCGACCGCATGGGTGCAGCCCCCTGACAGCCCGCTTGCGACATCCCAAAAACTCTACAGCATTCACAAGCCATACACTGAAAAGGGCACATTTTCAGCAGAAAATTGTGCTTTATTCTGCCACCAAGGCAACCAATATTGATAGGTGTTGTGACTGAACCATAACCCATGCCCACACCAAATATCAAAGGAAAAATTTCCAAATTTGAGGCCAGTAGAGCATCCACAAGAAAAATCGAGAGACGCGACAGCGGAGATGATGACCATGAATCCATAGTACTCACCCGACTTTGTCCGGGGACAACAATAAACTAATATTTTGTACTTTACAAGGAAAGACTGCGACGTTAAGTCTCATAGTAAAATGAGAAGACTTGTCCAGGCAAACATTTCTTGCAGTGAGGTGGCGCACACAATATTCAGTGGGCAGAAACTAACAGGATGTGTGTCACATGATGGACAGGTATGACTCACAGAGATGAAGATGTTCAGGAGGTTTTCCAGTGTCGGCAGCTGAGGCAGGAGTTTCTGGACAACTTTACTGAAAGCCTCGAATATTGAATGGTCATAGATGCTTGTCAGATAAAGGCTGCAACACAGGAAAAAACATTTAGGAAATTAGAGAATATAACAAAAACATTTAACTACAGGAGAGTAGTTACTTAACGTTTTCTGTTCAGTGCTCCAGAACTTTGTCTTTCACTACCAATACTCACTCTCAAATCAGCACAAGAATGCTCAGAAAATAACATTACAATATATTTGAAGGTCCCCTATCATGTCTCTAGGTGCACGACCAATTAGCCTACAGAAGCCATTTCAAAATCTGTTCCAACGTGAAATCCTGAGCAAGTGACCGTCCAGCAGCCAGACGGACTGACATACTTCAGCCAACCAGTAAATCCGTTCCTTAGTTATTCCTGGTGGTCTTTCCCCACTGCAATGTCACAAAGGACAGATTTTTAAATAGCTTGAATCGGCCAATCGGCTGTGCACTTGGTGAAAATCAAAGGGGACCTTTAAGACCTTACGCCATAACCTCCACTTGAAGACTTAACAAAACTGTAAACATTAAACAGGGAAAGACAATTCACTGACTTCAGTCAGACTTTGCACTGCCTCAAACAGACCTGAGATGCAGCTTGTCCAGGCTAGCGTCTGCTAGGTCATCGTTGGCCCTCTGATGGATGTCTCTCTGGGTCTCGATCTTATGGTCATCAGACAAGCCGTCCACTTTGTGGATGAAGACCTCAAAGTTAATCTCAGGATTGACCCGGTATGCTCTTGACACTGTGAGATGGAGTCTTCCCAGAGCTTCCACATAATCGTCCTGCATGTTCGCGCACAGAAAAACACAGTTAAATTTAAGTTATGCACTGAATGCTCGACTCAAACTGTAATAGTATGGCAGTTTTGGGCTTCCATAAAATAGCTTCTTGTAAGATAAATTAGCCTGAAATTCATCCGTATCCAGCTTTGGTCGCTCCCAACGGTCACTTGCTGATACGTCTGACCTCAGTCGGTAGACTAGCGTTTGACTTTAAAATATTCACACAAAATCCATGCGAGATCTGTGATTAGCTCACAGTCGCAAGGTCCCTTTTCGGGGGAGGTATATTAACATCATCACCATGGCCAAAGACAATAGAGAAAGGAAGACTCCTCACCGAGGAGCAATTTTTGGTATCAGTCATGTGGGTGCCCCGCCCCTTTAGATAGACATGCGGCGGGTCCTGAATGAATTGATTCCAATGGGGAGAAGTGAAAGTGAGCACACCGATTATTTTGCCCCATTGTCACAGAAATAAATATTGGACTTATTTTCCACAGGCCACATATTTTCCAAACATTCTGGTGCTGCAATGGCATTTTTAAGACCAAAAGATCAGGAGAAAATGAACTTTGTTCGAGACCTGTGTCTCTCTCCGCAGTGGTCACGTAACATCTGGCAATACAAAAATACAGTATGGACTGCGGGAAACTACGAATTAAACTTTCAAACTGAAATAATGCTTGTGTTTATATGTTCAGTGATGCTGTTATTGCCATCGATGTTTAATCATTTTTAAAGGGAAAAGGAATATGTTTGATCGCTATGATCTTGTACTGGATTGATATCAGATATTAAACAAGCGGGGAAAAGCGGCAAAATAAGCATCAGCCATCCACATTAAAAATACCGAAATGTCGTGCAGCAATGGGTTACAATAATAGGAACAAGCTATCCATCTTCTCTTTTCCGAAGAAAGTAGACAGGCAAGGAATAAATTAGCAACTGACGTATTCCATATCAGCTTCATAGGCTTAACCTAGCTGATGCTTGCCCTTCAAGCTATAGCTAATGCCAATTACAGTGAAATACGTTACGTAATATGAGTATTATTTAATTTAGCCTTTATTATACTGGGAAAATCCCACTAAAATAAACAAAATGCAGGTATAGCCAAACATTATCCTGTTCAAAACCTAAAAACCACTCCAAAAGTAAACGCAGGAAAGCCACAATCTAATTTTTAAGCTCATGTGAAATAACATTCACGAATGCCGTAGCTGGCCAGCTAACTCATATTCGTAATGCTGAGTACAGTCGTTAGCTGTGTTGTAAAATGCCTGATGCAGCAAGGAAATATACGCTCAACATGCAGATATAGGATAGATACTTGTATATCCCAACGTTTAATTGCTCGCCTACTTAGCTACCACTTCTGACAACTAGATGTGACGGACAACCCGGTCAACATTCATTTTCCAAATGGCGCTACGCGATTGGTGGTTCTCGCCAAAAGGTCACCCAATCAGCCAAGAGCAGAAAACATGAATATTTATATATCCAGTTCATTAGTGACATAAGGGCTAAACACTGGCCTACCGACTGAGGCCAGACTGTATCGGTAAGTGACCGCTGGGAGCGACCAAAGCTGGATGTGGATGGATTTGAGGCTAAAGATAAATAACTGAATACACTGTACAGAGAGCCCCCCTCTGGAGGCCTATATTAAAAACAAGAACACTGCTTTATCCTGCACATTGTGAAAACTTTACCATAAATATAGCCTGGGAGGTGCTAAAGCCAGTATGTTTTCCATACTGCGTGAGTGTACTCTTGTGCAAGGGAAAAGTCTTTCAGGCCACATCATCATAGCTCCCTCGGTACTTAGCACAGACCACAGAACCACTGACTGTATATCATGCTGCACTGTGGTCCACCCATGGGGCATCTTTAGGGCTGTGGGTAGCCAGTCCACCTCTAAGTTTAAGCTCCTTTGTAAGCAAATGCTTGTGCATTGTGGTTTACAGCAATTTAACTGGGACAAGCAACAACTACATTTGTTCTTGTGCTATAGAGGAATAGAATTCTTCACACGTGTGGTTTGAAACAAAGCGTTTGGATGGTTTTCTGATGATCCAAGCCAATTGGCTGTCCTCTTGCAGCTCTAAGCCAATGAGACGTCCGAGGTTATGTTAAAGACACCTTTTCTAGATGTACTTCCAACCTAACCAGTGCACTCACCTGGGCATCAATGACAAAGATCAAAGCGCCAGTCCCTCTGAAGATCATCTCGTAGTCAAAGGCAGGGTCAAAGAAGTCCACCTGACCAGGGAAGTCCCAGATCTGGAAGTTGACGAAGGAGGTGCTGGAGACGTCGTCCTTGTAAATCTTGTTGGTGCTCTCCAAGAACAGTGTCTCATTGGGGGACATCTTGTGGAACACAACCTGCCAGAGACAAATCAGGTCAGTATGTCCTGCCCAGGGGTCTCAGTGCTCACAACTAGACAAGAATGGAGTGCGGAAAAGGAGACTACCACTGAATACCTCCTTGACCCCCTTAATGCCTTGAAATTCAAGTTTTCAGTCATTGCTGCGGAGCACTTCCTCCTCACATTTCTTTCTTTTCATTTTGTTCTGTTGCAAGTGCAGTAACGTTGCCTGTGTACAACATCTCACCGGTATTGAGGCAAAGTCTGATCTCGTGCCAAGTATGCATATGGTTACGTTCTGATTATACTATAACCCTTAGTTATTTACATAAGCGTTCCTTCGCCTAATAATGGTCTGTAAATAAAAAGGAGGCCGCAAAATGAGGAAATATAAACGTGAAAGCTAAGCCTACTGTCATAACGCAACCAGCCTTTTGGCCTACCTTACATTATACAGATGTGAACTTATTCCCAAATCTTCAGCGAGATCTCAGCAGCAGCATAATGATTTTTTTTTTAAAATAAGATAACGACAAAATTACGTCGGCGTTTTAATTCGATATGTTCAGTAATAAAGACCTATAACCGCTGGCTTGCTGACTTTATTTTTCCCCCCACAGAAGTCTAGCGAAGCGTACAGAGATTCCCTACTCAGTATCCAACAGCGAACCGGACATGTCCGATGACAAACGTCAACAGATGCACACAGTTTATGTTCCCATTTGGGACAAAGCAGGTGTCTAAAACTCGATACCAGGCCACACACTATCATAATGACGTATAAGGTTATTCTAGTTAACATGCGTTTCTATCCACGTTAGGATACCTTCTGTATTGATGATTTGCCGCTTCGCCGTAGCCCCATCAACAGTATCCGTGGTTTATTGTCAGAGGATGTAGAACCCTCTTCGATATCGTTCTCCTCCACTCCATACCCAAAGTCTTTAGGGAATGAGTCCACCCTGTAACTGTCAGAAAGGGGCTCTTCGAACTCATTCGACATTTTGACCTGACGCAAAGATTGTTCCTCCGATCCTCGGACCTCAATCCCACTTTGGATTATTCGTACTCCAGAATTCCCTTTAAGTAATTCATAACCTTACCAATTTATACCATACCATGAATTAGAAATAGCCAAAAACCATAATTAATTAAAGTACAGGTTATGATAAACAATGGAAGAAAAACTCCCAATCCTCTTGAAATATTTAGTGTTCCTGTTTCTTGTCCAGCAATTCGCCGATTAATCCCACCCCCTTTTCTCTGATTGGTGAGTGTTCTAAACGTTTGATAAATGTATTGGTCTGCGGCCATGTCAATCTTGAAAACTATATCATGGGGTGGTTCATCCCGTGTCATATGTTTACAGTCACATGACAGAATCGGTTAGCTGCATTGTGGGCGTGCTCGATCTGACAAATGATAATTATCTAAACTTCTCCTTTTAAAGAAGGACTAGAAAATGAATGCTCGACTGGCCCTGATTCTTTTCCACGGCTGATAATATTAGAGTCAGAAATCAGTTGGTTCTATTTGCTGATTGTTCCCTATCAGTGCTGGCAATTAACATGCTCTGGCACTTTATCGAATACTGGCTGATTTCGTTGGAAAATGCAGTCATTTTCTCATAATACACGCTCACCGAGCGCTTTATTAGAAACACCTGCGCTCCAACTTGGCATGGAGTTATCCAACCAGCCAAACAGTGCAATGCATTAGACCATGTACGTACAGGTCTGGAGTTTCAATCAGTTGATGTTGACATCAAACATCACTAAGGAAAAATGTGACAACCGTGATTTCAACGGTGGCATGGTGCCAGACAAGTGGTTTGAGTATTTCCGGAAGGTCTGACTTCCTGTTATTTCACGCGCAACAATCGCTGGCGTTTATAACAACTGATGCGAAAAGAAAGGGAAAAAATATATATTTATATATATATATAGTACTGTGCAAAAGTCTGAGGCACCCTGCACTTTTCAAAATTTAAGTCTGTTTTAGATGTTTACTTTTTGTTTGCCATATTAGAGTTGCTGAAGATAAAAAGTAAAATTGAAATTCCTAAAGGTAATTTAAAGAAAGGTTTAATTAATAAATGTTTTTATTTCATTGAAAAACAGTTGATACAGATAATATAGTCTTGACAGAACCTTGATGTCAGCATAATCACGGCTGTCTGCAATTTCTTGGACAGACACACACAAGAGAGGCAGTCAGCCTGCAGAGGAACAGTAGTAAGTATTCCACTCTGCTTGGAGCAAGAAAAAAAAAAAAAAAAAAAACAATCATCTCATTAAACTATAGCACAACAGGGCAGTGCATCAGATTTTAAGGTGAACTGTAGTTACACCAAATATAGGTTTGGCTTAGTTTCTAATACAACCCCAATTCCGAAATAGTTGGGACGAAGTGTAAATTTTGAATAAAATCAAAATGCAATGAATTTCGGATCACGAGCCAATATGTTATTTACAAAAGAACATGGATAACATTTCA
The DNA here is from genome assembly GCA_029692085.1 of Gymnothorax javanicus. Lineage (NCBI taxonomy): Eukaryota > Metazoa > Chordata > Actinopteri > Anguilliformes > Muraenidae > Gymnothorax > Gymnothorax javanicus. The sequence goes on along the minus strand of CM056197.1, from coordinate 115,206,468 downwards.
AATGTTGAAACTGAGACATTTTACATTTTTATCCACAAAATGAGCTTTTTCCAAATTTTCTGGCTGCAACAGGTCTCAAAAAAGTTGTGACACAGGCAAAAAAGGGCTGAAAAAGCAATTAAAATATAAGAGAATCAGCTGAAAGAACATTTAGCAAGTAATTAAGTTAACTGGCATCAGGTGTGTAACATGATTGGTTATAAAAGGGATGTCTTAGAGAGGCTGAGTCTCTCAGAAGTAAAGATGGCCAGAGGCTCTCCAACCTGTGAAGGCTTGCGTAAAAAAAAATTATACTTGAAAAACAATGTTCCTCAACGTCAAATTGCAAAGGCTTTGAAGGTCTCATTATCGACAGTGCATAACATCATCAAAAGATTCCGAGAAACTGGAAAAATCTCTGTGAGTAAGGGACAAGGCCGAAGACTTTTACTGGATGCCCGTGATCTTTGGGCCCTCAGACGCCACTGCATCACTCACTGGCATGATTCTGTCATTGAAATTAATAAATGGGCCCAGGAATACTTCAAGAAACCACTGTCTGTAATCCGGTGTGCCATCCACAGATGCCACCTAAAATTCTATCATGCAAAAAGGAAGCCATTGTTAAGCATGATCCAGAAGCGCCACCCTGTTCTGTGGGCCAAGGCCCATTTAAAATGGACTGTAGCAAAGTGGCAAAGTGTCCTGTGGTCAGACGAGTCCAAATTTGACATTCTTGTTGGAAATCATGGGCGTCGTGTCCTCTGGGCTAAAGAGGAGAAAGACCACCCCTCCTGTTATCAGCATTCAGTTCAAAAGCCAGAATCTCTGATGATATGGGGATTCATCATTGCATATGGTGTGGGACACTTGCATGCTTTAAAAAGCACCATGAATGCTGAAAGGTAAATAAAAGTTTTAGAGCAACATATGCTCCCCTCCAGACGACATCTATTCCAGGGAAGGCCTTGTGTATTTCAGCAGGACAATGCAAAACCACATACTGCAGCTATTACAAAGGCATGGCTTCGTAGTAGAAGAGTCCGTGTGCTGAACTGGCCTGCCTGCAGTCCTGATCTTTCACCGATTGAGAACATTTGGAGCATAATTAAACAAAAAGTCCATCAAAGGAGACCCAAAACTCTCCAGCAGCTGGAAGACTGTATTAAACAAGAGTGGGATCAAATTCCAATGGCTAAACTCAAGAAACTTGTCTCCTCAATGCCCAGACACCTCCACTCTGTGTTAAAAAGAAGAGGGGATGCTACACCATGGTAAACAGGCCCCTGTCCCAACGTTTTTGAGACCTGTAGCAGCCATCAAATTTGAAATAAGCTCATTTTGTGGATAAAATTGTAAAATTTCTCAGTTTCAACATTTGCTATGTTACCTCTGTTCTATTGTGAATAAAATACTGGCTGGTGTGATTTGAAAGTCATTGCGTGTTCATTTTATTCACAATTTACACTTTGTCCCAACTATTTCGGAATTGGGGTTGTAGTTTACAGCTCTGTATAGTACATTTTTCAGTCCTTAGCCATTTTTAATTTCATCATTTTTGCAAGCATATTTGCCCTTTGAAATTGCTTTAAATGTGCCAAAGACTTTTGCAAAGTACTGTGTGTGTGTGTGTGTGTGTGTGTGTGTGTGTGTGTGTGTGTGTGTGTATAGTTGCAATCAAAGTTATTCACCCCCCCCCCGTCGCAAATTAGGTTTACTGGCAAAATTTACAAACTTTCAGCTGTTTGCAATGAACAAATCAAACAATAACAATTTAAATGGCTCAACACAACAAATATTACAAGTGGCTTCTCCAAATTCAATGTAAAATGCCACTTTTAATGACTACTGCAGGCTCAAAATTATTCAACCCCTTCATGACAAGCATCTTTTATAATTAGTAGAGCACCCTTTTGCTGCTATGACCTGCTGGAACTGTGATGCATAGGCAGTTGTCAGCTTTTGGCAGTATTCCCAAGGAATCTCAGCCCAGTCCTCATGGACAATGGCCTCCAGTTCACTAATATTCTTGGGTTTGCGTGCTGCAGCTGCCTTCTTCAATCCTACCAGAGATTTTTTATGGGGTTCAAGTGAAGCAACTGTGATGGGCTCTCTAGAATCCTCCCAGACTTCCTCTGAAACCAAGCCCTGGTGGATGTTGAGGTATGCTTAGGATCATTGTCCTTTTGGAAGGTCTGATGATGCCCAAGCATCAGCTTATCTACAGACGGCATGACATTTTCTCCTTGGATATCCTGGTACTTGACTGAATCCATCTTGCCCTCCATACTTTGCAGATTTCTAGTGCCAGAGGAAGCTAGGCAGCCGCAGATCATCAAAAAGCCCCCAAAATTCTTCATTGTAAGCAGGGTGTACTTTTCAGCAAATGCTTCTTTATTCCTCCTGCAGACATACCACTGATTCATAAGCCCGAAAAATTCCAGTTTTGTTTCATCAATCCACAGAACAGTATCCCCAAACTTCTGTGGCTTATTCATATGGTTTTGAGCATATTGGAGCTTGTGCTTTTGGATCAGTTGTGGTGTATGTCTTGTAGACCTTCAACATTTACAGTAGTGTGCGCCCTACTGTGCAAACTGAAACCTCAGTGCCTCCTGCCTCCAAGTCTTGCTGCGGGTCTCCTGCAGTCACTTGAGGGTTTTTGACCACCCGTCTCCTCAGGAATCTGGTGGCGGCCATTGATAGCTTCCTCTTTCTGCCACATCCTGGTACTGTAGCCACTCTTCCTTTAACTCTGAACTTGCTAACTCTGCTTCTAACTGTAACTCTACGAAACTTTAGTGCCTGTGCTATCTTTTTGTATCCTTTTCCTTGTTTGTGCCAGGCACTGATCTCCTCTGTTAGCTTTTTGGACAATTCTTTTGACAGCCATATTTATAATATGCAATTAAATGTCACTGTCAACAAACCCCTAGCGAGTGAAAGTATTTGATGTGTTCTATCTCAAGCAAACCCGATGCAACTAATTAAGCTCTTGATTAGCTGCATTAGGTGTGCTTGAGACAACTATGCTCTAAGGAGGGATTCTATTCAGGGGGTTGAATAATTTTTAGACTGGTGTAGTCATTAAAAATGGCATTTTGTGTTAAATTTGGAGAAATGACTTGTAATATTAGTTGTGTTCAGCTATTTAAAATGTTCTTGTTTAATCTGTTTATCACAAACAGCTGAAAGTTTGTTAATTTTGCTTTAAAACCCAATTTGCAATGGGGGTTGAATAATTTTTATTACAACTGTATGTGTGTGTGTGTATATATATATATATATCAGTTGTACTCAAAAGGCTGAATTTGTAAAATAAGTGATGACAGTGTTCCAGAAGTTGTGAGGTGCGTTAAGGTGTTGCCTGGCATATTTTAGGCAAGCTTTTTTGTTGGATTGGCGCAATAATGGCTTCCCTGATGGCTAGTAACAATTTAAAAAGGTGTGGACACTTAACTCCCTAATAGCCATTTAAACCAGAGTGTGTCACCTTGTGTCTTTATAACAAGGTCAAACATTCAAGGGTACATCAACTTATGATCAGGGCCGTTTGGGTGATTTCAGTTATCATTATGATTTTAAAGGAGCCAAACACCTATGTGATGATAAATGACTTCACGTGATCACTATCCTGAAATAAAATACAAGTTTTTTTTGCATGATGAGTCATATTTTCAAAGTAATTGGCAACAAATTCAGCAAGGGTATGCAAACTTTTGAGCACAATATATATATATGAAGAGTTTGTTTCCAAAACGCAATATATCCATTTTACTCATTTTGAGTAAATCAACTTTTTTCTATGTGGGTGCCTATTGCATTTTATAGAGAAACACAAACTTTGACCATAAAAAAATAGACTCTATAGTATGAATTTCAAAAAAAGAAACTTCACCGTGTGTAAGAAGCACAGGGCCATTGCTTTATGGTATTATCTCAATTTTTGTCATTTTGGCACTTATTGCGTTTTGGAACCAAACTCTTCATATATATATATATATATATATATATATTCAGTGAGTGGCAGTTCTGCAGACAGGAATGCCTTGTTGATGTGAAAAGTCAGAAGAAAATGGCCAGGCTGGTTGGATCCAACAGGAAAGCAATGGTAGCTCAGATAAACGCTCTTTACAATTATGGTCATAATTATATGGCCTTCTCAAGATCTAGGGCATCTGGGGCATATCAAATTGTCCTGAACAAGCTGTGCAAAAGCGTGGATGCCGATGTTTACAATACTGGACGCCATCTTGAAAAGCAAGGCGAGGCTGTTCAGAGATGTCCTTGCTTGTCTATGCAAGACCAAATGTAGTTTGACCATTCAAGAGGCAAGAACTAGCAGGCTCTTGCTCGACCCCACAATCTTCAACATGCCCATGGCCCAACAGTAGAACTCCCGCGAGGCTGAGCGGCCTGGGACCTGCACTTCATCTGGGCAGAGGTCACTTACTAAAGTGATTGACGAATGAATGAAACGCTATTGCATGGATGATGGCTTACTGGTGTCCCATACAAAAGTTTTTATGAATTGTGGGCTCTTAGCGCTGACTGAGCACTGCCCTCACAGGTGCACTGACCTGGACTACGCACACCATCTCTTTTGGGAGTGCTCCATGGCTAGGCAGGTCTGAGGCCTTGCTGTTATCTCTGCCTCCTTAAACAGGTTACTGCTGAAATCCTCCCTGATGGCTAAGCAAGTTCTCTATGGTCCACCAGAGGCCAGCAAAACACCTCAAGCTAGCTTTAAAACTATGGTGAGCAGAAAAGAATCTTCAAATTCATTACACGTTGAATCCGGTGTTGGATGGGCTGCACCACCAGAAAACTATGTAAGATTGCATTCCCATCAGCTAAGAACATTAAAATGAGGTTGCCATGGGCACAGGCTTGCCAAAACTGGACAGCTGAATCTTAATCTCTGCTGAGGCACACAGATGTTTCAGTCCCAATTTGGCACCAGCAGCTTGAATCCATGGGTGTTTTTCATGATATTAACTTCTGTTTCCTCGTGTTCTCCTCTGTGATGTGGACATCGTTCTGCCTCTGCCATCATGGAGAATCTTCCTATATGGAATCCTATCTTCCTATACGGCGTATCCTATACGGAAGCTTTTTATCAAGTGGTGTGACGTTTAAATGCCGCATCTCCGCTTGCGACATCGCTTAATGGAAGTATTTCTCATTTAGCCGCTAAGGTTCCTCTGTCCTTGCGGCTCTTCCTTGTGTTTTCTCTCACAGATTCTCGCTGGGAAAAGCTAAGACGCAAGGAAGACAAGTGAGAAAGGGAACCAAGGAGATACGTTTGCATAATGAAAAAGCACCTCATGGACCCAACCTGCCTTGAGTGCGTAGTTCAGGCTACTGGCGGTGGTGCATTTGTGTGGAGAATGCTTTCAATTGCCCCTTAATACCAATAAATTATACTATTAAAGTCAAAACCTATTTTAGTATTGATGTGGATCTCATTTCGCCGATATTCTAGTCCTGCGGTTTAAAGCATAACGCTTGAGTAAATAAAATATATATAGACAATGCAAAACGATGAAGGATTTGCTTGGACGGAAGTAGATTTTGACTTGCAGTCAAGCAGATTTACTTTGTTCAAAGTCGTGAGAGTGCACAGTAATCGTGACGCAGCTCCTTCAAGTCAACACAAACTGCTTTCCTGGACATGATATGAAGTTCAGTGTAATTCAATTGCCTCCACAGTCACTGGATCCAAATCCAATAGAGCTCCTTGAAAATATAATAGAACAGGAGATTCATAACCTGGATGTACTGCAGACAAATCTACAGATCTTATGTGATGCAAGCATGTGAACTTGGACTAGCATTTCAAATTAATGTTTCCAACCTCATGAAATGGAGGCTGTTCAGAGAGCAAAGGGAGGCCCTTGCTTATTACTGTGGTGTTTGTAATAAACTGCTCAGTCAGGGTATATAGTGTAGTCAGCAAAACATGAACATGTTGTAAATTACAAATTTAATTTCTCTTCATTCATGCCCATTTTTATCACCTATTATTGTTGCATAAATGAGCCTAGAGCATCTTTTATCTCTGGTGCAGAAATCTATACTATTCAACATGCAGCCTTTTCAATGACAAGTGCAGCACTTTCTTTTACATTATTTTAAGGAACTGATTTTCGTGTAACCATGATGATTCCTGTCTGTTTGTAACAACACTTCTTAGACCCAGTTTCCAGTCATTTTGGTAGGCTTATTTTATTTTTTTTGGCAAGGTATGTTGGCATATTTCTCTGAGTAATTTGAGTCAAAGACCTTATTTTCATCAATCAAGCTAATGTGGGCCTCAGTTGGTTTGGTTTAATTTGACTGACTGTTGGCTAATAGATAGGAAAACAACTTGCCTCACTGTGCACGTCCAATTTTACTGTTCATGTTAGATTTTGAAGCATTTTTGGATTTTTTTTCCCCGAATAAACAGTTTAAATGGCTTAGAAATATGAAAATTGAGCTCTTTGCAGTTGCACCCCTCTCGCACTTGTGAAATCCTCCTCTGATTAGGAATTAATGAGTTCTAATTTCAGAGTGATGATTCTTAGGTATAAGCTTGTGAGGGTGCCATCATGGCCTCTTCTTCATGCAGCAGCGACGTTCTATGTGACTCGTCCGGTCTTCAGAGGGGACCCCATCCCATGTGAGCTGTGTCCTGCCCAGCTGACTAGCCCTGCTAATGCAAGGGGAGGACTCTGACCCTCAAAAAGGTGGGGCTCTGAAGCGTTGCATTGTTGCAAGTATTGCTGCAGTAGCCTGATGCAAGATGGACCACCTGGTTTGTCAGATTCCTCAGAGTGCGCAGATGCAACCAAGCAAAGGTTGGTATGCTGGGTAATTAATGCCATCTCACATGCCAGTGAGGCCACAGGGAGGCAGATTCCTGAGTCTTTGCATTGCCACTTTGTCGGTGCCCTTGTTACATCAGGGGGCAGTGTTCAGGGGAGCCCCTTTGTCAGAGATTTGACTTGCGGCCTAATGAATGTTAGCTGGCAGTTGGAAGGGGTCCCCTTGCCGGCAGTACTGGTTCAGTTTTTCCGAGCTGTGGCAGGTGAGCTCCTTGTGACAACTCTGGGACGCATCCTCCACTAGTGCTGAAGCTCTGCCCCTGGTGGCCTGGAGCACCATGAAATAGAGAGTTATTAGCTTAATTGTGGCTCTGTGAGTAATTGGAGGACTGCCAGAGTCATTGATTATTCAGGATGTACTGGAATGAGCTAGAGGCAGAGATGATGGTCTCATGGGCTGGGACATATCATCAGTCACAAGCTCACTATTAAGCACAGATCTGAAGTGGATTTCACTTTGAGCTGACGTGCCACCCCTGGCAGTCAGCCATGTATTCATAGAACCACAGTAATGTTCATTACTAGCATGTTCAGATGGTGCCTGTCCTTAATCTCATATTGTACCCTTTAAATAAAATGGTAAGTCAATTCTGTAGAACCTGTGAAAACTTTTTTTTTTTTTAAGCTGTCTCCCCTCACAAGCTATTCACTGTTTTGTGCGACTGGTGAGTCTGTGAAGATGAGGCTCTGCACTGATTGGCAGCTCATCACAGAGGAAGTTAACAAAGATGGTTGAAACCAAACTGGGCAGTACTATGCAAATAAATCCCCTTGTGACATTGATGGTTGCGCAAAATCAAAACGGGTTGTTCAACCACCTGATTTCTTTGGAAGGGTGCTGCTGAAACAATGCTGAGATGATCTGGTTTCAAGTTTTGTCAGATGTTAGGTAGAGGCAAAACCAAACTGTATGGGAAAGGGCAAGGAAAAATGTGAGTTCATGATACAGGTCCTCAAGCCCACGCATTGATTTGTCTGGCCTCGCACCAGGAGAAGAGGTGAAACTTTACTCAGAGATTTCGAGGCTTCAGCTGCAATGGCCAGGGTCAAAAAATGAAGCCTTTTTGTGACATTGCACACAAGAAATGACCATTTGATTTTGGGCATTATTTTTGTTTTATATGATAACAAACATGTCATGTATATGCTGTAAAGACATATCAATATAAGTATAGACAAACGGTACTCTGTCCAAATACTGCTCTTTGAATTTAACATCAATTTTAACAAGAAATGTTAATGTTAAATGTTACACTCCTGACGTGTCACAAAAAGGCTTCATTTTTTTTTTAACTCGGCCTAATGTGCATATTTTTTGGGGAAAAAAGGACTCAGGAATCTTCTCTTTCAGAATAATTGGTTTAGGTATTTTGTTCTGACTAGTGCAGTGCCTGAGCAAAACGTAGCAGTTAAGAATGGGCCGATTTCTTGGCCTCCGGTATTGCTGCTTGCAGTTTTGTTGAGAACCTCGCAGCTAAACAACTTCCCCCTCAAAACTGCTCTTTCTTGAGTCCTCGACAAAACACCTGCCATGTGTGAGGTCGATCAGATGAATGACTGTCAAAAAAAAATCGAAGGACAGACATACATACAGATAGACGGAGACTCTTTACATTTTGGTTGGAAAAAGACGTTCATCTGTTCAGCTTTCGCAGAATGAATTTACACGAGCAGGCAGAGCAACTCTGTGGCATAGAGTTCTGAGGATGGATGTTAACAGAGGCAGGGACTGAGAATAATGGGGATACATTTATTTCAGCAAAAAATACCAGCAAATTTATAAATTCTGGGTCAATCTGGATTTTCCCTTCACAAAGATTGTGTATCTGAATTCAGCTCATCAGTGGAAATAATTGTCTTACACTTCCAGTCAAGCCTAAGCCTTGAAGAGATTTTTTTGGATTTTTAATTCTTTTTTATTTCAGAGTTAGTCTTCTGGAACTTTGCTCTTGCTCTACTCCCAATAACATGACCAAAAATGGATAATGATAAAAGCAGTTCTGAGCATTAACCCTCTATTAACCAAACCCATTTCCAATTGTGTAAAAATCTTTTCCCTAGGCAAATATGTTGATTGTGGGCCAATATTTGGAAAAATAGTTTAAAAAATTTTTTAAATTTTAACTTGGACCATTCAAATTCTCAAATGTTTATTTGGCAATAAGAAACAAAACCAGCAGGGTGTCCAGGCTGTTAACCCTTTCACTTTATGTAGCAGATATGCTACGGTGGTTAATAGAGGGTTAAATTTGTGGTATTACTCCTCAAATGGTTAAGCTGAGTTGTTCACTTTGGAGCTTACTTTCTATATTTAAGTGCAGTATGGTCTGATGCTTTTTCAAAACAAAAATCTGATTGCATCAGCAGCTAGTATGTTTGTTTTGGTTCTATTGACCCTGGGAAAGCTCACCACTTTGCACATGTATTTTTAGCATATGGAGAGACATGAACATGCATGCGCATCAGTAGGAGATCTCTATTGATGCCTGCTGACTCCCCCTGCATTCGCCTCCTGATTCAGTGTACTGTTTGCCCATGTGACAGATTACATAATGCTAATCGTTGAGATTCAATCTATTCTGTCACTCAATCACAGAGAGTTGCCCTCTGACTATCTGAGAAAAAACAGGCACCACTGAGTAAAATGTACAGATCAAAAGAATGCTGTGCTAGCTTTATTTATGCATTTTTAAAAAACAAAACATATAAAGAAAACAAATATTTATTTTCAAGAACTGTTGGTACCTCCCTCTTTTCCGAAAAGTTCTTGTTATCACCCGGCCCCCAAAAATTTATACTGCAAACAGTGTACAGTATAAAAGTATTCAGTGTATAAACCCCCCTCATTTTCAGCATATAAAACTCAGTTCAGCTCAGCTCTGTTACTTCAGTGCTTTTTCAGGATGGAGGACATCTGCAGCACAGTTGCCTGAAAGAGAGTAGAACAAGTTGAATGTATTTATGTTGCATCTGGCCACCATGCCTTGAAGATAGATAGAAAGTAATACTGTAGTGCTCCTTATGTAAGAATGTATAACAGCTGTCTGGGGCCTGGGCTCATAATGTTCATTTGCTTTCTTCCGTTTTGAGTTATGCTGCTTCAGTGATGCGTACATGGAGGAAAGCCAGGGCTCGGCATTACTACAAATTTATTCCTTAATATAAATTGATCCCGAATGGTTATGTGTGAAAATGCAGCGCTGGTATTTGTTGATTGGAATTTTGTGCTAAAAGGGCCTGTAAGGACAATAAAGCTGTCTGGATCAACATTTAAAAAATAATGAAAGTAATTACTTAGTTTCGGTTAAAATTTTGAAATTGACAATTTAATGTTTTCATTATATCATCTTTTTCTTTGTCATTATCAGTTGGACTGACAATCTTAATGCTTGTACTACCATTTTGTTTCAATGTGATGCACACAGCAATTACTGAACTCCAATCAGTGTGTCTGACTATTTGAAGGTTGACAAACATGTGAAAAGGATAGCAATCATACACACTGCTGCACAGTGTTACAAATCCTGTATTATACCAGGATATTATACCATCCAAAAAAAGTAGGGGATATTCCATTTCACAAGCATACTTCCAGCAAATGCAAATGAATATGAGGGAAAGTAATATATATCCTTACAGATTAACCATTTCCAGTGAAATTGAGTACCCAAACACAATAATGACATCCCCAGGATTTGCACCTGATACAAGTGATGATGATGGGGGTTGAACCCTAGATTTGCATGCTTTTGAATTTGAAGGTTCTAGCCATTGCGAAAGGAAATTTGAAGGTGCGAAATGACTTTGGACACCTCATAAGGAGTATGCCACGTCGGATCCGTGCCCGCCTGGCCAACAGAGGGGGATTTACCCAGCTATTGACTTTGTTTTGAACTCGTGGTAACTTTGATGTTTGACCCTTGGTGTGGGTTTGCCCCTAGCATGGAAAGTCTCTGCTTCACTGGCTGTATCAAATGAGTGGAATAAATCCTCAAATGTTCCCTTAATTTTGTCTCACCATTTTTTTGATCCTAGCCTTCAAAATTTGCTTCATATAAATCATTTTAGTCCAATATCCCCTACTTTTTTTGGAAGGTATATTATAAGATACCGCATTTCAGAGGCACACCAAATCTCTAGATGTCCTTAAAGTTTGAGACACGGGAGGGTTTGGCAGCCCAAGCATGTGGGGAACATCCCTACTCTCATGCCAGGGCTGTACAGCTCCATGGCTTTACGGTCCGCGCGTATGATGCTTTTAACCAATTAATCTGCATCTTTATCAGATCAGACGCATGCTTCAATAAAAATTGCACTGTCAAGATAGCTTGAAGTTGATGGTTTTTAACAAAAGTATATCTGCAGTCAACTGCTGCATGGTGGGACCTCATCAAAACATTTCTGATCAGAGATTGAGATGAGCGAAGGCTGAGAACAAGCAGTGGTTAGATGCTAAAGCCATCAGGACTCAGGTTGTGCACCCCTCCCAGGCCCAGTGCTGGTGCAGCCCCCCCCACCACCGCCGTGAGCTGTGGATGACAAGATGAGGTGCTGCACTAACGCTCATATCTGCAGGTCACTGGGGGCTCGCCTGCTGCTGCCGCTACTTGCCAATGACATTCGGCGGTTGGGCGGGAAGGGCTGCGGGCTCTCGCCATCGCGACTGGGTCGAGACTCGGAGCTCAGGCCTCCGACCGATTCCGGGCTCTGGGGCCGGCTCAGCCGCTTGAGGTCGGGCTTAGAGGTGGCCCGGGTGCGGCCTGCGGCGAAGCTGCAGCGAGTCTTTAGCGTGCCCGCATGAAAGCCCTCTCCGTCAGAGCTATTGCTCTCCTCCACTGTGGAGCAGTTCCAGGGGGCGCTGACCCTCCGGGGCCGTCTGCCCATGGCGAGCGGGAGGGTAGGGCAGGAGGAGGAGTCCGCTGGAGGGCCGGAGCTCATCAGCGCCCTGGGTTCCGGCGGCTCACTGCTTGCCGGCTCCTCGGAGTCCCCCTGCCCGTCGGCCGGCGGGGACGGCGTCTCGCTGCTGGTGTTGTTATTGGAGGTGTCAGTGCGCTCAGCGGGGCTTGGTGCTGCCTCCTTGTGGGCCTCCAGCCCCTGCTTGCAGTCCTCTGGGATGGGGATAAAAGTAGAGGGGGCTTCCAGGTTGGGGTAGGTGGGGCCGTTGCCCTGTCTCTCCAGCAGGAGGGTGTAGCCGCTGGGCGCAGTGGGTATGGTGGCCTTACGGCTGGGGCACCCCTGGTGCACCACAGAGTTCTTCTTGGACCTGTTCGCACAGTAGTCATCCAGGTCGTCCCGCAAGTGCGGGTAATAGTCCAGGAGGCCCCTCTTCAGCTTCTTATACCCCAGGTGCAAGATCTCCAGGATGTTGAGGAAGAGCGAGACAGCGGCGATGCACTGCATGAACACCATGAAGATGCTCTTCTCCGTCGGTCGCGAGACGAAGCAGTCGACGGCGTTGGGGCAGGGCTCGCGCTCGCACTTGTAGAGCGGCTCCAGCCGGAAGCCGTACAGCAGGTACTGGCCCAGCATGAAGCCCACCTCCACGGCGGAGCGCGTGAGGATGTGCGCCACGTACGTCCGCATGAGTGACCCCCGCAGCGGCGCCTTGTTGAGCCGGCTCTGCTCCAGCTGGCGGAGCTCGCGCTCCAGCCTCCGCCGCGCCTCCACCAGCTCGGCCTCCAGGGCCTCCAGCTCCCGCCGGAGCTGAAGCTTCTTCTTCTGCCTCTCCTTCTCCAGCGCGCGCAGCTGGTAGAGCGCGTGCCCCATGTAGACGAGCGAGGGCGAGGACACGAAGATGACCTGCAGCACCCAGTAGCGGATGAGCGAGACGGGGAAGGCGCGGTCGTAGCAGACGTTTCGGCAGCCTGGCTGCTCTGTGTTGCAGATGAAGTGCGACTGCTCGTCGTTCCACACGTCCTCCGCTGCCACGCCCAGGACCAGCATGCGGAAGACGAAGAGAATGGTGAGCCAGATCTTCCCCACCATGGTGGAGTGGATGTGCACTTCCTCCAAGATCCCACCCAGGAAGTTCCAGTCTCCCATTGTCACACGGGCCCTGCAGGGAAAAATCAGGGAAGGAAACAAAAGGAAAGAACTGAGGAGACTCAAAGTTGGGTAACGCAGGAATCATAACGGAGAGAGGACTGGTAGGAAACTTGTGAATTCCACTGAATAATGAAGAAACATTGATTTCAGACCTCCTGTGGCGTACGCTACAGGAACTAGAAGTTAAACTTTGCTGTGCTCAAATGGAAGCCTTTGCAGCTTCTTATACCTCATCCCAGTAGTTTCAATAAAATAAACTGTCAGTTCAATTTTCAGGAAGTATAGTTCCAAACAGAGGGGTGGCACAGTGAGTGGGTAGCACTCCCACCTCACAGCAAGCAGGGCGCGGGTTCGAATCTGGCCTGGGACCTTTCTGAATGGAGTTTGGAGTTGTTCTCCCCGTGTTCACGTGGGTTTCCTCCTGGTATTCTGGTTTCCTCCCACAGTCCAAAAACATGCACACCGCGCTAATTGGACACTCTAAATTGCTCGCAGGTCTGAGGGAGAGAGTGAACGGTGTGTGCGCCCAGCGATTGGCGAGCTGTCCCGGGTGCGGCCCTACTCTTCGCCCGTAATCAGCTGGAATAGGTGCCAGCTCTCCTGTGACTCAAGTGAGGAAGACGCGGTATAGATAATGGATGGATGGATGGATGGATGGATGGATGGATAGCTCCAAACAACATTGGAAAACCATTGGAAAATAATTTATCCCAAATCTCGTAAAACAAGTCCACCTTATGAGAGGCATGGGCCACAACAAAGTGCAGACTTTAAGGGTTACGTGCATGAGTCACAAATCCTCACAGACTTGTCAAATTTTCCCGTTATCACATAAAAATTTGTTGATGGACAGCTTAAGTTTGGGAAAATGAAAAAAATCAGCTTCATCAGTCCCTTGTTATGCCAATACTCTATGTCTATGCACAGTTTGAGATTGATTGGCCAACCGATTGCGGAAAAAAATTAATTTAGACATGGACGGATGGTCAGGGTGATGGACAGACGGAGTTTTCCTTATTTTGTAGTTGGACTATAATTGATCATTTGCCCTCATGGATTGCAACTGTGCACCCACGCAGAAAATAAGTATCAAATATACTTTGCTAATCTCAAATCCAGCGGCTTGCATTGCTCTTTAAGGCCACATAGATGATAAAGCTCCAGAGAAGGTCTGTTTCTGTCACTGTTCCACGGGGAATAGTCAGCCTGTTGGTGGTTACTGCATCAGTGATACAAACTGATTCAGTGGGACGCTGTTCCTAAGGAATCCTGGCTGGAGCACACCCATATCCCTCCCTTATCTTTATATCTCCTGGGAAATGTAGTTCTGTATGTGTGTCTATTATGCTATTATTATGTGTCTATTAGACCCACCGTCTAAGTTGGAATATCTCTTGTTTTATATGTGCGAAAACAGAAACTTTGTTTTATATTGACTGATACATATTGAAGATAATAAGCATTTTTTTTCTTCTTTCACCACTGAGCTGACATTTTGAAACTGGCCGTTTAATTAGCAGTTAGCTTTAGGGTGGTAATAGCTTGAATGTGGATCCAACTGTAATGATGAGACACATGAAGCACTATATTACAAGTTCTGCGGCGGTGGAAAATGGACGCGCTAATGGAGAGGTCAACATCCCGCATTGAACAAAGAAACACAGACAGTTTATATTATGTAAGGTGGTGAGGAATAACACCCAGCCAGACAGTTTACCCTGTAAGATAATCCACTCAAGTCTGAAACGCTGCGACAACAACACGTGCCAGCCAGACTGTATCGGCCACTTACCATAAGAGCAATGCAGGCTATACATGCATAAGCAACAATTTGTCATCACTCATTGGCATAGTTCTTCGTTATAGAATAGTGACCAGGAGTAAGTGATTAGAGAACTACTTCATCCAACGAGACACCATTCTGAAAAGTTGATGGCCGTACTTATGGGGTGGGTGTGGATCTCAGGACATATGGTCCAATTAACATGTAACATGAAAAGCCCTTTCTTGTGAAAATTTGAGGCTGAAATTGATTCAGTTGAAATCAGAAAGTGCCGTATTTCAGACATTTGCTTTTTTTTCTGGAAATTAACATTTTCTTTTCACAAAGATAGGAATTTCGGCCTTCTTCATTCCAACCCCCATCTAGGCTGTCCAAAGGAGATGGCAATCCATCCGTAATCCTCATAGGAAACCCTAACCTAAATGCTCCTCTGACAGGACATCTGGACCCACGTTAGCAATTTGAACAAAATGGCTGTCATTCTCCTTTCAGGATATTTGGGCCTTATTTTGCAACAATGGAAAAACTGCAACAATTTGCACCTGTGGATAATACCATTAACTGATTATATAAATGAAAAAAACAAATGGGTTGAGCAGCAAATGTACACAGCAAAATCAGCAACAAAGTCAACTAACCTCCTTGAGAATACAGTTACCAGTTTCAAGTCCTTCTATGATCAGAGTGCATTTGAATGATCTCTTGCTTCCAACTCAGCTATAGATATAAATTCTTAATTTAATCCCTTCCATCTTCCATCTTCTATTGCCAACCACTAATCTGGGGCTGGGTCATGGGGGTTACAGACTGAGCAAAGTAGCCCAGGCATCTCCCTCTCCAGACCCCAGTTACTGCCTCCAACTCTTCCTGGGGGATCCCAAGCCATTCCCAAGCCAGCTGGGGGATATAATCCCTCCAGTGTTGATTCATTGGAATTAATTTTCAAGCAAATATCAGAGATTATTAGTACATATCAAGCATCAATTACTGAAAATGCAACGTGGAGGCCATTAATTCATAAAAAAAGACAGGCAAAAATCTACATTACTTTCTTCAAACACTGCGAGATGTATTTATTTTTAATGAATACACTCTTGAAAATTTGACAATTATTTCAAATTATCCGCACATTTGTAATATATATTTTCAATTTCAAAACGTGACTCAAAATACTTAGGATGCAAAGAATTAAACAATCAAACGTGACCAAATAAACTTACCTTTCATTTGAGAAATAAAATGTATATATACAGACATTTGGTGTCGGGACACCTCTTGAGGTAATTTAATCCAAGGCACTTCATCCTAAAATTTTTACATAGAAAACTGGACAAAAATAAATCTTCACAGAAGGATGGTTCCCGGGGAATGTGATTTGAGGTTTCAATCAAAATAAAGAGGTCTGTCACGTTGCATGGGAGCTTATAAACAACCAGCAGAAATCAATGAGCAAATCGTCGTCATTTACAGTGCTGCAGTATGAACCCAACGCTTGGTGCACTGCAAACCCCTGCGGGTCATGGAGGCAAAACCAGGCTGCCAGAATATTCCAAATTGTTGGTTCCCATCTGGAGTTTTGCGGCCACAAAGATTTCTTCTGATCCGCCGAATGCAGGCAGTCCCTTTCTCGGTCCCGGCATGGAAGAGGGTTTCAAATTCAGGGGCGAGCCATCGAATTTCCAAACCACATCTAAGCCATTTACCAAAGACATTGCTCTGCCCAAATCAGGAGTTCATTGTTCTAACAGTCCAATATCTGGCAAAAAAAATCTTCAAACACTATCATAGCTGGAACACAGGATGTGAGCCCCTGAAATAATTTGGCTATTCTATTGCCTTTAGCTCTCAGTCACTTTTATATGATTTTAATCTGAACCACGCCTCATACACTGGCAGTTAGACGTGCTGTAAGATATGATGCTATCCCAAATCTCTAATCCCCAAATGGTTTGGACCAAAAGCAAAAACCGTCTGATGTGTGAACCTCTGATTTAGAAAATCATGGTGAGGATGAGGGTAGTCTGTCCTGAATAGTCGCTGGGTATGTATACTGCTTCTTATCCAGTCGTTACAGGCTGCTCTCATTTGCGATCAATCCAGGATTTAATGAAATCAAGTCAGTGGTTTCTGGCTGACTTTTGAACATCTGAGTTTGGGGGCTCGGCATATGTTAAGAGAGTTTGCGTGTTTGTAGTTTGCATGCACATGCACGCATGTGCACACATGAAGCCCCTGAACGACATTATTTCCACAACCACATTATTCTTTTAGATCAATGAATTTCCTCTGCCTAGCAGTCAATCGGTCATGTCCGATTTCACACTCGGGCGGGTCCCTCCGAATGTAATTAAGTTCTTCCCGGCAACAGCAATCTTTTTTTTGTGGTCCACTTACAGGAAATCAATGTGCCAGCCATGTTCTGATTTTTAATTGCACTGGTCTTACTGGTGTAGGACCCCAGCTCAGTCTCTGTATTCTGTTATCTTACTGGGATGCAGCAGCCCCAGACACTCAATTTAGTTATTTAACAAGAGCCGAGCCAGTCTCTTACATAACACGCCAGCTCAATACATCTTACATGCAGAAAGCCCAATAATGTTTGGGACAAAGGCATATTTGTCTTGTGACTGACTCTGTGCTTCATGATTTTACATTCATACATACGTACATATGTACATGCATAATAGATGCATCAAAATTTAGGAAAATTTGTTCTGATCACAGTCATGTAACTACAGAAGCAAATGGAATTGAACTTCTGGTTCTATGAGCCACCAAGTGATTGGAGTGACTCCAATATTAACTGTAGGTACAAATTTCATGAGGGAAGCAGAAGTCGTGATTTGGCTAACTCACACCAGTTCTCACATTTTTGACACTACAAACATGAACTCTATGTCAGGGCATTCAGACAATGTTTTGTCTCTCACAATATCCAAATTTAGGCAGTAGAAGCAATGGTCTCCGTGATATAAGCAGGACTTAAAGAGGTTTGCCACTGCGAAATCTTTATGAAATGAGCTTGGTTAGCCAGCAGACAGGTACTAGTTACCATCACCGTGGCAACCTTTGACTGCTGTTGGGAACACACAGGTGAGTGAGATTTAGTGCAGTTTGACACACACATACAGGACTCAGACATCCTCACACTTTTTCATGCATCTGTTCAAGTCTCATCGGCCTAATCGTAATTTCAGATAGAATTTCTGTGAAAGTACTGCCACATAATATACATTGTATGAACAAAAGTATTGGGACACACCTCTTAATGATTGATTTCAGGCATTTCATTCAGACCCATTGCCAAGGTAAATAAAATCAAGCACTGAGTTTGCAGTTGCGAACATTTATGAAAGAATGGGTCATTCTGAGGAGCTTGTTGAGTTCAAGCGTGGTACTGTCGTAGGATGCTACGTATGCAATAAGTTAGTTCGTGAAATTTCCTCCCTGCTAGATATTCCATGGCCAACTGTGCTATTAAACAGTGGAGGCATTTAGGAACAACAGCAGCTCAGTGAAAAAGTGGCAGACAGGGTAAAGTCACAGAGCAGGGTTACTAAGCGCTGAAGCACATTGAGTGTAAAAATCGTAAACGCTCTGTTGACTCAGTACCTGCAGAGTTCCAAACTTCCTCAGGCATTAACATCAGCACAAAAACTATGCGCAGGGAGCTCCATGGAATGGGTTTCCATCGCTGAGCAGCTGCATGCAAGCCTGACATCACTAAGCACAAAGTCAAGTGTCAGATTGAGTGGTGTAAATCACACTGCCACTGGACTATCAAGCAGTGGAAACATGCTCTGTGGAGCGACCAATCACTCTTCTCAGTCTGGTAGTCTGATGGACAAGTCTGGCTTTGGCCGATGCCAGGAAAACGTTACCTGCCTGACTGCATTGTGGTAACTGTAAAGTTTGGTTGAGGAGGGATAATGGTAATAATGGTATATGGTTGTTTTTCAGGGTGCACTTTGTTTGTACGCTTTAGCAAAGCAAGACATTTTGTATGATTATGTGCTTCCAACATTGTGGGAACCGTTTGGGGGAAGGCCCTTTACTGTTCCACCATGACTTTGCCCCAGTGCACAAAGCAGGGTCTATGAGCACATGGTTTGGTGAGTTTAGTGGGGAAGAACTTGACTTGTGGAAGCCTTGACCTTAACCCCATCAAACATCTTTTAGAGGAACTACAGTACAATGAAGACTGCAAGCCAGGCCTTCTTATCCAACATCAGCGCTTGACCTCACAAATGCTCTTCTGAATGATTCGACGAAAAAATTCCCACAGACACACTCAAAAAATCTTATGGAAAGCCTTCGGAGAAGGGTGGAAGCTATTATAGCTGTCAAAGAGGGACCAACTCCCTATCAATGACTATGGATTTACGATGGTATGTCATTAAAGTTCATGTAGGTGAAATGGTCCAGTGACCAAATACTTTTGTTCATATAATGCATCTCAGAGCAGCTTTAAGGCAGACACACAGTGACACACAGACACAAGAGCATCTGTGCCTTTTTCCTTGAGTCTTATGTGAGAACACCAGTCAAAGAGCACACCACTACCTCTTTTTCAGTGACTGATTATTTAAATTCTTATTTAGTCCCATTCCTCCCGCAAGCAAGCCTGAAGGGGTGCAACAGTGTAAGGTTTTCCTTGTGCATAATGCATTTCAAAATTCAACATGTGTTCTCTATTGGAGCCAAATTGGGATTGCAGGCAAGCCAGTCTAGCACCCACACCCTCTTCTTGCACAGCCCTACCTTGGTAATGCATGCAGAATGCAGTTTTGTGTTATCCAGTGGAAATATGCATTGGTGTCCCTGGAAAAAATGTCAGCTTGAAGGCATTGGTTTGCCTTCTGGGCGTAATCCATTGAAATAAAATGCATATCCTAGCAAATAGAAAAAGTTTGTTCAATAATTTTTTTGCTGGACACTTGTCCAACAGAACCTTTCACCAGTGACACCCACTTGAAACAAACCATAATATATTTGTATTTTCTTGTCAAGAATGGAGTTCAGTTCCTGTGAGATTTTCTTCCTGGAATTTAAGTATCAGAAGGAAAGTCTAATGTATATAAGACTCAACATCTTTCTTGCACTTCACACAGAGGGGAGACGTCCCAGGATAGAAAGTGTAAAAGGATTAGGGTTTGCACAGCAATCTGTGAAGGACACTATACTGACTCTCTGCCAGCCTATTGCACAAAAATATTTTACTTACTGATGCCACTACATCGGACTATGCCTCCTCCCCAGACTTGGTCCCTAGGTCTCTCTTCCATTTGCTTTTGATTTGGTCAATTTTGAATGCACTTATGGACAGCAATTTTCCATAACTGTGGGATATAAAAGTTTTACTGCAATGAAACTAGCAAAAGTGATTGACTAGCAGAGGCCTTTGGCTGAGTATCCGAAAAACTAAGATTGTGAAGAAAATTTTTGACCCAAAGGAAACCATTTACCATGCCTCTTCTTAGAATTCTGGCTATTCAATGGAAGTGTCAGATGGGTCATTAACAAGTGAAGTTTTCATTTGCCATTGCATTTTTTTTTTCATATATGGACCACCCAAGTTACGCACAGGCTTCCTTCTAGCATGCCTTATCTTACGTTTCCTTACTGTCCAGAAACAGGAGAGTCAATATAGTAAAAATTATAGGCGTGGCTTTAATAGTTTTGCAATATTAGAGCTTTGAAAATGGCCCAGAATTAAGGATGTTTTTGGGTCATTCCATATGAAATCAACCGGGGCTCCCAGTGTCATGGTCTTGGATTTCCCTTAAATTTCAGTAGAATGTTGTACTTGGGGCCAAATTAAAAAATAATAAGTTTTAGCTCAATGCCCCCAGTTTTCATTTTCTGGGGGGGGGTGTCAAAAAAGTGCGCGTGGCACCCTCAGATGCGGCAAAATGAATTATAGCCATTTTCATGGGGCCATAATTCAAAAACTAATATAGATATGGACTTTGTTTTTTCAGGAATTATTGACCTTCCATAGGTAAACAATTTACAAGTAAAAGGAACAAAATTAACCCATTCAAGTCTATGCTGTCGTCGTTCAAAAACAAACGGAACCCAAAATTTGGCATATTTCAGGTGGCCCTTTCACCCGAACAGAATGAGAAATCTCAAAATGTTATGTCTCTTAGTGTAAGTGCACATACTCAGGTCTCCATTGGAACATTGATATCTTGTATATATTTTGCAGTTGTTCTGTGGTGGGGGCGATTATGACCCCCTGTCTTGGGGGGTAACCCATTTTCGGGCCGTTTTTTCTCAAAGGAAGTATCCTCCGATTTTTATGGGACCTATATCATTAGAAAGCTCTTTGTCTGTACTTTCACCACAAACAAGTTTTAAAGTGGTCTCTCAATTGCTTCATTATTAAAATTGTGTCCAAAAGTTGCACTTTTTATGGTTTTTCGTTCACAGTGTGTTTGTACCTTTTTCATACATATTCATGTACAAAATCAGCATATTTCAGAAGACATTGCAATCTCTAATGAAAATTTTAGGTATTTACTGTGTCACTCATTAGATGGCACCACGACCCGATGCTCTAATTTGGGGGTAGCACTCACTAATTAAAGCACATGGCCTCAAGAGACATGATGGCTTCAACTTCCAATCCTCCGCTTGATCCACTCCCTTGTACTGTTGGAAAAGTCAGCAGGTCTACAGATGACTGTCATCGAAAGACATACAATGCAAGGTAAGTTTCTTACAAATGAGGTACCTGGTGAAAGTGAGAGTACATGTATAGCCACATGTAGGCCTTATACAGTTCACATACTACGTTGATACCTACCACTATGGACTGCAGACCTGAACAACTGAGCTGATGATCAGAAAGTGGTCTTTCCTCAATTTCTTTCTTTTTGATTTTCAGAAAACTGACTGAAAATGCTTTCTGCCTTTAATCCTGGGCAAAAGAACTCCTAATTACAAGTGTCGTTGGAGTCACTTTATCGAGGTTCAAAGACACTGGTATTGATGAGCATCTTCTGCAAAGTGAACTCGTGACAGATACTGCATCGGTTTGCCACCATCACGAGCAGGTTTTCTAGCACAAATATTCCTTGGCTTTCAATAAAATGAGTTGTCTTGATCCATGGAAAGTGCATAAAAAAGCATTTAAGACCAGGGTACCTCATTTGTACCCTGATACAATCTCAAATTTGACCAAATTCAAACACAGTTTCCATGGAAACCAGAACAGATACAACCATTGTAAATGATGGTGGTGCTAGAGGAAGCCTCATATTACAAACCCATCCAAACCCTGGACCTGTATCAGTAATAGGGCCAGAGATATAAGGGTTTTTCTACAGCATGTTTTAAAAAGCGCCCCCCTACAGGCCATTTCTTCAGAGGTCCATAAAACCAATACCAGAAGGCAGTTTGCAAAAAAAATTAGAGATATCCATTATTTGGGCCAAATGAACAAATAGAGAAAGTTAAAGCGAAATCCAAGACCATGATGGCCCAGGTGTGTTTCCACTTGGCATGGAATGACCCTAATAAGGTCACTACAATCGCAAAGAATATCAATATCAGGTTTTCATCTCAAATAAAGTAACCCACATGATGTTCAACCGGGTTTCTTTATTTCCAGCACATTATAGTACATTGCCATGTACATTTCAATGCAAAGAAAAACAATTATTTTTACAACTTATCAGGCCAGTTTTTGGTGGGAAACAGGCCTATTTACTGGTTTTTTGCCATAGCAGTGTAATTCAGGTCATTAGACACTGTTCAGGCGCAAAGTGGTGTCAGTGCAACTTTCCGCTGGGGGCGAGCCAGGCCCTTAAACTTGGGCTCTTTTCAGTTGCGACCAACTTTGAAAGGGTTAATCTGAACAAATACTAAGTTTTCTTTCGATTTTTTGATAGAAATGGCAAGAATCTACCTGAAATAAAAGGTTCCTGGCATCAGTTGATCACTCCCTCCGACTATTAGCGAGTAATTAGGATTGAAAAAGTGGAAAATATTTTTGTGAACCCCAACTTTGACCTTAATTTCCATGGCATTCACCACTGATACAAGCAACCTTTAAGAATGTCAGCCTAGAGCAAAGTTCATGTCAAGGATCAAGCCACCTTCCAGATCTGTATCTGACATAGAATCAAAGATATAAGACTTTTTCTACAGCATGTTTTGAAAAGCGCCCCCTACAGGCCATTTTTTTCAGAGGCCCATAAAATCCATACTTGTGGACCGTTTGTGAAAAAATTGGAGAAACCCATCATTTGAGTTCAAATGAACAAATATACAAACTTAGAGAAAAATCTGAGACCATGATGGCCAAAAAGGTACCTCAAGCTTTTCCACTTGGCATGGAATGACCCAGTAATGTTTTCATATTTGATGAAGAAGTTGTCAAAAAGCCTTCAAACACATAAATCTCAATTTCCTGGACCCTCCAATACCCCAAAAATCATTATCGAATGAAACAAAATCCAGTTTTAAAGGGTTAATATTGTATACAATGGAATTAGAATCCCATTTGTAAGCATTGGTTCCAAGGGAGGAGGCAATCAATGACCCCTTTATAAATATTTTGCCCTCTATCTCTTATATGAGAGAAGTTACGTGTCTCTAAATATTGTTACAAATTAAGTGCAGGAAAGAAAGTGGGCATGGCACCCTAATTTCCCAGGGCCATAATTCCAAAATGACTAAAGGTATGCAGCTGAAATTTGGGATTCCTTCATTTGGGGTCAAAAACTAATTTTAGATTGTTTTTTTTTTTTTTCAATTAAATCTGAGAGATGTCACTGGGGAGGGTGTTTGAATTGACATGGAATGACCCCAAATCAGGATCAGGCAATATCATCCAGCTTTAGTGTGTGAGCTGTTTGTTTATCAAGTCAAGGTTAGCCAGTCAGGCTGAAGATAGAGGTTCAAATGGGTATCAGCACACTCAGGAACTATGGGAAATTAGAAAAACAGAAAAAGTAGCAAAACGGCAGTCAAGAAGGAAAATATGGATATTAATTCTAAACTTTTAAAATCAGAAGGGAAAAGCGCATTTGGAGGGAAATAATCAGACAATGGCAATAACACTGGAATAGTTCAACAAAAGAAAGACAAAATAGAGTAGGGGTGGAAGCGACAAAAAACTGCAAGTAATTATGAGCAGTTTTAGAATTGTTCACAGCGACCTGAACTGTACACGATTTACCACTGGAAAACAAAACAACTAACGGGCCTTGGTGATTCGCACCAGGAAACAGAGACAGTAGAGCACGTCCTGATTTCACTCAGGAAATATGAGGTGGAAAAAAGGGCTATGATGACTAGTCTACAGAGGGTAGGACGAATGGACACACTGGTGAAAATTTTGCCAGAGAGTAAGGTTGGTTTTTAGATTTTGCGAGCAACTGGTTTTATCATGGTACATAAACAGTACACGAGTCCAATAGAATCGGGCAACAGTGGCAATTAAAACCTGAGGGAGGCAGTAAGGCAACTTAAGGGACCCCTCATCTCGTGACCTCAAAACAGAAGATCAATGACAGACTCCGATGACCAGAGGGTTGTGGATAACATAAGTCTCTTTTACGATGAAATTAGCTATATTAATTAACCTCTGGTAAGGCTATTGATGTTAATCACAGACAAATTCAGGTAAGAATTTATGCTGTAGTGCATAATTGGTCCATTAGATGGGGAATTAGGATCTCAATTGAGAAAACCAAAACAATGGTTTTCTCAAGAAAGAAAATGGCTACGGATATAAAAGTGAAACTATCTGTTAATGAATTAGAAAGGGTGGACTCCTTTATATACCTCGGCATATGGTTTGATCAAAAACTAACATTGGCAGTGCATATACAAAAAAATAATTGATAAATGCAAGAAGGTACTAAATGTAATGAGATGTCTATGCGGAGGGAGTGGAGTGGGGAGCAAGTAGACCTGCTCTAAGAACAATTTACACAGGATTGATCAGGTCTGTATTTGACAATGGAAGCATAATATATGGGTCTGCAGCTAAAACACTACCGAGTAAGTTGGATGTGATCCAAAATCAAGCATTAAGGTTATGCTGTGGTGCTGTTAAAACCACACCAGTGACAGCTATCCAGGTGGAGATGGGAGAAATGCCTCTTCACCTGAGGAGAGATCAGTTAGCACTGGTGTACTGGGCAAACCTGAAGGGCCATGATGAAAATCATATGAGTCAGTCAGTTCTGAAGCAATGCCAAGAGCGTGGAAATGTTCAAGTTAAAGGTTTTGGTTGGGTGGTCAATGATAAAGTAAATGAAATGGGGTTTAGTGAATTAAAGATTAGTCCTACTGTGCCTATACCAACTGCCCCACCATGGGTTTTTAAAGAAGTGCCCATTGACTTGGGGGTATTCGAAGAGAAGCAGGAAAATGACATAGACAAATATTGAGTTCTGAGCTATTTTATGGAGAATTACAGAGAGGAAATAAATTTATATACAGATGCCTCTAAAATGGATGATAAAAGAATGGGAGTTGCTTATGTGATCCCAAAATTAAAAGTAAAAGTAGGTAAGAGAATTAGTGATGACCTAGCTGTTTATACAGCAGAGTTGGTGGCAGTGTGGTTAGCTCTGCTATGGGTGGAAGTTAATAGGCCAAGGAAGGCAGTAATTGCTTCAGACTCCAGCTCAGCTTTGTTCAGCATCAAAACCTTCCAGTCAAAATCAAGGCAGGATGTTTTGTTTGAAATAATTCAAGTTGCAAACAATCTGTTAAATTCAGGAATAAAGACAACTCTTGTATGGGTACCAGCTCATATAGGAGTTGTCGGAAATGAGTTGGCAGATAAATGTGCCAAGCAAGCAGCTGGAAATCCCAGCGTAGATATTGAGGTCAAGTACAGCAAAGCAGAAATTAAAAGTATGGTTCAAAACATAGTTAAGGAAAAATGGCAAACATTATGGCACAATGGGCACACTGGAAGACAGTTCTATTATATTCAGAATAAAGTGGGAAAGAGCAGGAATACGAACAGAAGCAAGGAGGAGGAGGATGTATTTTCAAGAATGAGGTATGGACACACAAGACTAAATAATACTTTGCTAATAATGAAGAAGCATGCTGATGGCAATTGTGAATTCTGTGGTAGTCCAGAGTCTATAGAGCATGTCATTTTATACTGTCCTAAATATCTAGAAGAAAGACAAAGACTAATCTTGCAATTGCAAGGAGAACAGTTAAGTTTAATCCTAGAGGACATTCTACAAAGAAGCTCAGGTGAAATCTGCTTTAATTACATATTCAGCTTCCTGAGGAATACAGGACTAATTAAGAGAATTTAGTTTTTTTTTTTTTTTTTTGTTTATTTGTTTTGTTTTCTGTTTGTTTGCTTCATACTTGGAAGGTTAGACTCTAGTGCCACACCCCAGTCCAGCTGGTGGCGGTAATGCACCATTGAAGTAAGGATCCAACCGCCATAAAACCGAAAGAAGAAGAAGCAGAAGAAGAATTTACACGCCGTCAACAGGCATTACAGTACTATTAGAGAGGAGTCTTATGGCAGGTTATTGCCATTAAGTTTTTACAGCCTATCTTCGCAGCCGAGGTAACGCTACACGATTTTAGCCTTGTTTTCCCACTTGCCGACGGTTTTTGGAGCGTCGTCTCGGATCGGAGGGAAATCTGCGCGCGCTTCGGGAAACAGTGATCAAAGCAGTGTGTGAACTGCTCAAAGACGCGATACGGGAGGCTCGCCGATGCGTCGCTGACTCCCCTCTGGTACCTAGTTAGCAGTTTAGATATATGGATTTATCGGTCCGAATCTTGTGCGTGATGTGTTTTTACCTGCGATGACTGCAGTCATGAGCGACGGCCAATCTGAGCGCAAGACGCAGGTGCGATAGGAAGTGAAGGGGATTGTAACATCCGAAATATTGCAAAACATGCCGTTGAAAAGGCCTATGCGGTGTGAGTGGACTCAAGAAATTGAGGAAAAATTTATCGAACTTTGGCAGGAGCACGAATGCCTATTTGATGTGTCCTCCAACTTGTTTCACAATAGATCTGAGAAAGAAAGAAGATGGAGAGAAATCGCCAAGTCGCTTCAAATGCCTGGTGAGCTAATGGGTTATTTCATTGTGGAAGTGAGAATTCTTACGTTATTGTTGATAATGACAGGTAGATTGCATTATGCTTTTACAACGTGTGAAGGCAGCGTAACGCATGCACATCGTGTTCTTAAATGCAAAAAATAGCCTTTCCATCATGTTTTTGTATTTTTCTCAGTTGCACAGATCAAGACTAGGGCTTTATCCCTGAGAACGCAGTACTCAAGATTGATAAAACCCAAACCCAGTGGAAGTGTGAATAAATCCTATACAGCGAGGCAAAGGTGGCTCCTCAGGGTCATGGATTTTTTAAAACAATACATCGTTCATCGTCCGTGCGAGTTTACGGTAAGTTTTTCAGATACAAACTTGGTTTGGTAATAACAACATATAGACTGGTGAACGCACTTATTTGTCCTTTATTGTTCTTATGGTTCAACTTGTGTCAATTACATTTTTCCATTTACCTTTAGTTTTTTCTGTAATGAAGTCATACTTCTTGTGGACAATGTGCAGTACGAGTGTATATTATTCTGAAATACATTCTGGCATATAATGGTGCGGTACATCCTGACTAATGCAGATTGCTGACATACAAAGAACCATATAAAATTGTATTTATTTCAAAACCTGGCCATAATCTGCAAACTTTAAAACACAGGTGTACATCATAAAATAGTGTAATATTATAACGGATTACTGCATTGTCAAAGTTGCTAACCATTAATTGATATTTCTTTTCTATACTTGCATCCACTGACTCCATTTTTATTCCAATTCTCTTCCAGCGCATTTTGCCATCCACTGTGAAGGAGGAAACGGACAACCAGGATGAGTGTGATCTGGAAAAATATTCAGCATCTTTTGAACATTCGCAGGAACCGTCAAGACCTGCATCACCGTCAACAGCTAGTCCCTCTCACTCTTCCTCCCCCCTCCCTTCCCCAGGGAAAGAGTTAAAAGCAAGGGGAGTTAGGCACGGGGGGCGGACAGCATTTGATGTTGAACTGCAGAAACTGGTGGTTTTAAAAAAACTGGCTGCAACAGTCAATGCTGACTCAACTTGTGATGCATTTACCACATTTGGCAACCAGGTAGCAAGTGAATTAAGGCAAATACGAGACCCAGCCAACCTAATTACATTGAAAAGAAACATTATGAATATGATATATGACACCCAAGATGCTGAAAGAAATTGATTGTCCTGTTCCTCACTTCCATCATCAGCGCTGTCGTCATTAAACCTTGTGGGATTTGCCATTCCATTTGGCGAACTGGATTTTTTTTTTTTTTTTTTTTTTTAGCACTGGCTCTGTCTGAGCTGAATGACTCCAGGCTCAGCAGTTCATCATTTGTTTATGGTTCTATAAAGACTGAGATAATGTTCAGTGGCTCCAGACGGCTCTCGGCTCATCAATCCGTTGTTCCTCTTACTCCCCAAAGGACTGGCTGGTAGCTCAGCTGGCAAGTGTTGCTTTTGGTCGGCAGCCGAAATGTGTAGACTGCTGGACTCCCAGCCTAATAACTCCCAAGGTCCCCTGTGGTTTGACTGTCCTTATTTCCCAAGACGATTGGAGAAGAAATTGAGTTTTTTAGAGACCCCCTTTCAATGAAGTACATCTCAAACTGGGAGATTTCAAGTGTAACAATATAAAAAAGTTTGTTTATATAAATATGTCTTTTCATTTGCTGAAAAACAGTGGCTTTTTTTTATTGATATTTCAAAGATCTGATTAGTTAAAGTGGGTATAGTCACTAAGTGCTTTTTGGCACTTTTAGGATATTGTGACAGTCACGTGTGTACCTTTTGGCGCTCTAGGGAGTGAAAGGGTTAAGAGATAAACGCTGTCACTAATTAATGGCTTTGTCATTATTTTTTTTACAACTGGGCTCCACTAAATGCTTAAATGTGAGGAGCTGCAGCAGCTTCAGCAAATGGAAACTTGTCAAATTGTTTCAGGCTAGCTGAACCAATTGAAAGAATCCTCATATAGACCTGAGTCAGTTCCTGTCGTTCACCAAAGGGATTTTATAAAACGGAACAAATTGAATAAAAATGGCACCATTAATTCCACCCATCATTACACTTCTACTGCTAATACAGTCCCATCCACAGTATGTTTCCTCTGGGTTCTTTGAGCGAGAAGATAAACTTCAGTCATAAAGAAAGGCAAAGAAATGGAAACCTCCCTTAATTTAGCTAACATTTCCATGACTTCATTAACTTTGTTGTATAGTGGCATATTTATACAATATTTGGATCATTGATGTTGTAAATTCCTTTCCAGTGCGAGGGACTCACTGTTGCTGCTTGGATGCTGCGAACGTTTACATTTATTTCTGTGCTGGAATAGACAGAAGTAATGCTGGCATTGCAGTAAAAGAAGCTGGAACAGGTTGGAAATTTGTACAGTACATAAGATTTTATACAATTTATGCTTTTTTTGTTCACTTTTTCAATAAATGGATGCAACCAAAAATAGTGTGTGGACTTGCTACTCAAATACATCAAAGTATAGTCAACTTGCCAAAGACATTCTGTCCCAAAAGTATTTGATTAATAACACAGACAGATGCAACACAGAAATTTCCCAACATTCTGATCAAGGATAAAAATGTATGTATAATTGAAAAAATCATTCCGTTACATTTTGTTCAAAATAATATCTTGGGCTACCAGTAATTGTGGCCTGTGGGTTTGTCAAAAATTATTTCTTGCATGGGATTTCCTTCCTCAGAATAAATGTTAATTTATAGGTTTGATTTTTCTTATTTCTTTCAGTGTGAGACTGAAAAAAAACCTTTTGGTGAAGTAGCTTAAACTATATTTATCATATGTGGTAGCATATTAGTTAAGTGTGCTTGACTTGGGACCATAAGGCTTCTGTGGTGTGTACTTGGGCAAAAACACTTCACTCCCACAGTGCCTCACTCCATCCAGGTGTATAACTGACTACTGGAAAAGTGGCAGAGAAACCTGACTAAGAGCTGGGGGGGGGGTAACCTACGATGGCCTAACATCCCAACCTGGGGGAGTAGCAATACTCCAGGTCACTTCATGCTTCCAAAACTAGGGTTAAGCACTGGCCTAATGAGCAACAAGCTCAGAAGAGACGTACCTCTTTGCTGGGAGTGCCAATATTTAAGTGACATTACAAAGTTGAATGTAACAAAATGAAATTCTCTTACAAAATACTGTAACATCCAAACCCTACTACACTTGTTCCTGTTCCTGCCAGGACACAGCGCCTGCAGATGAGAGAAAATAATCACACAAAAGGTTCCGCTGTTGCTCTGCTTCGGCTGTTGCGTTGAATTCCTTTCTGTGCTCAACAGGCTGCAAAGCTCCCAACCCTTCCCTTTTCCAGGCTCCCTCAACAATGCTGTGGTCAGGATTCTCCCAGTCTGCAAAGTCTGGAGGCGCGTATGCCTCAGACCTACGCTCGCAGAGGAAGTTATGAATACACAGCGCGGCCATGGCTATCTTCACCACCTTCTGTGGCTCCAAACATACGGTGGTCCTAAGAACCCTCAACCTGTTAGAGAGGATGCCAAATGCATTCTCTGCTACTCTGCGTGCCCTCAAGAGATGACAGTTTAACACACTTTGCCTGTGGTCCATCTGCCTGTGTGGATACGGCGTCATAAGGTCAGGCCTTAAAGGATATGCATCGTCACCAACAAACATGTACGGCATCACTATATTGGAGTTGGGCAGTGGCTCAGGTGGTGGAAAGTTGAGCAGGCCCTGGTCCATCTTTTCGCATAGGTCTGAGTGAGCAAATAGCCCAGCATGGGTACCAACATTGGCATGTATGAACCTGTAATTTGCATCAACGGCAGCCGTTATTATAACAGAGGATCCAGACTTGGAATTGTGGTACGGTCTGCTGCTTTTTCCCGGAGCTTGCACATGGATGCGAATTCCATCGAGAGCACCAACGCAATGTGGAAGTTGCTGTTTCAATTCAAAGTCCCTGGCTATTTTCCGCCATTCCGCCTCCGTTGACGGTGTCTAGCAAGAGAAGGCAAGCAGCGTTAAAAAGCTAAAGGCTAGGGATTGCACTTTCAAAACAATCCTGTATCTGCGACAGATGGTAAAATAAAATAGATTTCTCAAGAACAATGATTGTGACTTCATGATTTTAGAATGTGCATCCAACAACAAAAAAACGTAAGAATAGCACTCGGCTCTCAAAATTCAAATCATGAGATGAGGTTTTGGCAATATTGCTTGAGGGCGCATTTTATTTTAGTTTCTACAGTGCTGTGTGGTGGTAACCCCATAGCTCACCGTAAGGAAGTGTTTTTCCATAACCTGGTAAAGGGCAGCACATGTCTCCATTACTATCTGTGAAACAGTGCTGGCCCCAAGTCTGCACTGGAAGCCAACAGACTTGAATGATTCACCTATGTGAGAAAAGGAAGTCAAGAAAATATAATACGATAGTCTGAGAATGAATGACAGCTAAAATCCACGTGATGCTATTTTGATATAGCTCTGACACTCACCTGTTGCCAAAAACTGCAAGGTCAAAGACAATCGGTCTCTTGGGGAAACTGCCCGTCTCATATTTGTGTCCCGCTTGGTTATGAGAGGTCCGACCATTCCGAGAAGGGAATCAAACTCTCCTTCAGTCATCCACAGCAACTCCATGAACGCACAGTTATCATGCGTCTATTTGAATGGGGCCAACAATAAGGTCGATTTTAATCATTACCTGAAATACATATGATAGCAATATAATATACAACCTTTAAAATAAAACTGGTGCCATACAGTCAAGAAGAAATTACAGTATCATACATACACCCTGGATGCCTACTGATGCTAATAAGTCCCAGCTAGTGCACTAGGGTCTGAGAGTTAGCAAATTATGTTTACTTGAAGATTCTTATAGTGAACCGGGACGGCTGTGCAGAACACATCCGCCTGTACGCAGCTACCTTCATCATCACCATCATCCTAAAAAGCAAGGAATATCTGTGTGGTCTTTGGATCGACTTCAAACTTAGTGGGTGCACTGCTGAGGACCGAACTGGGATCGCACATGGAGAGAAACCGTGTCTTCAGTTGCCAATTACGATAATTGGAAAACGCGTCAATAAAGGAAAATGATTGAGAACTAGCCAGGACTAACTGTTGTCATAAAGGGACGCGTCTCTGCCCCCCCAATTCCCGGTTCTAGCTCCGCCGCGATCGCGCCCGTTTCGTGGCATTCACTGGCAGAGCCGTATTAAGTTCTCAGTTGTTTGGCTGAGTGGTTCCCGATTAATCGAAAAGGCAGTAAGCAACACCAATCCAATTGCAACTGAAGGGGCACTGCACTAGTGTCCTCACGACGAGCAAGCAGCTACCTACGGGTAGGGCTAATCTGCTGAAAAACTACAACCGTCTATACTTTTCTTCATAATTTCTTATTGATAGATATACATCTCAAGAATAACTGGTGAAAATTTCATCACAATATATCAAGAAATTATGAAGGAAAGTATAGATGGTTGTAGTTTTTCAGCAGAGTAGCCCTACCCGCTACTTACGACTTCAGGGTAATTTATATGGCCAGCTTCGTTACCTCTAATTCTCTCCTCAGAACAGACAATCCTCGCTGCCCCCGTCTCACCGGCCAATCTTTCTTCCATATCCTTTTCTTTTTCTTCATTTTTTCGCTGCAAATGAATGCACACACTACTAGGATAGCTCTCTTGTTTCTATTCATTTTTTGTAGGAGGAAATACTGTGGTGCAAGGTGCATGCCATTTCCCGTGTCACTTCTCGCGTGTTTTCGTGATTGAATGCAGTTCCCAGTATCCGAACTGCGTTCAATCACGAAAACACGCGAGAAGTGACATAGAAGTGACTGTGGGTCACACTCGGTGTAGATTCCTATTACTGGAAAATCTTCGTTCTTGTGCAACCTACTACGAGTCTACGACTTAACGATACATAATCAGCGGACAGAAGGTTGTCACGTGTGGGCAGTACAGCGCGGTGAAGACTGAGATAATAGTGAGAGGGTACCTTGACTAGGGGAAAAAATAATATTAATACACAATAGGCGCAGCGCAACAACTCCCGAAACTACTTCACTCTGGCGGTTTTCGGTAAGATCCGTGAGTGGCCGCTGCTGTAGGAAGAGGGCGGATGTCAGGAGATGCTCGAGCACTTTTTAAACAGCAATGTGAAGACTTTTGATTGCATGACAATGACGGAGTAAAATCACTCAATATTAAAAAAAAAAAAAAAAAGTCTTTCAATTACGTCGCTGAATCGACCTAGCTGGTTAATGTCTAGACGGTCTTTCTACAACCCCAATTCCGAAATAGTTGGGACAAAGTGTAAATTGTGAATAAAATCAAAACGCAATGACTTTCAAATCACACCTGCCAATATTTTATTCACAACAGAACAGAGATAACATAGCAAATGTTGAAACTGAGAAATTTTACAATTTTATCCACAAAATGAGCTCATGTTAAATTTAATGGCTGCTACAGGTCTCAAAAAAGTTGGGACAGGGGCCTGTTTACCATGGCGTAGCATCCCCTCTTCTTTTTAACACAGAGTGGAGGCATCTGGGCATTGAGGAGACAAGTTTCTTGAGTTTAGCCATTGGAATTTGATCCCACTCTTGTTTAACACAGGCTTCCAGCTGCTGGAGAGTTTTGGGTCTCCTTTGACAGTCTTTTCATTTAATTATGTGCCAAATGTTCTCAATCGGTGAAAGATCAGGACTGCAGGCAGGCCAGTTCAGCACACGGACTCTTCTACTGCAAAGCCATGCTGTTGTAATAGCTGCAGTATGTGGTTTTGCATTTTCCTGCTGAAATACACAAGGCCTTCCATGGAATAGATGTTGTATGGAGGGGAGCATACGTTGCTCTAAAACCTTTATATACCTTTCAGCATTCATGGTGCTTTTTAAAACATGCAAGTGTCTCACACCATATGCACTAATGCATCCCCATACCATCCAAGATGCTGACTTTTGAACTGAACACTGATAACAGGAGGGGTGGTCTTTCTCCTCTTTAGCCCGGGGACACGACGCCCATGATTTCCAACAAGAATGTCAAATTTGGACGTGTCTGACCACAGGACACCTTGCCACTTTGCTACAGTCCATTTTAAATGAGCCTTGGCCCACAGAACACGGCGGCGCTTCTGGATCATGCTCAACAATGGCTTCCTTTTTGCTTGATAGAGTTTTAGGTGGCATCAGTTGATGGCACAGCAGACTGTGTTTTCAGACAGTGGTTTCTTGAAGTATTCCTGGGCCCATTTAGTAATGTCAATGACAGAATCATGCTGGTGGGTGATGAAGTGGCGTCTGAGGGCCCAAAGATCACGGGCATCCAGTAAAGGTCTTCAGCCTTGTCCCTTACGCACAGAGATTTTTCAAGTTTCTCTGAATCTTTTGATGATGTTATGCACTGTCGATGATGAGACCTTCAAAGCCTTTGCAATTTGACGTTGAGGATAGCCTCTGGCCATCTTTACTTCTGAGAGACTCAGCCTCTCTAAGACATCCCTTTTATAGCCAATCCTGTTACACACTTGATGCCAGTTAACTTAATTGCTTGCTAAATGTTCTTTCAGCTGACTCTCTTATATATTAGTTGCTTTTACAGCCCTTTTTTGCCTGTGTCCCAACTTTTTTGAGAGCTGTTGCAGCCAGAAAATTTGAAATAAGCTCATTTTGTGGATGAAAATGTAAAATGTCTCAGTTTCAACATTTGAAATGTTATCTGTTTTCTATTGTAAATAAAATATTGGCTCATGTGATCTGAAAGTCATTGCATTTTGATTTTATTCACAATTTACACTTCGTCCCAACTATTTTGGAATTGGGGTTTTACAAATTATATGTTGCTTTTTGTAAAATGAATATATAGTACTTGATATTCTTTTATTAAAAGGTACATTTTGATGGGAATTCTGGGATTTGGAATGTAAATACAAACAACTTTTAATACCTTAATTTTACCTGGGAAAGCTCCATTGAGAACGTTTCTCTTCTTCAAGGATGCCCGGGGACAAACGCCAGATAGAACGGTTACGAGTGATGGAAGAGAGAAACAGGGGAAAAGCCCCCAGGAGCAATTTTGGGAATTACAGCCTTGCTCAAGGGCTCAACAGCAGAGTTGTTCCCAACCTATCTTTCCAGATCAAGTCAGAATCCCAAGCCCCATTAGCAACTCTTCGGTTTCCAGTCAAGCAACCTACCACTAGGCTACCCTGCCGCCTTTAGATTCTAATGACTGCTTAATGCAGCTAAATCTGTCAGAACTGAAAAACTATGCAGAGACTTTGATACATGAAAAAATGTTGAATTGGCTCATGTGCATTGTATTTTGAATGATGGCAAAAGGCAAATAAATAAGTCTTTTTTATCAGAATGGACAAATCCACTAATAATCTTAGTAAGTTTGAAACCTTTTTGGAGGGGTTTTACAGTGATGGTAACTACATTCATGGGTATGTGACAGAAGAGGCAAACGTCTACAGCACTGTAGAAGTCTACCGACGTATCACTGCAACTACGTTTAGCATTAGAACATCAATCTCTCTCAATTTTGACCCCAATAAAGCTGAGAAGGGGAAGTTCACCACTCGTTCAGTCAAGTTCCACAAGTCTAATTGCCCGAACCTAAGTGAAGATGGAGTTCCCTTCATGCACGGTGGAAGGAAAATTTTGGAATGTCAGTTTGGGCTGAGAAGGGAGCAGGC
This sequence comes from Gymnothorax javanicus, assembly GCA_029692085.1. Taxonomy (NCBI): domain Eukaryota; kingdom Metazoa; phylum Chordata; class Actinopteri; order Anguilliformes; family Muraenidae; genus Gymnothorax; species Gymnothorax javanicus. The sequence goes on along the minus strand of CM056197.1, from coordinate 115,170,993 downwards.
GAAAAAAAGCAAGAGGGACATGAGCGCTTTAATGCTGAGACTACAACCTTTCGAGGAGATGGAGCATGACTACACTCCAGCCTGTGGACCCAGAGCCAAAAAGAAACAAGTGAATGTATGGGGCACCAGAAAGAAGGGGTGCCAAGCGAGGATTTCCATCGTACAGGTGTGCAGGTTCCCTGAGTATGCAGTAATGAGCAAGAAGTGCATCAGTATACAGCAGATCCAGCTGAAGGAAAGATTCCTTCAAGACTTGAATGGTGGGAAAGAAGTAAAGATAGAGAACAGGTTCTACATTGACTTGCCACTAGAGAAAGCCCATTCCAACCACCCTCTGAGGTCCTTCTCCGGAATGACACAATTGGTACACCCGCAGATTATACTATGGATTGACCAGCTGGTCGGGGATGGCGTGACAAATCCCTCTAAGATGCAAGGAAAACTCAGACACTTAGTGAATACCAGAATGCCGGATACAGCTGCCCCTAATCTTCAAGACATGGGATATATCCAAAACTATGAGACATTAAGAACCACATCTACAGGGCAAAAGCTGGAAGGCGCATGAGAAGTCTGAGGAAGGAAGACAGTGCAGAACTGGAGGACACTGAGGCACCTCAGGATGAACCAGATGACTGTAATTATACTTACGCTGAGGTTTTAGTGCTGAGACAACAGGTGAGTAATCGTGACATTTTTCTGTGGAGGCATGCAAGTGTTCAAGCATTGAATACCTTTGTGCTTCAGTCACAGTTTTCATGAAAAAGAGATTTATGACACGATTGGTAAAATGACTACAATGGCTTATATTACAGCAAACAGTTTGGTTTCATGCTGTGTGTCCATTTGAGTACTTTCAATCTATTGTAGAAAGGAATAGCATTTACAGTGCTGTGAAAAAAAATGTCTCTGTTCCGTTTCTTGTATCACTCTTAAATGTTTCAGATCATCTAACTAATTTTAATATCTGCAAAAGATAACTTGCGTAAACATAAAATGCAGTTTTAAATGATGGTTTTATTGAAGGAAAAAAACTATTCACCTACCTCACCCAATGTAAAATACTAATTGCTCCCTGTGTTAATAAATCAGCCAAGTATTCAAATTTAATTCATAATTGGGTTGAGTTTTATTTAGACACACCCAGGCATAATTACTGCCTGCCCAGTTGAATCTAAAGATCACTTATATAGACCCTGTCTGCTAATGTGAAGTCGTCAAAAAGCAGTACATGATGCCTCAATCTAAAGAAATTCAAGAACAGATGAAAAACAAAGTTAGTGACATCTATCAGTCTGGAAAGGGTCACAAAGCAATTTCCAAGGCTCTGGGACTCCAGCGAACCACTGTGAGACTCCTTATCCATCCATCCATCTTCTTCCGCTTATCCGGGGCCGGTCTGGGGCAGCAGTCTCCAAGGATGCCCAGACTTCCCTCTCCCTGGACACTTCCTCCAGTTCTTCCGGGGTATCCCGAGGCATTCCCAGGCCAGCCGAGCGACATAGTCCCTCCAGCGTGTCCTGGGTCTTCCCCGGGCCTCCTCCCGTGGGGCATGCCCGAACACCTTCCCAGGAAGGAACCAGGGGCATCCGATATAGATGCCTTTTACCTCAACTGGCTCCTCTCGACGTGGAGGAGCAGCGGCTCTACTTGAGCTCCTCCCGGGTGACAGAGCTCCTCACCCTATCTAAGGGAGCGCCCGCCACCCCGCGGAGGAAACCCATTTCAGCCGCTTGTATCCGAGATCTGTTCTTTCGGTCATGACCCAAAGTTCCTGACCATAGGTGAGGGTAGGAACGTAGATTGACTGGTAAATTGAGAGCTTCGCCTTTCGCTCAGCTCCTTCTTCACCACAACAGATCGGTACAATGACCGCATTATTGCTGCCGCTGCACCGATCCGCCTGTCAATCTCACGCCCATCCTTCCCTCACTCGTGAACAAGACCCCAAGATACTTAAACTCCTCCACTTGAGGCAGGAGCTCTCCTCCAACCCGGAGGGGACTACCCACCTTTTTTTCCGGTCGAGAACCATGGCCTCGGACTTGAGGTGCTGATTCTCATCCCAGCCGCCGACTGGCTGCAAACCGCCCCAGTACATGCTGAAGGTCCTGGTTCAAGGAGCCAACAGACTCCTTATCTTCAAATGAAAAAACAGAACAGTGGTGAACCTTTCTAGGAGCAGCTGGCCAACTAAAGTTCCTCCAAGAGCATATTGACAACTCATCTAGGAGGTCACATGAGAGCCCAGATTAACATCTAAAGAACTACAGGCCTCACTTGCCTCAGTTAAGGTCAGTGTTCATGATTCCACAACGAGAAAGAGACTGGGCAAAAATAGCATCTTTGGGCATGCTGAAGGGCAAAAACCACTGCTGACCAAACAGAACACAAATGATCCTCTCATATTTGCCAAGAAATGTCAACCCCCAAAAATTTTAGGATAATATTCTGTGGACTGGTGAGTGAAAAGTGATACTATTTGGAAGACATCCACCCTGTAACATCTGACATAAAGCTAAGACCGCATTCCAATAGAAGAACAGTGAAACACATTGGTGGTAGTGTGATGGTCTCAGGCTGCTTTTCTGCCTCTGGACTTGGGCGACTGGTCATGAATAATGCATGGAACCATAAATTCCATTCTCTGCCATAACATCCAGAAGGTGAATGTCAGGCCATCAGTTTGTGACTTAAAGCTCAAACACAGTTGCGTTATGCAGCGGAACAATGATCCGAAGCATGCAAGCAAGCCCACATCTGAAAGGCTCAAAAGGAACAGGGTAAGGTTTTGGAGAGGCCTAGTCAAGTTCCTGACTTGAACTGATTGAGATGGTGTGGCATGACCTTAAACAGGCAGTTCAAGCTTGAAAACCCACCATTGTGACTGAATCAAAATAATTCTGTAAAAAAAGAGTGGACCAAAATTCCTCAACAGCGATGTAAAATTTTTCCACATGGGTGATAAAGGTTTTGAAAAACTCTTTTCCTTCAGTACATTTAAAAGCTGCATTTTGTGTTTACTCATGTTGTCTTTATCTTATATTAATATTAATTGGATGATCTGAAATATTTACAAATGACAAATAAGCAAAAATGGAAGAAATCAGGAAGGGGGCAAATGCTTTTTCACAGCACTGTTAATGCTGAATTAACATACTTAATAAGAAATTGAAATAAGTGTTTAGCTGTTGCCGCGCAATGAGATGGTTCTGAGTTTGCATCCCAGCCAGTCTGGACCCCTGTGATTAGATCATCATGTTCTCTTCATGTTCGCCTCAGTTTACTTGGGTTACTGCTGTTTCCTCCCACCCTTTAGACATGTAGCTTAAGAACAAGCTTTGCCTCTGACTAAGGCTCTGGCTTTAGGACTGAAATAGGTCCTTGGGCACTGCGTTGCAGGTGCCCACTGCTCCTAAGTAACTAGGATGGGCCAGATATGGGGGGCATGTTTCTCCATGGGGTTCAATAAAGTGCTCTCAACAGAATGTGAGTCCGTTGAATGAATTTCCTGGACCCATGGGGAAAAAAAATCTGCATCTTGCAAGGCTCATGATTCCCAGGACACAAATATTTACCACAGGTTGTCATTAGTGCATGACAGGCACAGAACTGTAAACCATCAGTCTGAGTAGTTTGGTCTTGTTCCTAGTCGAGCACAGACTGTCCCGATGGAGATGCCTCTCGAAAGAGACAGCGGGGAGAGCTGCGCTCGGAGCTGGAAGTTCTCAGAGACATGGTGCGCCAGTGCACAAGCCCCTCCATCCTGCATAGACTGACGGAAGACACAAGGGCGGTGCAGGAGAGAGCGAAAGGCCTCTTGGATGTTGTGGTTCTAATGCCCCCGCATTGAGTAACCTGAGCTGTAAGCTTATCGAATGCATTCCTCTCCGTAACCCTCTAGGAGAAGATGGAGACTTTCAATTTCTCTGGTTTTCATGCCAGTTTATGACTATTGGTATTGAAGTAGCCAGAATATTTACTGTATGTCATCTGGTATGTTGGCTACATTTCATGGTAGGTGCATGAAGGACAGCTGAAGGCTGTTTTTTGGCCCATATATGTAGCATTTTAATGACTAAATTAGTAGCTCCAAATCTAGGGGCGTTTCATTGAACATCAATTGATCTCATTGAGCTGCTGATTTTCCAATTTTCAGGTCTTAAAGTCAATTGATTATTGAAAATTTATTGAAATAAAGCATTACGGGACAGCTTAAGGAGCAGGGTTGGGAACCACTGATATACAAACCCCAGTTCCAGTGAAGTTGGGACATTGTGTAAAACGAGAAAAAAAACAGAATACAATGATTTGCAAATCTCACACATTTTATTCACAATAGAACATAGACGACATATGTTGACAAATGTTGCAAGTGAGACATTTTTCCAATTCATGAAAAATATTTGATTTTGAATTTGATGGCTGCAACACGTCTCAAAAATGTTGGGACAGGGCCATGTTTACTATTGTGTAGCAACCCCTCTTCTTTGAACAACAGTCTGTGAACATCTGAGAAGTGAGGAAACTAATTGCTGGAGTTTTGGAAGAGGGATGTTGTCCCACTCTGGTCTGATGTAGGATTCTAGCAGCTCAACAGCCCTGGGTCTTCTAAGCCAGTTTTTTTGTTTTATTATGTGCCAAATGTTTTCTATTGGTGAATGGTCTGGACTGCAGGCAGACCATTTCATCACCCGGACTCAACAATGAAGCCATGCTGTTGTGATGGATGCTTTATATGGGTTAGCATTGTTTTGCTGAAATGAAAACATAACCTCCTTGGCGGAGGTAATCATTGCTAAAATTACTGGAATTGGATTAAGAACTGTCCAATGCATTATTAAAACCTGGGAGAATAGTAATGAATTGTCAACTTCATGGAAGAAATGGGTCAGAGAAAAAAAAAAAAAATCATGAATGAGTTCATTGGAGATCAAACACTTGGCAAAATCTTATTAAAAAAAACTGACAGTAGAACTATTAATTGTGGAAATAACATTTCCACTCACATTATGCAACAAGACCTTGCAGGGTAGGGAATTAATAGCTGCATGGATAGCCAATTGTTAGTGAGGCCAATTGGAGAAAAACAACTTCAGTTTGCTCAGGAGCATAAAGACTGGACTGTGGAGGAAGTGAAAAAGGCCATGTAGTGAGAAGTCCAGATTTACTCTATTCCATAGTGATGAGTGCAGCAGGGAAAGAAAGGAAGCCCATGAAGCGATGCTCCAATCATGCAAGCCTACTCTGGAGGCAGTGAAATGATCTGGAGTTGCTTCTATTGGTCTCAGCTCAGCAACATTATACAGGAATAAAGCAAAGCCCGTAGACTACCAGAATATACTGAATAACCAGGTTCTCTCATCTACGGATTTTTCAATCCCTGACAACTCAGGCATATTCCCATCTGACAATGCCAAGATTAAGCAAGATCAGATTGCGAGAGTGACGCAGCAAGCATGATGAATCACTTTCACATATGAATTTGCCAGGAGAGTCCTGACCTTAACCAACTGAAAGTCTTTGGGATGTGCTAGCAATTCTTGCAAATCTGGGCGAAAATAAATGTCGTAAAATTGCATAAAACTGTCCAATCAATGCTACAATGAATGTGTCGTGATCAAAGCTAAAGGTGGTCTAAAAAAAAATGTGACAGTGCAATTTGTTTGGCCAAGTAATGTATAATAGGGGACCTTTAAACCCATGCGTGAGGTTCTTCCAGTGTCATTTAATTAAATCTGTTGAACCCTGCTGTGTGTTGGTCATTTCATAAAATCATTCATAAAATCACAAAATTTTAAAAAATTCAGGGCTCATTTTTAGTAACCATAACAAACTTTAATGAAATGTTTCACAGAGATTGGGTGTATTTATAAAACTTCTGGGTGCGTTTATAAAACTTAAAACTCCAGATACTTTCCTGCTCTTCTTTGAGAATATAGTGTGATGTAAAACAAATGAAATGGGTAATTTCATGACAACACATCCACATTTAACTTGAGGGTCCAAAAAAAAAAAAAAAAAAAAAAAAAAAAAAAAATTAGCAATGACATTTTTCCAAAAGTTCCCATGACTGTAAATACTAATGTCCAACTACCCCTAATATTCCTTTAATAAAATTATAGATACAACACAAAAAGTCAAACTGAATCAAAAATACACCAGAGCATTTGCTTCAAACTGGCGCATTTACAAGTAAAGAAAAACCTGGAAGACCACAGATTTTAATTCTAAAGAAAAATCGGAAAGTTCCCCCAGGAATCGCCGTATGACACAAAGATGCATGAACAGGTTTACATTCCCCTGCCAGGACCCAATGGCAGTGTACTTTAAACAGGAATCTGATATTGACAAGGTGATTTGACCAGTGTTTCAAGGAACAGACAATTCTCTGGCTGCAATGTACAGAAGTATGCAGGTGAAATGTTGAGCATTAATACTTGCGCAGAGCCACATTTTCATAATACTGAACACATTTTACAATCAGGGTGGGGGAACCCAGCTGCCATTTTGTATATCAAAAGGGCTCCAAATCTATGCTGGTCGGAGCGGACTCAATTTCACATAAGTAAGCAATCCCTCTGCCCCCCTTGGTGGGGGGGAGAGGTTATTCCCCCTGCCATTGGGTTAATATTTTCCGTGTTATTCTCCCAACAAAATGCGAGCCAAATTTCATGAGCGACCTCTTCTGGCGAAACTTCTGTACTCCGCCACTTTACCCTGCCCTGATTAGAGACCGTCGCGGCGGGAAAATGCACGCAGAATGTGACATTTTTTGGAATTCAAGAAGCGCTTTTGAGCTACAGTGAAAAGAACAATGTCCTATATGTGATAGGTAGCTAACTGCAGATCTGTGGAAAATGCGAAGTAAAGGATTAGTCTGACATCTTTAACACATCACGAACAGCTGGGACAATAACTGTTCTGGTGCACATTATTCTTCCAAAGGTTGGGGCAATAGCCTATTCCAAACAAAAAAAAAAAAAAACAGCCCTCAACAGAATCCTCCAAACCCCAGAGCAGTCGTGACCTAACCGCCTGATTTCCAAGCCCAAGACTATTCAACATGATCCAAACAGGAACAGTGTGGGCCACAGGCTTTCATTCCAGCCATGCAGTAGCACACCAAACTTTAGGAATCCAGGACCTTGGTGAAGAATCTGAGGGTTGATTATTAGAATCGCAGGCTCGAGTGCTTGGTTGGAATGAAAGCCAGCATCCACACCAGCCCTCTCTGGATCATGTTGAGTAGCCCTGCTCAAGCCTCTCCTCAGCCCGCCACATCCGGGCTTTTGAGGTTTTCCACCTATCGAGCTCCAAAAGCCCTGCGTCACGTATTGTTCAGGTGAAACAAGTCAAAAAACCGCATGCGGCCGGGTGTGTTCTGAGAGAGGCTTGGGAGTTACTACCTAAATCTAAACCAGAACCCAGGAGCGTGTGTTCATGACAGAGCACACCACATACCAGCCCCATCCACACCCCCTGCCAACCCAACCTGTCAACACAAAAAGAGCCAGAGCCTCGGGGGGGGAGGAGTTTTAGTGTCCACCGGATTTGCGCCCCGCCCAAGACCGGGATCTGGAGCGAGACCGGGAGCGCGAGAGGGACCGCGAGCGCGACCTCGACCGGGACGGCGAGCGCAGGTGAGGGTCGTGCATCTCGCGGGAGTTGGATGCAGAGTGGAAGTCTTCGGCGGGTGGGGACAGGGATTTGGAGCGGGAACGTGACGCGCCTCTGGACACCTTCCTGGGTCTGCCACGGGACGGGGATCGGGAGGTGGAGCGGCTGCGGGGGTGTCCCCGGTGGTGGTCACGCTGAGATGGTCTGTGCCTGCGGGACAGACATTCCCAATGACCTCACCCCTTCAAATACAATCATAAATCACACACCTTAGGGTCATTCCATACCATCTCAACCAGATGTCCCATCGTGACCAACTCAAATTTGGCTCCCAGAAAAAAAAAAAAAAAAAAAAAAAAAAAAAATGTGGGCGTACCTCTACATGTATAATGAACACATTCAAAATTCTAGGCTTCAGCTCCTAAGGGTTTCGGAGATACGCCCCTCCATTAACGGGGAGGCTATGCTGACTTTTTTTTGCGAGTATCAATTTATAAGATGTTTTGGAGGCCAATATCATGGAAATAAATCAGCTCTGGGCTGAAAATTGCAGGTTCAGTATATAGTTGATATTCTTACAGCACACAGAGCTGTCCCGAAATAAAAGGAATCCAGCATCATCGACCCTCTGTAGGAGATCCTGGGCTGAGAGGGGGTCCTTGAAAATTGAATTTTTCCATTTCTGCCTATGAAAAAGGATTCATATCTGAGAGGCCGATAACACGGAAATGAGAAGAGCTGAATTAAGTTTAATGGCAGTGTCTGAAAGTGTAGCACTGCCGCCTCACAGCAAGGACGTCATGTGTTCGAACCTGGCCTGGGACCTTTCTGTGTGGAGTTTGCATGTTCTCCCCGTGTCCGCATGGGTTTCCTCCGGGTACTCCGGTTTCCTCCCACAGCTCAAAGACATGCATATTAGGTTAAGTGGAGACCAAATTGCCCATAGGCATGAGTGAGTGAGAGAAGAGTGCATGAATGGTGCATGCGCCCTGCAATGGATTGGCAAGCTGTCCAGGACGGGTCCCTGCCTTTTGCCCGCAGTCAGCCGGGACAGGCTACAGCTCCCCCGCCATCCTAGTGAAGAAGAGGTATAGATAATGGATGGATGGATATTCTCAAAAAAATTCAGCCAAATCTGAGTTGGTAAGTCTCAAGTTCCAGCTGTCCTCAGAAAAGTAGGAAAATGGGAAAATAGGAATAAAATAGGAAAACCAGACAGCCAAAAATAAATTTTAATAGACAATAAATGCTAAAATAAAAAAATTAAAAACTTAAACAATGAGCAAATAAAACCCTCACACTAAGATAATCAAAGAAATACTTTTAGGACTGAAAAAAGTTTATATTTGTATTGTAAACATGCATGAAACCAAGGCCTATTAACCTGACTAGCTCGAGTAAACAATCCTGATATTCAAGGTTTATGTTCATTTCAAAAAACATAACATGGCTTAAACAAACATAATCCAGAAACACTAATATAGGGGTCTCCAACCCTGTTGCTGGAGAGCTACCATCCTGAAGGTTTTCACTTTAACTCCTTCAACCCCACAGCCCTCTACAGAGGGCTGACCAACATATTCCCTTCAACCCCAAATTCCTGTAGGGAAAATTCAAACAATCTGACTAATTGATTGGAACATATCAGGTTACATTTAATGGGATTCCAGAGATAACAGTAAGATACAATGTCCAGATAATGACCAGCCCTCTACAGAGGGCTGTGGGGTTGAAGGGTATAGTGATGCTAGAATATCTGGGGTTGAAAGAGTTAACTAATGCAAAGCGCACCTCTTTTCCCAGTTGGGAGATCTTGATGAGCTGCTAATTAGCCAAAGTAGGTGTGTTGAGTCTGGGTTAGAGTAAAAACTTATTAGATGGTAGCCTTCCAGGAACAGGGTTGGAGACCCTTGCACTAACATATTATCGATTTTCGTAGCTAGCTAATGTGACCCATTACCGAATCTTGCTAACTAGCTGAAAACCGTTAGCTAGCTACATAGCACATCAATATTCTGGAGGGTCAGCCTCATAAGCTAGTTGAGTAGTTAGAACAAACATTAAAACGCATGACAGTTGGGAGTCCATTTACCCATACACTGCATTTACCTCATTTTGAATGGTTAGTTCGAATTTTCTGATGCAGAGTTGTAAAAGGAAGCAAGCTAGCTACTTTATCCAAAGACAATGTATTAATGTTAGCTACCTAGCTAGCTAGAACCAGACATTGGTATGGGAGCTAAGCAATGACCTGCAAGGGAAGGGGGAAGCAGCAAATGTATTTTAGCCGCATTAAACTCTACTTGGATACATCTCTGAACACACCAACCCTTCAACAAGCCTTCAGTCAGAGTAGAATTGAATATAACCCATAATAATTTTGAAAGTCCAATAAAAATTAACAGTAAAAAGGTCTTCGCTCTGAACATAGTGTCCTGTACTGTTAGCAGCGATGTTACTGAAGAAAAGTAAAGAAAGTTAGCTTGATAATTTAGAAAGATTCTATAATGGGTCACCATAGGTCGCAACAGAAAAGGTTGTGGTGGGAATGGGAAGCTCTTTGCTCTGAACATGGCAAAATGTACCGTTAGCAGCGATGCTATGTTCACAGCAAAGGGCCGTTAACCATTCATTTTCCATTGCTAGCTTAAGTGCCCTATTACGAATCTTGCTAGCTAGCTAAAAATTGTTCGCTAGCTAGCCAAGTAATTAATTGAGATTTAGTAGGGTCACCCTTGTTAGCTACAAAGCTAGGTAGTCATAATTAACATTAAAACACATAATAGGGAGTTTATTTACTCATAGACAGTATTTTCCTAATTCTGAATGGTTAGCTCAGATTTCTTGAAGTAGGGTTGCATGAGGTGGCTAGCTCGCTGCTACTCTATAATCAATGTATTATCGTTAGTTAGCTAGCTAGTACTGAACATTGGCATGGGAGCGACTGCCAAGGATGAGGAAAGCAGTAAACGTATTTTGACCTCATACAACTGTACTTGGATACAAATCCAAATGCACAAACCCCTTAACGACGGTTGGAGTAGAACCAGTCTCAGGTTTCCGTATAAGAGGTGGCGTTGAACGCCAACACTGAAGCAGCCACCCTGGATTTATCTGTGGATGTGGAAGATTCCTTAACTTTGTTTGAGCTCATATGGACTGACCCTTTAGTCATGCAAAGGTGCCCAATCATGTGCAACGGAGAGTCCAGTTGGCAAATTTTTAGTCCAACCATTGAATGTCCCTCCTGATTTCACCAATTAACACACACTTAACCAAAGAAAGAAATAACAAGTGAATCGGAAGGGGGAGAGATAGCTTTGAATAAAAGCCTACCAATTCTTGGCTATCAATGCCACCATAATCGGGCATTTTGAACAAGGACATAACAGCACAGCTCCAACACAGGCCAGACAACAGTTTGCAAGACTGGCTGCCAATTTTCCAAAACTGCAAGAGTGCAGTGAAAAAGGAAGAATAAGGCTATGTTCAGACAGCAGGTCTTGATGCACAGTTCGGATTTTTTGGAGATATCTGATTTTTTTGTGTGCTCGTTCATATTACACATTATATGCCACTTGTATCAGTTTTGAGTATGAACTGAATGCGACCCTGAAGTGACCCGCATGCGCAAAAGAGGTCCTGAGGTAATAAGTGACCACGCAGGCACGCACTGTTTGTTTACGGAAGTAAATATGGAGGCATCTCGTCTCAGCGCGTGTGTGGCACTGATGAAGTTTATCTGCAACAGAAGTCAGTACCATTACAGACAAATAATGACGTAAAGGTCGGATAAATGCGACCTGGCCGTTCAGACAGCTGTCGCATTGCAAAATATCAGATACGTATCGGATTTAGGACCACGTATGAAAGTGGCCTGGGTCGGATTTAAAAAAAAAAAAAAAATGGATTTGTGCTGTTCAAACTGTCTTTAACAGATCGGATACAGGTCATATATGGGCTAAAAAAATCTTGGGCCACATTTGGCTGCTGTCTGAACGTAGCCTAAGAGTAGCATTGCACACCTGAAAATTGGATGTTCTCCAATTTCTGATTTGATCATCATAAAGAGCTCACTGCAACAAGAAAAATGCTTTTTGAAATTTCAAAATCGGACAATAAATGACTTAATTATGATTATTTTAGTGTTTTCCCGAATCGGTCATTGTTTTATTGTTTTAATGAAGAAGTCAAGGTCAAAATCTTTAGCCAATTCTTTATTGATTTTAGCCCCACAAACACTCTCTTTCATAACTTCTGCATAGTTCGAGATACTCGCACCAAATTTTACATGATGATCCACTGGAACACGCTATTTCATGTGAAATCACCGAAAATGATATAACGAGACAATAGATGGCGCTTTACATTAAAAATTAAAGATGGCCGCCAAATTTGTCATTTGTGGCACCAACCCCTGCCATATGGCATCTTAAAGGTATTACATTGGCAATAATCCATATAAACTAGGATTTCACATGAATGTAATCTATTAGAAGGATGATCTGTAAAGTTTTAACAATAAGGGGCGCTCTAGCGGCAGTTGAATTAAAAATGGCTGCCTGGCAGTGCAGAAATATGAATTCATCGCAAATAGGGCAAGTAGTATGTCAAATCGAAGGTCCCGCCAAGCTGCTTTCACTGACATACTCAAACACAGACATAAACTTGCACACGGACGGAACAATAGAGGGCGCTTCAAAATGGTCGCCCAAAAATATATTTTAACGGGTAAATCAGGGAGTGGTCAGCCACCGTGCAATGGCAGGCCACCTTTGTTAGTCACACTCGCCATGCAAAGTATGGTGAGTCAATTACCATAACAACATGGTGAATGACTTCTCCATGGTTCACCCAACTGTTAAAGAGTCTCATCCAGAAAAAAAAAAAAAAAAAACCAGAGAGGAGGCAATTGTGGATTTGTTGCTTCCGTTACTAGGCTACCATTGAACGGCTGGCTGGTAATCGTAGACTAACAACTGACACAATCAATGTTTGATAGTTAGCTAAATATCACTCACCTCTGCATTGAAAATGAACATTTTTTTCTCTTCACCTCCCAAACAACAGCATTATTGACCCATCTTGATTGAAAATACATACAACTACAGTAGGAGTCGCCTAAACCATCCTCGTGTAAAACGGAAACTCGCTCATACCGGACAACAGCTCAAGTCCCAATTTTTGTCATGTTTTTCCATCAAATAAACATCAAATACAACCCCAATTCCGAAATAGTTGGGACAAAGTGTAAATTGTGAACAAAATCAAAACGCAATGATTTTCAAATCACATCAGCCAGTATTTTATTCACAATAGAACAGAGATAACATAGCAAATGTTGAAACTGACAAATTTTACAACTTTATCCACAAAAGGAGCTCATTTCAAATTTTATGGCTGCTACAGGTCTCAGAAAAGTTGGGACAGGGGCCTGTTTACCATGGTGTAGCATCCCCTCTTCTTTTTAAACACAGAGTGGAGGCGTCTGGGCATTGAGGAGACAAGTTTTTGAGTTTAGCCATTGGAATTTGATCCCATTCTTGTGTAATTCAGGCTTCCAGCTGCTGGAGAGTTTTGGGTCTCCTTTGATGGACTTTGCATTTAATTATGCCCCAAATGTTCTCAATCGGTGAAAGATCAGGACAGCAGGCAGGCCAGTTCAGCAAACGGACTCTTCTACTACGAAGCCATGCTGTTGTAATAGCTGCAGTAAGTGGTTTTGCATTGTCCTGCTGAAATACACAAGGCCTTCCCTGGAATAGATGTTGTCTGGAGGGGAGCATTTGTTGCCCTAAAACCTTTATATACCTTTCAGCATTCATGGTGCTTTTTAAAACATGCAAGTGTCCCACACCATATGCGCTAATGCATCCCCATACCATCAGAGATGCTGGCTTTTGAACTGAACGCTGATAACAGGAGGGTTGGTCTTTCTCCTCTTTAGCCTGGAGGACACGACGCCCATGATTTCCAACAAGAATGTCAAATTTGGACGTGTCTGACCACAGGACACTTTGCCACTTTGCTACAGTCCATTTTAAATGAGCCTTGGCCCACAGAACACGGCGGCGCTTCTGGATCATGCTCAACAATGGCTTCCTTTTTGCATGATAGAGTTTTAGGTGGCATCTGTGGATGGCACGGCAGACTGTGTTTACAGACAGTGGTTTCTTTAAGTATTCCTGAGCCCATTTAGTAATGTCAATGACAGAATCATGCCGGTGAGTGATGCAGTGGCGTCTGGGCCTCAGCCTTGTCCCTTACGCACAGAGATTTTTCCAGCTTCTCTGAATCTTTTGATGATGTTATGCACTGTCGATGATGAGACCTTCAAAGCCTTTGCAATTTGATATTGAGGAACATTGTTTTTAAAGTATTCCGCAATTTTTTTTACGCAAGCCTTCACAGGTTGGAGAGCCTCTGGCCATCTTTACTTCTGACAGACACAGCCTCTCTAAGACTTCCCTTTTATAGCCAATCATGTTACACACCTGATGCCAGTTAATGTAATTGCTTGCTAAATGTTCTTTCAGCTGATTCTCCTATATATTAATTGCTTTTTCAGCCCCTTTTTTGCCTGTGTCCCAACTTTTTTGGAGACCTGTTGCAGCCAGAAATTTGAAATAAGCTCATTTTGTGGATAAAAATGTAAAATGTCTCAGTTTCAACATTTGAAATGTTATCTATGTTCCATTGTAAATAACATATTGGCTCATGTGATCTGAAAGTCATTGCATGTTGATTTTATTCACAATTTACACTTTGTCCCAACTATTTCGGAATTGGGGTTGTATATCGGATTTCTTTTTTTTATTATTTTTTATTTAAATGTACCGGATTTGATACAATTAATTTCCGCTTAAATCTGACAAAATGTCCAGTCCCATCACAATGCATTTCCATTAAAAAGCACTCGTGTACACCGGGCAAGCTGGTTTGCACCATGCACATACGCATTTGCAACAGAGCAACGGAATGGAGTTCGGCTTCACTACACTGTTATAAACTGACATAATTTAACAGTTAAATTATTGCATTGTCTCCTTGTTATTTTAACTACAAGTGGAGGCCTGTGCGCATTTAACTGTGGGTTACACTGAACATGGACAGAACTCTGTTGTAAACTTATTGTTAAATTACTGTTAAAATAACTGGCAAAAAAGGTGCAAGTTTATAACAGTGAATTCGAGGAAACTGAAACTGGCGTGGTTTCATTTAGCCTACATATTTAAGTTTTTAGTCTTCTTCATTCATCCCAGTTGGAGCAACATGCAGTATCATCCTGTTATCCATTGTGTCAGGGCAAAGACAGACTAAATGAAGACAAGTAGGTACTGGTACGCGCACTTCAGAATGAAGTTGTTCCGATCTTTATACACAAAGCATAGGCTACATATAAATTCATACATGTGTCTAGCGGATATAATCTGTTACACGCATATAGCGGATATAATCTGTCTTGTGCATATAACAAATTTTGTTCGTTTTATGCATATAGCGGATTTCACTCATAACGGATAATATGAGCCGGTCCAATTGAATCCGTTATATGCTAGTTTTACTGTATTTGTACTTTAATATGCATTAATCCTGGCAGCAGTTTAAGGGGAAAGACTCTCCACAAGACAGCTAGCTATATAAAATGTGAAAATTGCTAAAGTGGAGCCAGGGTAACACTAGGTACTTGGCTAACTGTTTTTAAATAGGCTTACTGCAGCAGGCGCTGCACATGGATTACAAGTGCCTATAACTTGATGTTTCTTAACATATTTTTCTTCTTTAGAGAGATAATGTATATATCTGGGGATGAAATAAATGAAATAGAAAATGACAGATTTGCGAGGCTGCTCTGTAGAATGTCAAATATTACCCGCTATAATGAAACAGTGTTTTGCCCTCCAGGGGTACGCAACAATCACGTGACTGAAAACTATGAATATCGCAAACTTGTTGAGAGGCATTTTCGTTGTGTTCAAAGTGCTTTTTCTCGATAAATATCGAAAATAAACCGTTGGCAGGACTATATTTCGATTCTACGTGAACTAATAAACTGTACTCACGTGTCCTTGACGAAAAGACGCCGCACAGCATGCCATTTTGCTGGCACCTTCGGGAAAGTTTCTCGGCAAAATTCTTCCCCTACGGAAGTTGTTTGACCTCCATGGAGGAATATGTAAGGCTTCTTCTGATCCGTCGGAAAATTTCACGATGATACATGCCGTAGTTTAGCGACAGTTTTGATTTGAAAATGCATCATGAGGTATCTGTGGCTAAAAAATGTAGCGCGCTGCGTGATGCTAAAATTACAGCGTTGGAGTGACATTTATTGATTAAAAAAATGCAACATACTCGCACTGCTGCTAAAAAAACTTTAAGAATGAAATAAATAGGAACAGCACTGATGAATATGAAATTTATTTTTGGTTTTAATGCCAAAGACAGCTGAAAAAGAGAATTTATCTCTGCCCTGCATCAATTGAGAAATTTCCAATGGTTCTGACGTTATGATGTGCAATGCTAAAAAGAGACCAACCTATCATGTTCGCGGCTCCTACTGCGTCTCCCATACAGCCTTCCGCGGAACCTGGAGGAACAAAGGAACCGTCACAAAAACCAAGACCTGAAAAGTGCATTTTATTCTTTAATCCAAAGCCGCAACAACCCTCCAATTCCGAGCTCAATGACAGTTCAATCACAGTCACATTATACATACAGACATTTCATCCATTGCAGAATGGCTCAAAACCACAGGTACAAAGTTTTTTAGCTGTAGCCATCAGAGATGTAGGGGATTTTTTTGTAAATACAATGCGTATTTAAAGTCTCATTCTATGCTGCCCCCGGACGGGATTCCAGTGAGCAGGCTTGGGACCTGAGGTTTAATACACTCAAAAAAGCTTGAGCGTCGTGCTCTTACTCTCTGGGGCTCTCGGAGCGACGCGACCGGCGCTCGTAGGACGGGCTGCGGGACCTGCGGCGGTCATAGCTGCGGCTCCGGGAACGGCGTCGCCGCCCGCCTTGATCGTAGTCATCGTACCGCGAGAAGTTCCGCGGGGAGTGCCTCTCTTTCAGCTTCATCTGATTGGGTGCTGGAGGAGGAAGTTAAATGGCTATGACTCACCACTTGGTGGTGGAAGAGCAGATTACCACAATTCATAGCAAGCTGAGAGATGACGGCAGGCGTAATGCTGCAGATCGTCGATCAGCCATGATTCCAGTCAATTAAGTTTCAAAACATGAGGTTGACAAATCCCAAATATGGACAAATATGGAGAGTCTATTTAACAGACTGTTCCAACAGCGATGCAACACATCCATGCACCATTGGTAATAGAAGGCAATGACATTACAGAACTGACGTTGTCAAATTCAGTCCATGTGGGCCAGACAGCAATTTTAAGAAATTTAATTAGCTCTTTATGCCTCTTTTAAACCTATACATTTGCAGTTTTGAGGTATTATCCCCCCCCCCATATGTAACAGTCAGATTGTGAAACCAGTCATTTCAGGAAATGGCTAACAATTTTAGCAATTTCTTGAAGTGACTGAAGTTTAGCACAGGCCATTTAATGAAATGACTGGTTTCACAATCTGACTAACATATACTCATTTCAGCTAAGGTGACAGTGCATGCCATTAAGAATAAGTAAGTCCCATATTCACATGGAGCCACAATGCAAATTAGGACAGAGGAATGCGTATTCAACAGACCAAATTAGGCAGTAGTGCAAAACAGGCTCACAGTTGATAATGCCAATGATATCCAGCACAGCCTGAACATGCTCAACAATTCTCTCTTACTGGCAATGTGTCCACTCCTGCCAATTAGAGGCTCACCAATTTCCCCAAAACATTAATTTTACCAGCTAAAACACTGCTTTACCCAGTAAATATTTGCAACATTCATATAAAGTTTTTTTTTTTCCCCCATGAAGTCATTTACCGGTTAATCTCTCAAAACATGTAAACCATAATTGAGACAAATGTAAAGCTCGTTAGAACTATGATGGTAGTCATGGCAGAAGTGAAAACCAGGAGACAAGTGGGTGGTCTGGACTGACTGAGAACACTCATTCCAGAATACTCAATGGTGGAATGTTCAGGGGAAAACCTGGCCAAAAAAACCTACTCTTCAATAGATGACCCTGAAAATCAAGGTATTCGAATTCCAAGAAACATTCTTCATTGAAATCTGAACTGATATCTCATTCACTTTCTCTTGTGAAATGCAAGTGACCTGAACCAGAGAGCCCACCAGAAAACAGTCCCCTCTTAGGTATTTAAGAGAAAATGAAAATTATTGACCCTAGTCCCTCAAAAATATATACTTTTTCAGAAATAATGAGCGAACATCTTACTCTTCCGATCTCCCTGCGCAAACTGGATCTCGATCTGCCGGCCGCACACCCATTTTCTGTCCAGATTGTGAAGGGCGTCCTCTGCGTCGCGCACATCCTCAAACGTGGCTCAGGAGTCAAGGATTTAAACAAGCTTTCACAGAAACTTCAATCAGGGACTAGCTCAAAGCTGCGACCCAACTGTTAGTGCAGATGTGCGATGCAGCCATAAACAGCCACAACAGCTCCAAGTGAAACTTACGACTCGACGAAGAGTTAACTTATACATTGCAAGTTAATGACTGGATTTCATAATTTGGAAAAGAAAGATGAAACACAAAACAAGTTGTCATAACCACTTAAACATCTTCAGGCCTTTGTGCATGAAAATTTTGTCCCAAAGCTTGACAGGCACAGACCAAGACAGATTCTTTAAAAGAGCCGCATGTTCAACTTACGATACCTGTGGTAGGATACAGAATCAGACTGGTTACCTTAAACATGCTTGACTTTGACTTTGGTCTTGACCTTTAAGCTCTTTAAGGGCTTTGCTGAGGAACATTGGCCTTCCCGCTCGTCTGGCCCATAATCTTTATCCTCCCCCTTTTTTCGAAGTCAAATCCAAGCCTTGATGCCCAACTTGGTGCCTTTCTTTTCCTCCTTGTTTCTTCAAGCTTTAAATTCCTTAATTCCACCCTTGCCCTCTCTGCTTCGTGCAGCCTGATATCCTTAGGGTCTCTGTCGTCATAATCTTGAATCTACTCTACATGGCTCTGTATAACTGAAGGGCTCCCCAACTGTGTACCTTTATATTCTCTGAGGCAACAACAGAAGAAATTTGGGTTAGGACACAGAATCTAACTAAATGCCATTGTTTTTTTAAACAAATGAATTTCTGTTCTTTTTTTAATCCAAAAAAAAAAAAAAAAATTCAATACCATAAATGCTTGTTTTACACTGACTGACCTGCTTACCCAATTACCTGATGTAAAACCATTATAAAACTATTTTTAAATTAATGCAAACAGGGTCAATCCATCTCAAATGAGCCAGTGCCAGAAAAAATGCCACCACTAAATCACAGATTTTGCTAATTTTTTCATATATTGTTGGTACCTGTAAGATAGGAAAAATACCCAAGTTTGGGCAGTCAACTCCGCCCCATCTCGGAATGGTGGCCATTTTTAAAAAGGGGTTGTGGCACTTTGCGACACGGCGGCCGCCCTTTTTTTAAGTGGTTTTTCTCCTGTAATTCAGCTTTAACACATGCTATGAAGGTGAAATTTGGCAGATTTTAAGTAATTTTTTACGGTGAATCCAAATATGCAATCAGATTTCTGATAGTCATAATGGTTACAGAGATATTTGACAAAAATCAATTTTGGGGGTACCCAACTTTGACCCCATCCCTCTGACACTTGACATAAGTCATGAAGTCTAAATTCTGATATGTTGTACCTTATGACCTCATCTAACAAATAGATGAAAATGAGGGAGGTGATATTTCTCAAAGTTGAGAAATGGCTAAACATGTGTAGTGCATGATTTTCTCAATGTCGGCCAATCTATACAGTACAAATGTACAAGGGAATGTACATAATCCATACAAAGAGCTTGAAAACATACTAATTGAACAATGGCAGTTCTCAAGAACTATTTCACTTGTCCATTTGGCATGTTTGGCACTAAACAATCTGAGATTGCAGCAATGGACATGCTTTCCACGATTGCTTATCCAAATTTTATTGTTAGTGCATTATACAATCAGGACACCTGGACCTCCAGGTCAGCGGATGATGAAATCTTGATTGGTTGAGTGAGAGTGGTTTCAGATGATGTAATCCGGTTGGTATCATCCAAGTAAGCTTATTATGCAATCATACAGTCTGAGTAGTGAGTTCCTTCCTTTGGATGGATGATGCAATCTGGAAGGGTCAACCAAGTAAATTGATGATGCAATCCTAATGAGTAAAAATCTGAGTGGCTTCATTTGGCCATTGTGTCAAAGACAGCCATGGCTGAAACACACGAAAAATGCACTCTGGTGCTTTGTTCTGGCCACAGAGAAGGAACAATGTTGGGTGCCATCAGTTCATGTCCTGACAACAGTGAGAGTGCCACTTGCTTCTGGACATAGTGCCAGACAGTATAGGCTGTCTGAGGAAGAAGTGAAGAAAGTTGAGAAATGCTTTGAAAATTTCTGCTCAAATTCCGCCCGCACTCACTGATTGTAATAATTGAATAATTCAAATTTTAAGCCACACTCATGTGTTGTCATGTCTGCAGACTGGTAAACTTGACTTTCAAAGCATTTTTGAGCTTTCTCCAGTTTTTCAGTTCCAATACTTGAACATTTTGACACTTCATGTTAGACATACAGAAGGAATTCACTTTATATGTCATGTAAAGCATCAGCCTTGTATAATCAATACAATCATCAGATTCTATAATGTCAAATAAAACAGGTTCCTGAGAACTGCTATCCTTCAATTAATTGGCTGCTCAAACTTGGGGCTTTTTCCCCATCTTACAGGTACCAACAATATATGAAAAAATTAGCAAAATCTGTGATTTAGTGGTTCCACACCCTGGTTGATTTGAGATGGATTGACCCAACAGTATCATAAACCCACGCAAAAAAAAATACAGCATTTCCCATTTGTATTACAAGCCGTGATTTAAAATTCAATACAAAAACATTTTCCTTAGTGAAGAAAGGATATTGAATGTATGCAAATCCTCTTGGCCGCCGAGTATAGAAGTCAAGTGGAATGTAGACATCTATTATTGGTCCATAACGACCAAACTCACGTCGTAAATCCTCTGGCCTGAAGTATCGTAAAATGATAGAAGTTTCACTGGACTGAATAGAGAATCCACCTCCCTAATGCACGTTCAATGCAGAGCTTGCAAGACAGCAAATTAAACCAAACAAATTAACTATAAGAATATCAAGACACCTTGATATATATAACAAGCTAGCAAGTTACCTTCTTCGGATAAAGTAAAAAATACGAATCAACGTCATGACCAGATGGCTTGGCCAGCAAGCAGCACACTTTTTCAGCCATTTCAATTTCAGCAAATGGCAAGTTCTCATGTAGTCAATTCCTATATAGTCAATTACTGGCTAGGCGTTACTGATAGCTTGCTGTTGTCTTTTGTAACTTACCTGCAACAACGAGCACAGAATTATAGGCCTGTGACTAAAACCGGGGTACCCGGGTCCCGCCCGAAAGGTTTGGGTCCCGGGAAGAAAATGGCGATACCCGTTTCCCGAAAATCAGTACATTGAATGTGCGCAAGATAAAATGATGGATAATCATTCATGGCATCACCCAGACATTCACTAATAACATGTACATTATTTATTGCTGCAGCTCACGACTCTCGTGCGCCAACGATTAGTTTATCAACTTACTTGAATGGGAAACAGATAGAGAATCAATCAGTGGCAATTCGGAGATTTTATATAATCAAGGAGGTATTAATCCCTACCTCCTTGGTCTAGTCAGCTCGCGCTCGCTAGCTGCCTTTCGATCTCATCGGCGTCATGGTTTTTTTTTTCTTTTCAACAGTTATGATGAATTTTGATGATATTGATACAAATTACATGATGTATTTATTGTCGTTGTGATTGATAGTCCTGGTTGATAATAATAGAGATGATGAATACAGCGATTCGGTATTCGGTAACGATTCAAGTTGATGGAATAATAATCAAATGATGATAATGAGGAAATGGGAAATTCAGGGGTGCAGATATGATTTTGAGTTTTGACGATGGGATTGTTATGATGGTATAATGAAATTAATGATAATACTGACATCAGTCGGACATCCGTACACTTTGATATAGTAAATAAATTTGGAAAACACATTTGGAAAATAGAATATCGTATTCGTTAAATAGCTGATCAGTCCATCCAACGTTCGTGCATGAGACTAGTTCACTTGGTTGTTTTTTGTTTACTGTTTAATCTCAGCCCTTTATGCTAGCCGTTATCATGTAATTAATGGATTGTTGCATGATGTTTGGTTTTTAACCCGCTTCGGTGTCTAGTAGAAAGTTCTTTTATCATTTCTGGCGGCAAAAGGATTCAGTATAGAATCGAATCAAATTCCAGAATGATGAAAATCCCCTCTCTCATGAGAAAAAGGCGCGGTTTGGCAGCAGGGCGTTCAATGGAATTTTTAGCTAGCCTAAATAATTTTAATTGGCTTTAATTTTTTGCCAAGTTGGTTTGGGTCTATAAATTAATGGACAGTACCAACAGGAACTTTATTAACATCAGTGTTATGGTTGAGTTCAGACTCAGATTCGTTCTCGAAAGATGAGTCAGAGCCAGGAAAGGTACAATGTAAGATATGTGGGAAGAAACTACTCTGCACACTAAAAAATGTTGGGTTGAATATACAAGGAGGAAATTTAAATGCAATGCATCGACATTTACAGGGGGTGCATAAACTGTCTGAGTCCGATAAAGCATCCAGCTCTGCATCTGACACCAGCGAGAGACAAGGATCCATCACTTGATTCACTCGATGGCTAATTTGCCCCGAATCAAGGAGTGAAGGAGGAAAACACTTTGTTTAAGCATATCGAACGCGACATAGAAATTATCGCATTCGCACGCAGCGCGGCTAAATGTAAAACTAGAAATAATCTTGCAAACACATTCAGGTAAATTAAGCGCTAAACAGAACAAAGTTAAGGTCTGCAAAATCATCATCCGCTACCCAACAATTGCTCTCACCCCCTTCCCGTTTACTATGCTCAATTTGAAATTAAACAGTTGATTTGCTCAATTAACAATTTAAATTGGTAGACAGTCCGATTTATTTGGATATGTTTTGTACGTCACATTTTTAAATTTAAATGACCATGAAACATGACAGATTTGCCTGAATCTGGTTGCTAGATTATTTCTAGTTTTACATTCGGCCACGCTGCGTGCAAATGCGTGAACAATTTACACGTCACGTTCGATAAGCTTAAACAAAATAGTTTCTACCTTCATTATCGGCTATTTAGACGCTCAAAAGTAACCAAAATAAAGAGCTATGAATTACTTTATTTTAAATTAATCTTGTTCAATTATCAAATAAAAAAAATGCAACAAATTTGTGGCACAGATTTGCCTGAACATTTTTGTGAAATCTCCGCTGTATTTGTCTATTGCGTGCAATGCGAAAATATTTTCTCTCACTTTCATGCTAGAGATGCTTTACAAAATGTTTTCCACTTTGTGTAGGTTTTGAAACGCTGAAAAACCAGGGCCATCTTAAAATTAATTCATTTTTAAGAAATTGTTTTAATGATATGTACAAATTCTACAAGAGGTGGAATTCAGAGGTCTGCTATTTATTCAGATTATTGACATTCTCTCAATCTAACACAGTAGCCTGGTTAGGTCTGTCTGCTTCTCATTATCTCTTCTTAATCATTATTGGCCATATTTTGGTTTTGATCAGTCAGTTGGCTGAATAAATGGCTTGACTGCAAGTTAGGCAAAGTACACAGGAATTGATTTAAGGTAAGCTAATTATGCCAAGGTGATGGAGGCTGTCCAACCTCGCTGGTAATTAGCGGACTTCAAATCAGTTTTCTTCCCGGAAGCATTTCAAATGACCGCATTAGGTATGTGCCATAGAAAAGGTAATAAGCAAGCTTGTCTGTCTGCCTCATAGTGGCAGTTACTTTTATTGTGCTTAAAATAATTCCATTTCAGTTAATCGTTCAGCCCTAGGTCTAGATCAGAAATACCAGCTTTTTGTTCGTTTAAGTGATTTTCGGTTACCCAGGTACCCGCCCGAAAAATCGTCGGGTTCCCGTTTTGAAAAAATTCCCAAAATTCCCAGGCCAACAGAATTATTGACATTCAAACGTCAAGTTAAATGAGGGGGACCCAACAGACCTCTTTTCTGGCAGGCCAGAAGAGGTGGCCACTGGGCTCCCTGTGATGCATAAAGTTGACCAGTAAATCCTGACTTTTCATCACATTTTTCATTTATTTGACTGCATATTCAGAATCAGCATGAAAAAGAGTGCCAATTTTGATGCCAATAGGTGCTATAGTTTTTGATCTATTGCGAAAAAAGGGTTTGAAAAAAGGGGGAGGGCATGTCGCGACGCACGTGAATGGTGATTTTTATAATGGCTGCCATTTTGTAACCAGTTGGAGTTGGCAGCCAAAATTTTGGGATTTTTGTCAATGTACATATAGCAACTATTGGAGCAAAAATCAACTAAATCTGTGACGGGGTGGTGTCACCCCCTGGTCATTTGAGCTGGAATGGCTCAAATAATAGACCCAGTCTCTGACATAGACATTGAAATTTGTTACTTGTGTAAAGTGATGCTTGCTACCATAATAAGCCAGGCTACTAGCTAGCTACGTAATGCAAAAGTTAATGTCAGTCAACAAGCTAATTATCACACCAATCGTTATGGCTTGGGTGGTTCAAACAACAGGATGCTCCTTTTCGCCCCCTCAGGGTTCTGCCGATGCTGGTCGGCACTGGTCGGCCCTGACCAGCACTCGGAATGCACTGACCACCACTCACCTTTTCCTGACCGATTTTCAAAGATCAGTTAAAATGAGCGCATCCAGCGTCTAATAAAACCGCTAGAAACAATACACAAATGACCCCAAATATGCTCCCCCCTTCTGTTATTGTCAGAATAGCGAACTTTCGCTTTCGACCCGCGCCCTGGCATCCTGGCCACGTCTTGGCAAGTTCTCAATCATTTTCCTTTATTGACGCGTTTTGAAATTATTGTAATAAAGTGCGACGCATTTTTAAACCGGAAACTCTTCAAATCGGCGTCAATACCAGGGGGCAGACATTTTTACTTGGGGAATTTAAGGCTGCGTTCGGAATGCACGCTTGTCCACTCGCTCACTCACTCTATATTGTTTTCAATGTAGAACATTCACTACACAGTGCCCTATATAGTGGGTGAGTGCGCATTTCGAACGCATTATCCGATCAAATGCCAGTGCCGCGGTGCTTGTGCATCAGTTATTCTCTTACGTGACGTCAGTTGTTCTCTAACCTTTCATCCGGGCCATGGAGTAGTTCAAAGGGCCTTCAGTAAGCTCTCCCTTTATGACTTGGCTGCCTGCAAGCTGTTTTTATTTAAGCGGGCCTGATTAACAATCAAACAATTTATCGACTGAGTGACCAAGAACAATACATGACCTATAATTAGAAATGGTAATGAAAGGTGAATTCCCATTGCCAACCTTTATATAATTGATATGGCATTGTAAATCCAAAACTTTTGCTGACTTTGCAGCATTTATTTTCGCTTTCCTTGGGATTGTCACACAGCTGTGCAACCTTACAGTGCCCTTTAGCCGTAACAACATTCAAAATAAAGAACGGATTCCCGCAGCCTTGCAAACTAATTTCTGCAAATCTGTGCTGCTTAACGAGCGCTGAAATTATGAAGACATATTGATATTTTACATCGTCATTCATGCGCAGAAGACGCCTCATAATTTTGTGGTGCAATGCATAACAATGCTATCAAAAGTAAATTAGACTGTCATCGGTTTTTACCAATTAGTCTGAGCAACTGTGGCTAATCGGGGGATGTAAACTGCGAGGTTAAGGTTATTAAGCATTTTTAAATGTGAGGTTTACAAAGATCAAATTCAAAATCAGAAGATTCCCCAACTAAAAATGTCTGCCCCCTGGTATTGAAGCCAATTTGAAGACTCGCTGATTTAAAAATGCGTCGCACTGGATCATTACCAAATTAAAATTTATAAGACTATGCGTTTTAGACACTTCAAGTATTCTACTTTCTGCTGAAATATACTTTGCCGAGGTGCTGTCTCCTCCTTTAAGCCAAGAGTTCAGCAACTTTTCTGATGACAAAATGAAACTTGTGGGTCTGTCGGCTCTGAAAATCCATATCTGAGGCCCTCAAACTCGCTCCAAAATTACGGCGATTTTGTTAAAATTGACCCCCAAAATAGGCTAAATTTCAGGAACTAGCAATAATTGAGCTGAAATATTTGACCTCAGTACTGCCGGTGCATTTCTCTTAAAATGTGCAAAGTTTTATCAAAATTTTGATGTGGGGGGCTCTGGTTGAGTTGACACGGAATGATCCTAATACTTTGTGAAGGTCTCAGTTGTTTGGCAAGGTTCAGCTTTCTTCAAGGCAGCACATTTCAATATCAGGCAAAATCTAAAAGTGCTTTGTGTTCTATTGATGGAGATGAATGTTCTGTTGCCAATTGCAATTTCTGCTGAGTGAAAGACTTCAGGGCAACCTCATGTTTTTGTTTTTCGACCAATATACACTGTCTGTGGGGAGGATCACACCTTTAAGTGCACTGAGTCCCACCCCACCCCCCTCCCCCCTCCATGCAGTAACTGATTACCCAAGTCATGTTAATTCTCAGTGTAAACAAAGTCTTGAAGGGGTTCCCCCCCCCCATATGGTGCATCTTTGATCTGATTCCTATACTGGAATAATGCTTGGTTGTCAGTTTTATGTTCATTGAGGCAAACAATACAAGGTTTTAAGATAATAAGGAGGCATGGTTTACTTCATAGGCTGTGTACTTGTGTTATTATATTATCAGGGTCACAGGACAGTGAAATGACCAAAAAAGTATCCTGTTTAATTCACTAAAAACTAGTTTGAAAAAAAAACTTTTTGATCGAGAGACAATTAAATTGTTAATTGTCAATTATTTCTCAGACAATTAATTGTACTAAAAAATTTAGAATTTTTTAGCCCTAGGAATGACCCCATGTCAAAAGCGGAATAGGACCCTTGGAGGTGCCCATTATCACCAAATAATGGGCAGCGTTGGAGGTCAGAGAAGCGTCCGGCGTGCAGCATTATTCCTTATATAGCCATGAATCTTACCCTCCTATCCCACATTTCTTATTCGTTCTCCGCTCTCCCCAACGAATAAGTTACTGGAATTAGCAAGGGAGCAATGTTAGCTAGCTAGCCAACTCACTTCACCCGGCTCGACAGCAAACAAATAAACCAGTTCAAGCTGAAGAGTAAAGCGGCTTTCACAATGGACGCGAAACGAATTTTTCACACGACAGATTACATTCAAAGTCAATGCAAAGACGCGAGACTTTGTATGTAATCTGTAGTGCGAAAAATTCGTTTCGCGTCCAGTGCGAAAGCAGCTCAACTCTTCACAAGGGGCATAGCTACTGATTGGCGTTAGCCGAACATAACAAACTAGCTTACGAAGGTTAAAAAGACTAGCCAACGTTAGCTAGCGGGCTACTGTATGATTAGATTAAACAAACCACATTAGCTAACGTTAGCTAAGTAGCCAAGATAACGTTAGCCACAGCAAGTAATACAGCCTGCCGAATCGGGAAAAAAAAATGCATCCTAACCAATGTCACGACCTGCCCATAAATCCTCAAACTAACTTAGCAAGTGGTTAAATGTAATAGCTGGAGTAACTAGCCAACTTTTTATGCCTTGCTACAGGTAATCAGGCCGGGGCTCCGGGTGTTTCTAAGCTCGCCAGCAACGGGAGGCCCGAAACCGCATTAATCACACACCATACTTTACTCTGAAAATGTAATTTTTCTGATGCAAAACGGTTGCTTACCTGGTCTCATCAGAGATATTCCTGATAAAAAGCGAAGAATTGGGAGGCCGCAGGTATCTGGCCATGACTTATTTTTTTATAATTTCGCTAACGCTATACAGCATGCGAGCGTTCACAACGGCTAAACGTACCGCGAACCTTCTTCTTCTTTTGATTTATAGGCAGTTTTCAATAATTAAGTTAGAAGGTGCATACCGCCACCTACTATACCGGAGTATGCAAACATGTCTTCTTCTTCTTCTTCTTCTTCTTCTTCTTTTAGTTAAATTGCGTACGAAACTTTGTCTTTAGTGCATGCCGCCACCAACAGTACTGAATTTCGTGCTGTATTTTAACTGTGTGTTTTACTTGACTTATTAAAAAAAAAAAAAAAAAAAAAAAAGACCAATCCTATCACGTATCCTTCTCTGCTTCAGTTATTTCCCAGGCTTTCTGTCTCTCCTTACTTTTCTACAGTCTGACTGCCGCCGAACCCTCTTTCCAAAATTCTCTGTATATCTTCCCTCTTTACATCTACTACGCCCAATATCTCTTTTGCCGCATCTACCACCATCTTAATTCTCTCCGTTTTGCTTTCTATCTCACAAGCACAGTTTAAAACCATTGAAATGAACGCTAAAAAACTTCTTGTGTTCATCCTAATTTCGTCCTCCTCAAACTCCTTTTGCTTCTTTTCCACTGGCTGCACTCTGGCCTGCTCTTTCCCCACCATTTCTTTTTTACTCACGACTCTTTTAGTTGCTTCTGCATATGATATTTTTCCCTGTACTCTTGTCCTTTCCACCTCTCTTTCCATTTTCCTTCTTTCACACTGCACTGACCCCATCTCATGACTTCCCCCACAATGAAAACATGCTTTTGCCACTACACAATCATCCTCAATGCATCCCTCCTGTCCACACCATCTACACCTGTGCAATTCTTTTTTACACACAACCGCCACATGCCCATATTCCTGACATCGGAAACAGCGCAGTGGAGCCCTTTCGTACAATCTCACCATGTAGCTCACATAATCAACAATATTCTTTCTGGTACTTCACTGTTAAACTCTAATAGCACTGACAGGCTTTCTTGCACCTTTCCCTCCCGGTAGCTTCTCAGTCGCTTTGCTCCACACAGCCCCTCCACCTTCAAAAAAATCATTTAAGTCTATGTCCAATGGAACACCACTAATCACACCCTTAACACACGGTTTTTTCTTTAAAGGAAAGCTGGTTACCTTTATAAGATCATATTGTTTAATTTTTAATGCTTTGTCTCGTTGTTTGACATTGCGACAATCCACAATCACTAACCCTCCCCGTGTTATCCTAACAGCTTTTACATCTCCAGTTTCCTTTCTCACAAATTTCCCAATGTCATGAGCATTGCTAAATAAACAGTTTGCTTCATCACCCTTTATATCTGTCTTTATTCCTACAACAAATGTTTCTTCCTCATTTTCGTTATCACTTCCTTTTTTCCTTTTCTTTTTTACTCCCACCGCCACCTCACAATCCATTTTTTCAAAACCATTCATCCGTAATCCAAATCTAAACCGAGAAACCGTGCAAAATATTCAAAACCAAACAATCCGCAAATCTATTTTAAATCTCGCGCCAAAAACCGATCCACGCTGAAAACCCTCAATCTCCCTGCTACCCATGTCTTCTTCTTCTTCTTCTTCTCTTCTTCTTTAGTGTATGAAGAAAAACACATAGGCTGTGTCCCAATTCAGAGGCTGCGTCCTTCGAAGGATGCAGCTGCTGAATTGGGACACAACCATAGAGATAGATGGACAAACATGTCAAGGTCTATGTATTGACTTGAATTGAAGAAATTGAGCTAGTCTTATCCAAGCAACTTAACGGCCGATATTATATAGCCGATATTTAAAGGGATAGAGGAGAATGGGGGGGGGGGAGGTATCATCAATTCTAACATATCTAGATTCTATTGTACAACCGTGTATCTCTTAAAAATTGTACAATAGCCTCTGAGCGCTGTCTACCCCTTTTCCTGTAGTTCCTAATACTCCCTCCAGACTCCATTCTCTCCCTGCCGCTAATATCCTCAGCTTTAGCTGCTCCCTCTCTTCAATAAACCTACTACAATACATGAGTACATGCTCAGTATCCTCTACTACCTTCCCACACGGAAAGCACCTATATAAACATATAGGTTTTAATATAGGGCCAGAGATAGGTTTCGCATATATGTGACATACACAAAATTGGCCGTTTTCATATACAGTGCCTGACAAAAGTCTTGTCGCATAAGGACATAGTAACTAAAAATAGCATATAACTTTATTTCTAACCAATTAATTGTTACAATAAATGGTCCATTTTAATGTCAAGGGCTTTCACATTAATAATTTGGTGCAAAATGAAACCGTCAAAAAGTGTTCTGATGTTCACAGCTTGGCTAAGCCCATAACATCTGTTTTTGCTAGGACAAAAGTCTTGTCGTCTCTTCAGATGATGCAACAAATCGCAGATTAGAGTTTAACCTATGACAAATACTGTAATTAACACATTCCCAGATGTGTATAGAAATAACCCCAGCACACCAGACTTTCATATGAGGTGCGACTAGACCTCTGACAACATACCAAAGATTCAAACACAGACCAAAGTGCTGATCATCAAGAGCCTGAAGACTGAGTCTGCTGCTGAGGTGGCAGACATCTTTAATGTATCCAAATGTCAAGTGGAGGGGATGAGAAAAAGATTTGAAGAAACTGGTGACGTTCATGGCAAGCGCAGGTCAGACAGACCCTGGTATGACAACTGTTTGAAAGGACCGTTTGTTGCTTCAACTGTACAGGGCTAGCCCTTCTTCAACTACAGCGGTTACATACAGGAAATGTCACCAAAAATCCGGTATCTACAAGAAGAGTTTGTCAAATTCTCTCTCAAAGTGGTTTTCATGGCCAAATTAGTACACAGAAGTCTGCATTAAACAGAAAACAAAAAACCTGCATTGCATTTGCCAAAGCCCACAGCTCGCAGAAAGGATTGATACTGGAAAAGTGGCTGAAAGTTTATTTTTCTGGTGAATCATCCATTGAACTGCATGCCAGTCGCCGTACAAGACCTGTTGGAACCCTCATGGACCCAAGATTCTCCCAGAAAACAATCATGTTTGTTGGAGGAAAAATCATGGTTTGTTGTTACATCCAGCATGGGGGTGTGAGAAAGATCTGCAGAGTGGATGGCAACATCAACAGCCTGAAATATCAAGAAGTTCTTGTTGCCCTACTTATACTGCTGCTCCTTCTCATTCTTCTGCCTCCATGTCACAGTTCCTGAAAGCGAAGAAGGTGAAGGTACTCCAGGATTGGCCAACCCAGTCACCTGACATGAACATTATTGAGCATTTCAGGGGTAAGATGAAGGAGGAGGCTTGGAAGATGAAACCATAGAATCTTGATGAACTCTGGGAGTCCTGCAAGACTGCTTTCTATTCATCATCAAGTTATCTCAGTCATTGCCAAGACGTATGGATGCAGTCCTCCAAGCTCATGGGAGTCATACGCAATATTAATTCTTTTTTCCAAGGCACCATGGCTTTATGTTCTGATATTATAGTGGCATATTTGTGTATTCAAAATAAAGTGTATGTATAATTTCCACATTTTTTTTCAATGCGACAAGACTTTTGTCCAAGCAAAATCTGACCTTTCTGTACAAATTAAATTATAAAACTCAATCAATGACACAGAACTCTATTTTGGTATATTTCGATAATCTAGAGGGCTTTTGCTTTCATATAAGCCATTTTTGATTCCAATTGATCAACTACAAGTCAGGTTATTATTTGTTGTTCCTACAACTTGGATAAGTGACAAGACTTTTGTCAGGCACTGTATTATAGGTACATATATGTACCTATATGTCACATATATGCGAAACCTGTATGTGGCCCTATATTGAAACTAAATTTTTCTTGTTCGTGCGGCATTTCCAACCGCACCCGAAGCTGAGATATTCAATTAAGGAACTGTGTACCAATGAATTGTTTTTCTTCCACGATTTATGGCCCCCCGTTCACGATGTAAGCGTGTGTTCTTCGTTGGTGATTCGTCTCTAAAGACGGAGTTTGATCGTAATTATTCCTCAAATGCTGTTACTTAGAGTTTGGCAGACGCAGAATAAGGATAAAAATACTTTGCCACAGTCTGTGGAAATTTGTTTTATAAGCGCCCTTATGCCCAACAGGACGCGCCTAGGGGAACTCTAATCTACATAACCCTTCCCAGCAGGCCCTTCGTAATTTGTATCTCTGTAGCGCATTGGCCAATTGCGCGCTACTTCTGAAAAGAGCTGCCGACCACTGGGCGGGGATTAAAACCTATATGTTTATATAGGTTCTTTCCGTGTGGGAATTTAAGAATCCTTGTTATTTCATCCCTGTAGGAAAAAGTCTGGGACCTTTAGTTGCTACACAAGCATCTCAGATAAAAGACAAGTGTCTGTTCATTAAATCTGTGAACAGAAATGTAGACTTTGTCTTCAAATTCATTAACCACAGTGAAATGCTCAGATAGATGTGGGGATGAAAATGACTTTTGAAAGGCATGTTTACTTGAATGTATGTTCATCTGTGCACTATTATTTTGTTATTTTTGTTTTATTTTGCTACATTTACACTAAGGACCTCGGAGCCATAATCATCTATAAACTGCATTACAGACAAGATATAAAACATTGCCATTTGGTGGATGTAACAGTGTAGTGTATAACCTTTCAGTGGATGTGTATGATCTGTAATGATGTGAATCCAATTTTATCTAATGTGGTGAATCTGGCAGTGACTTAAACTTGAAAAAATGCTTAATTGATGAAATAAACATCATCAAACCAATTTGTTTTTATACATTTCCTTCTCTTCCGCAATACATAACTCAATCTTCATAGAATGGAAATAACTATGGTCAAGAAAGGATTGATGACTGTGTTATTGTTAATGTTTCAGGAAAAAAATGTAACAAATAGTATTAGATATTTGTGTTGATATCATAGCTTTTTGTCTCCTCTCACTTGCCATAGTTAATAATGACTGGTTTACACATAACATGCCGTTGTCACATGTCAACATGTATTTAGGATCAAATGTGATGCCATTTTCACATGTTCACATGCAATTAATAAGTTATTGCGTGAAATTCTTGTTATCTGTCTAAGGGACTTTGGACTAATATGCAGATATTACCTTGAGAATAAAAATATGAGCTAGGCATCATGTATGACAGTTGCAAAAGTGAGACATGAGCTATACAATAGGTATGACAAACAGAACCTGCCACTGGGTATATGAGCTATATAGGAGACCTATATGCCCTCTATAAGCATATATATGTACCTGAATTTGGCCTACATGCGGCATATATGCGCATATAAGCTGCATATATGCGGCATATAGGTTGCATATATGCGCATATATGTTCATATAGATTCTTTCCATGTGGGTTACATTCAGAGCATTGATTTTATCGGACCTTCCCCAAGATGAACATTGTTATTTTGAGTCCTGTATGATTTAACCTTAACCTTGTTAGTTTGACTTCATTTCTGCAGTTTCCTGACTTAACACTGCTTGCATATATGGATTTTTGTACTCTGTTATATGTTCGGCCTTTATTGGCTCCATCCCATCTCTCCTGCCACTTATTCATCATTTCTTTTTTAACTATAGCTTTTCCTTCCCCTTTTCCGAATGGGACATTTATAATATGTTCCAACGTTATTGAACATTTGGCCATTTTATCTGCAGCCTCAATTCCTTGGACTCCAACATGGGCCGGTATCCAGCAGAAAACTATGTTCTTTCCCATTCGATGTAATCTGTATAGGCTCTGGAGGATTTCCAGAACTAGATCTGGTACAACAGACTCTAAGCTTTTAATACTAAAAAGAACAGAGACAGAATCAACACAGATACCACTCTGTCCGGGAGAATCTCCTCAACCCATTGCAGGCCTATTATTATTGCCATCATTTCAGCTGTATAAACTGACAGATAGCCTCCTGCCAATGCTTGTTTTTGTCTTTGGAATATGTTTACTTATTCCAACTTTATCATGCTCATCCTTAGACCCATCTGTATAAATGTCCATATAACTGTAATACCTACTGCCAATATACTGTCCTGCTAGGAACAGGATTTCACAGTCAGCCCATTCCTTCTAAAGTTCCATTATTTTAAAATCTACTTCAGGTTTCAGGAAAAGCCATGGGGGAATTTCGCTAATAGCGGCAGGATTGCTAAACTGAACATTATTCAGTCCATACTCAATGGGCTTTATGTACAGCTCCACTACTTCCTGAACTTAAGCCAGCTCCTTTATTTCCTGTCTTTCATTATTGGACAAACTGATTAATCCAGGTGTGCCTGACCCCACAACAACAATGGTCAGGCACACCTGGATTAATCAGTTTGTCCAATAATGAAAGACAGGAAATAAAGGAGCTGGCTTAAGTTCAGGAAGTAGTGGAGCTGTGCATAAAGCCTATTGCCTTTCCCTTTGCTGTTCATCCGAATCCATGTCCCTGGAATCCATACTCCCAACACTCCTGCAGAACACCCTTGGCTGGATTCTCATTGCCACATCCCTGTAATCTCAACCGCGAACCTTCTTCCTTCTTCTTCTTCTTTAGATTTTTTTAAGAGTCCTACGATATCTTACAGTAGTGCATACCGCCACCAACTGTACCGGACTATGTAGTATGGCCTACTGAAGCGACTTTATTCCATGTATCAATAAAAAAAAAAAAAAAAAACTATCGTTTCCACGTCACTAAATCCTATGATATAATCTTATCTCCTTCAAATATTCCACTAAAGCTTTATCTGTGGTCTTTACCTCTTCCCCTGTTGTTTCTAATATACCCACAGGGTTCAGTTTTCTTCCTGCCTTATCTATCTTTGAGCCATCCTTATCCTCTCTTCCCCATATTTTGCACATTGCCATAGTATATGTTCTCTATGGTTTTTCATTCAAGGCATTCGTCTGATTCAATTTTACCTATCAAAAATAATGTTTTATTTAACCCTGTGTGGTCAAATCTTAGCTAGAACTGTCTCCTCCCTGCTGTTCTCTCTATACACACCATATATGCTTTTCCACACACTGTAATATTTCCCTCCACTAATGTCACTGTCACACCTATCTTGCCATTTCTTCAAAATGTCATTCTTGAGTATTGCCTTAACTTCTCCTTTGCCAGAATGTTATCTATGGTGGGGCACTAAAACAGGCAGGGAGAAGCACAGATATTTTCAAGTTAATAATGGAAGCCCCCCAGTTGCTGTAACAGCTGTTAGTTAAAGTGAAAGTAATTACAAAAACCAATTCTAATGAAGTTGGGACGTTGTGTAAAACGTGAATAAAAACAGAATACAATGATCTGCAAATCCTTTTCGACCTATATTCAATTGAGTACACTACAAAGACAAGATATTTAATGTTCAAACTGATAAACTTTATTGTTTTTTGGAAATATTCACTCATTTTGAATTTGATGCCTACAACTCGTTCCAAAAAAGCTGAAATCAGTAGGGACGTCCCTGAAAAAGACGTCGCTTGGATGGCAGCATATGTTGCTCCAAAGCCTGTATGTGTCTTTCATCATTAATGGTGCCTTCACAGATGCGCAAGTTACCCATGCCATGGGCACCAACACATCCCCATACCATCACAGATGCTGGCTTATGAGCTCAGCGCTGATAACAATCTGGATGGTCCTTTTCCTCTTTAGCCCGGAGGACACGACATCCATCGTCAGACCACAGCACACTTTTCCACTTTGCGTTAATCCATCTCAGATGAGCTCGGGCCCAGAGAAACCAGCGGTGTTTCTGGTGTTGTTGATATATGACTTTCGTTTTGCATGGTAGAGTTTTAACTTGCTCTTGTAGATGTAGTGACAAACTGTGTTAACTGACAATGGTTTGCCGAAGTGTTCCTGATCTCACTTGTTAATATCCTTTACAGAATGATGTCTGTTCTTAATGCAATGCCACCTGAGGGGCCGACGGTCACGGGCATTCAATGTTGGTTTCCACGTAGAGATTTCTCCGGATTCTCTGAATCTTTTGATGATATTATGGACTGTAGATGATGTTACGCAGTGGTAATCAGTCGATTGTGTCAATGTTTTTTGACTCTGTTGCAGTCTTTACATTGTAGTCTGTTCAATAATCAATTAAAATTATGTGTTAAGACATTAAATAATGTATTTTTGTTCTGTTTTCTATGTGGTGGAGTGTAAATGGACTTTTAAAATCAGTCTTATTTTATTTTAGTTGCATCTTATATGATGTGTCAACTTTTTCAGAATTAGGGTTGTATGTTCACATACTTTACATGTACAGTATATAACTGTATTAAAGCTTCCCATTTACAGTATTTTGTGCTGTCATGCATTATGTAGAAAGCATGTTCAGTAACACAGTCAGATATTAACCTTATTTCTCAGTTTCGAGTATGTCTTATATTGCTGGGCCGAGTATTCACGGCAGTGATTATAATCTGCTCTCCTAATTTCAGGGCTATAAGGACACACAAGCCAGATAAGCAAACTCCATGTTATTCCATCCGGTTACATTTGCAGTTAGGGAGGCACTGTGGGTAGCATTGCCGCCTCACTGCCAGAAGGTTGTGTGTATGAATTCTGGCCTGTGGCCTTTTTGTGCAGTTTGCATGTTCTCCCCATATTCTCGTGCGTTTCCTCTAGGTGCTTTAGTTTCCTCCCGCAGTCCATAGACATGCATGTTAAGCTAACTGGAGACTTTAAATTACCCATTGGTATGAATGAATCGTAAATACTTTGATTCCTACAGCAGGTGACATGAGATATCTGGAAAATTGCAGAAATTGTCGTCTTGGATGGAAATGAACTTTCTCTCTATGAACAAAAATAAAACAGATCATTTTATTTGGCCAACATAACCTTTTAGATGGCTGTGACAGTGCCATTGGCACCCTTGAGTCCTACTGTCATCCTTTTGCAAGGAACCTTGGTGTAATTTTTGATGGGGACTTTATGTTCGATAAGCAGATCAGCTCTGTAGTCAAAACGAGTTTCTTTCAGTTAAGACTCCTTGCAAAGGTTAAGGCTTATCTCCCAAGAAATAATTTAGAGAGCGTTATACATGCCTTTGCTACATTACACTTAGACTACTGTAATTCTTTGTTTGTTGGTCTTGATCAGTCATCTCTGCGCCGTTTACAAGTAGTTCAAAATGCAGCCGCCCGCCTGATGACGGGAAAGAAACAGCGTGATCACATTACTCCTGTTTTTGCATCTCTGCACTGGCTTCCTGTTAATTTTAGGATCCCGTTTAAAGTTTCATTTTTTGTTTTTAAATGTTTAAATGGCTTGGCGCCATCTTATTTATCAGAGCTTTTACAGCCTCACACTACTGGCCGGGCACTTAGGTTGTCAAACCAGCTGCTCCTGACAGTTCCCACAGGTCTAGGCTCTCTGCTTGAGGAGATAGAGCCTTTTCTGTGGTGGCCCCTAAGCTGTGGAACAGCCCACCTTATCAGGTTAGAGCTGCACGGTCTCTTGAGCACTTTAAAACACTGCTGAAAACTCATCTCTTATCACTGGCATTCAGTCCCAGCTAGACAAGTAATCTTGGCTTTTTTTACTCTCTTTGTTTTATTCTTTTACTTTTTACTTCATTTTATTCTTTTACCATAATTTTATTGTTCCTTGTATTGTTTTTATTTATTTAATTTATTTAATATGTGTATGGTGATTATCTTGTATCTTAATTCATGTACAGCACTTTGGTCAACTGAGGTTGTTTTAGATGTGCTATATAAATAAACTTTGATTGATTGAAGGTGAGGATTCTGGCTCGCCTTACCTCCGATGGCACGTAATAGGCAGTTATGCTTACTGTTGGTCTGTTTCCTTAATGAAATGTGGACCCTATTAATTATTCTCAGGAGAAACTCAGGACTGCTTTGGCTCCACTGCAGGAGAAGCTGAGCACATTTAATAAAGTGAGGCTAATCTGTGATCACGCAGCAGAGCTCATCATGGTAATATACTGAGCCCTTTAAATTGAATTTTTCAAAATGCTGCACTGGATTTTTCTGAAGTGACTGTGAAGAATATTTTTCCCAGAGCCAGGCCCGGCACACAGAGAGGCAGATAAAGATGGAGTTTGAGAAACTTCATCAGTTCCTGAAAGATGATGAGACAGCCAGGATCACCGCACTG
The DNA here is from genome assembly GCA_029692085.1 of Gymnothorax javanicus. Taxonomy (NCBI): domain Eukaryota; kingdom Metazoa; phylum Chordata; class Actinopteri; order Anguilliformes; family Muraenidae; genus Gymnothorax; species Gymnothorax javanicus. The sequence continues at coordinate 115,133,196 of CM056197.1, read as the reverse complement.
AGGGAGGAAGAGGAGCAGAAGAGTCAGATTATGAAGGAGAAGATTGAGAAGATGACAGAAGAGATATTATCCCTTTCCGAACAAGTCAAAGCCATAGAACAGGAGCTGGGAGCTGAAGACGTCTCATTCCTGCAGGTAAGACCTGTTCACTCCAGTGGCAGTGCCAGAACTGGCCAGAACTGGAAATTTTTTGGGGGGGCACAGAACATCCCTTTATTCCAACAATTAGTCCTAGCTAGTTCTAAATCATTTCCCTTTATTCACGTTTTCCAATTATAGTAATCCATTGGCAGTTGAAGACACGGCTTCTCTCCTCATGTGATCAAACAGCAATGAAATAATGGGCTAAGTTCAGTACAAACAAGAGGTGCCAGGCACAACAAACCCCGCCCCTCGCACATACTTTCACCTACTTGTACGAAATTCAACAGGGATCTATTCTGGGTCAGTGGCAATCCCTATATCGAATTTGGGGTGAATCTGGCCATTAGTTTTGCTGCTAGAGTGTTAACAAACAAACAAACAAACACGCAAACACAGAAACAAACCGAACAGAAAACAATACCCCTTCCCTCACCCTTCGGGTGGGGCGGGGTAAAAATCATTTACTTATTAATAGGCCTATGCTTTATGAAAGACAAACTGCTCTGAAACTTCCACGCTACCTTTTCTGCACATCAGGTGATTTAACTTGCGCTTCTTCATTGTTTAAATTCATCATTTAAAAATGGAAAAACTTCCATTCATAAAGACTTCAATTCCGTGTGAGAATCTCTTAAATTCCCGATGATTGAATAATGACTGATCCGCGTTCCAATGAAATATCGCCTTTCATTCTCTATACAGCGTGAGTTGATGAAAAAGTGGCACTCGGCAATTAAATATAAAAAGCGTGAGACTCACCTCATTTGCGTGAGAGTTAACAGATGTGAAATTTTGAATAACACTGATTTAAATTCACCAAATACACTCCCAAATGAATGATTGTCGTCTTACCTAAACGGGGAGAACAAGCAGCACCTGACAGTGTGCAGTGTTCTCGAAGTGAATCTATTGTTAATTAAGAAAATGACTGAGAACAAGTCAGGACTAATAATTGTTTTAAAGGGCTGTTCTGTGCCTCCCAATTCCCAGTTCTGATGCCGCCACTGGTTCACTCTCTGTCCAAAGGACTGCAAGCTACAGTTCACACCAACTCACATTCCTGTTGAATATAGTTAAAGGATAACATAATCCCTCAACCACTTTTGCCAAGTAATCTTGAAAATATGGTAAAATCATGTCAATTTTACTTAACAGAGATATCAGTTTCCTTTTTTAGTCCAAAGGTTGGATGGTTGGTGATCAGAAAATTTATTTTCATAGATTTTCCTTGATTATGTGCTGATTGCTGTGTTATTCGATAAATAGAAAATTTCTTCGCAGTTAACCGTCAGCACAACCATTAATAGCAAAATCTGCATTTAATTTTTTTTTTTGCACATTATTAATTAATTTTTTGGAGCAAGATCTACTCAAACAATTTTTCAATTACCCACCACTTCTGTTCAACCTGTATTCATGCATTCTGTGCACAAGTTTATTTTTTTGTCATATGTCTCATACAGTTCTGTGCAAAAGTCCTATAGGCGCATTTATAACGAAGGTGCTTCCCAAAATCATTAAACTAAAGGTTTCTAAATATCAAAAAGTATACTATAAAGCGCTGTGAACTGTGAAAAACTAACTGAACTCCAAAGTCGGTGTGTGACCCTATGGCTAAAAATTTTGGTTATTGTCCTGCTGTTTTGGTTGATCAATTTTTTTTTTTTTTTGAAGATTACAAGTTTTTTTTTTTCAATTATTATTTAATGTTTCAAATTGCTTTTAATGTACTGCACCTCTCTATTATGCAAAATAAAGATTAACATACAACAGCAAATTTTAACTGCTCAGGCTACCTGTAGGGGGCCCGGGTCTAGGTCTGCCGTTTTGTCTATATATCTTATTGACTGTATATAAAGATGGACATTTGGACAATCTAACAGCTCCTCAAAAGTAAGGTCAAAACATTCTTATTGTCATCTAGAGGCTGGCTGCAGTACAGGTTATCACTACTGCACAGACTCCGGCTCCAAATGTGCAAGATGGCAGCGTCCATATGAAGCAGGGTTTCCGCTACATGTAATTGATCGTGGCGCGCCGCCACGCCTATGTAAAACGACTTTACATAAACTCCAAAAATCCTAAGGACAATCAGGTGTCGCCAGTTCTCATTGTTAAGTTAAAATGAGCGCTAATAATTCTTGACCTGTTGTCAATCATTCTGCTTGATGAACACGTTTTCCAATGAATAAAAATTAGCCAGTGGCAGTAAAACGCGCAGCTTTCTTCTTAATGCAATGCGTGCAACGATTAGAGAAAAAATATTTTGTTCACTTTGCAAAACGATAAACTACGATGTTAACTTCTGTGTTTGCAGTGAGCACATCCTGCTCTACCTAATTGTATCTTCATGGTTATTTAATTCCAATTCCGGAGTCCGGAGTCGTAATCGGCTTTCATATTAGATGTGAAATCCACCCGCACGTGAAACTGATAAACCTCCGTGCACATAGACTTCAATTATTACATCACTTCAAGCTTCAGCTCTCTCAACACCTGCATCATCTGACTGTCTCAACATCAGCGTCATCCTTGTTTTTCTTTAGGGGGCCAAAATGGGACATAATGTCCTTTTTCTCTATTCATTTTGAATTACAGAGAAGAAGCAACAGAGAGGAATACAAAACACTTCAACAACGCAGAATATAAATTCACTTGTCTTTTGGTAGCCTTTGCGCTACATTTGAAGCCCTGGCTATATCCTGAATCCATGCAAAATATATTTAAATTATGAGTCTGTTATGTCTCATAACACTTTCAGAATATCTTGTATGTTGCAAAAATAGGAATGGATTTAAAGTATTTTTGCACATTGTTGTTGAAATTACTTTAAAAATGTCTGGAGTTTAACGCATTTTACTGTGACACCAATGTCTGGAGTGTAACAATAATGTTTGGTTATGGCATCCATCGATATTGTATCATTTCATGCTGATCGAACCTTGAGATTCTGCCAAATCGGTTTGATTCTTTTGGGAGGTATGCATAACTAATTTTAGTGCAGAACAGAGCTTGAAAGGAATCCTTTTTTATTTGAGTTAGTGAAATGTGTCTCTTTAAACAAAAATCGAAAACCTAATGAAGTGGCTGCAGAAAAAATGGCAATCTAATCCTTGTGAAATTTGTTTTGTACATTTTCCTGATATGAAACATTTTCAGATTTGCTGTTATGATCATTTTCAGATACTGTTATTACGTACTGCCGCCACAAAAAAAAAAAAACTCAATATGCTGATGTTTAACCCATATACTTGAAAACAACGTGATAGTATCTATGCCAAATGCTTAACTGAAAATAGGGACCAATAGCTGTCCAAAAGTAACGAAAAATTGATGTACTGGGGGCAGGGAGCTTCACACTGTCACTGTACTGGGGGAATCTGCAGCACCCTTTACACAAGCTGATAAAGGCAGTCAGGGTCTTATTGGTCCCTTCTGTGTAAGAGCCCTAGCTGGAGTGTAGAGAGCAGAAACCGTCTTAATCTCATCGATGCTAATAATATAATCCTGCTTGAAATGTGATATTTCATTGAAGGGGAAGGACAGGAGCTTTAGAGTCATCCGCAGGTTTTGCTCTCTCTGTTAAGAATCACATGAAGTGCGGGACTCATGAAATATTATCAGCAGTTAGTCCTGAGGGCTTTCTCATGGATGTATCTAACTTCATTATAGTTGTGTTTGTGAATCCCAGGTTATATCCTCAGGTGGCCATTGTGTTTGATAGTTTCCCCTGTGCAGATTGGTGCGAACATCTAAGTCTCTATCCCTTCAACTCCTGTGACTCTGGACCCAAACACAGCACATCCCTGCCTCTCACTGTCTGAGGATCTGACCAGTGTGAGACTCACTGATGAAAGACAGCAGGTTGCCGTTAATCCAGAGAGATTTCAACAGCAGTTGTGGGTGTTGGGCTCTGAGGGATTTAGCTCTGGGAGACACTGCTGGGATGTGGAAGTGAGGGATGACAGTTTCTGAGAGGTGGGAGTGATTAAAGAGTCCATTAACAGGAAAGAAACTATGGGTCTGAACCTAGACAAAGGGGTGTGACTAGCAGTTCAGCCAATGAATGTATAGTGCACGCGCCTTCCGGATTAACAGCGTTGCTCGTCATTTCCCGTCAAAATCATTCGCCAGTCCACACAGACGACACATTTTCTTGGCCATTTGTGCTGTGTAATCAGATTGGCAATCTTATGAAATGGTGCCGGAAATAAGCACCCATGGAACACCATTTTTATAGATGGCATCAGTCAATTCCGTACTTCTTGGGCTGATGTAGCTAGCCTAGCATCTCCCATTGAAAGTAATAGGGGTGGTACTTCCTCGCTCTCTCCAGTTCTATTATATTACCTCCATGGTAACAACACTCCTCTCTACACTTTTAAACACTCCTTCACTGAGAGTGTTTCCATTGTTCTGTCATCATGTACTTCACTTCACTCCAATGAAGGTCTGCTCAATGAATGTTTCTGTAAAAATAGAATAGCATGCACATGTGCACCCCCAAGAACTGGACCATCAGGTTTGTGATACTGAAAATTACATTTGCCTGCTTCTAAAGCAGTGAAATTATAGTTTGAATTTTCATTTTTGGGTGAACTTTTCCTTTAAGGTAAGCCAAAAAAGTTCTGATTTCATTCGATATTGATGGACGTTGAATATGGTACTCTTTCCCGTTTTAGTTGTGAAATGGGTGATTTAAAAAAAAAAAAGGAAAAGAGGCCTATGTGTGACATAGGGGCCGAAATATAAAAATCATTTCTACATCAATTTTTCGTTACTTTTGGACAGCTATTGGTCCCTATATTCAGTAAAGCATTTGGCATAGATACTATCACGTCGTTTTCAAGTATATGGGTTAAACATCAGCATATTGAGTTTTTTTTTTTTTTGGCGGCAGTACGTAATAACAGTATCTGAAAATGATCATATAAAGCAAAATTGATCAATTTCGTTAGCATTTATCAGGAAAGATGTACAACACTCACAAATTTCCACAAGGACACCACAGGTGATTGCCATTTTTTCTGCAGCCACTTCATTAGGTTTTCTGTGCGATTTCTTTTGTTTAAAGAGACACATTTCACTATCTCAAATAAAAAAGGATTCCTTTCAAGCCCTGTTCTGCACTAAAATTAGTTATGCATACCTCCCAAAAGAATCAAACTGATCTGGCAGTATCTCAAGGTTCGATCAGCATGAAATGATACAATATCGATGGATGGCATAACCAAACATTATTGTTACACTCCAGACATTGGTGTCACAGTAAAATGCGTTAAACTCCAGACATTTTTAAAGTAATTTCAACAACAATGTGCAAAAATACTTTAAATCCATTCCTATTTTTGCAACATACAAGATATTCTGAAAGTGTTATGAGACATAACAGACTCATAATTTAAATATATTTTGCATGGATTCAGGATATAGCCAGGGTTTCATTTAAAAAAAAAAAAATGTAGCGCAAAGGCTACCACAAGACAAGTGAATTTATATTCTGCGTTGTTGGAGTGTTTTGTATTCCTCTCTGTTGTTTCTTCTCTGTAATTCAAAATGAATAGAGAAAAAGGACATTATGTCCCATTTTGGCCCCCTAAAGAAAAACAAGGATGACGCTAATGTTGAGACAGTCAGATGATGCAGGTGTTGAGAGAGCTGAAGCTTGAAGTGAGGGCACAGAGCAGGAAAGAGAGACAAATGAAGATCCCGAGGGCCACTCAGCAGGATAGCGACACAGATGAAGATCCCGATAGTGAGGCTGAGGGTGACATTCAAGCAGATTGTGAGACAGAGGATGTATGTGTACCCACATGTGCACCCCCAAGAACTGGACCATCAGGTTTGTGGTACTGAAAATTACATTCGCCTGCTTCTAAAGCAGTGAAATTATAGTTTGGTGTATCTTTGTTGGAAGGACAGCCTACAGCTTAGAACAGTTTATGATTGAGATTAATTAAATTCCCCATGCCATTGTTCTATCAGTATAGATATCCCATTGGTGTTTCTTGATTGCTACAGCATATGTGACTTATATACATTTATCTATGTATTTTGATTAGTCTTTTCTACAGATATCAGCAAATGCAAAGAAGACCCACCAATGCAACCAAATCTGAAATTTGTTGATGGGTTTTCTAGAAGTCACCATAACCGCAGAATTTCAGGGTCCAAAATTAACACTCGCCAATGGCTGGTAAATTTTAGCTCTGGCGAGTACGTTCTGGAGACTACCCGCCACTGGCAGGAAAAACAAGAACAGCAGGGGGGGGATGCGCTGGAGACAGCTGCTAGGTGCTGTCACAAACCGCGTCAGTCATTTCAGCTTCCCAGATGATTCCTCGCGCGCTCTTAGTGCAGGGCTCCGTAACAAAAAAAAAAAAAAAAAAAAAAAAATCCGCTTCGAGAGCTCGGAGGGAAAGCCCACAGCCGACCTGCTTTGAGAGCGCGGTTATGTTTTGTACCGTTTGCCGTCTCCACACGAAAGAAAAGGCCAGAGTCAATTCATTTATCGTTGGGTATACTTCTATGAAGGTGGAGAACATCGTGTTTCACGAGAAATCGAAACTTCATCTCGATTGTGCATCAGTCTCCAGGGCTCAAACTCTGCCCCACCAAGCTACGCCATCGGTCATGGCCCTCGTAGAATTGACTGATGCTACTGTTAGGAAGATGGCAGTGTCGACTCGTGAACTGGCAGTAGGGGAAGCTTAAACAACCCCTTAAAATTAATGATTGGACACGACCTGTTTTCAATCATTCATTTAAATTACCGTTACAGAAACTCCGAAAACTCTCAAGATTATGAGGCCAGTTTTCATTCTTAACGCATACTGATCACGACTCCGGACTTCTCACGCTTTCCTTTACTCAGGGGTTGGAAGCAATGCATATGTTTCATGATCGTTTAAATGAATAAGATCATTTGAAACGTCTTTATGCAATTCCGTTGCTTCCAACCCCTCCACGCACAAGGACTTCAATTCCGCGCGAGAATCTCTTACATACGCGTAAATTGAATAATTGCTGACTACAGCAGGGGAACGTAAATATCGAGGGTTTGGAGCGCAATGGTTATATGTCCATTTTAGAGGTTTTGAGAAAAATTGATTTTTAGGTTTGCAAATGTTCTATTAAATTAGGTACATCATTTTTATCTCAGTCACTCTTTTACTGCATGGTTCAGATATAGGCCTACTGAACATGTAAGTTTTCATCAGTGTGGTACTGCGACATCATGGCCAAAATTGCCCAAATGGACACGTCACCTCCGTGCTCCAACAATTCTAGCACTTGATGTGACATAACACAATGGTGATAGATTGAAGTTAAGTTTGTTTGCAATGGAAGACAGATGACTCTGTAATACTATTCATGTTTATTCACCAAAATATCAATGTTTAATTCATATAAGCAGATTTTGTTGGACATACCACAAAATGAAAATGTGAATTCTGTTTAAAACTGAGGCGCATGGACATATAATAATTGTGCTCCAAGAATTAGCTGATAGAAATATGTGACAGGAGGTAAAAATCTCAAAATCACAAAATTTGGACATATTGTGCTCCAAACCCTCGATATGCCAGTTAAACTCGCACCGAATGCATGAGAGTTGACAGGTATGCATTATTAATGAAAACTGGCCTTATCTGATAATGTTGAGAGTTTTTGCTGTTTCTGTAATGGTAATTTAAATGAATGATTGAAAACAGGTCGTGACCAATCATTAATTTTAAGGGATTGTTTTGAGCCTCCCAAGTTGCCAATTCACGAGCCGCCACTATATACAAAATGAAATTTTTTTTTTTTTTTTTTAATTTGGCATCTCCAATCCCACCCGAATCTGGAATACCCAATTGGTGAACTATGTACAAGGCTTGCTCGTTTGCGACCCCTTGTTGCCAATTCAGGAGAGTGAAGACAGTTCACGGCTCTCCTCCAAAGCACGTGCCTGTCAGCCACTGCTTCTTAAACACTCATTAGTTGAATCTTCGCAAGTTCAGAACGAGGGCGGAATATACCCGAACATGAACAGGCTTAGAATCTTCCTGACGATCACCCGTCTGGCCAACAGGAGGCGCTTGAACAACGAACAAAGCTATTTTATTAATTTTCCTTTCCTGGCAGTCCCTTCCCAATTTGAAACCCTGTAGTGCTATAGCCAATTGTGCGCTACTCTGAAAAAGCTGCCGACCACTGCCGGTTGGTACGACCGTGGCTCGAACCCGCGACGTGATAGTCACTTCTGCACTGCAACGCATAGAGTAAAAACGCACTGCCAATAAATCCTGTATTGGCCGACCCTGTATTGGCTGACTTCAGCAGGTGCACAAGCAGTCGCGGACCTAGCATTTAGCTCTTTAATGAGTCTTGAAGACTCGTACTTCAGAGGTCATAGTCATAATATTGTCATGATAGCACAACATAGTTAAACAATTAATAAAAATATTATAAATTGCTTATTTTCGCATTGCCTTGGTATTGTCCTTTGGGTCGCGGTATTAGCCTGAGGCCGCATACGGTGACCCTCAGGCCAATACCAAGGCAGTGCGAAAATATGCAATTTTTAATATTTTTATTAATTGGTCAAGTATGTTGTGCTATCATGACAATATTATGACTATGACTTCTGAAGTACGCGACTTCAAGACTCATTAAAGAGCTAAATGCTAGGTCCGCGAGTGTCCGCAGCTAAATCTGAAGAAAGCGAATGCCACAGTTGACAATGGTTACTTGTGCACATGCTGAACTCGGCCAATACAGGTCGGCCAAAACAAGATATATTGGCAGGCCGTTTTTACTGTATGCGGGCAAAAACATACATAACCAATTTATATATACAACCCAAATTCCGAAATAGTTGGGACAAAGTGTAAATTGTGAATAAAGGGCTGCCGGATAGCTCACTCGGTAAAAGCATCGCGTTGAGAAGCAGAAGTGACTATCACGTCGCGGGTTCGAGCCCCGCTTCGTACCAGCCGGCAGTGGTCGGCAATTGGCTATTGCGCCACAGGGTTGCAAATTGGGAAGGACTGCCGGGAAGGATTACAATAGTTGCCTTGTTCGTTGCTCAAGCGCCTCCTGTTGGCCAGACGGGCGCTCGTCAAAAAGATTCTAAGCCTGGTCATGTCCGGGTATCCTCCGCCCTCGTTCTGAACTTGCGAAGATTCAACCAATGAGTGTATAAGAAGCGGTGGTTGACAGGCGCGTGCTTTCGGAGGAGAGCCGCGAACTGTCTACACTCTCCTGAATTGGCAGCAAGGGGTCGATACGAGCAAGCCTTGTACATAGTTCACCAATTGGGCATTCCAGATTCGGGTGGGATTGGAGATGCAAAATTTAAAAAAAAAAAAAAAAAAATGTGAATAAAATCAAAACGCAATGGCTTTCAAATCACACCAGCCTGTAGTTTATTCACAATAGAACTGAGAACATGACAAATGTTGAAACTGAGAAATTATACAATTAATCCACAAAATAAGCTCATTTCAAATTTGATAGCTGCTACAGGTCTCAAAAAAGTTGGGACAGGGGCCTGTTTACCATGGTGTAGCATCCCCTCTTCTTTTTAACAGAGTGGAGGCGCCCGGGCATTGAGGAGACAAGTTTCTTGAGTTTAGCCATTGGAATTTGATCCCACTCTTGTTTAATACAAGCTTCCAGCTGCTGGAGAGTTTTGGGTCTCCTTTCACAGACTTTTCGTTTAATTATGTGCCAAATGTTCTCAATCGGTGGAAGATCAGGACTGCAGGCAGGCAGGTTCAGCACACAGACTCTTCTGCTATGAAGCTATGCTGTTGTAATAGCTGCAGTACGTGGTTTTGCATTGTCCTGCTGAAATACACAAGGCCTTCCCTGGATAGATGTTGTCTGGAGGGGAACATATGTTGCTCTAAAACCTTTATATACCTTTCAGCATTCATGGTGCTTTTTAAAACATGTAAGTGTCCCACACCATATGTGCTAATACATGTCCATACCATCAGAGATGCTGGCTTTTGAACTGAACGCTGATAACAGGAGGGGTGGTCTTTTTCCTCTTTAGCCCAGAGGACACAACGCCCATGATTTCCAACAAGAATGTCAAATTTGGACTCGTCTGACCACAGGACACTTTGCTACAGTCCATTTTAAATGAGCCTTGGCTCAAGGAACATGGCGGCGATTCTGGATCGTGCTCAACAAAGGCTTCCTCTTTGCATGATAGAATTTTAGGTGGCATCTGTGGATAGCACGGCAGACTGTGTTTAGAGACAGTGGTTTCTTGAAGTATTCCTGGGCCCATTTAGTAATGTCAATGATAGAATCATGCCGGTGAGTGATGCAGTGGCGTCTGAGGGTCCGAAGATCATGGGCATCTAGTAAAGGTCTTCGGCCTTGTCCCTTACGCACAGATTTTTCTAGTTTCTCTGAATCTTTTGATGATGCTATGCACTGTCGATGATGAGACCTTCAAAGCCTTTGCAATTTGTCTTTGAGGAACATTGTTTTTAAAATATTCCACAATTTTTTTTACGCAAGCCTTCACAGGTTGGAGTGCCTCTGGCCATCTTTACTTCTGAGAGACTCAGCCTCTCTAAGACATCCCTTTTATAGCCAATAATGTTACACACCTGATGCCAGTTAACTTAATTACTTGCTAAATGTTTTTTCAGCTGATTCTCTTATATATTAATAGCTTTTTCAGCCCTTTTTTTGCCTGTGTCCCAACTTTTTTTTGAGACCTGTTGCACCCAGAAAGTTTGAAATAAGCTCATTTTGTGGATAAAAATGTAAAATGCCTTAGTTTCAACATTTGAAATGTTATCGATGTTCTATTGCAAATAACACATTGGCTCGTGATCTGAAAGTCATTGCATTTTGATTTTATTCACAATTTACACTTCATCCCAACTATTTTGGAATTGGGGTTGTGTGTGTGTATATATATATATATATATATGAGAGAAAAGATGTATATAACTTGATTGTGGCTTGCAGGCTTGCGGTTATATAAGCTTTATCATCAAAGGAGACCAGGCGAACTAAAAAAAAAAAAAAAAAAAATGGCTTAAACCCCAGTGGATTAAAGTCAGACCGAATTTCAGCTTGGTCGGGCGTCGTTTGCCGAATGCCACGCAGCCAGTGTGTACACGGGGAAGCGAGGCTCGAGGCAACAACTCCAAACCGGCCATCGGACGTATGTACGGATGAATTCTGACATGTTGGACATGCCAACCATCGTCAGGCTCTCGCAGTTGAAGCAGCGCCACGAGTAGCTCCCCCAAAGCCAGAGAAACAGTAACTAGCTAGTGCAGCCTCTTCGAAATTACGGACAGCTGCAATCTGGGCCATAACGTTATCCTCAGTATAATGGATGTACATCCATCGTACTGAGGACGACATTAAGGCCCTGCTTGCAGCTGTCGGTAACTTTGATAAGGCTGCGTTAGCTACTTACCGTTTCTCTGGCTTTGGTTTTTGAATTCTTGGAACGGAAAAAAAAAAAAAAACAAATGGCCAACATGCGAGGCTGCCGTCCAGGTGACCATTTTGTCTAATGGCAGAAACAGTCACGAAAACAAAATTGGATGAGCATTTAAGCAACCAGCAGGATCCATTTAATATTTTGCAACCAGCAACAGCAGCCTCAGATTTGCAGATTGATGCAGGCTATTTAACGCCATTGCACCATAGCGAGAAGGGTTAATCTGGGTCGAGAAATGATAAAAATACGAAACAATGAGAATAATAATGATAAAAAATTAAACGAACGTTTTGAGTAACCAACACAGTCCTAATCGCGCCCCTGCTTAAACTACCGGGCTACCCACGTACGCACACGGCCTTTGCGCTTAAACGCAAGAAACAGCGCAGGACAGCAGACACGAAACTCCAACCTCTTAGCCGTCTCCATTTTAACTTCAAGCCCGTTTGTACCTCACGTGTTCTGGACTGTCTTTCTCACATGACCGGTGTGTTTGTCCCCGTGATCAACACTTCCATCGCCGTCTGTCTGTGTCCGTGAATATCACGTTTTAATTTTTAACCCCCATGGATATGCTAGATTCGAGTTTGGAAACCACTACGAGGTAAGAGGACGTTATTGTCATCGCAAGGCTTCTGCGGCCCACTGTCCCCTGGGTTAGATAGCTTGCTAGCTCGTTCGTTCAGTTAAAATGTGCGTTAAGTTAGATAGCTGGGTCACTTTTCTGTTACTAAGATGATATTATATTCTTAAAGTTATTCAGAAGTTTTTGAATTGAAGTGACGTTTATCTCGTAATAGTCACATAAACGTATTTATCGGATAAGCAAAGTGGCCGATTTTTGCCATTGCTAGTTTACTGCCTTAACCCTGAAGCGCAAAATGTGAAATAAGTTCATCTTAACATTGCTGCAGTTTGCGATCTTTCTGTTATGTTAGTGCCAATTTATACTTCGCTGCTGTCATACTGTGACCAACGTACTTAACGTAATTAGTAGGATATTAATTGAAAAGCTTGAAACAAACGGTAATAAAATCGGCGCTAACGTCAACCAACTCATCTAGCGATCTTGTCACCTTATAGTTGGGCCGTTTCAAATTCTATCCTATGGAGCAGCTGCAGTAGTAATTGGGGGAAACTGGGATTGTGGAAGTATATTCTGGGTAATCAGTTTATTGTGCTAATCTGCCAGTGTCAGATGATAGTGTTAATGTTTCGGGCTGTTAAACTGCTTTCACACCGGACGCGAAACGAATTTTTCGCGCGGCAGATTACATTCAAAGTCAATGCAAAGACGCAAATACACGCGAAACGCGTGTATTCGCGTCTTTGCATTGACTTTGAATGTAATCTGCCGTGCGAAAAATTCGTTTCGCGGCCAGTGTGAAAGCGGCTTTACCGTGTGCTCATCTGTGAATAAGGTTATTCTGAACCAGGCTAGCCTATGTAGCTAGCTAGCTAGTTGGCTGTCAGTAGTCGCGGCGAAAAGAAGGGGCGAATACACGCCTTTGTGTTCGCTCTGCGTGCCTGTATGCGGGAGCGGGAAGTTTCACAGCCCCTCCGTGGCCCATGGGAGGCCTCTCTATATTTACAGTCCTGTTAGCCATTTTTAGAATTTTTATTATTTTTTTTTTCCACGGTACGTTATTTCATTTGTAGTTCTTTTTTGGGGTAGATTTGAACTATGTTAGCCAAATTTTGCTGAAGGACAAACGCACTGGATGACATTGCTATTTTTCCATTTGATATAGTAAATATTTTCGTGTTTAACGTTACTTATGGGAAACTTACTCCGTGCTCACTCTCGGGGGTATCTTGTACAATGTACACATCTACATAAATTATTGTTTTCCACTCAGTTCTTCTTCACTTTTGATGCTTACTTTTTCATTGGATATTTTCCTCATTGTAAGTGGGCGGTAGATGGTCACACTCTTCAATTCCCTCAGTTAGGAATAACAGCAGATTTTGGGAAAAATGCATAAATTACTGTCCTCGCATGTTATACATTTTTTTCTTGACACATAGGACAGAGAAAGTATTACGTTTCTATCGTATTTTTATTTATTGCTGTCTCATATTCTGGCAAATGGAGTCTGCAAAACAATGTTCCACTACCTGCCCTGTGTTACGCGTAGATAGCTGGGTGGCGGGACGCATGATGAGAACGTGATGTCTGTAAAACCGTTTTAATGTTCACTGTAATGTGCATTGAATTAGCATCTCTAAATGCTGTGTTTACTGTATCTTTCCTTTTCTCACAGTCACGAGAAACAGGAAACGGGAGAAGCCGGTCAGGAAGGTAAGTATCTCGTTTTCCCTCCCTGATGTTCTCCTGGACCAATTGGAGGATCTGTAGGTCGACAGAATTTTACGCGTATTAAATGCATGCAAATGAGAATTTTGAAAATGACCATAGTTTGACCAGTTTGTGCCAGAACGCCATTTTGACGTTTGATTAATTAATTTTTTTAACCTGTAAATCTATGTGGATGTGCAGCCCTGTTCTTGGGAAGCCAGGAGCTCTGTCTTTCTTTAATCCATTCTTGCTGTAAAATCAATATCTGAACCCTGGCTAACCTTGTGAAATTAATTGACTGTTGTCATAAATCATGTAAAGAACAACAGCAGACAAACAAGGAGAACCTTCTGGATCATAATTTCAAATCTTTGCGATATACTTCACCTAAAGCTCCTGTTGAGTATGAGTTACCACGAAATGGATGGCGCATGAGCACCCTCACTTTTCTCATTTCTCAGGGGAAGTCCCTGGCAGGGAGAAGCACTCCACCATTGCCATAGCAAACATCCAGGAGGCGGGCGCCTTCGCCGATCAGAATGTGCAGTACCAGTTCCGCACAGAGAACAGTGGTGGACAGGTGATCTCCACAGCCCTGCTGCAGTTGGCCTCTGATTGGATGATGCAGGGTTATGATTAGTTTAAACTGCTTAGCAGTAATTGACTGTGCCTCCACTCTGAGCTTCTAACAGACCGTTTATGAGGGTGTGGCTCTGTAAGATGAAAAACCAGGAACCCCAGCCGGCTGTGACTTCCGTCTGCATAAATATTAGCTGGGGCGGAAATGCAGTTGGATGGTTTTGGAAGAGAGCCTGTATTCTGATGGTTCACTGCTCGGGTTTTCAGTCACACTGAGCGAGGTGCTTAGATGTTATTTTTCTTTTTTAAAGATTATTTTTTGGGAATTTTTTTGTTTCATTGAACTGGTACAGTAGACAGACACAGGAAAGATAGGATTGTGAGGGGTTCCTGTGCAACAAGAGGCCCAGGCTGGAATCGAACCCGGCTGCTGCAGTTGACTCAGTCTTAAGTGGTACACACATTAAACCAATGAGCCTCTGGGGTGCCCCAAGGGGCTCAATCAGAATGAATATATGTGTGAAAATGTCATCAGGGATCTAAAAATGTTAGTGTGATAAGGTCACCTGCTGGTAGGTTTTGTGACTGACATCTGTAGAGCTGCTGGTTTCAGGTCTTTGGTTTGGATGGGCCTTGGGCTTCCCAGCTGCATCTGGAGTGATGAAGTTGGGAAGATTTCTGCTGTTGGGGCCTTGATCAAGGCCCTGAACCCCAAGACTGTTTCAGAGGCTTTACCCCTGTTTCACTCTGTTGCGCCTTGCTTACAACTGTTCTGTTTGGCATTTCTCTGAGAGGTCTTTTGGAAAAAGATAAGTTTGGGCTCAATGGAGCCTCTCTGGTTTGTAAAATAAAGGCTAAAGAATTAAAAAGGCTAATCTGTGTATTTGGCTCTGAATAGGTGAGCCTGATATCTGAATAATGTATTTATACTGGAGCATAAATGTCCCACACGGATCAGAATCCTGTGATGAAAGATTTAAATTGGGTTAACAGCTTAGGATTGTACACTGAAGGTTTCAGGTTTGGTTGTCTTGTTGGATATGGTCATTTAGCGTGTGTTAGAAAGGAACTCGATACTCTAGCATTTACCCCACTATGGAAATGTATGTGCTGTACTAGAGGTGGTTGGCGAGCTGTGTGTTGGACAGGATGTTGTAGCGATGGGGCCAGGGGTTGCAGCAGCCAGTGAATATAATATGAATATCAAATGAAATGTCAATTTCACAGTAACTTGGGCCATCAGCTTTTCACAGGGCCAAAAATTTGAAATGGTGTGTTATCTCTTAGAGTGAATATAAAAACTAAGAATTGAATTGAGAAGAAAAAGAATTGAATATAAAAAGTATTATATATAGTAAAATATAAATCGAAAAGGAAGTTGAATATAAAAACTAAATCCGGTCGGGGGGGCAGGGTGGTGTTGTGGTTGGCACTGCTGCCTCACAGCAGGAAAGTGGAGGGTTCTGCTCTGGTCTGGGGCCCGTCTGTGTGGAGTTTGCATGTTCTCCCTGTGTTAGTGTGGGTTTCCTCCCGCAGTCCGAAGACGTGCATGCTAGGCTAATTTGAGAGCCTTAATTGCCCAATTGTATGAATGAAACGCATGTGCTTTGATTCCCCAGTGTGCTTGGAAGAGTGTAGCAGGTGACATGAGATGGCTGAAAGTGTTATTAAACAATAAAGAAAGAAACAAACAAAATATAATGCAGTCTGTTCACTGTAACAAGAATTCTTCTCCGGTCAGATGAAGAAGCATGAATGTGCTGGAGTGAACATGTTAGGATGGAAAGTTTTTGATTTGACTGGAATTATGTCAGGTGCCAGTATAAAGAAAAGTAATATTTCCTCAGATGGATCTTATGGCATATTGTCTGTGTATGGAAACTGTTCGGGTTCTATATATTCTCTTTTATGAAATATGACCCAATGTGTCGGAGTAGGCATTTCAGACGGGAAAAATGGGGAAACAAAAATAAGCAAAAAGCCAAATGCACATTTGAGCCTCACATACTGCAGATGGCCGATATGTTGGGGAATATCAACCAGTGTTTATTGTGGTACGTTGTTCATATGACATTTATACAAGTAACAATGATGCCAATTCATTCAAATTAACTTTCAGTGAAACCCAAACTTACATCCAAAATTTGAATGCTTTGGAACACTATGCATAAATTTCCTTAGACATAGATCCTGGAATTTCTGCATGATGCTTGCTGTGCTTTTCTATTAGCAAATCAACACTCTAATGCAAAAACTATTTAAGAAGAGGTTTAAAACTCATTTGTTGTACTATCGATGGCCTGGGTTACTGTGAAATTGCCAATAAGCCTTCCTGCTCATGCACGAGGCATAGGTGCCGGCAGCTACATGAACCTCAGAGGTCACTGCGGCTCCGCCTCTTTCCGGTGACTCATGGAAAGTCAGAGGTCATGGGCATATGGACAGACCTTTATGTGCTGGTGAATGATGGAGGTCAAGGGTGAGAGAGGTCCGCTTTGCTTCTTTGCCCTCCATTCTACCTCCTGTACTTGTGAACACACGCGCGAACACACACATGCACACAAGACATATACATGCATACACACAGACTGGTGGCAAACTGAAGGACAAAATAACATATAGTAGTGCTGGTTGATTAATTTAATCACAATTATTTTAAGCATAATGTGAATAACTGCCACCATGGGGCGAACAGTCGATTTTGTACCTTTTCTTTGTCATGAGTCATACCTGATGCAGATTTAAACAAACAGCAACCAAATGTCTAAGGCCTTTTCTCATCTTGTAGGTGACGTACCGCGTGGTCCAGCTAACGGACGAGCAGTTAGACGCGGGAGGGGATGGAAGTGGAGCTGTCAGCGTGGTCTCTGCAGCTGCCTTCTCTGGGGCACAAGCGGTCGCACAGGTACTCTATGTGTGTGTGTTCTTGTATGTGTGTGTGTTCTTGTACATGCTATGAAGTGAGAACCAAAAAATGTTTTTTTCCTACAGAGTGGGGACATTATTGGGAAGTGAGGACATTCTCAAATGTCTTCTCAACTACAAAGGCCAATTGTGGCTTATGAGTTAAGGTTACGGGTAAAGTTAGCATTAGGGAGAGGTTAAGGTTAGGGTAAGGGTTTCCGTTAGGCATGCGTTGCTCATTGTTAAGATTAGGGAGGGCTGTAGAGACACCGAGAGAATGAATGGAAGTCAAATGTCCTCAGCTTTTTTTTTAACAAGTTTCAGGCATCAAATTTAAAATGAGTTAATATTTCCCAAAAAAACCATAAAGTTTATCAGTTTAAACATTAAATATCTTGTCTTTGTGGTGTACTCAATTGAGTATAGGTCAAAAAGGATTTGCAGATCATTGTATTCTGTTTTTATTCACGTTTTACACAATGTCCCAACTTCATTGGAATTGGGGTTTGTACAAGTGTGTGTGTGTGTGTGTGTGTGTGTGTGTGTGTGTGTGTGTGTGTGTGTGTGTGTGTGTGTGTGTGTGTGTGTGTGTGTGTGTGTGTGTGTGTGTGTGTGTGTGTGTGTGTGTGTCTGCAGGTGCGAGTGCCTGCGTGTGCATGTATGTCTGTTGCTGTGTATTGGGTTATCACTTCTCTGTGCATGCGTTGAGCTCTGACCTGTCCTCTGTAGGCCGTGATTCAGAACCCTTTCAACAACGGCGGCAGCCCAGCCGGGGAGTCTGTATCCGGGGAGACGCGGTTCTACTTCCCTGCGACAGCCGTGAGCGACGGCACGGGGGCGGTGTCTGTACAGACTACTGCTGAGCCCAGCCTCGCACAGGCAGGAGGTGAGCGCACTAAATCACACACACATACACATGCATGCACATGCAATCACACACACTCTCAATCACACACACGCAAGTATTCCTGCATGCGCGCATGCATGCGGGTACACAAGCAAATACAGGCACTTGCTTACATGCTATCAGGCAACCAAATGGGAAGAATATACGTGAGCACACACGCACGTGCTCATGCACGCAGGTGCACACACAGAGGTACACATAAATATGCACACGCACATCTACATACTCATGCTTGCAAATACACAAACATACACACACGCATTTACACATCAAAGTAATTTTGGTTCATTTTATGAAACCAGTTTTTATTTTCAGTGTTCTTCCATTTTCAGTTCAATTTCAGTTGAATTTTGAGATTTTGACCTTTTTTGGTCTTAAGCTCACCGGCCGATAGGCTGTGAGCCATTATGATCAGGTGGCCTCTGGCATTGTAATTGTGATTGTGGTCGTGACCGTCATCCGTAAGCAGTTTCACTTAAAGGCAATCGCGCCATTTTACTTCTAACATTTGTATGACTTAGATATTTGGCATAAATGAAGATCTATGTCTACACATGTGAAAAATAACAACAACATATGGTTACCATGGAAACCTGGGAGTAACAGTGCTCCCATCTTGTGGCCGTCCTGAAATCGGCGTATAATAAATAAGCCACAAAGAATTTGTCTTATTTTGGATTTATTCACCATGGGGAACCATTTACAGACAGAAAAGTAATGTAACAAACATATTTTAATGAAAATTAAGTTTAATGGGCAGACATATAGGATAGATAGCCCTTACAGCATGTTTTGTGGTCAACCCAAAATTGCTTATTTAAGTCAAAATTGAGAATTTCCTTGCATAAATAAAATACAACATTGAAAAAGACTTAAAAACTGTCTCAGTGTGTTCAGCAATCTTTTATCTATGATCTGAACACAAAAAAGGATGGCTCACCCTGGAAATTTGTTTTTACTAGATCACTACATTTATATGCAAATTACATAAAAATACCAGAAATTTTACACAGATATTATGATTCTCTCAAGCAAGGAAGCTAATTGTAGATCCAGCTCAGTTATAAATTTAAACAACCTGCAATCATCAAAACACAGGCCTTGTGCGGCGGTTACAATGGGAGCAGACCAGTTGTAACGCTGCGTGGCCAGGGTGCACATAAACTAATTGTGCGATTGCCTTTAATCTATTTTAGTACACCGTATTCATACTCCATTGAATCTCTGAAAAGCTTTTCTCAGAAATGATAAACAATTGACGAGATTCACTTGATCCATTTTAGTATGCTGTATTCATACAATTGGTTCAGTTATTGGGCCGGTTAGCTACAGGGCCCTTTGTCCTTTTTTTTTTTTTTTTTTTTTTTACTTTTGGAGACATTCCGTTTGTAGTCTTTTATTTAGTTTTAGTTTTTAAAAAAAGAAGAGCACAAAAGGCGTGAAAGTACAATCCAAAGAAGTTATAATTTTGCCAACTGGTAAACATTTTACATCTTCAGAGCCTCATGGCAAGATGGTTGTGGATTTGAATCTAGCATGGGACCTCTCTGTGAGAGTTTGCATATTCTTCCTCCACTATTCGTGTGGCTTTTCTTTTGGTACCACAGTTTTCTCCCAGTTCAAATATATGCATGCTGGGTTAACTGGAGACCTAAATAGCCCGTAGGCACTCTAAATTGCTACACTTGCCTGGAAAGGTGTTCGGTGAGTTTACAGAATATAGCCTTAAGGAAGTGCTGAACTGTCTTTAAAACATAAATATCATATAAAATATATGTTATGATTTTTTTATTTTTTTTTTGACATATGTGAGTCACAGTCAGCTAAGGTGTCATAAATTGTCACATTAACGTCAAAATATAGACTTCTTCAATCATTTATTTTCTGACTGTTTTATAAAAGCTGAACAACTGAACAGAGTTAATTTGGTAAAAAAAAAAAAAAAAAGTAATTTACCCAGTTTTTTTTTTTTTTTTTCAAAAGTAACTTTTTCACCAAAGATGCGACTGCTTGCGTGTGTTAAGTACACTAGAGTCAGAGTTATAATGCCCATAAGAATCCGTCAAATTATAACCGGCAAATCACAGAGTCTGTCAGAAACACAAGAATCTGATCTGCACTGAGCTCCCGGCGGTTATTTGTTTTTGGTGTTTATTTAACCTCTTTCAACTCGCTTCCTATTTCTAAGTCACGGCACATAATGATTCATTTCTATCAAGTTAATGCTGCGTTTACACTAATGCACGTCACATCATTCGTATGTTAGTGATTTTGACAGACAGTCAAAAAAACTCACCTGCCGCCACTACTGCCTTCTTCCACAAGAAACGATGATGCAGACAGCAAGCCATATATGGAGAGATTTCCTTGAAATGCAGATGTCTCAGGGCCTCCTAATTGTTGTCTTTGAACTCCATAAATTATGTACGTTATTCGTTATTTTTTGACGGATTGGAGTAGACTTTTTTTCTGGACTTAGATTCTAAAAAGCCCGACTACTGATGAGCAGAGACAAGACTCACTAACTTCAGTATATTCGAATGAAAACACTACCATGCATACATTATGGAGCTGTCACTGATGACTGTAGAAAAAAACCCTCGGCCATCACCCTGATATATTTCACAGACGCACTAACACGCGCAAGGGGAATTTTTTAGGAGAGTTTTTTTCTTTTTTTTTTTTTTTGAGCCATAGGTGCTGTGTTTTTGTGTGGCTCAATAGTTCTGAAACCCATTTAAAATGTAAGTGAATAGTTATTGCAGTTTGGACTTAATTGGTAAAAATATCCAGCTAAGTACATGGCTACCTGAGGATTGTGATGTTTGCCAAGCACTGAAATAAGTGGCCCCTGAATTTTAATTTCCTTTGCTTTATTCAGGGCTTCATTGATGGTGCTATAACTATCTGTGCTGCGTCTTGAATATTTAAATTAAGGCCTCCAAACAGAATTTACTGATTTACTCAAATAGGGAATAATTTATCATGTGATGGTTTGAATGAATTGCCATATTACACCTTAGCTGATTTTTACTCATTTATGTCTTCAGACTGTCTATAACCATGATTCAGGATGGAAAGTCCCAGAATTCTCAGTGGACCACAAAATTCAGGACCGTGAACATATCAGATGTTTTATTGTTTAGTAACTGGGGCGAAATGATCCAAGTTCCACTGAGAGCTTTCCTATTCACATATACTATGCTGCATGACACCTGTCATTGTCATCTTCCGTTGCTTCTGTTTTTCAATTCAAGGTGATTAATCAAGTGTGGCCCCTGGACAAAAGAACGATATCACTGAGGTTTTACATTGATTTGGAGAGAAGTGAGGATTGGTTGTTAGATAAGTTGGTACAGCTTTTACAGATGTTGGTACAGACAGGCTTTTGACTGGATTTTCAATAAAAGGAACTGACACGTTTTCGTCCTTATTTATTTGGTTTCAGTTATTTAGGAGTTGTATAATTTTCACTTCAGTTTGTTGATGTGTCTCACGCAGTCTCATTTTCATGAAAAAATGCTTTTGTTATCGTTTGTGTCAACGATAATAACCTCAGGCCACACATTTGTACGCAAACACGTACGCACACACAGATGCAAAGTTGCAAACATACTTATACTCGCATACACACATGCATATGCGTATAATTTGGTTGCTTTTTTAAAATGTGAAGCCTGAGGTAAAGCGATGTAATTGATTCCTGGGCGTATCGCTGCGCGTTTTTGCACAAATGCATTCTTTAGTTCTAACGGAGTAAAACATAAATGGTGTCTCTGCTCCTCTCTTCCATCAGGCCAGCTGTATGTGATGATGAACACCCCTGATGTTCTGCAGACCGTGACGCCTCGCACCATCGCCCCACGCACACACCCCTATACGACGTGAGTTTGAGCCCGAGCCCCCCCCATTCCCCCCCACCCAAAACGGCAGCTGCTGAGCAGAAAATTAAAGAGGACCAAAAATTCCCTTAACACTGATCATGTCTTGACCCATTTTCAACCATTTTTTTTTACTTACTTTCTGTTAAAATGTATATGATACATTTTTTTTTTTATTTCTGGGGTTTGATTATTTCATATGTGTAAAAAAGCATTCTGACATTAAAAGACTTCGAAAATTTAGTTGAGCCTGTATTTTTGCATTCAAAAATGCCACTATTTTGACTTGAAATTAGTCACTAGGATGCACGGCCAAAAAGTAACGCCATTTACTCTAGTGAGGTCAGTAAAGGCAGTGAGGAAAGGCGGCCGATATTGTGTGGCTGGAGTGCCGAACAATCAGAGCTGTATGAATGTGTTTTATCATATACTTCCTTATAAATACGGAGAATCTGCCCATGTGATGCGAGCGCGAGGCACAAGGCTGTATCAGCCCGCCGGGCAAAAATCCTGTATTGCCTGTATCTGCCCGCCGGGCAAAATCCCGTATCAGTGGCAGCAACCATTGCCATAGCAACAGTCACGAGCGTCCGTTGGCAATGCATCGCTTCAGAAGCTGATTAGACACTGGCATGGCGGAGAGACTTATGAATTCCTCAGCGGCTGAAACTTCTGAACTGGACTATGTTATAGAAAAGGAACTTGAAACAGAATTATTTGTAAACCGTGTGCGTAATGCCGCGTTTTGCAGCAATATTCATGCAAAGGGCTGTAGTAAAAGGTTTCATGCGTAAGCTATCGTAGAAACGCAAATTTATTACCTTAATGGAGAAAATCGCATTTGCATGCTAGCTAGCTAATTAGCCATTTCATTGACTTGAAAACACCACTGACTAAAAGCAAATGCTGGCGCTACTGGCCTGTAATGATGACAATAATAACTTGAAATAAATGCATTGGATAAAATGCATCGTTAATTATGGTCAAAATCAGTATATGATAAATAGAAGATCATATGCGCATTTTCATATCACACCGTGTAGCTAGCTAAAGCACTCGGGCTGATACTGGGGTCTCGGGTTGACATAGCGTCTGATATGGAAATGCCCATATGATATTCTCTATTGACACACTGGGCATATCAATGCATGTGTTTCCCTCAGACCCATATGAGGGCAAAATGGGTCAAATGCATGCAGCGGCACCAAGTTGATCACAACCCGGATCACAACATCTCAACAACAACAACATTATTCATCATTGCAAATATTTCACTGAGGAACAATTTAAGGATTACCCTATGACAAATGGGACACTTTCAATTATACACTTTAATAGTAGGAGTCTCTCTGAACATTCCAAAAATCCAGGACTGTATAAAAAAATCCAACAAACATTTCTCAGCCATTGCAATTTCCGAGACATGGTTAAAAGATGACCAAGAGGATGCTGTCCGGTTTGAGGGATATGATTTTTTCTCTACGAACAGGATGAATAAACGGGGCGGGGGCGTTGCACTTTATGTTAAATCAATTCATCAATGTGAAATTGTCAAAAATATGTCCTTTTCCCTAGAAAATATTATGGAATGTATCACAGTTGAGATTAAATGTGAAAAATCAAAAAATATAATTATAAGCTGTGTTTATAGAGCTCCTGGATCAAACATTAATATTTTGAGGATAAACTGACAGAAATGTATAACACAATCAATAGCAATAAGCTTCTGTTTGTTTGTGGAGACTTCAATATAGATTTTTTAAATCCATATAGTCAATCACAAATAACGAAATTCATTAACTCTGTGTTTTGTATGGGACTGCATCCAACAATTACCCATCCAAGCAGGATAACTATGAACACAGCAACACTTATTGATAATATATTAACAAACGTTACTGAAGGGAACTTAACTGGTGGTTTACTTATAAGTGATGTCAGTGATCATTTGCCTGTTTTTGCTGCCTTTGAATTACCTGCTGATAAAAATGATCAAAATGAAACTAGAAATTTAACAAGCAAAATAACAGATGTAACTATTGAAAATCTTAGAATGGACTTATTGCTTAAAAACTGGAATGACATTTATGTTGAGGATATAGACAAATCATATGAATCATTCATCTCTTATTTCCAAGTTATACGATAAACACTGCCTACTTGTGGCCAAAGTAGGTAACAAACGGTATGTAGCCAAACCATGGATAACAAAGGGGCTACAGAATGCATGTAAAAAGAAAAATCTATTGTATGAGCAATTTTTAAAATTTAGAACTAAGGATGCTGAAAGTAAATATAAGATAGACAAAAATAAATTAACCAGCATTATGAGGTCTTGCAAGAAGCAGTATTACAGTGAATTACTAGAAAAAAATAGAACCAACATCAAATGCACCTAGAAGATTTTAAATGAAATCATTAAAAAGAAAAAAGTTGTTAAAGAACCCAGCTTAGTTTTACGCAAATACTGACACAATCATTAAGGAAAATAAACCTATAGCAGACCATTTCAATGAGTACTTTATTAATGTGTGTAAAAATTTAGCCAATTCTATTCTATCTCCTAAAATGTTTTCCTGGGATAATAACAATACAATCAATATAATTTCGGATTCAATGTTTAATAAAAAAACTGATGAAAAAGAAATAATTGACACAGTTCATAAATCAAAAGGTAAAAAATCAACTGACAGTTATAATTTTGCTATGTTTTTGATAAAGAGTATTATGATTGTATTGTTAAACCCTTAACTTATATTTGTAACCTGTCACTAGTGACTGGGAAATTTCCTTCAAAAATGAAAATGCCCAAAGTGATACCACTGCTTAAATCTGGTGACAAACATGTCTTTTCAAACTACAGGCCAATCTCACTGTTACCACAATTCTCAAATTTTGGAAAAGGTATTCGTAAAGAGGTTAAATGATTTCATAGCTAAACACCAAATACTCTGTGAACAGCAGTATGGATTCAGGAAAAATCGAACCACCTAATGGACTCTAATGGACTTTGTTGAACAAATAACAAATGAGTTGAGAAAAAAGCAATATCAGTAGGGGTATTTTTTTGATTTACAGAAAGCGTTTGATACCATAGACCACACCTTATTATTAAATAAATTACAGAAGTGTGGCATCAGGGGATTGGCACATGATTAGATGTCTTCAAAACAGGTATCAGTATGTCGATATTAATAAGACAAACTCAGAATTCTTGAAGATCACATGTGGGGTGCCTCAGGGTTCAGTCCTTGGTCCATTGCTGTTTCTTTTATATATTAACGACATATGTTTGGTTTCTAAGTCCCTGAATTGCGTTTTATTTGCTGATGACACGACTGTGTTCTATAGTGGGGATCATTTGGAACAGCTTCTGGATATGGTGGAGAAGGAACTACAGAAATTCAAACAATGGTTTGATTCAAACAAATTATCACTTCATCACGGTAAAAAGTGCATTATATTTGGAAATAAGCCCAGGAATTCAAGCAGAAACTTAACAATAAATGATGCTGAAATTGAAATTGTAACTGAAACCAAATTTCTTGGAGCTATTATTGATGATAAATTAAGCTGGAAATCACACATAAATTATGTTAAATCCAAAATGTCAAAATCCATTGCAATTCTGTATAAAGCCCAAGATTTCCTCTCTCAATATTCATTAACCACTTTATATTATTCATTAATAGCTCCATATATGACATATTGCATTGACGTCTGGGGAAAAACATTTAAAACAAACACTAATTCAATATTTTTATTGCCAAAGAAAGCCATAAGAATCAACAGTAATAAACCTTACCGTGAGCCAACCAACCCACTGTTGATCTGCTTAAACGTTCTGAAATTCAAGGACTTAGTTGATTACATTACAATACAAACCATGTACTAAGCAAAAAACAAACTTCTACCTCAACATGTCCAAAATCTGTTTAAAATGAAGGACTCCAGTTATAATTTGAGAGGAACATTATTATTTGACGAACCAAAGACTCGAACTACTGTAAAAAATCATTGTGTCTCTGTTAAAGGGGTAAACATCTGGAACAACTGTCCTGAAAATATTAAATTATGCTGCTCTCTAGTCGGCTTTAAAAGACTTTATAAAAACAATATAATTTCTTGTTACAGTATGGAAAATTAAGTTTACTGATTTTGTACTATTACTTTGGATTGTGCGCTATTCTTTATTTTATTGTGATGAGAAATTTAAGTTTACTGATTCATTTCAAATGTCTGTGCTTTGCTCTTTTTGTATTTGTAGTGGCGAGCGTAATTTTCTAAGGTAAAAGGGGTAGGTGTATATAAGCTTTTGCTTCAACCTGCACCCTTTCGGTTACGTTGGCTAACTGAGAAATCAGTTTTTTTGTACCGAAATAAACTCATTCATTCATTCAAAATGCATTGAGGGTTCAGAATTGTGGATACATGTGCCAATAGTTGTTAGCAATCAAGTGCTAGTTAGGTTGTCTGCATTGCAGGATATGCCACAGGGTAATACAGAGGATGACTGGAGTCTTTCATCTTTTTTCATTGACTGTTCTTTTTTATTCTTCGGGAATAAAATGGCTACTTTTCTGAATTTCACTTCTTTTTAAACTGTCCTGATATTTTAATCAGAAAGAAGCTGTGGATATTTTTCCCTGCCAATGGCCTATTCTAATAATTGGGGAAAATAGAAAATGAAGGAAAATGACTGAAAATGGGTGAAGACCCTTCAATATTTCTGGGTCACACCCCACATGCTGCACTGCGCTAAGGAACAAAGGAACTGCCCCCCATCATGGAGTGTGTGTGAATGTTCGAGTGACCCACTCTGTTTTTCTCTTGCAGGAAGTTGGAAGGGCCTCGTGTGCCAAGGGACGACAGGAGGAGGGCGCAGCACAATGAAGGTGAACTACATTTCCCACAGTTCCATGAAAGGATCGGTGCCTTAACACAGTAGTTCTCAAACTCAGCTTTGGGAGCACCGTGTGTACGGAGTTTTGTTCCAAACATGGGTGCAGTCCCAGAATTTTAATGAATAGTTTCTTTATTCTCTTATATTACACTTTTTTGCAGGATTTTCAAAAACAGCTACGCATGCTGTGAATAATGAAAATTCCATATTCACGTTGTGCCATAA
Source organism: Gymnothorax javanicus (assembly GCA_029692085.1). NCBI lineage: Eukaryota > Metazoa > Chordata > Actinopteri > Anguilliformes > Muraenidae > Gymnothorax > Gymnothorax javanicus. The sequence goes on along the minus strand of CM056197.1, from coordinate 115,105,884 downwards.
TGGAATCAACCTCATAAAAAAAGAGAAAAAACAAAAATGTGACTGGCCAGTTTTCAATAGGCTGGAGGTCAATAGGCTTTTAATTTGTGTAATTATGGACACGTGGTCACTAACACTACCCATTTTTTAGATAATTGAGAGGTCAAAGGCAAAGAAAGTGATTTCAGCTCAGACCTGTTTTGTGTTAGTATTGTGTTAGGTCAAGGAAAAAAAAAAAAGAACTCTGCCTTTGTGTTCAGAAATCTGTAGAAGCTGATTAAATCACCTTAGCGTTACTATGATCAATTAATTTAGACATGAGGCTTTGATTTTTCATGGCAGGCCTTGATATTTCTCTCATAATATAGAGTTAGAGGTGAAATACTGCTAAAAAAACTGTGAATTTCAGCTCATTACAACAAAGTAACAGCTTGATAGAATTCTGGGATTGTATTTGTGGTTTCAAAAATAACCAACATACACAGGGATCCTCTGGGACGAAAATTTGTGAATCACTGACCTAGAGCGCTCATATTCACACAGTTTCTAATTCTGAGGTGACCAGAGTTCCCTCAACAGTTATGCTTCTGTGGCATGTTAGCATGAGTATGTCAGGCCAAAATACTTACAATTGTTTTGTGAGTGCACTTTCCACCCACTAGAGGGCATTATTCAGCTATAATAATTATAACCCGTATTCAAATCCTTGTGGAATTGCTTGCCTGATGATATTGTACAGGCAGAAACTCCGGGAGTCTCAGACCAGGCTTGATGTAGTGTTAGATACCATTTAGTCCTGGAGTATCTGAAGTGTTAGGTTCACTTTAGTGATGGGAAAATATTAGTTAGGCTGAATGGCCTGTTCTCGCCACTCATGTCATGTCATATTTCACACTCAAGCTATGTTTGAGTGCAGTTCAAAAGTGTTAGAAATTTTTGCGGGGAAAATTCCCTGCGTAAAGTATAGATATGTCCAAGATAACACTCTTGTGGTCTCTATATTAGCACTGTTGAAGTATATGACACACTCGCTGATTTACTCCTGAATTTCATGTTTTTCTGGGCATGACGGTGCTGTGGTTAGTACTGTTGCCCCTGAGCACACAGGTGGTGGGTTGCACACAGGCAATTGTGATGGGTAAAAAAGCCAGGTAAGACAGGGGGCCCCAGGACCAAGTTTGGGAACTACTGATCTAGGGTGTACTCTTGTCTCTGGCCCATTATGAGGTGGCGAAGCCCCATGTAATGACCCTGCCCCGCCCCTCCCCACACTACCCTGGCTGGGAATAATTTGTTTTGAAATGGAAGTTCTCAAGGGAACGAATGACTTGACTTGTGGCCTCAAATCATTATTTAAATTTCTCCACTGTCTGTAATGATGCAGGCATAAATCTATTTTTCTCATGTAAATAAGATGTTTTGCATTAGGAATGTCAGACATTTTACAAAAAAAATGTCAAAATGGTGGCAGTGACCGTGTAATGGAAGCTTTATGGCTTATTCTTCTTCTTGGAGGTCTACCATACCGTCGGTTTACAGTAATTCTCCTAACCTGGTCCTGAGGCACCTGTATATGCTGCTTTTTGTTCTAACCACAATTGTGACCGTAGGATTTTTACAAGCTATTAATTTGTCTTAATTTGGTACATTTATTTTTAGAGCAGACATTTATCCTCCTAAGACACATTAGGCAAGGCTTTTTTTATTGTCTGATTCACGGATTTTTCCCATCAAAATATTTTGGGGAGGGGGGAATAAAAAAAAAAAAAATCTTTGTAAATGATCATCATATTTGGGCGATAAGATTTGTTTCTTACCCCAACTTTTCGAACTTTGCCAGCTGTCATAGGTATGAACTTATCTGAGGTTTCGCGGCAGTTTCGTGCGACCCAACTGAACTCTTGCATTTTTGGGACGTTACCTAGTTTGGTAGCTAGTTCAAAAGCAATCGCTTGGGTACAGCTTGCTGCCTAGTGAACCTATGTAGCTATGATGCCTATTGGAGAAGTTTTTATGGCTCTGATTTGTCACTTTCAACGCCATCGCACGCAGAGGAGCTCTTTCAACATTGATGACTTGCTTATTTTACCTAAGGAGCAAATAGACAGTTCCGGCCTGAGACTTGTAATTTCATGGCTAGTTTTAGCTGCGTGATCTTGTTATGCATGCCATTGCGTATTAGGTTACTCTTCAGATTATACAGCTAGCCATCTTCCTACCTAGCTGACGCTAGTTAAGGGGAATCTTTGTAATCATTGTTATTCTAAAGCAATGTGATTTGGTTTCTGCCCTAATGGAAAGAATTCCGTGTCCAACCTCCTCTTTTTTCGGCTTGAACTCTGAATCGTCTTGACTGGATGTACGCTTTTTACGTTTTCACGCACCCAAATGTTCCTCTAGCTACTCAAGCATCACGGTAAGCCGATCAAAGTCATCTAAACTCATCTCATTGCTATGTGGTTTAGGTAATCGCAAGTTCACCACCAGCGCCTCCCAAAACATGCACAATGACCTCTGATCATTCAAATACATGATGTGATGTCAAAATGTGACTGAGTTGGAGAGTGCCTTGTGTGACTGGATTTTAATGGGTATGGATCCTTCGTTCGGTGATGTCACATCGGACACAGGTGAAGAAATAAAAAAATTTTTTTCAGTTTTTGCTGATTTCGGGTCGGCGGATCTGCGAAGCAAGGAAAAAAAATTTTTTTTTTCTCAAAATACTGATTTTTCACGTCGGCAGATCCGTGAACCAAACAATAAAAAAAGCCTTGCCTTATGGTAGATGTGTATCCATGCCATGATGATAAATAGTTAAAATATGCATTTCGATAGAAACAACTGTATAAAAAGAGGAAAAATTAACTAAAGCAAACAATTTATTGGTTCTTAACTGGTGACGCTGTGGACACAATGGGCCTTAAATTTCTCTTATATTTTCTCCTATTTTTTTACTAAGAGAAAAAATAAGAGAAATGAACTCCGGATGCACCAAACGCTCTTACCGTCCAAATCTGCTCTTACCCATGTGTGCAGGATGTTGAATCCCACTTGATCAATTAGCAGCACGTGGCCAGTTTCAATTAGCATATATGACACCCACTGAACACCATATGAGGGCAGGTGACGTACCGTGTGGAAAGAGCCGACTGCACGTGGCAATCTAGGGCGCTTTCACACAAGGTACGATTGTTCCGTATCCTGCCTCAGTACGATTGTCCCCCCTCCCCTCTCCCCCCGCTGGTCAGCTTGTACCGAACCCGAGTACACTTGCATTCATGTCAAAATTCCGATACAGCGCATTGCAGTATGCACCTAGGTGGTTTTAATTGGGGAAAGATTTTAAAAGGAGGCGCCAATATATTTTGGGGGGTTTTATTATTGAGAAGGGGATTAGAATATTAATATTGAATATTAATATCGTGAATTGACATGCTGCGCGTGCCCTAGCAACCCAGTGTGTCATCTGTAACATGGATTACCACGTATAGCAGCACGAAAAATTAAACTCAAAATTTTCTTGACTGGACGCCTGATGTTTTTACTCACCCGAATCTTTCTCTGGGTACCCGAACATCAAGGTAAGCCGAAAAAGTACTGATTACATTCGATATCGATAGGTGAGCTATTCAGAAGCAGAATGCACGCAAGTATCTAAGGGTTTTTATAGCTTAGTCCTAATTAGGATCAACTGGCCTAACTCTTTAGCCCAAGAATTAAATAATACAATCATTTTAATTTCTAAAAAACATAAAACAATCAAAATGTGATTATATGATGCATTTTTAATGTTTAGGTTTTAAAACTCGTGTTTCCATGCATGGGACAAGCAATTTGTGGCCAGAGATAACAGTTTTCTGTTTTCTCCTATCTCGGTAAGAGTGCTCTCGACCACTCCTGAAATTTTCTCTTACCTAAGAGGAGAGCAAAAATAAGAAAACATTGGTGCATCCCAGAAATCAATGGGTAAGAACAAAATAAGAAAAAATCGGGGATACGAACAAAAATAAGAAAAATTTGTTCTTATATCGCTTCTTGCACGAGGCCCAATGTCTCGAAAACAGACCGTTTACTAGGCAAGCAAATGACAAAGTCACAACTGATTGCAAGAACTCGAAACACCTGCTCAACACCCTACTTTTGGCCTTCTGATTTTCTCATTTCAAAATTTTAGCTGTTTAAAAATGTCACTTGAATTAGTTTGCATATAGAAAAATAGACATATGTTCAAGGGTCTATTATTGCTCATGCTACGTATCTACAGTGCTTAACAAATTTATTAGACCACCACCCAATGTAAGGTTTATGCCACAGCTGCCCTAAATTAACAGTGTTGGTAATTACCAAAATAATTTTTATGTTTCTGTAATGGTTAATCCTCCAGTATGCGCAAGCTCTTTAACTTTAATATTTTTAATGCAAAATATAATTATTGTTGTTATCCAGGAATTTTTGAATTTAGCGTTTAAATAGTTAAGCACATTATTATTTTTTGATCAAGATGCCAAATAACAGTTATTCTCCTGCATTCCTGAACATAAAAATAAGTTTTAGTGGTTGAATGCAAGAATGCAAGCTGTTATCAAGGCCAAAGGAGGCCAAACAAAAGTTGTTTTTTTTTTTTTTTTTTTTTGTGTGTGAATAAGGACTATTTAGTGGTTTCAGTTCATTATTATCCCCCGCCACACGAAGTGGCCGGGGGATATTGATTTGACCTCCGTCCGTCCGTGCGTGCGTGCGTGCGTGCGTCCGTCCGGGATAAAGGGGAACAACTTTTCACAAGAAATTTTCGCGATAGGATCACCAAATTTCGTGTGTAGCTTAAGACCATAAAGACCTTGATCGAGTTCGAAAATGAGACACGCGTGATTATTTTTCCCGGAGTTATTGCCCTTGATTCACTTTTTTTCACTCTGTTCACGGTATATGTAAAGGGGAACAACTTTTCACGGGAAATATTCCAGATAGGATAACCAAATTTGGTGTGTAGCTTAAGACCATAAACACCTTGATCGAAGTTCAAAATGAGACACGCGTGATTATTTCTCCTGGAGTTATTGCCCTTGATTCACTTTTTTCAACTCTGTTCACGGTATATGTAAAGGGGAACTACTTTTCACGGGAAATATTCCAGATAGGATAACCAAATTTGGTGTGTAGCTTAAGACCATAAAGACCCTGATGGAGTTCGAAAATAAGAAGCACACTATTATTTTTCCCACAGTTATTGCCCTTGTGGCACTTCTGGGAGCCTCTGTTCATAGTATCTTTAAAGAAGACATTTTGGCGGGGGATGTTGTTGACCATGTCTACTTGTTGATAATATATTTCTGTCAAAATGTGGCTCAAGATGTTAAATAACTGCTTTAAGCATGAACTGCACCTAATTATGCCAAATTTTCAGCTCACCAAACTCCTGCTGTTGTAACTGTGATTAGAGCAAAAACCAGCATACGCAGACGAGCCCCAGCGCCAGGTTGGGGGAATCACCAGGTTTCCTTTTCATCCCTTATTTGAGACACTTTATTCTACCATTTAGCAGCACAAGGATGTCTGTAACAGTTAAATGAGGTGTGTGAAAATGTATGGCAGATCTACTGGACTAGGGTTCGGAACAACTGCAGTAAACAGATGGTACGTTCACCAACTTTGCCAGTAAGCTTCTATTTGATTGTTACAGTGGAGAGAAGGAGAAGAGACAAGATCAACAACTGGATTGTCACCTTGTCCAAGATGATCCCAGACTGCACTGTGGACAGCACCAAGACTGGAGCGGTGAGTGATCCCTGTGTGTGTGCATACGTGTGTGTGTGTGTGTGTGTGTGTGTGTGTGTGTGTGGCACTGCGAGTGTTGACATGTTCCTCAGTTTCTTCATCTTTGTCCCTTAGAGTAAAGGTGGCATTCTGTCCAAGGCCTGTGACTACATTCAGGAACTGCGACAGGGCAACCAGAGGCTTCAAGACAGTTTTAAAGACGTGGAGAGAGTGCAGGTGGAGAACGAGCTGCTCAGACAGCAGGTATGTCTGCTATACTGGGAAGCTAGCGCTGGCCTTTGCCTGTCAGTAAAGGGCTCCCTCCTTAATACAGGGAAGTTAGCACCTAGTAAAGGGGTTCTCTCCTAGCTACAGGCTACAGTGAAGCTAGCACCTAGTGAAGGGTTCTCTCTAGGGCTGTACCGAACGCTTCGAAGTATCAAACCATCGATCCTGACGTTCACAATCGAATTCTAAATTTGGAATCGAATGCGGTATGAGTCACTCAACTTTTTTTTCCCCACGTCAACAATTCATTCCATTTACTTCAGATCATTATAAAGTCCAACAGTCAAGATTTCCAAAAAAGATGGATGTCATAACCTTCTGAATTCACAACATATTTCTATCTAACAAATTATTCTGCCACAGTCCATATTTACTCTCCCACCGCACTTTGCACCAGCAAAGCAGTCTAGCTGCAACAGCCAGAAGATATTATTTATACATTTACTGTAAATAAAATAATTTTCAGCTCCAACAGTATTATCGTTGGTAGCCGACTCAACTTATTAAAAAAGATAATTTGCTGTATCTGTCTTTATATGTGCTGGCGCTCCGTCATCGAGTCGGTCAATATCAAGTGCATCAAGAACTCAAAAAGGACATACTAAGACAAAATGTTGAAGAAATTGGCGGTTTGGGAGCATTTTAAGATATATGATGATCAGAGTTGCCAAGTCCGCTTATAATACGTGACTTTGGGCTTCTTTTTTTCCTGATGTTGCTGGAAAAAATTACAGGTCGTGGGTTGCGGTTTTTTGGGCTTGTTTTTAAAACTATGGTTGCTCGTTAGCAAAGTCTAACAAGCGACCTCATTTTTATGTATTTATGGTTGCTGTTTCCCCCCCGATTCATTGATTGACACTGTCTGCTCACAGCCTCACGATTAATATCAGAGCTGTAACGTAATTCGCCCTTCTACAAATCCCCACGTTGACCTCCCCCGCTGCCTCCTCGCCCTCATTGGATAAAAATCAACATCATGCTGCTGTTTGCCGAACTTGGCTTGAGTGAGTGACGCTATTCGCATCAATTCTATATATATATATATAAAATTACGTTATTACTGTAGTAATTACAACCCCAATTCCGAAATAGTTGGGACAAAGTGTAAATTATGAATAAAATCAGAACGCAATGACTTTCAAATCACACCAGCCAGTATTTTATTCACAATAGAACAGAGATAACATAGCAAATGTTGAAACTGAGAAAATTTACAATTTTATCCACAAAATGAGTTCATTTCAAATTTGATGGCTGCTACAGGTCTCAAAAAAGTTGGGACAGGGGCCTGTTTACCATGGTGTGGCATCCCCTCTTCTTTTTAACACAGAGTGGAGGCGTCTGGGCATTGAGGAGACAAGTTTCTTGACTTTAGCCATTGGAATTTTATAGTGCTGCACGATTTGGTAAAAATGTGCGATTGCGATTATTGTGGACCATATTGCAATTTGCGATTGCGATTACGATATGATTTTTTTTTTAAATGATATCTTGAGCCTACTTGCTTTGTTATCAAGGAGAGTGCACAGAATAATGATGATTTTGTAGGGTATTTTTCTCAACTCAAAAAATGCAAACATTAAGGTGCATAAAAATACAAAACAAGTTTATAGCACTGTTTTCAAAATAACATTTTCCAAAAAAGAGGTTTTTCCTTTTTTGAAAATCAGAATATTTTCTGCAAAGTGCAAATGTGGTGGCACTATTGTAAACTTAGGTGCCTTTCTGCAAGCATTTTTGTAAACCTATTAAGCACTTCTTAATACGAAAAGCAAAAGGTTTGTACAGTACCCTAAAAAAAAATAAAGGCATTTCTGCAAAGTACAAAAGCAGTAGCACCATTGGGCATTAGCGGATTTCAGTTGTCTCTTTGGCTTTACTTTGCTTGGCTTTCATCACATGCATTCCTTATGCTTCTCTCTGTGCTGTCACAGATTGGTAGTGTTGCTGCGGGATGTGGAGATTTTAACTTTGCAAGTTTTACACAACACGTCTTATTCTGTTCAACGTCGCCGTTCCTTAAATCAAAGTATCGCCATATGCCGAGATGCCAAGTCTCACGCACTCGGCCTAAGTCTAGAGCTTTTTTTTTTTTTTTTTTTTATTCACCGTAGTCCGCAATTGTTCAATGAACGCTTATTAATGAGATTCTCACGCCGAATTAAAAATCCTTGTGCATTGAAGTTTCAGTTTCACTTGCATAAAGGTGGACATGATCGCTTGAATTGTTTAAATGAAATAAGAACATTTGAAACGTCTTTATGCAATTCCATTGCTTTCAATCCCTCAGTAAAGACAAGCATGAGAGTCAATCGATTTCTGTGTCACTAGTGGGGAAATCCACAGTAATGCACGTGAAACTGATTAACATAATGCACAATGACGTAAATTCCGCGAGTGAATTTCTCCAGTGCGCGTTGATAGAATAATTGCTGACTAAGACACAGGAACGTGAATGCCACTAAGAGGCGAGACACTCACGCCTAATCTCTGCATTTGATAGTAGATGTTGCGGGTTTTTTTCGCAACGAACTCCTTACTCTCAGCCTGGGCTTGCTCACGCCCCTGCTTATGATTTTATTCAAGGCCAATGTTGGTCTCTGAGAACTATAGCAAGTAGTCACGTGACCATACCTGCTGCACAGACCACGGCTGCGTCTCAATAGTTTTTTTTCGCTGGGGAAAGTTCCTAACTCCTGAAAACTGATCCGGAGATGATTACGTGTCGTGGCAACTATGATAAGAGCCTTTGAATTCTTTAAATGTTAAGAAACGGTGTCTCAGTGCTTCCTAATTTACCTCCTTTAGCATAGGGTACACAGACGCATCCTTTTCAAAAAGAAAGGCCATTCCACAATTCTGCGCAGCAACAGTATTTAAAGGGCAACTATTCATCTGACCAATCGCAGAAAGAAACGTATGGGACCCCATCATGTTCATGTTGCCTGCTTTAAGTGCATTCAGATTTTCTTATTAGCGCCGGTTGTATTCCTAAGCGGTAGGAATTCCATGTTACACCCCTCCTTTATCTTCAGACGTTTTCCACATAGATTAAAGAAAAGTGGTGTGGAATTATTCTATAGGATGTAATTTTTGACTACTCGGACACAGCCCAGGATAGCGCTTGTGGGCATAACGTCAACAGACTCCATACAATTAAAGGAGACGTAGTTATGTTCACTGGCAGCACACGCTTATTTAGATTGAATCGCAAATCGCTGTCTTTTTTGCTATGCAATCGCACTGCTTGACATCGCGATTGCAACTGCGATTAGATTAATCATGCAGCACTAGAATTTGATCCCACTCTTGTGTAATACAGGCTTCCAGCTGCTGGAGAGTTTCGGGTCTCCTTAGACGGACTTTTTGTTTAATTATGCGCAAAATGTTCTCAATCGGTGAAAGATCAGGACTGCAGGCAGGCCAGTTCAGCACACGGACTCTTCTACTATGAAGCCATGCTGTTGTAATAGCTGCAGTATGTGGTTTTGCATTGTCCTGCTGAAATACACAAGGCCTTCCCTGGAATAGATGTCGTCTGGAGGGGAGCATATGTTGCTCTAAAACCTTTGTATACCTTTCAGCATTCATGGTGTTTTTTAAAACATGCAAGTGTCCCACACCATATGCACTAATGCATCCCCATACCATCCGAGATGCTGGCTTTTGAACTGAACGCTGATAACAGGAGGGGTGGTCTTTCTCTTTTTTAGCGACTCTTTTTTTTTCTCACGACACCCATGATTTCCAACAAGAATGTCAAATTTGGACTCGTCTGACCACAGGACACTTTGCCACTTTGTTTAATCCATTTTAAATGAGCCTTGGCCCACAGAACACAGCGGGCGCTTCTGGCTCATGCTCAACAATGGCTTTTTTTTGCATAATAGAGCTTCAGGTGGCATCTGTGGATAGCACGCAGACTGTGTTTACAGACAGTGGTTCGCAATCCTGGGCCCATTTAGCAATGTCAATGATAGAATCATGCCGGTGAGTGATGCAGTGGCGCTTCCAGTAAAGGTCTTCGCCTTGTCCCTTACGCACAGAGATTTTTCCAGTTTCTCTGAATCTTTTGATGATGTTATGCACTGTCGATGATGAGACCTTCAAAGCCTTTGCAATTTGACATTGAGGAATATTGTTTTTTAAGTATTTCACAATTTTTTTATGCAAACCTTCACAGGTTGGAGAGCCTCTGGCCATCTGTACTTCTGAGAGACTTAGCCTCTCTAAGACATCCCTTTTATAGCCAATCATGCTACACACCTGATGCCAGTTAACTTAATTACTTGTTAAATGTTCTTTCAGCTGATTCTCTTATACAAAACCAAAACCAGTGAAGTTGGCACGCAAATCGAGATAAAAACAGAATACAATGATTTGCAAATCCTTTTCAACTTATATTCAATTGAATACACTGCAAAGACAAGATGTTTAATGTTCAAACTGAGAAACTTTATTTTTTTTTTGCCTCATTAACCCAGCAACACATTGCAAAAAAGTTGGCACCCTTTTTACCCACTGTTTACATCACCTTTCCTTTTAACGACACTGAGTAAACGCTTGGGGAACTGAGGAGACCAATTTTTTGAAGCTTTTCAGGTGGAACTCTTTTCCCCATTCTTGCTTGATGTACAGCTTAAGTTGTTCAACAGTCCGGGTCTCCATTGTCGTATTTTACGCCTCATAATGCGCCACACATTTTCAATGGGAGACAGGTCTGGACTACAGGCAGGCCAGTCTAGTGTATACTCTTTTACTACGGAGCCATGCTGTTGTAACACGCAGAATGTGGCTTGGCATTGTCTTGCTGAAATAAGCAGGGCGCCCATGAAAAGACGATGTGGCAACATATGTTGCTCCAAAACCTGTATGTACCTTTCAGCATTAATGGTGCCTGTTGATGCATTAATACCCCCCATACCATCACAGATGCTGGCTTTTGAACTTTGCGCTTATAACAGTCCGGATGGTTTTTTCCTCTTTGGTCCGAGGACACGACGCCCACAGTTTCCAAAAACAATTTGAAATGTGGACTCGCCAGACCACAGAACACTTTTCCACTTTGCATCAGTCCATCTTAGATGAGCTTGGGCCCAGCGGCCGGGCGCGCTTTTGGGTGCTGTTGATAATGGCTTTCGCTTTGCATTGTAGAGTTTTAACTTGCACTTGCAGATGTAGCCACGAACTGTAGTTACTGACAGTGGTTTTCTGAAGTGTTCCTGAACCCATGTGGTGATGTCCTTTAACACTGATGTCGGTTTTTGATGCAGTACCGCCTGTTTCAATGTTGGTTTTCGCCTTGTCGCCAAGTGATTTCTCCAGATTCTCTGAACCTTTTGACGATATTACGGACCGTAGAGATGATGAAATCCCTAAATTTCTTGCAATAGCTCAGGATTGTTGTTTTTAAACTGTTCGACAATCAGCTTTTTAAGCGGTTTGTCCCATCCTTGTTTGAGACTGAGCATTTCAGGGAAGCTGCTTTTATACCCAATCATGGCACCCACCTGTTCCCAATTAGCCCTCACCTGTGGGATGTTCCAAATAAGTGTTTGATGAGCATTAACTCTCTCAGTCTTTTTTTTGCCACTTGTGCCAGCTTTTTTTTGAAACATGTTGCAGGCATCAAATTCCAAATGAGCTAATATTTGCAAAAAATTACAAAGTTTACCTGTTCAACATTAAGTAACTTGTCTTTGCAGTGTATTCAATTGAATATAGGTTGAAAAGGATTTGCAAATCATTGTATTCTGTTTTTATTTTACGATTTACACAACGTGCCAACTTCACTGGTTTTGGGTTTTGTATATTAATTGCTTTTTCAGCCCTTTTTTGCCTGTGTCCCAACTTTTTTGAGACCCGTTGCAGTCAGAAAATTTGAAATAAGCTCATTTAGTGGATAAAAATGTAAAATGTCTCAGTTTCAACATTTGAAATGTAATCTATGTTCCATTGTAAATAACATATTGGCTCATTTGATCTGAAAGTAATTGCATTTTGATTTTATTCACAATTTGCACTTCTTCCCAACTATTTCGGAATGGGGGTTGTATTATAACTGTTTAAAAATGACATGATATACACATATACATCAATAGTAGTTACATGCTACAAGCTTCCCCTTGGTGCCCTTGTCCTTTTCTCCTATAGGCCTATACTGTATTAGTATTGTCTAATTTATATTGGGCTTGTTTTGGGCTTGTTTTTGAAGCTGCGGTTGCTTATTTGTCTTGCCAGAGTTGGCAACCCTGATGATGATACTAAAAAAAGTGCAGTGCCAGTTATGTAAGGTGAAACTGGTGTACTATCATTTTCAACGAAAATGGCGACTCATTTGAGAAATTTTCTGAATTTGCTCTGCTTAGCTGAAGTAGTCAATGAGATTGTCATCTATTCGGCTAATGGTTAAATTGTTAGTACAAAATGGCAAGCCTGTAATTAATAAATAGGCTATCTGCGAATAGGAGTAGCGAAATAAAGTAAACAAGTAAAATATGCAAATCAATAATTTTATGAGTGTTACGAAAAATGGGTGTGTTGCTTGCAACAGACGGCACCTGCGACAACAAGCCAACGAACCCTGGAGCAGATGATGAAAAAACCCTCCTACGCTGGAGAAGAGGAGAAAAGAAATGGAAAAGGCTGTTCGCCACGTGGCAGTTGAGCGCGAAAGATCAAAGAGCGGGGCGGATTATTAAATGAACTCTTTTATTGGCCCAGCTGCGGGGCAAATAGCAGAAGTGATTCTCTTATCTGTCCCACCACGGTGCAAATAGCAGAACTGCTTCTCTTGTCGGTCCCGTTGCGGGGCAGATAGCCGATCTCTTTCCCCCAATTCACCCCGCTGCGGGGCAAATAGCCACTTCCAAAGGGAATCACGGATGCGCTTGTGATATTCATTGCAATAGACATGCAGCCAGTGAATACTGCACAGGGTGCAGGTTTTAGACATTTTATGGACAAGTTAGAGCCGGGGTACATAATCCCAAATCGCGAAAAAAATAATTGAAGGGCTAACCAAAAATACGCCGCAGTGAGAGAAATTCTTTGTGATATTATTAAAACTCTGTTATAGGCTTTACTATAGACATTTGGACAACCCAACAAATGGAAGCTGATATGACTGTACCAGCCCATCTGATTACAGAAGACTGAGAACATGCTTGAAACAGCTAATATGACAATATCACACTGCGGCAAATTTAGCACATTAACTAGTAGAGTTTGCAGCTGCTTTCCAGATAATGGAGTCTTAAAGTTGTTGAAGATCATGACAAAATGACAAATTTCTAAATTTGTTACATATGTGCAAAAAATATATACATATATAAACATAAAATGGTAATTTGCTTAATTAGCTTGTTTGGAAAAAGTAAAGGTTTATTTTATCATTTTCGTAGATGGGCATAGGCATTGCGTTATGCGCTCATGCCTTTCATATCAAGTGCATGTTTGTCACGTCTGTTCTTTACCTCACTGTTTGAATTAAAAACACTTTAGAAATATTCTGATACATTTTATTTCTTAGTTACCAATTTTGTCATCATAGCATAATGTTGCCTATAGTAAGCCACTGGGGAGAGCGCATTATTGAAGCGCACTTGTTGCATCTCAGGTCCGTATGTGTGTGCTGGGGGGGGGGATTAGAAGCTTAATTCAAATGTCTCCGTCAAAAAATCGAACGTGAAAAAGTGACATTCGGGACAGCCCTAGTTCTCTCCTAGCTACAGGCTACAGTAAAGCTAGCACCTAGTAAAAGGGTATTCTCTTAGCTGTAGGCTACAGTGAGGCTAGTCCTGCCCGTGGCCGTCATACTATGCTCGATAGTCCTGGAATCACTGAGTTTGTGAAGCACCAATTTTTGTCTTTAAGGGCGAATAAAATTACTTTATGGAGGAAATTTGAAAAATTGATGCAAGAAGAACTTGTCCGCAACATCTCAGGCAGCTTTTAATGGTTGTACAACGCATTTTAAGTCAGAAAAACACAACTTATTCCTGTTGCTGTAATGGTTATTTTCATTCAACTCAATACAACCCATGAAAAATCTGAGATGGACGCTGTTTTCTTCTCATATCCCCAGCTTGTGTCTGCATTGCAGCATTGCGTTCATTGCTATCACTAAGAGTCGGAATTCATATTGTAACTGTCACTTCCTTGACAACAACAGCGAACTTTCAGCGCTGAATTTGATTTGGTGACATTTGCAATATGAATTCTGTCTGTTAGTGACAGCAATGCGGGTTTTGCTGCAATGTAGACTCCATTTGGGGAGAGTAGATGAAAACGGCATTCAGCTTGGATTTTGCAGGGGTTTTATTGAGTTTAGTTAGTTGAGTTCACTTTTTCAAAATTCATCCGTTAAGTTATTTTATTAGCCCTTAAAGCTGAAAATGGGTGCTTCACTTGCCTTGTGATCCAGGACAATGGTGCCTAGTATGATGGTCCTGGGCAGGGCTACAGCAAACCTAGCAGCAGGTAAAGAGTTCTTTGCTAGTTACAAGGTCAGTGAATCTAGCATCAGGTCAAGGGTTGTTTCCTAGCTACAGGCTACATTGAAGCAAGCACCAGGGTAAGGGTACTCTCCTAGCTAAAGTGAAGCAAGCTTCTGGGAAAGGGTTCTCTCCTACCTACAGTGAATTTAGCGCCTTTTAAGGGGTTCTCTCCTATTGGAAGGCAACTGTGAACCTGGCATTAGGTAAAGAGGTCTCTGCTGGCTATACGCTACAGTGAAGCTAGCACCTGTTCAAGAGTTGTCCTCAAGCTACAGGCTGTAGTGAACCTCACAGCGGGTAAAAGATTCTCTCCCAGCTTCAGTGTAGCAAGATCCTGGTAAAGGGTTCTCTCCTACCCACTGGCTACAGTGAAGATTGCATCAGGTAAAGGGTTCTCTCCAAGCTACAGGCTACAATGAAGCATGCGTCAGATAAAGGGTTCTGTCCTAGCTACGGGCTACAGTGAAGCTAGAACCAGGTAAAGGGTTTTCTTCTAGCTTAAGGCTACAGTGAAGCTAATATCTGGTAAGGGGTTCCCTCCGAACGATGTAAAGCTAGCACCTGGTTTAGGGTTTCTTTCCTTTGCTATAGGCTGCAGTGCATCTTACGCTAACTTTAAGTGTAGCCTGCGGTTAAAGAGTTTTCTTCCTTTAACAGGAAAACATGAACTTGGTAAGGTGTTCTCTCTCTGCTATTGGAAAGCTACAGTTAGCCTTGGTGTTGGCGGTGGGTAAACATTTTTTGTGTTTTAGGGAAGCTTGCTGTCAGAAAAAGTTATTCCGTGTGCCATAGAGAGATGGTGCTCTGTGGGCCCAGCGTGCTCCATGTACTACAGGGAGCAAGCACTGCTATTCGGTGTTGTCTGTGGGAAAAGGGCTCTCTTTGTGCTATGCTGTAGGGCAGCCAGCGCTGTCCTTTAGCCTGTGTGTAACGGCCTGTCTCTGGGCTTTAGATCGAGGAGCTGAAGAATGAAAATGCCCTCCTGCGAGCTCAGCTGCAGCAGCACGGGATCGACCTGGTGGGAGAGACGGCGCCTCAGTGAGACGGGAGCCGGTCACCCCTGCGGGGGTGCAGATCTGCGGGACAAGACGGGAGGGGGAAAGAGGAAGTGGACTGTTCTGTCAGCGAAGAGTGGCCCTCTGTTACTCTCCTCTCCCTCAGGACTCTGGACTCCAGTGCGGGGGGGTGGATCAGAACCTGTAGCGCAACCCCCTCCACCCCCCACCCCCCCTGCCCCCTTTTCCTTTTACACGAACTCTCACAATATTCTCACAACATTCTCACAACGCTCTCATACAGATGCGGGGAAGCTTAGTCTTCCCCTGCATGTCTTTGTTAAGAACCGAGGGCGGTCTTTGTACACATTATCACCATTTTTTGCTGTCATTTCAGTCCGTGTCATGCTTTTTTTATTTCCTTCGTTGTAGCTTGTTTGTGGTGTCGGTATGTGTGCCGTACCTGATGCGAGTGGCGGACAGGAGGAAACGTAAGGTTGCAGTGCATTAGCTGGCCGTGCGGGATCAGACAGAATGGCTGGGCAGTGCACAGTTCAGCTCTATTCAGCATATCACGCGGCGCTCTCGCTCTGGGGCCCTTGGTTTTCTCAGTTCCTCTATTGCAAATGCAGCCATTTTGTAGCTCATTTTGTTTACATCACTGGTTTGTGAATTTTGAATGCTACACTGTTTTTCTGTATGACCATAATGCATGTTTTTTGGTGTTCTTCAGACATGGTGCTGACTAAAGCAAACTACACAGTGACATGGAGATGACTGTTCTATACAAGGCCACACAAATGCTTTTAGATGAAGTTCTGACTCTGAGGTTGGACTGTAATTAGGAAGACATTTTCACAACTTTAGCGTGCGAATGGTTGCATTGGGAGTTTGCGGATGTATGTGTCTGGTTAGCAAGTGATTGAATGAATGCGTGTGTGTGCTTTTGTTTTTTTTGTTTTTTTTTTTTGTATACGCATAATTGCGTGCCAAGACGTCTGTTGCAAGAGTATATTTGAGTCTGAAAGTGTTGCTATTGTAGGAGAATATTTGAGCATCACTTTAGCATGAGTGTAATATGTGAGTTGATGAACGTGTGTGTGCGCGCACTGGGGTGCTTGAGCACAGTCATGTGTCCGGTGCGCATCTGTCGCAAACGTGTGTGTATCTGCTAGTTTGTCGTTATGCTAGTTCATCGTTCAGCATATCATGCATGTTATTTACGGCAAGGAGTTGAGGCACAGAGTCTGTGTCGACCTAAATAAGATGCAAACACCTTTGCGTGTACCTGCATAAATGTACATAGTGGGGTATTTTATTTGTTGTTTTCATTAACTTCAAATTGTTATCATTGTTTTAGTTTTAACCATTTGTTTACTTTTCTTTTTTGCCTCCAATAACATTGAGTATTTGAGGACTGTTAAGGATTGAGCCCAGAATGGAATGGCTGAAAATCATTTACATTCATCTATATGCGTCTCAGCTGTCCAAACTCGCCCAAATAGACTTTGCAACACGATCTACCAACAGCTTTTCCTGAGATGAGCTTTTTGGGATGGTGTTTGTGTGGCATTTCCTGTAAAAATGAGATTTGATAAGCTGACCACTAAACGCTGGTTTGTAATGTAAATCCAGGTGTACGGGAAGTCAGTATTTTCAGATTTATAAATTTGATAGATTTTATTAATTGAATTAGATTTGATTTTTGTTTTATTTACCGGACTGTTTCGTCTGAAGTCAAAAACTGCAAAAAGCCAGTTTTTCTCAAAAAAGGAAAAACGTTTTCAAGGATCTTTCTATCTTTTTGATTTAGGTTAGGGTAGAGCCACCGGATTAGCAGTAATGATGGACTAATGGGAGGGTTCCTTTCCGAGAACTAACCTTCTACCCACAGCATGCTAATAGATAGCGAAGGATGGCACTTTTGTAAATAATACAGAATAAATAAAGGCTTGCAGTTGTTTGTCTGAGTACAGTTTGTCTTGTGTATTGATCTGATTCTTTTTCAGCCACTTTCCCACAGAAGAACTTTAAGCACTAGTTACAATATGACATAATTGCAAGGCAAAATGTGTAATCCCAATTTTGTATTGAGACACAAGCATGGCACAATTGCAAGTAAACGACTTTTCAATGGCCAACTTCAAACAAGTAAGTGATTGTGATTTGAACTGCACTGGAAACTAATTTGATCCTTCTCTGACAAGGGTCTCCATCCGCCCTGCTTATTTCATGAAATGTACAGTATTTTCTATGTCCTTCCAACATGTTCAGTTATGTCTTTTCCCTGCTTTTTTCCCCATTTGTTTCTCTGTGAGGGTGGAGCATGCTCTGATCCCTCTTTTGCCCTGTGAGTTTGAAGTGAGGTCTCATCGTCATGTCTTTCTGTGAGTTTGAAATGAGGTGTGATCTTTCTGTTTCTGTGACTTTGGCATGAGATATGATCCCTCTTTTATTTGAGTTTGAGTGAGGTCTGATCCTTGTGTCTTTCTGCGAGTTTGGAGTGAGGTCTGATCCCTGTGACTTTCTGTGAGTTTGGAGTGAGGTCTGATCCCTGTGTCTTTCTGTGAGTTTGGAATGAGATGTGATCCTTCTGTCTCTGTGATTTTTGCATGAGATCTACTTCCTAGATCCTTCTGAGTTTGGAGTGAGATCTGATCTTTCAGTCTGTAATTTTGGTATGAGATTAATCCCTCTGTCTCTCTCTGAGTTGGAAGTGAGATCTGATCCCTCTGTCACTGTGATTTTTGACTTGAAACCTAATCCTTCTCTATGATTGTGGTAAGCGTTGTGATCCACCTGTCTTTCTCTGAATTTGGAGTGAGATCTGATCCCTCGTCTCTGTAAGTTTGGAGTGAGATCTGATCCCTCTGTCTCTCTGTAAGTTTGGAGTGAGATCTGATCCCTCTGTCTCTCTGTAAGTTTGGAGTTAGATCTGATCCCTCTGTCTCTCTGTAAGTTTGGAGTGAGATCTGATCCCTCTGTCTCTCAGTAAGTTTGGAGTGAGATCTGATCCCTCTGTCTCTCTGTAAGTTTGGAGTGAGATCTGATCCCTCTAAGTTTGGAGTGAGATCTGATCCCTCTGTCTCTCTGTAAGTTTGGTGTGAGATCTGATCCCTCTGTCTTTCTGTAAGTTTGGAGTGAGATCTTATCCTCTGTCTCTCTGTTAGTTTGGAGTGAGATCTGATCCCTCTGTCTCTCTAAGTTTGGAGTGAGATCTGATCCCTCTCTCTGTAAGTTTGGAGTGAGATCTGATCCCTCTGTCTATCTGTAAGTTTGGAGTGAGATCTGATCCCTCTGTCTTTCTGTAAGTTTGGAGTGAGATCTGATCCCTCTGTCTTTCTGTAAGTTTGGAGTGAGATCTGATCCCTCTGTCTCTCTGTAAGTTTGGAGGAGATCTGATCCCTCTAAGTTTGGAGTGAGATCTGATCCTGTAAGTTTTGGAATGAGATCTCTCTGTAAGTTTGGAGTGAGATCTGATCCCTCTGTCTCTCTAAGTTTGGAGTGAGATCTGATCCCTCTCTCTCTGTAAGTTTGGAGTGAGATCTGATCCCTCTGTCTCTCTGTAAGTTTGGAGTGAGATCTGATCCCTCTGTCTTTCTGTAAGTTTGGAGTGAGATCTGATCCCTCTGTCTCTCTGTAAGTTTGGAGTGAGATCTGATCCCTCTATCTCTCTGTAAGTTTGGAGTGAGATCTGATCCCTCTAAGTTTGGAGTGAGATCTGATCCCTCTGTCTCTCTGTAAGTTTGGTGTGAGATCTGATCCCTCTGTCTTTCTGTAAGTTTGGAGTGAGATCTGATCCCTCTGTCTCTCTGTAAGTTTGGAATGAGATCTGATCCCTCTGTCTCTCTAAGTTTGGAGTGAGATCTGATCCCTCTGTCTATCTGTAAGTTTGGAGTGAGATCTGATCCCTCTGTCTTTCTGTAAGTTTGGAGTGAGATCTGATCCCTCTCTCTGTAAGTTTGGAGTGAGATCTGATCCCTCTCTCTAAGTTTGGAGTGAGATCTGATCCCTCTCTCTGTAAGTTTGGAGGAGATCTGATCCTCTGTCTTTCTGTAAGTTTGGAGTGAGATCTGATCCCTCTGTCTCTCTGTAAGTTTGGAGTGAGATCTGATCCCTCTATCTCTCTGTAAGTTTGGAGTGAGATCTGATCCCTCTAAGTTTGGAGTGAGATCTGATCCCTCTGTCTCTCTGTAAGTTTGGTGTGAGATCTGATCCCTCTGTCTTTCTGTAAGTTTGGAGAGATCTGATTCTGGGGGTTTGGAGTAAGTAATCATCTCGCTGATTTTGGAGTTACATCTGGTCCGCATGTTGACATCTGAGTTTGGTTGCATTGTATCCCTTAATTTAAAGGATACAATGCAACTAAACTCATCAGATCTTTTTTTTTTTTTAAAGATTATTTTTTGGGAATTTTTCCTTTATTTGACAGAGTGTAGAGAGACAGGAAGGTTGGGGAGAAGAATGGGGGAGGACATGCAGCAAATGACCCGAGCCGGATTCGAACCCAGGTCGCTGCGGGAAGGACACAGCCTTTATGGTACGCGCGCCCAGACCGATGAGCCACCGGGGCGCCCCAACTCATCAGATCTTACTCCGAACTGTCAGAGATTAAGGGCCTTAATCTCTGAGAGTTTGGAGTAAGATCAGATGTGTCTGTTTAGGAGTAAGTTTGTTTTTTTCTCTCTCTGTGAATATTGAGTTTGATCTGATCTCTGCAAGTTTAGAGTGTGATCTGATTTGCCTGACTTGTCATTCTAGAATATGATCTCATCTCAGTCTAGCTTAGACTGATAAAACTCCTCTCAGTTTGGGGAGAGACCTTATCCCCATGTATCTGAGTATGCCGTGAGATCTGATTCTTCTCTCACTGTGATTTTGGAGTGAGATCTGATTCCCATGTCATTTTGTTTGCGTTGAGACCTGATCTTTCTCTTTGTGAGTAAAGTTTGAGATTTCAACCCAGACTGTCCCAGTTTTGTATGGAAGGTCTGTTATATCTGTGTACTGTTGTGAGCTTCGACAACTTCTGTGCTAGATTTCTTTCAATCTATAAAATGTACATCTATGCTTTGTTGCAAGGGTACTTGCTTTTCTGCAGAAAGAGCCATTGTGGCCAACCACAGTGCTAACTGTGGTTGCGGGCCTGACTCTACCAATCAATCCCTTGTGCAGGGGTTGAGAACCCTGCTCCCGCTGAGTCAGAGCGTTTGCTGACTTGCTTGGTCGATACACAGCTTCGTTTTTCCTCATCTTTCGATTACCAAGCACAATTACAATAACTTTGAGATGGCACAGTATGTGTCTGTGAGTGGCATGGTAAAGCTCAACATTTACTTTTTACTCCCAGTGTGTCTTACTTTGTAGTCAGACATACTGGAGCTCGTCTAGTGTTTCTGTTTACCGCCGGTAAACTGCACTCCTGAATGAGCATGAGCCTTGTTTGGAGATAGGGACTCCGCGAGGGTAGGAGGGGTTATAAAAGGAAAAGAGGGGGAAGAGAGGGGGGTGGTGGCGCTTATAATCAAAATCTCTCTTGCTTTGCTCTCCGAAGATATCAACTGCAGCTTTCAGGTGATATGGTTAACAGCATATTTATTGTCAGAAATGCCTGGTCTTAAAAACCTTATTATACCATGCTGCCCGTGATTAATATTGTTTCCCCATCAGGGGCGGTGCTGCTGTGGGATTACCGAATCTCGGTCACTCTACCTGCAGCTTGCGGTCACAATTCCTTGTGTACATTTCGGTCAGGTTAATGATTGACTGCAGAGTGTTTGCATTTGATCATCTCGTGGAAAAGGTGGGCAGTTGTGATGCCAGTGCCACGCATCACAAAGGCATGGAACTTATTCTGGGAGAGTGACCTCATCATCCTCTAACATCAATGCTTTAGAAACAATTCAGCCTCGGTGTATAGGATGGGATTTGTCACAGCTACAGTACGTTGCAATAACCTTAGGCACCCTAATTTTTTTTTTAATTTAAATTTGTGCTGGATCTTTATTTTTGTTTTCCTTATTAGTGGTGCTGAAGATGATAAGAAAGCACAATCGAATCATCAAATGTTCATTTAAAAATTAAACTCATTTTTGTAAAATCATTTTTTAAATGATCTTACAAAACAACTTTGTATTTCACCAAATACAGTTGATACAAATAAAACACCATGACAGAGCCCTGATCTCAACATCATTAAGGCTGTCTGGGATTACCTGGGGAGACAGACACAAGTGAGACTGAGTCTGCAGAAGCCTGTGGCATATTCTCCAATATGCTTACAACAACCAAACAGCCAATAATCTTATAAAACTACAAAAATGTATGAAAAATTCTCTCAGTTTTTTAGACAAAGGGTAGTCACGCTAAATATTGATTTGAGATCATTTTTAACCGTTCGGCCCTCATAGTACGTTTTTCACTATTTGGAAACCTTCAATTTCATTATTTTTGGAAGCATCTCCTCACGGAATTGTGTTAAATGTGCCTAAACGTTTTGCACAATACTGTATGTCATCAATTAACAGCACAGTGACTATCACAATTTATCAGTAAATATGTCCGTAGGAAACACTGAAAATCGGTATCAATCACCAAACGGCACTGAATGTCATGAATGGCACTAATCGTAAATAAACGTCACAGTCGCATTGATGGTTGCTGAATCACCGAATGGCCAGTATTTTTGGTGAATGACGCTGAGCTTCTCTGATTGGTAGGAAGTCATTGAACATCACCAAGCCACTCTTAGTATTGCTGTGCATCAGTGAACACTACTGCATTATTGACATACCCAGTGCTATGGGAATAGATTAGTTTTTTTTTTTTTTTTTTTCCTGCACAGCATTCAGTTTGCTGGAGTTGAAGAGTGTACTGATTTGATCCAGTGCATTGACACAATATTATCTTTTGAATAAATCAACAGTTCACCGATTTTCGATACAGCTCTTGGGTTTGCCTAAGATGCTACAATGATGGGCCATATCAAGAGTACCACTCTAAAATTTAGACAAGTTTGTGTTATTGTACTCTATTTTTAGTGAAAATAAGCTTTATCACTTCTGAAAATAACCTCAAATAGCACAAGGAAGGAAGTAAATGGATAGAAGGTAAAAAAGGAACAATTTACTACATCACAGGATTGAGTCCAGCGTTTTGGAATTCCTAAAAAGCTATATTTGACAAAATAAACAGATGGACAAATTCTATTCTTTTTTGAGAAAGATAACTTTAAGGGCCGATTCATAGTCGACGCAAAGGCATGCAAACGCGAACGCATCGCGACGCATTGTCCGCCGTGATGCGTCCGATTGTGTAGTCTGATTTTTCAATACGCGACGCAGCAACGCATGTAATACCATCCGTCGCCAAAGGCGGCGGTAATGTATGTAATGTACTTAATGTACAATTTTTAGCCTACATAATAGAAGAAGACTTTGCTGGAAAAAAAAAAAAAAACTGAAACTGTTGGGTAATAGTGATAGTGCCACTTAAGCAGTAATACATTTCCACTGGTAACCTTGCAAAATTAGATTCAAATCAAATTCTTGGGCGATACGATGGCGTTCGCTTCGTTTGTGCTGGTTAAAATTAGCCTTGATGATTTAACCAGTGACTGCCTAACGTTAGCCTAGCGTCCGGGCATCTGTCAGCCTATGGATCGGTCGCGCTTTCTAAACATCAGCATATTCACGATCATACGCAAAACAGGCGAAGTATTGGTATTAACCTGTAGCTAGCTATGTGGAAGAAATGCAATCCATGTATGGCGTAGGGTCGCTATTTTTTTCAGCATGTTTTTTTTCTCCCTTTACACTCGTCGACATTTATACATTTGACCCGTGATATTCTGCCATCATATCCGCCTGGCGATGTGCCGTATTGTAGCTATATCAGATCGCTACTATAGAAGACACGGCTTCTCTCCCCCATGCGATCCAACAGCGACAAAATAATGGGCTACATTCAGCACAGAAAAATAATTTAATTATAAATAGGTCTATGCACTGGCACTTAGCAAGGTTAATTTCTTTTCCAGCGAAGGCGGCATTTCCGAACTCTTTTGCGAATGAAGCCGCTTTCACACTGGACGCGAAACGATTTTTTCGCACGACAGATTACATTCAAAGTCAATGCAAGACGCAAATACACAAGTTTTCGCAAGTATTCGCGTCTTTGCATTGACTTTGAATGTAATCTGTCGCGCGAACAATTCGTTTCGCGTCCGGTGTGAAAGCGACTTTAGGATGTTAAATACATTGGCATGCTAACTGGATATCGATGTCTCTTTGCTAGCTAGGTAGCCACATAGCTCGCTTCATGAAAGTGTTCCATTGTGTTTAACTGTAGCCTTTTTTGCTCGCTAGCCAGTTGGCTATGTAGCTAAATACATTGGCGTGCTAGCTATGACACACAGTTCGGTATCACTTTGGCTTGCTAGCGCGAAACGCGTGTATTCGGGTCTTTGCATTGACTTTGAATGTAATCTGTTTCGCGTCCAGTGTGAAAGCGACTTCATTCGCAAAAGAGTTCTTAAATGCCGCCCTCGCTGGAAAAAAAAAAAAACGCGTTGCTGAGTGCCAGTGCATAGACCTATTTATAATTAAATTATTTTTCTGTACTGAATGTAGCCAATTATTTTGTCGCTGTTAGCTTTAGTTTGAAAATAGTCGGGGACGTCCAGTGGTACACACACCCTCAGCACTCACCTCCGTGGAAGTTTAGCTTTCCATAAATGAGCCAATTACCCCATCTACAGCCCAAATTTTGTTTTACAGCATTTGTAAGCCCATTCTATTATAATACAGCATTGCGTATCAATGATGCTGGCTTAAAAAAAAGTTATGGCGTATGACATGGATCTCATTGATAACGTCAGATGCAGTCGTGAAATCTAGTGTATAAATTAGGCTAACGCAAAGGGTCACTAATTTGATGTGGGTTATATTCTAGAGACGACCACCTTGACTAGTTGATTATTGCTGGCTAAATTGTCATGTTAAGGTAAATCGATAATAGCCATTTAACGTTCACTTATTATTCATGATATATCCATCGCAACGACAGCTAATGAATTCTCTTGCCAAATAACTTGCTAAATGTTTGCTGCGCTGGAAAGATAGACTCCGGGTCAGTCAGCTATCCATTTATTCTATAGAGATCAGTGAATGTC
Organism: Gymnothorax javanicus; assembly: GCA_029692085.1. Taxonomy (NCBI): domain Eukaryota; kingdom Metazoa; phylum Chordata; class Actinopteri; order Anguilliformes; family Muraenidae; genus Gymnothorax; species Gymnothorax javanicus. The sequence goes on along the minus strand of CM056197.1, from coordinate 115,081,198 downwards.
ACTCCCCAGCTAACAAACCAATGTTGGGCCAACGTTGGCTTGCTACCTGGGTCGGAATGTCAGCCGAAATGTCACCGGTGACGCTGCTACCCCCTATTGTGTGAGCGGTGTATTGCATTTCACGTATCGCCCGTGCGGCTTGCGTACACTGTGTGCACTATGAAAGGGAGTGTGTTACTTGCGTTGGTCGCGTCCCTTGCTTGCGCGACTCGCGTCGACTATGAACCCAGCCTAAAGAGCTTGGGACATGCACTGAGCAAGTTTATGAATATGAAAGGGTAAAATTAAAAGAATTCCCATTGTCTGCCTAAAAAAAAAAAATGTAGAAAATAATTTTTAACAAAAATCGCAATTTTTTGTTACTTGCCCCGCCATCCTCATTAACAACCATTCTGAGCAACACAGAAAGCGATTCTGGCACTCCCCTGTGTGGTCACGTCATAAGTTGCACACGGTGGGCGACTGTGCGTCCAACAACGATGGTATCCGAGTCAGATTCCGATAGTTCCTCAGAATTTTCAATTGAATCTGTCCATTTTGATGAAGAAGAGTACTTTTTTTATGGAAGATGAGGAAGCTCAACATAAAGCTGCTTTCACACCGGACGCGAAACGAATTTTTTCGCGCGACAGATTACATTCATAGTCAATGCAAAGACGCTAATACGTTTCGCCTGTATTCGCGTCTTTGCATTGACTTTGAATGTAATCTGTCGCGCGAAAAAAATCGTTTTGCGTCCGGTGTGAAATCAGCTTGACACGGGATTCAGAATCATACAGATTCCAGCCTGAGTACTCGAGCAATGAAGACAGGAGGATCTTGAAGCTATCGCAGGGTTTGGAGGGCTTCTCGCGCAACTTCGGCGAGATTCTTGCGTAATTTTTCGGGAATCTCGCGCAGCCGGCTTACTTGCAGACGCGCTCGAACGCACCCCATGTTTTGCCCCCCCCTGCCCGCTTTTTCACAGAATACTCACCTGATTGAATCATGTCAGTCTGTACAATCTAATGCACTCACTAACAGCAATATATTGGCAGAATATAAAGGTATCCTGTCAGTTTATGTACTACAAAAGGCACAGTGTGCTTGAAGTCTGTTATTCTTGATGTCAGCCCACTGTAAATTAGCTTTGTTAAATCCTACACTGCAGATTAGCCAGCCAACCGTCTAATAGAAATGAATACAAGTTAGCAACTGTTGATAATGCTATCAACATTTATTATGAACCTTATTGTCAAACAATTGATAAAACTTCACAATTTATCATTCATTTAATTACAAGATGGTATATTTTATTACAAGCCAATATTACTTTCCTTTTAATTTATCAGCTTGATGGCTGGCTAGCCAGCTAGTGATCTAGCTAGCTAGGGTCTGATTAGCTGTCACCAGCCATATAACAGCAGCTGTACAAATCACAGACCTAAAAATGCTTCTGGTGATGTTGAGCCAGGGAGGAGGGGCCAACTTTGAATGTTGCATTTATCAACCACAACCAACGAATCCTACTAATTCTACATTTAAAGTCTAGCTAGTTTTGAACTTATTGCACAGAAAGGTCTGGAGAAGTATTTTAAAAGTGCAGCATGCCTGGATAAATGTTTACGCCTGCACTGAAGTGAATATTCAGACCCTTATGATGGCTGTACCAGAAAAAAATGCTCAAAAATGACCATTATTGTGTATTTTGATTAAATTAAGATTCAGATTTTTTTTTTAATGAAAATGTTCTTTTTTTGCAATGTCCGATTTTATGAAAATGTGGGTACGCTCAATCTTTTGCCTAGTAATGTGAAAAGCTTTGTTAAACATCATGATATTTCCATATTTTCTTAGGAACACAAAAATCCCTGGGACATTTGTACTGGACAAGTAGAAAAAAATATCTGGCCAACTGCAGTATGGTGATGTTTATATTGAGATCACATTCCTTGCCCCTTTCACCCCCAAATATATGTGCAATATTCAGTGTTTTTTCTAAAGGTAAATTTTTGGGGCTGATGACTCCATAAACCCATAAAAAAATAAATGTGTTCGCACACGCTGCAGAGAATTACAAATTGACTGACTGTAACCGAACCTACAGTCTGCGACACTGACAAAACAAGGACCTAGTGGCTACAGACATGTATAGCAATTTGCTATGTCACAACATACAGAAATAACAGTCCGTGCATAGTGTGGTAGTGCTCACTGTCGTAGCCCATGTATCGTGCTCAGCGCCCCGCATTGTGGCTTTGATCTTTGTATAGGTCAGTATTGGACCGCGCCAGCAGAGGGCAGCAGCAAGGCCTGTGGGAGGGTAGAGCACAAAGCCTCTCCTGCAGTCTTATCAGGCACCGGTTGAACATGCACCTCACGGCAGAGGAAGAGAAGTAGAAGATGAGTGGGTCCAGGCAGGCATTAAGTATGCTGAACAGGAGGGTGATGTCGCGCCAGTCTGGAATCCCCCCCTCGAAGAAACCCACGAGGTGAGACATGTTGTAGGGCCCGAAGCAGAGAGCGAAGACCAGCAGCGTCCCCAGGGCCAGGCCAATGGCCCGAAGGCGCCGGCGGCGGCCGATATGGGGCCGGCAGGAGAGGATGCAGATGAAGTTGATGTAGCAAAAGCAGGAGATGAGGAAGGGGATGCAGAACAGCACCAGGCACAATGCCAACCTAACGGGCAGCAGCACCGCCAGCTGCGCTGGCGTGAAGTCGTTGTAACAGCGGGCGGGGCCGCTACTGTTGCTACTGCTGCTACTGCTGCTACTGTCGCTGCTGTTGGTGGGGTTGTAATATGGAATTATGTAGACGATGCTGAGGCTCACAGAGGACAGGGTCCAGAAGAACACGCTGACCACCGTGGCGTACAGGGGTCGACGATTCAGTTTGTACTTGATGGGGAAGGCGACGCCCAGGTAGCGCTCCACGCTGACCGCTGTGAGGAAGAAGGCGCTGTTGTAGATTGTGGAGTAGAAAATGAACCCGGTCAGCGGGCAGAGGAAGTGGGGCATGTTCCATTCCATGTTGTCTACAGCCTCCTTCATCTTGAAGGGGAGGAAGATGAGGAAGATGAGGTCGGAGATGGTGAGGTTGAGAAGCAGTATGTCAATGGGGACGGGCTTTTGTCGGAGCTTCTGGCTGAAGGTGTAGAAGGCTAGGGAGTTGGCTGGCAAGCCAATCGTGAAGGAGATGATGGAAATGGACAGGCCGAGCTGGGCGTGGCTGGACAGCATAGTGACTGCTGAGGCTCATGGGAATCGGGTTCTGGAGAAGGTAGGTTTGGTGCCCTGGGACCTCACAACATGAAGCAGGTAAAACAATGGCAAACATGAGCCTTACTGGACATTTAAAAATACACTCAAGATATGCATGTTTTATTACGAATTGCGAGCCTTTGGCACATCTTTATGAATTGTCATTTGTGGACCCTACTCTTCTGTAAACTCATTAATCCCAAAAGGAAATCTTCACCTTAATTAATTGCTGAGACAGAACACCCAAATATCGCTGCAAGAGCTATCCACTGACAGCCAATTATATATGTAGCATGCCCTTAAGCAAGAGAAAGGTGTGTTTTCCTTAAGTTAGACTGGTTGAATAACTGACTTTATTAAAATATGATGAAACATCCAAATCTCATTGATTAAATTCACTAACTGGTTCAATAAATTTAAAAGTTATATAGAGCCTAGTTTTCAATCATCGAAAGAAAGGCATATTCCTAATGCGTCTTGTCGGCAACACCCTTATGCTACCTGTAACATCGCAAGGGTTTTGAAAAGTTTGACTGCCAAAGTGGGTCAGTTTTTCAATTTTAAACAGAAATAACACCAAAACGGTTTGTCGTACAAAAAAAAAAACTGCAGATTCGATCTTCTGCTGTCAATCCACGCCTAGAACAGTATTTTGTGTCACTCTGTTTGAGAATTTTAAAATTGATGACGTCACGAGATATAATTAGGTCACAGCGAACTTCTTCAGTTTTTATGGAAGCTTCACCCTTTTTTCAAACTTTGTGTCCCCTTTTCAGCTAAACCTGTATATCAAATTTGAGAGCAATCTGTTCTGCCGTTCTGGTGAAGAAGATGTTTGAAGATTTTACCTTTGACCCAAAATGGCAGAAAAAGGAGGTCATGGAACGTAACGGTTATCACACCATTCGCGAGCGTTCAAATATTCGCAAAAGCCATTTAATCTGTCTGTAACGGCTTGGCCGCAATTCGGAACAAAATCCAGGCTGTGCCCTCAATAGCCCAAGATGGTTTATTCATAATATGATACCATGGGATGTCCTTTACATAATCAACCCAAATCAAGCGCGGGATGTTGAGGGCGCAGCCTGGAAATGCCCCTGATATTACTGCTCAAATGGCCAAAAGTAGCATCTTGCAGCGCCCCCTATAGGACCCGTCCTAGACAGCCCACAAAAATTTTTAGATTACTGCGAGCCCTACACACAGTAGATTGATATATGTGAAAACGAATGTGGGCTGTTGTCGGCACAATGATATAATTGTATTTCAAAACTGAAATTTTTTCATTGCTCATTTCTCATCTCAGAATCTTTGGCCCTTCTGGTACCCCTAAAAAAGAAGCCGAAGGGTATTGGCACTTAAAAATTTGCAGTGTTCCATTGACCAACCATCTTTTGCCAACAAAAATTTTAGGCAAATCTGAGTCCATCATATATCGTCCTCTGCCTGATTCTTAGAAAAACTGGCTCTTAAGGGAAATGTGTAGGAGGCTAAAGAGTTTTCAGATGACATTGCGAATATCCACTCCAGCTATTTTTTATCAAAGTGTTCACAATGAGATTTAATCAATGTTCTGAAAATATTGGGCATTTAGGATATTAATTTAATCAAGCTATCACTTACATTGAATTTTCTTGTGGACTGCAATATTTTCCATTGATGTGTCGTTGATAAATATTACCATCCAGGTATTCTCACGACAGCTCAGTGAGATCACATTGGTTAGCTTTCCACTCCATATTTAGTCATTTCCCTTCCAAGAAGTCCCAGCAGAGTTTGGATTAGTGTTTTGGGACATTATCTTCACTCAACACAGTTTCTTTCACATTATCTGTGAAAATCACGAATGATTCCAAACTTTTGAGCAGCCGCCTTATCTGATGAAATGAATCTGAATAGTTAACTTGCTTTGGTGGCATCAATGTACCAAAAATTTACAAAATTCTGAAAAACTGCGATTTTGTTCCGCAATAATCTGAGGGGTTCTCACAATTGTTAAGGACATCCACAGAGCTTAGTTTATTCACCTGTCATCTAAAACAACCTTTTCAGAAGTTTGTGCAATTTTTCAATGAAACCGTGTTACAAAGTGTTGTAGATTGGATGTGTGTTAGCATTTTAGAGGTCCCCTCAACAATCTCTCCTTCCTCCTTGGGTGGTCGATTTATGCAGAAAATAAGAGCGATATCTTGCAAAAAAAACTGACTGAGAGAGTTTCATATTGTGTAATGTGAAGCAATTCACACCCAGTCACTATTGCAACCAAGACATTTGAAGCAGTTGATAATAAGTCTGCTATAATTTAAGTAACTTGCTAACAGGTTGCTATATTGAAATCCCAGCATACCATTCCTTTCCAATATGTCGCATCCCCACATTCACATTTCATATTATCCTACCTCAACCAGACTTTGTGCTGGACTTTAATTAGCCAATGATATAAGTAACTGCAAATTCAGATGAGGAATATTACTCTGAACGCTCATGCCTATATCAAAATTACTCGCATGAATTAATGGCCAAAAAGCGACAATTTTCCTGGCATTCAGAAGCTTTTTGAGCTTTACCCCTTACACCATAAATTAAAGCGTTACTTTACTGTTACTGTTGGCAGAGTGCATGCGCTGGAGTAGAAACTGACTTCACAATCACTCTTGGACATAATGATAGCAGAGCTAATATTGACAGTCCTTTGTATTAGGGCTGCCCAGCCCAGCTTCTGTGCCTTCTTTTAAGTTTTAATTTTACCTGCTTTTATTAATTAGCAGCTACAGTTTTTAATTAGGTATGCTTACCATTGGTTGGAGTGAAAACAGCAGGATGGTGAATCTCCCAAATCAGGAGACGACAGCCCAACTTACGTTAATTGCGTTCAGGTGCACAATTTTTTAAAATGCTCTTGCCCAGTCAAGAGTTTGTACAGTTGGTCAGTACAGTATATTCAGTCAATTGCACTGATATAATGTGTAAATCAAAGCCTCGAGGCTTTGTTTCTCTGAACCAGCCCTCCCGTGTTTACCAGTCTGTTGGGACCTCCCAATCACAGCTACTATCTCTTGCTGTATACATTTTCTACAACTAGTTTTAAAGTGAGGCAAGATGTGAGCGTTTTTATTAATTGTTGGATAAAACCTTTATATTTTCCTGGCTATGCATCCTCACAGCAAATTTTGATTCATTGTTTCTGTTTGACATATATTCTGAAGCATTTATGATGTTAATGAAAAAAAATTGATAATTCTTGCATTTATCAAATGTTATGGGTAATTGCAAAAAATATTTTGCTTTATTTACAGTTTTTGTTCAGCGTTCCCACGGAAAAGAAACAATATTGCCTTGTCTGGCTTTTCCACTGTCTGTCTGAATAGCATGAGGCTTCCAGGATTAATGTTCATTTTTAAAGTACCATAGACTGCCTCTCTCCATGATATCATGTATTACAGCTGAACCTTGATTGGAGTCTGTATGCATGTTTGCATTATTCTTCAACAAACAGACAGAAGCGCATCTTTAAGGATTCACTCACCTCAGTTTGTCACAAGGCTGTAGTCCCCCATTACCACTCTTCACTTGTTTGACTGAATTTCCAGACAAGGATGATGACCAGACTCCACACACAGTAGCCACTCAAATCTAAGGCAATATACACAGCCATTTACACCTATGAATGCTCTGGGCAATCCGCCAATCACTTTACAGTCCATAATTAACATCTAGCCAATCGCATAACAGTCCCTGCTCAGAATCTTCGCCCACTGCCCAGTTGACCTCTCTCATTAGCCAGCAAATTACATCATTGCTTATGTAACATGGAGAGCAGATAATGAAATTAATAAGCCAGCTATCTGTCTTGGAAGCTTTTCAAACAATGTTTCCTGGCAATTGTGTGTGTTCAGCTGGCCATTTGAGAACATTGTGTCAATCATGGATGGTTATATGCAGAAGTCACACCAACTCTACAGTTTTTGACCCATCAGGGCACCATACAGATAATCATGGAAATTCTCAGAAACAGTTAAATTTCCTGCCTGTTGTATTCTATTGGTCCCCTTATCAAATGACTGCAGGGTGGTGGTTTCTAATGCTTATCCCATAAAAAAGGAAGCAAGCCATATCTCCCCTTAATTTACAGTTTGAAATGGAATAGCTTGGTTGGCAGACAAATATAGCAGCTGCACATGATGTTATTTGCCAACAGAAAGAGGCTCAAAACAGATCAGGTTAAAACCTTAATTTTACCTATAATACTATGTATATGCTATGTTCAAAGATTCTGAATAATAGTTGGTATGGGTTGTTCATTTCCTTTAGGAAATACAGTGCATTGAAAAAAATTGCAGTCAGCAATGGTTTTCACAATGAAAATGTCAATAATTCCAAACATTAAATGACCAAAGCTCCACCAATGTGAAGTCCTTGTTACAGCTAACAGGAATGGCTGTTGTGGGGCTTTACTTATACAGGTGTTGAACACGGGTATCAATTCCTGGTCCTGGCTGTTTGCAGGGTCTCCTGGGCCCTTACGAATAAAGCCATTCACAGAAGAACTTAAATCTCTAGTGCCACCAAATTCTGAGAATGATGCAATTTTGATCTTATCTGTATGAGTCTACAGTCAAGTGGAAATTGTCTAATCTCTTGCCTGTCATTTCTTTTACTATATCTTGTAAGAGATGCTGTGTATCTTTTCATAATGCATAAGGATCGCATGGCAAAAATTAAAGTTACCATGACAATACTTACTGTACTTCTTTTGTGAGGGTTGGGGGCTCCCTCCTTTTCCCGTCCTGAACGCAGCCAAACCGTTTAGTGCACCGCTGCCAGCTGCCCCCACCGACTCAGGGGAACACAACTACACTGACGTTCCGCCAGTCACACACTGCCTATGCCATTGGAGGATAACACAGACAGCATAAAATTTGCTCATTCAGCTACATGCAAATATCGATTGGTTTAATAACCCCTATGACATCCGAAGAGACTGAGCCAGTTGTTGGGTTCGCCCACACGGACCTCCAGCCATTGCTAATAATGACGTGGCTGGGATTCGAATACCATACCACTGAGCTCCCCGACAAACGTCTTACCTGTAGGTCACTAAGAGGGAGCAGGGATGACTTTCGCCCCTCTCATTCACTGGAGCCACATTTTCAGGCAGTTTTATTGATTTCCCAATACGTATCTTAGGACCATTAGCCAGAACTTTAGTTGCTTTGCAATGATTTTTCGAGGAACACATGACTATTATAACTCCCTGTGAGAATGGGCAGATATACAGTATGTTAACCAGAAAAGGTACCGCAGTATCAATGCGCAGATGACTTTTGATTCCCAGGATCCTGGACCCTCAGCCAAAATGGCTGCAATAGCCATCGGATTCAGTGGTGTTTTCCAAGAGTGCTTTCTGTTTGTGCAAAATAATCTCCAACAAAATCTCTGTGTTACTGAGATACTGAGGGTGGCTTTTGCACAGAAAGAGAGCCAAATAAAGCCACAGTTCCTAGACCTGGTTCTTGTTGATAGTCGGCACTTGGGTTATGGCTAAATTGATTAATTTTATGTGATCGATTACACAGTAAAATATCAGCACCGAGGCCCAAGCAACTCAGAGAGAAACTCACATCTCAAGTGTTTCAAATTTTACCTTACCTGTGGGGAAAAGTTTAAGGGTTTTGTATAAAAATCCTCTTGTGGCAAGAATGGTCTTAGATGCTGCATGATTTAAAAGAGCTTGAACGTGTCTTAATTCATTTAGGTGTAGCCAGCAGATGCGGCAGGGGTGAGACAACTCAACCTTTCAACCAAGAATGTTGGAAATGTTTGCTTATATTGAACTATTGAGAAGGAACCATCTCAATTATATGGGTATTCTGTTTTTGGCACATTTTCTGAAAGCTGCTATATCTTTTACTGTTCACTGCTCTCATTTTTTTAACTGTTCTTGGTGATTAGAAAAATACAAGAGAAAAAATACAAGAGCTGGTGTGGTAAATAAGACCACAGATTTGACTATCAAGCCATGATCTGATAAGGCGAAGTCAGGTGACTGTTAAGTGTGCTCTGGTGACTCTGACAAGCTGAAAACAGTTGAACTACAGCTGATCAGATAGCTTGACATCGTACCTGACACAATTTGTGCTTCTTTTAGCTACATTTTATTCACCCCTTTTGCGCGGCGGAAGACATTTTGAGATATCGGCCAGTTTAACTATCTAACTTTTTAGCTGTCTAACTGTGTAAGCACACTATGATGCTGCTCAATAATCTGTATCAAAACCTTATATTTGTTTTAAAAAGAAAAATTGCAAATTTAAAAAAAAAACTACTTTGAAGTGGATGGTTCATTATGGCTAATGCTATATGATATATGGTAAAGCGAAAATGCTAAAGAAGTCCATTCCCATGCTATGACATTTAAAAAAATAACACTTTGCTACATAAAATTTAATGTCAGTTAATAGTTTTACACATACTGAATTGATATGGACAGCTGTTGTCTGCAAGAGAAAATAAACTGCTCCATGTATTACCAAATACTGTACTTAACTCAGGATAACAAAGGTATCACGTGAATCACTGAAGTCTTCACAGTTTCAGAATTGAAACACAAGTTAAACAAAGAGTAACAATGCTCAAATGAAAAGAACATGCCCCCTAGAAAAGACTACTAATGCATAAATTGCATGAATTTGCGTTGAAATTAAATGCAATCGAACGGAATCACCAAATTCCAAACACTTTTATCATTGTTGCGAAACAGTTTTCTTCATGGGAAATTAACACGTTCATCATTGAAATACTATAACCCTTTCAGGAAGTTTTCACAGCTTCTCAGAATTGCCGAACTAAAGTAAACATGAGGACATTTCCTGAGTTAAATGGAATCAGCTGAGTGTAACTGTAGTGCAGATGTCACAGACAGAAATCTGATAGAAGGGGTTTTCATCAGCATCATTCTAATGCTTGTAATGCTGATAGAGGCAGTATAGTCCGCTGTCAGGGACTGCAGGTGAGGAATGTTGACCACTATGCTCAACATATCATTTTCAGTTGAGGTCATCACTGAGATGTCTAAGCACTGAACCGTGCTATTTCACAGTCCAACTTGAAATCAATCAATGTTATAACAGTCAATCAGAACTATCTCTTTGATACAAATCATGAACTTCAAAGAGATGGCAGATTTAATATAGGTTTCTTAAGCAAGGTATCTGTGTCAGTGAAGAATGGAATGGTTGGTTCAATTCCGCATTTAAAAAAATTTGACAGGAGCTGATAGTTCTCTTTGGCAATTTTATATTTGCATGTTTCGAGCTCTGTGGGTTGGTGTTTTTAAGTTTTATTTGCTAATCAGTGCCAAAGATACCTATGCTGTTTGGTTGACATGGTACTTCATGTTAAAATACAGAAGACTGGACTACTATCTAGATTTTCATGAATTTGCGCATTGGTTCAGTTTTAGCAGCAAGGTATCAAAATATTGTGCTACATAGGAGAACTATATATCATTTGAAAGTGTGAGGACTCGGCATTCTAACTGCATAAGCCATTCTATGATGCAAATACCACAGCGGAAATGCTATTTCAAATTGTGTCAAAATGACCCTCAGCCTGACTATGCAGTCCAAAAAGTTTGATTCTATAGCATTGTTAAAAAAAACAGATCACTGTCATGATCTGTCAAAATATATATATATCGAAGTTTGCATCTTGGAAGCGGTCCAGCTATCAATACCTGTCATAGTTTTTTATCTGTAATACAAGCAAGCTAGGTCAAACATCGCCGTAACTACTTTGACATGGAGATAGTTGCTGCGTGTCTTAGTGAATTTCAATATAATTAGCCTTTTTTTTACTCATAATGCAATGCTGTAGATTATCCCCTTAAGCCCTGATCCTCTGGCTTGAAAATGACATGCCCAAAATGAAATGACTATATGTCTGCAACGAATCGGTCAATTTGAATAATCTAAAACCTTGGGGGTTTTTGTCATGGTGCAAAAATTAGTGTATATGTCACTGAGTCTGAGTAAATGAAGATGGAACACTGCATAAATTAAACATCTTTTTTGCACCAAACAAAGTTTTGCTTTTATCAGTCGTAAAATTATTCAGTTGCAGTCTGAAAACCTGAAAAACCTACAGCACAGAATCTCACCATTATCTGTGCCAAAGCTTATTGTAACCAAGTAAATCAGATCAAAATTACAGTGGTTTTAGTTTGGGAATGTCTAGGTGGCCTCTCTGAGCTGACACTGTGCCGTTCCATATTTCTCAGATACCAAACAGTAAAACTCATTTAATTTCACTTATATGTCACTACAGGCATCCATTCCATCCAAATACAACCACTTTTTAATTTTTAGAATTTTTAAATTTTTTAAATTATTTTTCTGCCAGTTCTGTAGCCTATACAATTTACCAATCAAAGATAATACATACAAAGAAAATGAAGTTTGACTCCACTGGAGCAGATTTATTAAAAAAGTGAATAAATAGAATTATAAACACAAAGGCAATTTTAAAAAATGGTAAAGAAAAGTAAAATGAACAAAAACCCCAGCAATTGTTTATAGAAGAAAAATGCAATTATTGCTTTTGTAAACACATTCTAAGGCTGAGATTTAAACCCTGGCGGTGTAGACTGCAGCGCTGCATCCTAACCACAAGGCTATATCAGCTGACTGAACACCACAGGTCAAATTGCCAATATGAAGAATGGGTCAAAAAACATTGTACTGTACTGTTGTACTCTCAATATTCATGCGGAAAGGCACAAATATTCTGTCAGAAAATGACTTTGAAAATGACTGTTGAATATTTAGTGGATAATTATACGGAAAATACCACAAACAAACTAATTAAGCCTTTATATTGTCGCGCTATTCAAGTACATGCGAATGGCCCATGGACTAAGTTTGACACTGGGAACGCAAGGCTGTAGCTCAGGCTAGGTTTGTACAATTAAAGGTGATTTAGAGCCCATTGGAAACATCAGAACCCATAGAATCAAATGACTACCAGCAAAGTCTTACTGACAGCATCACAAGCAGATCAGAGAGGAAAATACAATGCAAGCAAGCTGAATGCTGAGGAGCTGAGATCTTTGGAGCAATGCCCTGGGAAAAAAAAAGCATGCTTGGAGACTGGAAGATCTAGTTTCGTTATAACACGGACACATTGGGCTAACAATAGCGAGCACAGATTTACCCTCAAACAGCTTTTTATTACAAAATATCAAAGGTAAGAATTTTTTTTGCTCATCTCTGTAGACTGTAAAGTTTATGCCTGCTGTTCTTTGAGTGTGGTGTCGGTTTAAAATGACAAGGCTTATATTGTTGGATTCTGTGGACTTTCCTCTTTCATTTGAGGTATTATTTGTATGCAAAGCACAAATTCAGTAGAAATGCTAGCAACTCAGCGCTGATATGATTTTATCCTATGTTTTGTTACATGGTTATTTATTTGTTTGGTGCTTGAATTGTGTGAAAATGGTCAACATGAGCTTTTTGCCGAGTTTCTTCACATAAAGTGGATAAGCTGCATGACGATGTTGCAATTAGGAAACATGCTGCATTTATTATGTGTAACAAGCGCCCCCGGTACCGGGGCAGTTCCGGTTTAAGGGGTTATTTTGTAAACTTTTAGGGACAAAATACATGCTCCCTTTGGCTATTATGTGCTTTTCTAATGGACCAGATGTGTTCTCTTTTAGTTCACACTGACAGCCAGTTGTCTGGAGTTTCCTAAAGAGAGATCCATATTGTACCCAAAGGATTCATTTTTATAACAATGTTGTTTCTGAGGCGAGATTTTGTAAATGAAGCAAAGGAGTTTTTGGTAGCAACTTTATTTGCCATATACAATCGCACACCAGTGCAGAGAATCAGAAGAGTACATTGGAGTGAAAATTCAGTCACAGAAGGGGAAAAAGACATGAAAGAAGGAAGTTGTGAAACTATTGTAAATTCAATAGGAACACAGAAAATTTGGAGTCCTCAAACTTGTTTGTTCAAACAAGCATGGATGTTACTGAGAAAAAAAAGACACATAAAATATTCATTTTTGGTGACAGTATCATAATATTTGGACCTGTCGTTGTTTAGATGCCTAGCTGTGGCTTTATTTTATCTTGGCTGATGAGGCTTAGTCAAGGCACCAGAATTAAACACAGAATCTTCTGAACAAAAGCATACCTTTTCAGTGTTGTGAATTTGAGAGCAATCTATTGAGTATCACGAGAGACCATGATTATGCCTGTAGTCGAAGTGGTTCAAGAACAGCGAGCATATTAGTTTGGGTGGGCATTTGCTCAAAAAAGGTTGGAACATTAAGGGGTCAGTTTTCTATGACAGATCTCAAAATCATCTGTTAGATTCAGGCAGCTTTTATTCGAGCTGGAGACTTTCCAGAGAGTTGTTGACAGTACACATTTGCATTATATAGTTCCCTGGAGGAATGAGGGAAAGGCCACACACACAATCAATATGCAAATGGATTTTTATGCCCAGTACAGAATACTGAATCCTTTGTCTAAATCGCCAGGATTGATGCATGATTTAAAGGTAGCATCCACGAGTGGTCTCACTGCATTATTTGAGCCTAATGAAGCCTCTTCTCTACAATCTGTGCATTCTCTTTTTTGTTGGGGGGACCTCCTCCGAAAGATTACTGAGACACTCAAATAAAGCTGAAGGTCCTCGCACACATCTCAGTAATGGGATGAGCATTTAAATCCCTCAGCTAACCATTTGATCATTGACTCTCATTATCATTCTACTAAATCTCGTGGTGCGGAAAGTAGAGTGCATTGTATGATTCCCCTCTCCCTGTCAGCTGAACTAAGATTAGAGAAATTAATAGTACCCAAGATTTATTTCCATAAATCTTTGTTTGGATTGTGTAACGAGGCTAGCTCTGCGAGAAGTGTGTTATGATTGGTTGTTGTGACCAGTTAGGTTTTCACAGTATTGTGTCAATTATTTCCTTGCGATACCACCAAATTGTATTTACAGTCTATTCATCGGATATAGTAATTAGGGGTGAAATGATTTACATACATTCATTTGAAAAGTGCGAGCAGTGACAAAGTACGTAAATAATTTTGTGTTTCTTTTATTTGTAAATGTTTATATTGCAAGTTAGTTCAGGTACAAACACATTGTTAATTGTTTCCATTTAGCATTGCAAAATGAATTCTTTTTTTATACAAAAAAAAATCATTCTTCATACTTGTATCTTCCTTTTTAATAAAAGTAGAATGTGAACCCAAGTGTGTTGCTCATTGACCCACTTTATGTTATAGGCTGTTTTAAGAAGACCTGCCATTAGCTGCTTCTATGGCTGAAAGAAGCATGTCGAGGGAACAACTCCGTATATTCTCTTTATAGCACCTGTGCATGTTGTGATTTAATCTGAAGTCAGAATGACACTTTTTTTTTTTTTTTTTTGCCAAAAATAGTCTTGGCACTGCCATACGTAACACTAAGGACCTGCTTTTTGGCGAGAATTTGGTGAAAACGCACAAGTCAAAGGGCATTCTTAAGTGTATAACTTATTTGTGGCAGTGTTAGTCAGTGAACGTCATAATTCATTGAAAAGTGACAATTTTTTTTTCATTTTGGTTTTGTTAGCCAAGTCAATCACCTGATCTAATTCCAATGGAACATGAATTTCACAAGCTGCAGAGGAGTCTGGAGGCAAAAGGTCCACAAAACAAGCAGGGACTGAAGATGGCTGCAATACAGGCCTGGCAGTGCATTACCAGGGAAGAAACACAGACTTCAAGCACTCATCGCATGCAAAACATAAGCCACCAAATGTTAAAAATGATTTCAATATTATATATTATTTCAAACTGTCAAATATTTTTTGGTGTGCACGGGGGGGACTACACACAAAATGCGCTGTCATCATCTCTAAACCAATACGGATAAAAACACCCTCAAATAAAAGCTCTTTATCTGTATTGTCATTATATCCTTTCAAACTGAAAGCGCTAGAGTACAAAAAAAGTGTCACTGCCCAATGAACTATGGAGCTTGCTGTATGTATGAGCCCTTGTTTCTTGGTTCTGAGCTAGTGGCTTATATTAAGGTGCAAAAAAAACAAGGTGTTCCTATGGCAAGCCAAGACAAAGAGAGAAGATCCGTGATGTAAATAACTTTCAGTCAAAGGACTACATGGTGACCATTGCTGCATGCAGGAGCTGAAGCTTTCAGTTTCTGCCTGATGGGAAAGGCCCAGCCCACAGAGCGTACCACATAACTATCTTTTCAATAAGTTAATTCCTGTCGCAAAAATTTTTATAGAAAATACCATGTAAGCCATCAGCAGGTGCTTTTCCATATTGTTTTATTTCTTGTTGTACAGCCTTTATAAAGACATGCCATTATATATACAATCTTAGCCAATGACATTATCACAAACAAAATCAATATGACATTCATGCCATTATTTTATTTAAACATAATGAACTCATGTCATTAACAGGCAGCAAAGGTCAACAGCTTCCAAGAATTAATCATTCAGTAGGAACATACATAATTTCAGCAGGCATTAATTCATCACAAAAAAAAAAAAAAATGTAGCTCCAGATTATTGTCACACTGAGTGTGTGGTTCTCTCTTTTAACAGTCAAATCTAGGTGAACGTCAGTGTGAGTCACTCACTAGAGCCACTTCCGCGAATCTTCTCCACGCATCAGTTCCGCACCACCCATCAAAGGACTAAAGGAAAGGATGCAATTACAGAGAAATAGAGGAAATGTGCATATGTAATGTTCTTGTTCTTTCTAGTATCAGTTGTAAGCAGTGGTGTAGTGGTCCCTGGAGGAGTGGGTGTACTCTATTACAGTGGGCAAATGGTTCAATCACTAAGGAAAAAGTGAGTATACTCCCCCATGTATTTCAATGGCTTTTGACGTGTAGGTGTTTATACCATTTACTGACTGGTAAAGAGGTGCATTTTGTCCGCATACCTGGGTATTCCCTTCATTACACCACTGGCTTGAAGCTCTGTCGATAACAGATGCGGCTGACTGGGGAAGATTGATCCAGATTTTTTACAAATCAGGCTTTCAAATATAATACTCTTGCAAAGGATGCACTCATGTTTCCTTGCTCACCAATCCTTCAGGAGCGTCCTAGTTCCCACCTCCTTGCTCCAAGCATTTGAAAAGCTGAGACTGCCTTAAAGATGACAGACCTCTATTGAATTATGTTTAAGTCCAGGACCGAATAGACAAGGAAAGATTAAATAAGCAACCATAATGAGCTCAAATATACATTTTCAAAGGGATGCACATCTCATGTTTCTTACTCTAGAATCCTTTGATGGCCTCCAAACTCCTCGCTCTTAGCTCCTTCTGGGAGCACATGGGCTGGAATGAAGGAGATGGCAGACCCAGTTAGCTGAGGACAGTGGAAAGAATGATTGGATAAAACAAGTGATTGGAATGAGCACATTGTATCCTCAGCAATTCAGTGTCTGGTTGCAGGAGTCTTTCCATGCCCCGCTTTCCCGCACAGCCTTCCAGCCAATCCCGATAGGCGGGGAGGCGAGAGAAGCAGCATCACCACTGGCTCCAGAAAAACATTGCAGGTGCTGGTCAGCATGGCCTGCTTCCTCCATCTCACTGTGGCCCCCTCCACGAACCCCACCACGTGGGAGGCGTTGTAGGGGCCGTAGCACACGGCGAACACAGCCAGCGTCGCACAGGCCACGCTCACCACCCGGCGCTTGCGACCGGCGGGCAGGCAGGAGCGGCGCACCAGCACCACGCAGCGCAGCGTGCAGAAGAGCGTCACCGCCAGCGGCAGCAGGAAGAGCAGCAGTGCCATCTCCAGGCGCAGCGGCAGCAGCACCACGTGTTGCTCCGCCGTGAAGTTCTGGAAGCAAGTGGAGTCGTTGTTGGAGTCGGAGTGGGTGAAGAAGGCGCCGCCCTCCACCGCCAAGGCCATCCCCAGGTGCACCAGCACCAGCGCCCACAGGCAAGCGCTCACGCCGCAGGAGAGCCGGGCGCTGCGGTACAGCTTGTAGCTGATAGGAAAGGCGATGCTGAGGTAGCGTCCCACGGCGGTGACGGCCAGGAACAGGCAGCTTCCGTAGAGCGAGGCAAAGAGGAAGAAGCTGTAGAAGAGGCAGACGGGAGCCGGGAGGGCCCAGCTCTGCAGGACGGTCTCCAGGGCCATGACGGGCAGCCAGGCCACCAGCGCCAGGTTGGAGACGCACAGGTTGAGGGCGTACACTACGCAGGGCGTGGCGCCGCGCTTTTGAGCCTTGCGCACGTACACGGCCAGCACCAACAGGTTGGCGGGCAGCCCCAGAGTGAAGGTGAGGGAGTAGACGGCCAACGAGACGTAGTCTGCGACTGCCATCTCTCGCTTCATGACCATTAGTTTGTCAGATCAGCTGGCGCAACGGCATTCTTGTTTTTGCCTTTAAACTAGAAAGGTCTGAAGACAAGTTCATCAACCATTTCACCAAGTCATGCGCATGTGGTCCGGCTATCACTGAGAGACTCTTAAGGGGAAGTCTGCAGTCCAAACAGGATACTGTCTTACCTCATCCTCTCACAATGTAGATCAACAGCAGTTAATATGTACGTCCATACGTCTCTCCCAATATATCATCTGAGGTTAGTCTACAACAGCCAGTAATACAGTCCATCACTTCCTCGGTATATCAAGTTGGTCTTTCAGCTGTCGGTGCGACACAGACTTTCTCGTGAGCACAGTTGTAGTCTCTGTGAGAGGGTGTATAACAGGCTGAGAGGTCCTTCACCCCTGATGGGCAGCAGGTGGAACAATGGTGTTCTGACCCTGTCCAGTAAACTTGGTTTCAAGACTTGGTCTTGCTCTCTCAATTACTCTCACATCGTGTAGTTGAAATTCCTCATCCTCCATGTCCTCAGGTCTCTCTCTCTTGCTCTCACTCACTTACTCCCTCTCTTCCACGTGCTCAGATAGATGTTCATCACCCACTGGATAATGTCACAGTCTCTCTCTCCCTCTCTCGTGTGTGGTGCTCCCTCTGTGTCCCAGAGAGTGTGGTCCGGGGAAACAGAGCTTAGGGTTGAGGCAGATCGTTCAGCTAGAAGTAATCAAGCAAGATGGCATTAAAGATACACCTGGCAGTGAGGGACGAGGCCCAGCGAGGGCTTTAAATGTCCGCTGACTGCGCGTCGCCTGGCAGCAGCATCTGTCATTTAGTGAAATGATTCAGAATAATTGGGCCTTTTCAGGAAATGGTGCCCATTGAGTCTTAGCCCACTTGTCTGAATGAATTTGAGGGCAGGTCAATAAAGCTATAAAGGCTCCTGGTGCCGTGTGGCATCAGTGCAGGAGACCAATGGAGAGGGAGATAAGGACGCACGAGACTGCCCACTAAAGCAGTGGCTTAAACTGAGGTTATTATTATTATTATTATTATTTTTTTTTTGCCCTGTTAATTTGTTTGTTCAGAGAGCTGTCCTCATTCTGGGTTCATAAAGAGTTGAAAAGGGTGGTTTTTTTTGTCCTATTTTTCAAGCTTATTTGAATTGAAATTTCATTGTTTTTTCCACCCTCCATTCTCTCAAACAACGTTGGGATGAAATATCATTGTGGATAATTTGATTCAGTTGTTTGTCGTGTTATGGATCAATACTGCGTGATTTTTTTTTTTTTTTTTTTTTTTTACCTTTACAGCAAGTCGTTCGGCAGACATTATAGGGAGAGTAAACAACTGGAGCTATCCAATTTGCTTTAAGGTCAAGGAGACAACAAACCTGCTCAACATTGATCCAGAAAAGCCCAGCCTTTTATAGCTTTAATGTTATTCAGTATGATTATCCTCTCTCGTGCCAGAAAACAGAGTTGGACTCAAAAAATGAATAAATTAGTAAGTTAATAAGTAAGTAAGTAAGTAAGTAAATAAATAAATAATTTCAATCAAATTAAGATTTCAACAAATGATGCCTCAAATTTGTAATATTTTGGTCAATTATACCTTCCTGACAGGCTTACAGATTTGTCCTCTGTCAAAACAGGCTTAACTAAGGAATAAATCCCCAAGAAATGGGTTTATTTATTTCCTTCTTGAAGGACCCAAACTCCAGTGTTCATACTGTACCTCAGAATGATTTGTCATGAGTATGTCTTCTAATGTAGCTTCATTATGAAAACTTCAGGGAGCCATTATTTACAGCATCTTTCCCGAAGGGAAACCTCTACGTTGTACGGTCATTCTGCAGCTGCGACATTATTGTTGCTTTTGAGCAGCCTATACAATTTTAAGCAGCCATTCGACTTCAACTCATTAAATCAAACAGATAAGCTACACAAAACAGGTCCAAACTCAGAAACAACACCAAGACGGACCCATTTTTTCTCCCTGAGAGATTAATTTAAAGACATTAAAGTAGTCAGTGTGGTGGCTTTATTAGCAATAAAACCCCTCCAGTGTGTTTACAGTTTCTTATCTCTTTCCACATTACTATATGACAAAGTGCATATCCTTGTACACCTGTTTTATGCACAAAAAAATATTTTTCCTCTGCCTAATGACGCATTAACATGGCAATGTAATGTAAAAACAATGTAAATGACAGTCACTGAACAGTAACAGAAAATTGGCATACAGTTCAAAAAAATAAATAAATAAAAGGCAAAGAAACAAATCCACGCAGGTCCTCCTGTTTCTGAAATTACATGCATGCAGGACTGCAGCTTTTATCATACTAAGATGACCTCATTGTATTGACCTGCACTGCTTTGTTTAATAAAGGTGGTTTTTTAAGTGTTAAATGAGTTAAGTCCATCTCAGTTTCTAAGAAGCTGAAATATTAGTCCAGACTGAGCCTGGCTGCATTGGTGGCGGAATATGATATCATCCGTGTAAAAATTTGCCCTTCCATGTCATTCCATGCTCTTCTGAAAGATCCATCTCTCAAAAACATCAGAGATAATGAATTCCATCAAAGAATTTACCCAAACACAAGCCCCATAGAAACAGGACAAGAATCACTGAACTCTATTTTAAACCTGGCGCAGAGCAGCGGCAAGCGTCTTTGCTATTTTATGACCAGCGAAGTTGTCGTTTTTCCATCCAGCGCTCAGTTTGCGTAAATAGCAAGTATACTTGCACCAAATTGAGGGACCATGGGTGTGTTGGTCTTAAAATGAGGCCTGATCAGGCGCATTGTTAGTTTGTTGCTATCTTGTGACAAAAGAAAGCGTTTGTGTGATTGACCTACAAAAACCTAGTCTAAAGTCAATTGTCAGTTTTTAACCGCTATTTTAAGGTCGCATTATTAAGATAGTATTATGCGCCTTTGTTGGCAAGTGCACAATGCATGTACTCTCTGCATGTTACACACACACAGGGTTGAGCAGCAGCACAAACACATGCAAACAATTAAAATAATAAGATTACGATGTGAAAGATTTTTATTATGTAAATCAAGATATTTAAAAAAAATGTCAAAATGGTAAGTAAGACTGAATACACGCCCGTGCCACTGCGTGTCCCATCACTGAATGCTCTGAGTCTGATGTATTTTAATGGTAGAGGAAAGTGGTCCAGTAACATTTTGCATGATCTGCAATTCAAATTTCAAAAATACACATATAGGTATTCTCATATTATTCTGGATAAAGTCATGATTCCTTTATACTGGCAAACTGTCATTTCTGCAGTCTTTTAAGGGATCCCCCCTGTAGAGGTAGCTGTTAGGGGACCATTACAGACATGGCATGTTATGCGTAAAAGTGCGACTTTTCTTTCAACCGAAAACACGCACTGTAATATACAAAGCAATAATAGAAACGCAAGGTAGCAAGTTAGTTAATGTACTCGCATGATCACCCAGTCTAGGTGACTGCAAAGTAAGTAACTGAGAGTAAGTGAATGTGCTCGTAATAATTAAGATTTTTATAATAACTACACACAATTAATTTATGACCAGTCTTGCATTAACATGATATGGATGATGATTTGGCTAGAATCCAGAATTGGGCAGAAATGTGGCAAATGAAATTTAATGTAGTGAAATGTAAAGTTCTACATGTAGGTAATAAAAACATTAGACAGGATTACTTCATGGGAGATTAAAAACTAGAATGTGCTCCACATGAAAAATATCTGGGAGTGATTGTTGACCAAACCCTCTCAGGTTCTTGCCATTGTGCCGCAGCAGTTAAAAAGGCCAATCGGATGCTGGGATATATAGCCAAAAGTATTTAGTACAAATCCAAGTAGGTCATACTTCTCTTGTTCAACACATTCGTCAGACTACATCTAGAGTATTGTGTACAGTTCTGGGGACCATACTTTAAGAAAGATATAGAGGCTCAAGAAAAAGTTTATAGAAGAGTCACTGAGCTAATTCCAGGTATAAAAAATGAAAGCTGGGGGCTGCCGGATAGCTCACTCGGTAAAGCATCGCGTTGCGAAGCAGAAGTGACAATCACGTCGCGGGCTCGAGCCCCGCTTCGTACCGGTCGGCAGCTTTTTCAGAGTTGCGCACAACTGGCTATTGCGCTACAGGGTTGCAAATTGGGAAGAGACTCCCGGGAAGGGATTGTAATAGTTGCCTTGTTCGTTGCTCAAGCGCCTCCTGTTGGCCAGACGGGCGCTCGTCAGGAAGATTCTAAGCCTGGTCATGTCCGGGTATCCTCCGCCCTCGTTCTGAACTTGCGAAGATTCAACCAATGAGTGTATAAGAAGCGGTGGTTGACAGGCGCGTGCTTCGGAGGAGAGCCGCGAACTGTCTACACTCTCCTGAATTGGCAGCAAGGGGTCGCATACGAGCAAGCCTTGTACATCGTTCACCAAGTGGGTATTCCAGATTCGGGTGGGATTGGAGATGCCAAATTTATATTTAAAAAAAAAATAAAAAATGAAAGCTATGAGAAGAGGCTGAAGATCCTTAATCTCTTTAGTCTTAGAAGAAGGAGACTTAGGCGTGATCTAATTGAGGTCTTTAAATATGTTAAAGGGATTAACAAAGTGAATTATGTAAAATTCCTTCAGCCAAGTTTTGTTAGTAGAACTCGGGGTCACAAATGAAAGTTGACCAAGAGTAAATTTAGCACTGATATTAGGCAACATTTTTTCACCCAGAGAGTAATTTCAATGTTGAATAGCTTTCCTGACCATATTGTTGAGGCAGAAACCTTGGGAATTTTCAAGAGCAGGCTTAACTTAAAACTAGATACCAGTGAGTCACTGAGTATCTGAAAGTGATATATTCACGATAGTAAAAAGAAACTGGTGAGCCTAGTTGGGCTGAACGGCCTGTTCTCGCCACTCGTTATGTAATGTTATGTTAACATGCATTGTTTTCATGGCTCAGTACAGTAAAAATGTTTGGAGTGTTGCAGACATTTGGATAAGTCATGTCAGAGTCCAGCACAGACCAACCTGTTACCTGCAATTTTGAATCCGACTTGATCCATGAAAACAATACCTGCAACCCATCCATCTTGTTTCTATGATCAAATACACATCTCTGCATTTTGTTTGAAATGTGCTTATGGGTGATTCCGCATGAGAACATGGAAAAACTGCTTCAAATTGGCAACCATTGTTGCCACATCATAGTTTAATGTCCAAAGCGCCTGGAATGAGTAAGTTTTATCATCTACAGTGCTGTGAAAAGGTATTTGCCCCCTACCAGATTTTTTGGCATATTTGTCACACTTAAATGTTTCAGATCATCAAACAAATTTTAATATTAGACAAAGATTAACCGAGTAAATGGAAAATGCAGTTTTTAAATGATAATTTCATTTATTGAGGGCAAAAGCTATCCAAACCTACCTGGCCCAATGTGAAAAAGTAATTGACCCCTAAACCTAATAACTGGTTGTGCCACCCTCGGGGACAACAACTGCAATCAAGCGTTTGCGATAACTGGCAATGAGTCTTTCAAATCGCTGTGGAGGAATTTTGGCCCACTCTTCTTTACAATATTGTTTTAATTCAGCCACATTGGAGGGTTTTCGAACAAGAATGGCCTGTTTAAGGTCATGCCACAGCATCTCAATGGGATTTAAGTCCAGACTTTGACTAGGCCACTCCAAAACCTTCATTTTGTTTTTTTAAGCTATTCAGAGGTGGACATGCTAGTGTGTTTTGGATCATTGTCCTGCTGCATAATCCAATCCAATTACTTTTTCACATAGGGCCAGGTAGGTTTGGATAGCTTTTCCCTTAATAAATGAAATCATTTAAAAACTGCATTTTGTATTTACTTGAGTTATCTTTATCTAATATTAAAATTTATTTGATGATCTTAAACATTAAAGTGTGACAAATATGCCAAAAAATCTGGTAGGGGGCAAATACCTTTTCACAGCACTGTATGTAACCTCAAAATTAGAATTTTTGTAAAATTTAGCTATTCTTATCAAAGTAATATTGATGTACACGGAATAATTGTAAAAAAGTAACCCTCATTTCTTTTAATACTGTACATCAAAGGAATGGATGGTGAAAATCTTTTTTATGCGGGATTCTCTGAATTATTTATGAAAGCAATTATATAATGCAAAGTGGAAATTAATTAGCTTCTCCATTATTCATGACAAGTATGAACTTTGTCCTGCGTACGGTACATGGTGTGTCTGTGACAGTGCGTTCAGGAACCACTCGCGAGAACAGGAATTCCAAAAATCGTAAGCTTTTATTGTAAAAAGGGTTGGGACCAGAGGACACAAGAGTTGCCAAGCCAAAAACAATATCCAAAAAGCGAAGTTGACTAGACAGGCAGGGGTCAAAACCAGTAAGGCAGATGTGCAACGGTACATAGACAGTCAGCCAAAACTCGTAGTCGAAATCCAGAAAGGTAGGTCATACAAAGGGCATCCAGAACAGAAATCGTGGTCGTGCAAAAACAGGTCAAAATCAAAAAAGACAAAACAGGAATAGTAGGGTAAGGCAATCTCAAGGTTGGGCGAAACGGTTGTGAAGAAGCAACAGACAAATGGCATACGAGGAGCTCTGCACAAATGAATACTGATCAACGTTCTGACAAAGAATGAACTGCAGTGAAGACTTTAAATAGACAAGAGGGAAGTCACATGCTATGCAGGGAACAGGTGAATTGGATAAGGACTAATTACAGAGGTAAGCACACATGGGGAAGTCCTAAACCACAACAATTGGCAAAAGCCAAAACACGGACAGGATCAACGCAGACAACCTATGACAGATAAACAGCTCCGGTCAAGGAGTTCTAAGTGCACAGACAATGAGTGCAGGATAGCAATTAAGCACGTGCGAGAGATTTCGCGGAAACGCAGGGAGAGGCAGAGAAAGCAAAGCAAGAGGCGGAGACTAGAACAAGGCGATAGCTGAGATTGAATTAGTAATAATTAGTAGAGGTGCAGCTTTTCAAATTAACCCAAGTGTTCATTAGTAAGTCAGTAATATATACACGGATTAGTTAAGTTAATAGACTATGATACACAATATAAATGTTAGTATTATTAGTAATCTAGGAAAGCAAGGCGAAGGAAGTAAACGAGAATTGAAGTAATAATATGAAACACCAGAAACCATTGAAATCACTCGAAGCAGGTAAGCACACAGACTGGGAAGACGGACTGAACCAACTGATCACAAGACAGGGGTGACAAGTGCAATGAAACCTGGAATGGCATAAACAGAAAACCGGAATGTATAATCAACAAAAAGAATAAAGGAAAGACATAACAATGAACACAAGGCATGACATCAAAACACAGAACCATAACAGTGTCACACTTTGACTTTTCATTAATTAGAATTTTCTGCAGCCGGAAATCTTTTTCTTTTGTCCAATTATAATAATAGATCGAAGTGCATCTAATACACCGATCAGCCACAAGATTAAAACCTCCCGCTCAATATAGTGATGTTCCCACTTGTGCTGCCAAAATGGCTCAATCATACAGATGTCACTTGAATCATTTAAATTCACAGCAACTTGTGCCACAGTAGTCCTTTTACTGGTTTGGACATGAAGGACAGCCTTCATAGACACTGTACATCAATGAGCCTTGAGCGTCAAAAACCCTGTCGCCGGTGAGGATGGAAGGGATAGTGAAGGAATGGGAGAAACTATAGGATTGCTGAAAGGGGAAGGGTTGCGTGGAAATTTTTTGTACCTACATTTGTAACAAGCTATATTAAAATTTATTTACACACACACACGCATACATGTTGTCCTGTATGACACGCACTGTTCTGTACGACAATCTCAGATTTTGCTTTTTTCCATCAAATTTTGCTTTTATAATCTTCATATGTTTCAACATGCTATTATTTCATTGTTTGTCATGGATATTGTCCAAATAAACGGAGAAGAACAGTGATTTTACTGATGTATCCTTATGCATTTTCATCCAGCTTAAAAGATGACCCGTATTACACCTTGGCTTGTCCTGTACGACAAATTGTTCCCAATAAACTTTATGTTGCGGATATTTTCAATAAAGACCATTCCAAAGTTACAACTGAATTAAAGTGTTCTTATGTGTCCGCAATGTTCATTAAGTAGCATTTCAATAATGTCTATCCACACAACTCATTGGTCTAAACTCAATTTTGCAAAAAATCACTCTTTTCTGCGTCCCATACGACACACAATTTACTCCCTTATATACCAAGAAGCGATGAATCTTTATTGGTTGTTATATTTTCATTGTCCATACCACTAGTACTCTATCATTACCATAAAACAAATCTTCATTGCAATTGTGTTCAATCACAAAGCAAGGAAACATTCTCTGAATGTCCTGTGCGACACATATGAAATTACCTTTATTACAATTTATAATTTGGCCGACAAATAAAGCAGCCTGATAAGGCAGCACTTTAACGTGAAGCAAACTGACGAATGACATTGTTGTCACCGTCTACAATTAATCAAATTTTATGCCATACATCCAACTTGGCCTTCAAGGAAAAGATGTCAACAGTCTGATATTCACCAGCAGATATTTTTTGTTAATTTCGTCCAGGTTGAACCATTTCTTTCCCAGACTCACTGTCAAAAAAGAAGCAGCAAGTTCATGTCACTCCTGCAGGATATTATTCAAATGGTTATGGCAGAGGAATCAAAATTACAAAAGTACATAATTTTCGGTTCTTGCAATGGCCTGCAATGCATTTCAAAAAAAGTTGGGACAGGCCAATTTAGGACTAGTAGTTAAGTAAAAAAAAAAAAAAAAAAAAGGATGTTGTGATTTAAAACAGCTGATGTCAACAGGGTGAGTGTAATCATGATTTGGTACACAACCAGCATCCAGGAATGTCCTAGTCCTTCCGAGGCAAAGACGGTCTAAGGATCGCCACTGTGCCCGAAAGTGTGTGAGAAAATAATTTTTAAAACGATTCTCTTCGAAGAAAAATAGGAAGGGATCAACATATTTCATCCTCTATGCTGCATAACACAGTTAAAAGATTAAAACAATCTGAAAGAGTTTCTGTGCGTAAAAGGCAACGGCGCCAGCCTGAGCAGCATACACATTATGTCTGATCGCTCAGACGGCACGACACAAAGAACTGTTATTTATCTTTATGTGATATAACCATATGGGCTCAGAATTACTTCAGCAAACCTTTGTTAAGTACAACAATATGTAGTCTCACATGCAAATTCCAGTTAAAACTTTACAGTGCAAAATGAAAGACCTATGTTTTTAAATGTGCAGAAGTGCCGTTGACTTCTCTGGGCTCTGAGGCATCTGCAAAGGACCATTACAATGAAACCGATGCCTTTCAAACATCTTTTCCAGCAGGGATGCACTTGCTTATGTCAGTGAGACACTGCAAAAACCACATTTTGCACGCATCACAAAGGCTTGGCTGCATAAGAAGATGGATTGGACTTCCTGAGGTCCCAACTTTTCTCCAATACAGAATTTGTGATACATTTTGAACCACAAAATGAGACAAAGAAAAACCTTTACTGTTGCACACCTCAAGACTTGTTTTCAGGAAGAATCGGGCAAAATTTCACCTAAAACACCCTATAACTTGGTGTCTTTGGTCCCTAAATATTTATATAGAGTTGTAAAAAGGAATGTCAACATTACGAAGTGATAAATAATTTACTTTCCCAACTTTTCTTTTAATATGTTGCAACAGCCAAAACTGAAAAGCGTTCATTTTGAAAAATACATAAAATTCATGTGATGAAACATCTCCTAATATGCTGTTGTTTTTTTTTTTTTTTTTACAACACAGTGCAGGTCAAATATAATTTAGAAAATCTCAACTTTCAGCTTTAAAGGGAGTTCCCGATAACGTAGGTTAATGAACCTTCCTATTCGTCCTTACGCCTATATATACCTCCTACATTCCCACAATCCCCGCTTGTCTCGTTTCTACGTCCCTCCCACCCTTCCCCTCTCCAAAAAGGAAGCAAGAAACAGCCACCAACTGGGACCCCGGGGGGCTTAGGAGCCACACGGACTCTGACAAGAGACGCGAGCCCCACCCTGAGTCTCGCCACCTGGGGACGCCCAATGTTCGCACAATCACAGACCAGGTCCAACATCACATTCGCCCCGATCTCCTATCCGCAGTTCCACCCAATACTGTCCTCCACTTTGGGAGTGGTCCAAAATTCATTAATTTCGATTTAACTAACCGTCACAAATTTTTCTGAATTGCGGTTGAGGGTGTGCTATTCTTAAACTGGAACAGATTTTCAGTAATCCTGCATTAAAAGGTGAAGTCGCTGCCTACCCGAACAGCACGTCTCTAGTTGTATAGAATTTTTCTTACTCAAGCAAACTGTAAATTCTGACCTGAATTGGCACAAACATAATTATTCAAAAACTGTTATGATTCAAAAATGCTTACATGAATAGATGGATGTTATTTGCACTTTGGCAAGCCTCAGTGAAATATCTGTCTCCCACACAGGAGAGAGGTGGAGCCAATTCTACATCATGCTAGCAGCCGCAAGCAGCCAAAATTGCGACACACATGATCTAGCTCACTATGGCATTTCTAATCCTCATAAGTCAGTGGGAAAATGTGCCTGAAACAGCTGGTCAGTCTTGAAACTCCAGGTCATACTCTTTCCAACAGAGTATGGTTTCAATATCTGCTGCCTTCTCCTTTAATTTCAAGCTAACTTAAGTGAGCATCCTGATTCTTCAAAATATTAGGGAAAAAAAGGTTAGCAATGTGTCCACAACTTTGAATAACACTGGTTGAAATGCGCACAATTTTGTGTCCAATTAATACACTACAGGCCAAAAGTTTGGAAGCAAGATCAATTTGTACAAAAAAAGATCATAGTTTCATTGGCATACTTTGCGACAAAATAAGCAGGATTATTATATAAAGAGTCACTTATCAGAATACATTTGTGACCTGTCACGTGAAAAGGATACTATCCTCCAGGAAGTAGTTCCTGAGATATTCGCTTAAATAGAAAAGCAAAGTTCAAAGGTCAGATTCAATTCATTTCAGATCGAAAGAAGCAGCTGTTGGTGTAATTAGCTCTCTTCTGCACTTCAGTATCATTGATTGCTAGTCTATACAACGTAGATTAAAGACTAGACTGTTTTATTTGGATAGTACCCTTTTTGCCTGACAGGTCACATTTTTACTCAAATTATCAGGCCCATATTACTAGGCCCATGGTCCTAGTGCCCGCTGGGTTGCTGTTGGCATCCTGTGGGCTGTAAACCATGACATAAAGTGAATAATGCAAACTGTGATTTATTTTTTACTTTTTCGCTGAAGTTGTGACTCTTGCAAATCATCTCAACCCAAAAACTAAGCCCCTCCTTTCTTTTGTTAACATTTATTCAGCAATGGTCTAGTAACATCAATGCATACAGCACCTATAGGTAAACAGAGGAAAATGGTGCATATCAATAAATATCAATATCATACATGTATCAATAAATACATCCGAAAACCCATAGATTTCATACTGGGTTTTAAGAAAGGCATAGTGAACAGAAACTTGAAGTTGCTTCCAAATTTTTGACCTGTATTGGCCTTGCTTCCAAACTTCTGGCCTGTAGCGTAGGTGTATTGCTCATCTCACCTGACTAGCTTCCCATGATCATTTTGAGTGTTTTCAAAGTTAACACAAAAGAAACATAAATGAGCTAACTGGAGCAGTCCATCCTTTGCATAAGTGTGCAGGTATTTTTCGGGACTGCAAGACACATAAAGGATCAACCTATGGATTCACCTCTTGCCATCTACCAGGGTCTCAATTCCTCCATTTTCATGGCATTTCTTCACTCACTTTCCTTGTGTCCTCCCATAGGAGAATCTGGAGCAAGTAAAAAATGCTTGGATAGGAGTTGCAAATAAGTCATTTGTTTTTCTAACTTTTACTTTGAAGATTCATATCCAGTGGCACAGCTGAAATGTACTCATGAATTGATGGTTCATAGTCACCACTGACAGAAGAGCTGTACTGGTCTTTCCCCTCATATAATACTGAATGTGAATTGCTGCATGCATCAGAAATCCTTCAACATAATAATACACATACACATTTTAAACAGACGCAAACACATCAAAAATGTTTTGATAATTATATGTATATAATTGAACATTAAGCAATAAAACAACACCGAGAGTTTTGCAACAGAAGACACATCCATCCTCACTAAATACTGAAGAACAGCCACACAAGAACACTGACACTTGGACTCAAACACAGACTCCCACACGGATAAACACAGTAAGCATGTTAAAGCGCACATGAGGCTTTGATCTGAGGTTCCCAATCCTGTTCCTGGAGGTATCTGGTCCTCCAGGTTATCGCTCCAACTCACAAAAACATCTCTCATTTAACTGGGAAAACAAGACTTAAACTCAACAGGACAGTAGATCTACAGGAACAGGGCAAGGAACTGAAGGTGTGGGGCTTTGGGGCGAGGAGGTCCAGACATGAATAACTGGAGGAGGTTTTAAAGCAGATCCAGGGCGTGTCTCCCGCTGGAGTTTGCGAGCGGGACGATGGCATCAGGGGTCAACTCGGTTTGGCTGGTGGCTGTAAGGCGCTGGCGAGTCACCAGGCTGCGCTGCTCCAGGGAGAGGGCGTCCTCCTTGCGGGACAGGTCTTCTGCCATGCAGGCCAGGTGTTGCTGCAGGGCCTGGAGAGAGTCCCTGAGAGCGGGAGGGACCCAAAAAGCCCCAAGTCAGATACAGCAATGGGACAGCAGTGCCCTTCAACCAAACCCTTACTACAGCAGTGCCCTTTACCCAAACCCTCAAAACAGCAGTGCCCAACACCCAAACCCTTACTACAGCAGTGCCCTTCACCTAAACCCTCACTACAGTAGTGCCCTGCACCCAAACCCTTACTTCAACAGTGCCCTTCACCCAAACTCTTGCTACTGCAGTGCCCTACACCCAAACCCTTACAACAGCAGTGCCCTACACCCAAACCCTTACTACAGCATTGCCCTTCACCCAAACCCTGACTACAGCAGTGCCCTTCACCCAAACCCTTACTACTACAGTGCCCTACACCCAAACCCTTACTACAGAAGTGCCCAAACCCTAACTACAGCAGTGCCCTACATCCAAACCCTTACAACAGCAGTGCCCTACATCCAAACCCTTACTACAGCAGTGCCCTACACCCAAACCCTGACTACAGCAGTGCCCTTCACCCAAACCCTTACTACAGCAATGCCCTACTCCCAAACCCTTACTACAGCAGTGCCCTTCACCCAAACCCTTACTACTGCAGTACCCTACACCCAAACCCTTACTACTGCAGTGCCCTTCACCCAAACCCTTATTACAGCAGTGCCTTACACCCAAACCCTTACTACAGCAGTGCCCTACACCCAAACCCTTACTAGAGCAGTGCCCTGCACCCAAACCCTTACTACTGCAGTGCCCTTCACCCAAACCCTTATTACAGCAGTGCCTTACACCCAAACCCTTACTACTGCAGTGCCCTTCACCCAAACCCTTATTACAGCAGTGCCTTACACCCAAACCCTTACTAGAGCAGTGCCCTGCACCCAAACCCTGACTACAGCAGTGCCCAACACCCAAACCCTTACTAGAGCAGTGCCCTGCACCCAAACCCTTACTACAGCAGTGCCCTACACCCAAACCCTTACAACAGCAGTGCCCTACACCCAAACCCTTACAACAGCAGTGCCCTACACCAAAACCCTTACTACAGCAGTGCCCGTCACCCAAACCCTTACTACTGCAGTGCCCTACACCCAAACCCTTATTACAGCAGTGCCTTACACCCAAACCCTTACTACATTCATAGTTCAGATTATCTTTCTGGTTTTTGTCTTTCTCATGCCCTGCATGACACATTGTCTCCCCTGTCTGGTCATATGTGATGTTACAGTTTTTTTCCCCAGTCTTGTGTGCCACGTTTTCAGGTGATTTCATGGTTTCTGGGTTTCCAAATATTCCTTCCAATCTCGTTTGCTTCCTTCACCTTTCTGTTCTATTTTTACTAACAAATACTAACAGTTATTATTTTAGATGAATTACTAACATTAACTAACATTGTTTATAGTACCAACTTACTAACGATCACTAGGGACTGTATAGCTGCACATTACTAATTGACTAACAAGCTCTCAGCACTCGCTCTGTTCTAGTCTCCGCCCCTTGCCTTCACTCAATTTACTTTGCTGTGCTTCAGCGGATTCTCCGCACCTGGTTAAACACTGTTCTGCCTCTCACTCTGTGCACTTTAGAACTCCCTAACCGGAGTTGTCTGTTTGTCATAGGCTGTCTGTGTAATCCCTGTCCGCGTTTTGGCTTTCGCCAATTTCATGTGGTTAGGAACTTCCTCTTGTTCATTCCTTTGTTAATTAGTCTGATCCAGCTCACCTGTTCCCTATAATAGCATGTGACTTCCCGTATGTGTATTTAAGCAGTCATTTCACTACCAGCTCTTGTCAGAACGTCTTCCTTGTGCTGTGATCGTTTATGCCTTGTACTCTGTGTGATACTTCTGACTGGAACGTCCCGGATTTTGGCTTTGGCTTCGTCTCTGATATTCCTGTGCCCGTGGACTGAACCTGCTTTGCCCGACCCTGAGTTTTGTGTTTGCTGCCCTGTTTACGAATTGGATTACGACTACTGGATTCTGATTTTGGATTGTGGACTCTGTACCGTTGTTTACTGCCCTGCAGGGGTTTCAACCCCAGATCCAATAAAGAACAAGTTTACTGCATATTTTTGGTCTTGCTTCTGCTTCCTGAATGCTACCTCACATACTACAGCAGTGCCCTACACCCAAACCCTTACTACAGCAGTGCCCTACACCCAAACCCTTACTACAGCAGTGCCCTACACCCAAACCCTTACTACAGCAGTGCCCTGCACCCAAACCCTTACTACTGCAGTGCCCTACACCCAAAC
The DNA here is from genome assembly GCA_029692085.1 of Gymnothorax javanicus. Lineage (NCBI taxonomy): Eukaryota > Metazoa > Chordata > Actinopteri > Anguilliformes > Muraenidae > Gymnothorax > Gymnothorax javanicus. The sequence continues at coordinate 115,048,595 of CM056197.1, read as the reverse complement.
CTTTACTACAGCAGTGCCCTGCACCCAAACCCTTACTACAGCAGTGCCCTGCACCAAAACCCTTACTACTGCAGTGCCCTACACCCAAACCCTTACTACTGCAGTGCCCTACACCCAAACCCTTACTAAAGCAGTGCCCTGCACCCAAACCCTTAGTACAGCAGTGCCCAACACCGAAACCCTTACTACTGCAGTGCCCTACACCCAAACCCTTAATACTGCAGTATCCTACACCCAAACCCTTAATACTGCAGTGCCCTACACCCAAACCCTTACTACAGCAGTGCTCTACACCCAAACCCTCACTACAGCAGTGCCCTACACCCAAGCCCTTACGACAGCAGTGCCCTACACCCAAACCCTCACTACAGCAGTGCCCTACACCCAAACCCTTAATACTGCAGTACCCTACACCCAAACCCTTAATACTGCAGTGCCCTACACCCAAACCCTCAGTACAGCAGTGCCCTACACCCAAACCCTTACTACTGCAGTGCCCTACACCCCAACCCTCACTACTGCAGTGCCCCACACCCAAAACCTTACTACTGCAGTGCCCTACACCCAAACCCTTACTACAGCAGTGCCCTACACCCAAACCCTCACTACAGCAGTGCCTTACACCCAAACCCTCACTACAGCAGTGTCCTATACCCAAACATTTACTACTGCAGAGCCCTACACCCAAACCCTTACTACTGCAGTGCCCTACACCCAAACCCTCACTACAGCAGTGTCCTATACCCAAACATTTACTACTGCAGAGCCCTAAACCCGAACCCTTACTACAGCAGTGCCCTACACCCAAACCCTTACTACAGCAGCGCCCTACACCCAAACCCTTACTACAGAAGTGCCCTACACCCAAGCCCTTACGACAGCAGTGCCCTACACCCAAACCCTCACTACAGCAGTGCCCTACATCCAAACCCTTAATACTGCAGTACCCGACACCCAAACCCTTAATACTGCAGTGCCCTACATCCAAACCCTGGCAACAGCAGTGCCCTACACTTAAACCCTTACTACTGCAGTACACTACACCCAAACCATGGATACAGCAGTGCCCTACACCCAAAACCTTACTACTGCAGTGCCCTACACCCAAAACCTTACTATTGCAGTGCCCTACACTCAAACCCTTACTACTCCATTGCCTTACATGCAAAACCTTATTGCTGCTTAACCCAAAGCCATACTGCTGCAGGAGTGTCACAGAGAGCATGTGATGGTAACAGAAGGGGACAATGGAGGGTGGGCAGGTACAGAATATAAAAAGGGACCACATGTTGGGGTTTTGGATCAAGGGCGCTGTGAAATTAGGGATAAGGGTGGACAGGAGTGTAGAACAGGGGGTGGGGGGGTCATTGGGATGTTGGAAAGGGAGTAAAAAGATCTTTCTGGAAGGGGACAATCAAATGGCACTCACTGAGCTTGGGCCAGTTTCTCCCTCAGAGCCCTCATAGTGGCCTCCAGCTGCTGTACTTCTGCCACCAGTCCAAAATGCACCTATGCAATACAGGCAGCCAATCAAATACCAAGTCACAAACAACAGAACCAATCATAAAAAATATGGAGAGCCCAGCCAATCAGCTAAGCAGTGCAACGGCAGTTTATCAGCAAGTGGTTCTGGTGGTTTTTGTATTAAGACTTAGAAGGTTGGAGGTTCAATCCCGAAAGCAGGCACACTGAGGTTAGAGCAGCAGTGGGATCCTTGAGCAAGACCCTTAACCCTGCATTACTTCACAGGGGATTGGCCCCCATGTCTATTGGACTATAAGTCACTTTGCACAAATGCGACAATGAAACAACTGTAATGCAAAGTACCAATCAGGGACAAACCACTCACATTCAGCAAAGATGTGTCGCTGTAAAAGAATAGTGCTGCACATTCTTAACAAGGGTAGAAGAAGCCAAACATGACAAAATAAACCAAGGGCTGCCAAGATGAAAGAGGTCCATGGAACAGGCATGGCGCGTCACAGCCCTGTACCTCATCCCGACACAGGTCCACGCCCGGCCTCATGGTCCTGTTTTCCAGACGAGTGTGGACCAGCTTCAAAGGAGCAACTTTAGCATTCAGGTCCGCCTCCAGCCCACGGATATCTTTCTCCAGCTCTGTCATCTCGTCCTTAGTCTAACAGACACCAGCAGAAGAGCACAGAGTCAGCCTTCCCAGATACCGACAGTGAGCATAGTCAGACCTGCCCTTAGGGTCAGGAGTCGACACCGCGAGAAACTAGCCCTGGGCAGTCAAGTGAGTCGGAACACAACTCCCTATATCCCTTAGAAACAAACAATGCATTTCACATAGTTGCCTAAAATACGAGGCTAACTTCCGGACGAAGAGGGGCTTAACCAGAATTGGTTATTAGAGACACGTCAGGTGCTACCATTAGCCGCAACACCAAAAAAAAAAAATAATGGTGGCAAAGACTAGCAGATATTCCGTTTATCATTTATTATTTGTATTCCAATATTCATCTGCCAAGCTGTGGATTATGGATAATACTACCAAAATGTGTTTAGTCTATCATTGGCAGGAAAAACAACAAATTTATAAGCCAAGCAGGAACTTAATTGAGGGTGAAATTAAAATTTTAACAGAGACGTTTATACGTCTATTATTCCAATATTTTCTTCATGATCATTTAAAATAACCTTCCAGCTTCAAGTTACGGTTAATCATTAAGAACGAAAACAGGTAAATATCCAGCTGAAAAGCTGTTTTGAAACAATCCAATTTTGGCACTGAAACATACTTCTACAGTAGGCCACAATATACCTGATCTTGGTGTTCTATCTACGCTATGCTTGCGCTACTGCAAGGCATTACACTGGCATCCACTGGATCTGCTCTTGTGGACATATCTCCGACAACAGAATCTCTGCTTCTACGCTGAACCACAGATTTCTAAGTCATAACATCACCCCATCTCCACACGGTTCTGCAGTTCTCTTTTAATGAAAAGGATAAATTCTGCTCACCGTGCCTTCAGCTCAGGAAATGAAGCATAAGGGCATTGACTGAAAAAAAAGGAGAATGAGGTAGCCAAAGAACACCGTGATGAAAGCTATTAAAAAATGAAGGTTTCACAGCGGAGTTGCTGAATGAGGATGGGGAGGAGGAAGCTGGCTCACCTGCCTCAGCTGCCAGCGCAGCTCCTCACACGCCTGCTCCAGCTGGTGGGCTCGTTTGCGGAGGGCAAAGTCGGTGGCCATGTGCTGGGCCTGCAGCTCGTTGAGAACCTGCAGGAACAGGATAGAGGGGCTTCGACTTGATTCAGACGTACGTATTACACGACTTTGTTGAATACTCTATTCTAATTGGTCAATAACAGCATTCTACTAGCTGTCATTTCTGAATAACAGACCATTGCTATGGGTGCAACACAGTTCCAACCACGGTGTAAAAGACAATTTTTTCTAGCAGAAGCAATGAAATCAATTTCAAGTTAAAAATAAAATCATTTTTAAATTACTATTTCTTGAAAAAATATGGAATTCTTTAGTAAGCCGTGTAATAAGCGGTATACTGCGCAGCGAGCCAGTCATTATTACACAATAAGCCCCTTCAGATTTGATTCAAAAGCCCTCTGTTTCATGTCAGGGTCCTGAATCACCCTGTGCTGGTTTATTTTGCAATAATGTCCCACTCATTGTACATGATCCCTTACTTAACTGATGTATCTCTGTCACTGTCACTGTCGCTCACTGCTGTCTGTCACACCTAGGTTTGCCCGTGTTCTACCTGAGGTGTGTTCGAGTCTTGCAAGGATAACACGCCCGATTTTCGGTTTTTGAACAACCACAAGTTCTCAAATGTTTTCCACCGTGGCTGCCAACAAGGTATTGTGTCAAATTCCACTGAGCGAGCTGAGCGAAAGTGTGGAGCCCATGTCGAGAATGCTGGAGGGCATCTTGAAAAGCATGGCGCGACTGCTCGCTGGCATTTTCACTCGTCTGAGCTAGACCAAACAAATTTTTATTGTTCAAGAGGCAAAAAATTGCAGGCTCTCGTTAAAACCCGCGATCCTGAACACGCCCCTGGATTCAGGTAACTGCCAGCTAAGTCCAATCAGTACCCTGCCAACCAATCCTGAGCCCACCAATCACACCTGAGCCTTGGTGAGCTTCATGTCTCCCCTCAGCTGCTGTGAGGCCTCCATTTCCTCGCGGGCCCGGCTCACGTTGGAGCGGCTGAACTGCTCCCACTGCTGGGGACTGGTGAAACTGCAGCGCACACACAATCCACAGGGTCCATCTCAATTCTTCAGAGACCTCGCCTCCAGGAACACCAGCCTGGTCTGCACATTTGTTGTGTTTCACTTGAATGAGGTATACTTTAGGTGGAATGGAACAAATGCCCGGAACAGGCTGGTGTGCCCAGAGAAGAGGCTTGAGAACCTCCACTCGACAGGAGACTTTGTTCCATAAGCATGCTAACAAGGTCAATGAAGCTAATGTAAGTGCTAAGGGGTTTTAAATAAAGGTTTGAATCTTGAAAATGCTCATCTCACCAAAAATTATGATGTAGTTTACTGCATAACAGAGCAGTACTTCTTACCCCGGCAACAGGCGCATGGGGTTCGGTTTCAGGGAGATATCTCGCGACGTTTCGGTGAGAGAGAAGCAGGTGCCGTCTACATCTATGGCGTCCATTTTGTTTTGGAGGTCACCAGTGAGCTGGTGCCTAGCTTCCTGCAGCAGGCTGACATTATCCATCAAATAAATTATTAAAAATCAATACATGCTTGTACTGTAATGTACGTTTCCACTATCACGCACTGAGAGAAATGCACAGTGCACTATTGTTTACACAAGTTGCACTTCATTTAAAGGGTGAAGTTAAAATGGCAAGTAGACAATCAATAGTGACCAGTAACAGACAGTAGACATATTAAAGTCATTTTTGCCTGATTAAAAGGTCAATGTCCTCATGATGTAACTTACACACAAACATATAGTGACAGTGAAGCAGCAGGCATATCAATGTCAGTAACAGTCCGAGAAACAAAAATCTTTCCACTTCCCTAAATCTCTGTTTTTGTTCTCCAGTCTCCATTAAGCACTCACCAAATCTGCTCAAACGCACGGCTAATTCGCTGCTGCAGCGTCCCCTGGATTTTGCCAATGACCTCCACCTCTTTCTTAAGCTCTGCCTCCACAGGGTCACAGACCAGCTCTGTACCACGGCGACGCTCCCTCAGCGTAAGGCATTCGACTGCCACCTCAAGTGGAAGCGCCATGGAAGCCAACGTTCTCTCCAACTCCTCTTTCGTCTGAAAAAACGTAAGGTAGTCTGCTGACACCAAACTAACTGTAACCAAATCATTTGACACTGACAGCAAACAATAACCGATAACTGCACTGAATGCACAGCACAACATAAAACGGTATGTAAGCATGAGATTGCACGTCTGCCCTGTTGAAAGTTCCTGCTTCAACCAGCCACAGCTGGTCTATGCTGTGTTTTTGCCATTTGTAGCTGGTTAAGCATCAATTCACCAGCTGAGAATCCCGTGGTTGGCTGGTCAAAGCATCAGGCCACAAGCATAATCCATCTTAAAACAGCTTAAACCAGCCACAGACCAGAAATGACCATTGAGAGGTGTCAGAACACAGTTTAGACACACCATGAAAAGCTACAAAAGAAAAACACATCAACAATTAGGTATATCTGATTACAACAAATCTTTTGCTGGAATTTTTGCCGAAAGTGATGTTAAAATGCCGTTAAACGTGAACATGCATTTAGATCGGTGTTAGATTTGAACACGTTGATTGCTGGGGGACAGATAACTGACAGACATACTTAATCAACACTATGCCTGCTGATACTTGATGACGTGAATTGAGAAGTATAATAGTTTTCCAGGAAGTGGAAAACTACTACATTTTTACAACTTTGATGTAAAACTGTAAAAATATACAAGTTTTACAACTATTTTCATAAAATACGTATTCTAAAATGTTTTGATTTCAGCCTGGCCTTAAACCAGCTTAGAATCCAGTAGGAGTCTGAGCTGGATTTTTCAGCAGACAGCAGGGTGCCGACAGAGATGACTTGAAGTGGGCAGGCGTGATCACCAGGGTGAGAACTTCCATCTCCGAGTCCACTTCCTGCGCACAGGCCGCCAAGTCCTCCTTCCATCGCGTCAAGTCAGTGATTCTGTCCCTCAGCCTGCGAGAGTTGTCTATCTTATCCCAATGAGTCTAGGTAGAGAGGGAGATACACTCAATTAATATCACATTTGATTTATTACTTTTGAAACAAAAAAAGATACAAACGATTTTAAAAAATTTAAAAATTGCAATAAAAAGTGAGATAAGTTTTGAAGATGTGTGCAGAATGCATAAGTATATTAAAATTACTTTTAAGTGGGGTGAGTGAAAGAGAGTGACCGATGAATTGAGAGAGGAATTAGAAAGGGGTGTTAAGGTGATACAGAGAGATTTTTTTCTTCTTTCACCCAGAACCTGCCAATTTGCACCTGATTAGAGGTCTCATTGCATAGAGTCTGGGCCTCCTGGCGAATCTCGTGCGATACGTATCGCTTGTAGGCAGCAGTATCGCCCATTTGCGTGTTGCTGCTCTCCCAGTCAGGCACGCTATAGCGGTTCCCCGGTTTGACGCTAAGAGTGGCCATCTTAACTGCCAGTGATAGGCTCGTTCAAAGTCTGAAACAGGAAACCTGGCAAATGAGATCATTTGTATTGTCCCTAAAATATTTATATCACATTCAACAGGGAATCACGAGACACTGTGCACAGTAAATTGGAAAAAAGATCAACATCCTCAGACTCAATTTCAACACATAGCATTCAGTTCACAACCACCAGGAAAGTGTTGGGACAAGACTTTCTTAAAGGGCATCTAAAGTTGATTCTCAGATGGGACGTTGAACGTCCAATGTTTACAAACAAATCACTTGCTTTTGTTGACATCTTGCATAGTCACGTGACCAAATTCATTCATATAAACCAATGTTTTGTGTACATGCATAGATAATCCTTCTATTTCGGTTCGTTTACACAGGTGCGGCTCACTGATTGGCTGATAACAAAATTAATGGGAATCAACTTTAGATGCCCTTTAAGCATTGACTTAAGCATATAAAATATACCACTGTGACTGTGTTACTGTGCCAATCCTGATAGTGTAAGATTTCAGCCACAATACAGATGACAAGGATATAAGCTGAGTGTTGCTGAGGGGGGAAAAAAAAAACACTTAAAATGTGAGAAAGAAAATGTTGTTGATGAAAGTCCTCCCTCTTTGGGAGATGTGGCTGTCTGTTTTAAGCCAACCTGTGATGCTAATAGCCACCATAACACAGTGTCACAACCCTCGTGAATTCCTCTTATGTCTCCTCCCATCCAGACGTATTTTCTCTTTTGATTGGTTTATCCTGTATGCTCTCCTCACCAGCGGTGCTCTATTCATGTTCCCCTTCCCTCACGTGTGTGTTGGTGTATTTATACCCCCTACTTTGAGAGTGCAAGTTGCTGGATTGTCACTAGCTGTACATCCTTAAGCACCAGTCTGTAAACGCTAGTAAAGTTCTTCATCTTTGGAAATAATTTGTAACCTTTATTGATAGTACAAACCTAATTCTGAAATAGCTGGGACAAAGTGTAAATTGTGAATAAAATCAAAATGCAATGAATTTCAAATCACACCAGCCAGTATTTTATTCACAATAGAACAGTGATAACACAACGAATGTTGAAACTGAGAAATTTTACAATTTTATCCACAAAATGAGCTCATTTCTAATTTGATGGCTGCTACAGGTCTCAGAAAAGTTGGTACAGGGGCCTGTTTACCATGGTGTAGCATCCCCTCTTCTTTTTAACACAGAGTGGAGGCGTCTGGGCATTGAGGAGACAAGTTTCTTGAGTTTAGCCATTGGAATTTGATCCCACTCTTGTTTAATACAGGTTTCCAGCTGCTGGAGAATTTTGGGTCTCCTTTGACGGACTTTTCTTTTAGTTATGTGCCAAATGTTCTCAATCGGTGAAAGATCAGGACTGTAGGCAGGCCAGTTCAGCACACGGACTCTTCTACTACGAAGCCATGCTGTTGTAATAGCTGCAGTATGTGGTTTTGCATTGTCCTGCTGAAATACACAAGGCCTTCCCAAGAATAGATGTCGTCTGGAGGGGAGCATATGTTGCTCTAAAACCTTTATATACCTTTCAGCATTCATGGTGCTTTTTAAAGCATGCAAGTGTCCCACACCATATGCACTAATGCATCCCCATACCGTCAGACATGCCGGCTTTTGAACTGAACACTGATAACAGGGGGGGTGGTCTTTCTCCTCTTTAGCCCAGAGGACACCACGCCCATGATTTCCAACAAGAATGTCAAATTTGGACGGATGGCACGACAGACTGTGTTTACAAACAGTGGTTTCTTTAAGTATTCCTGGGCCCATTTAGTAATTTCAATGACAGAATCGTGCTGGTGAGTGATGCAGTGGCGTCTGAGGGCCTGAAGATCACGGGCATCCAGTAAAGGTCTTCAGCCTTGTCCCTTATGCACAGAGATTTATCCAGTTTCTCTGAATCTTTTGATGATGTTTTGCACTGTCAATGATGAGACCTTCAAAGACTTTGCAATTTGACGATGAGGAACATTGTTTTTAAACTATTCCACAATTTTTTTACGCAAGCCTTCACAGGTTGAAGAGCCTCTGGCCATCTTTACTTCTGAGAGACTCAGGGCCCTATCTTACGCCAGAGTCCCTAAACCCGTTATTTGGGGATTAAGCATTGCGTAAGAGGCGTTCCCCCGCAAAAGTTGCTATCTTGCACACCTGCCTTTATCCCTAAAACACCTGCGCTACCTGTTATATTATGCATAGGCGTGGTTTGGGCGTTACGCCAGTTAAACCAATCAGTGTGCCAGATGCCATTGCCTTTAGGAGCAGGCTGCGCTATCCCAAATCCTCAAACCGAAACCCGTGATGGAGAGAGGAAGGTCGCCAGGTTTCTCTAAAGACGAAGTTAAATTGCTCGTGCATGAGGTCAAATCCAGACGGGGAGGATCTGTTTTTGTTGAGTTAATCATGAATTGTATTTTTTTATTATTATTATTATTATTTGACATTGACATATTGTTTAATGTTTGGTATGTAATAAAAAAAAACATCAAGCCTGTCCCTTTTGTGATGGAAACTTCAAAAAAAAAAAGAAAAAGAAAAAAATGCGTTTCGCCATGATTGGGCCATGCTTCCAACTGAGCTGAGTGGGTGTTGGAATGACCCACTAGCATAGAAAAATAGTGCCACAGTAACCCTAACAGCAACGGGCAAGGCATACGGACAGCTGGCAGCAGTGTCTACATGATCTGCAACCAGGTGACATAATTCGGAGAGGCGCAGTTTTGTCACGCATTCTCGTTCTGTGGGAAATAATACTTGTATTGTATTATTATAATTTTAGAATATTATATATAGGCCTAATATATATCATTAATATATATTATATATAATAATTATATATTATTTTAAAAGCGGAAAAAATGATTGATGCAAAATACAAACAATATAGACTTACCTGAAAGGCCCAGGTAGCTGGTGCGCTGGCTATACACGTGTTCTGGGCATCTTCTATTATTTAACTGGCGATCAAGGCGATTAAGTACTATCTCTGCCATTTTCTCAGGGGTTCAACTGAGGCTAAAGCAAGGTGGCTTTTTATAGGCGAGTTAATTCGGGAAGTGTAGCCGCATGTGCACGTCCACATGTGTCCAAGTGGACGCGCATTGAAGCCACCAGGGCGCGCTCTTGTAAAAGCCCAAATGGGTAGCGGGTGGTTTGAGGACCCGCTATACGCTTTCCCTAACGTGTGTGGTCAAGATAGCAATTGTAGGGAAAGCGCATAAACACGCCCACGGGCACACCTCCAGGCGCAAATAAAGGATTCAGCATAATGTATTGCGGGTAGTGTGGCCGCAAGATACCGTTTAGGGATAGTGGAAGCTGCTAAATGTATAATTCACGGGTAGCGGGTAGTGGCAACGGGTAAGGAAGTGTGAAAGATAGAGCCCTCAGCCTCTCTAAGACATCCCTTTTATAGCCAATCATGTTACACGCCTGATGCCAGTGAACTTAATTACTTGCTAAATGTTCTTTCAGCTGATTCTCTTATATATTAATTGCTTTTTCATCCCTTTTTTGCCTGTGTCCCAACTTTTTTGAGACCTGTTGCAGCCAGAAAATTTGAAATAAGCTCATTTTGTGGATAAAAATATAAAATGTCTCAGTTTCAACATTTGAAATATTATCTATGTTCTATTGTAAATAACATATTGGCTCATGTGATCTGAAAGTCTTTGCATTTTGATATTATTCACAATTTACACTTCGTCCCAACTATTGCAGAATTGGGGTTGTAATTATCAGGGTCTTAACTGAACCCCCTGATCACTTAATTAGTTGAATCAGCTGCTGTAGCCCTGAGCTGTCATAAAGACCTGCACCCACACTGGTCCTTCATGGATCAAACACCTCTGTATTAATTCACCCCTCCCGCAACGAATGTTGCTGAAGGGGTGTATATGGTTGTCGCGTTTATTTACAACGTATTTATTTATTTATTTATTTATCTGTATGTCTGTTTGCACTCTACAGGCCACAATTCTGGATGGATTATCTTCAAATTTGGCAGGGACAATCCTTTGGCAGAAGGGAAGAAATGATTAGTTTTTGGTGAAGATCCGGATCAAATCCTGGATTCTGGATGAGTTTGAAGATTTTGTTAACACTGGGAGATAGCGCAGGCTTTCCACTACTTATAACTTGAAATTGGTTGGAAATAGGCAAGTAGTTATAATTAATCACTAATAGGAAGTTGGGTATGGAGATTCTTTTAACACCAAATCTTATGACCTTGAGCGACCTTGAAAGGTCAAACTCAAGCTCACCCATTTCTCAGGCTGCTCTAGGGTCCAAACGGTGGGAGATAGAGACATGTTTACTATTAACCACTAATAGGAAGTCATATATGGGAATCTAAGGGCACCGTGACCTTGACCTTCAAGTGACCTTGAAAGGTCAAACTCAGCATCACCACTTTTCCGAGTGCTCTAGCAGCCAAACGGTGCAAGATAGACCCATAGTTACTATTGAAGACTAATAGGAAGTCATATATGGGGAATCTAATAGCACCGTGACTTTGACCTTCAAGTGACCTTGAAAGGTCAAAATGGCCGACCTTCATATTTTGAGGTTCTGTAACTGGGAAACCGGCAGAGATAGGCCCTATGTTATGCTCAATCACAAATAAGAAACCATATATAGCAAGACCAATTGCACCATGACATTGACCTTCATGTGGCTTTGAGGGCGCGGGCGGGGTGATGTGGCCTTCCGGACACACCCTCTAGTTAACCTCAGTCAGTTCCTCTGTCCAGTTTATTAGGAACAACCTCCCAAGTCATCAGGATTGGGACCGTGTTCCTGCTAAACTCCACTGTCCTGCCTTCTGATAGTTCGGCTCTGGTAAAGTACGCACTCCATCTGGCAGCTGTCCCAGACAGTCACTGGCTGAGCATAAGATACACCAACACAGCCTCGCCAGTATATCTGAACTGAACTGTGCCATTCTGCTCTGGGCTCCGTCCTTCTGTCTCACCCCACTTCTATCAATAAATCCTCCGGCAGGACTGTACTCTGCCTCCGCATTTGGTTCCTGGTCTGGATCATAAGCAGGGCAACATTAAGGCAATCAAATGAGTCGCAAAATCCCTGTATTTAAGCAGGATGAACCACCAAGCATACCTAGAGTCACTTTCAATGTGACTATCGCCCATCATATCAGTAGCTTAGAGTTTATCACCACTGCTAATGCGACTACCTCGCAACACCAAGCTAAATATTCTCAACAAATGCTTCATCGGCTGATAATCAAGTAAAATATTATCAAGCATTCGACTGAGACTTCATTTAAGGTACAGTGTTTGACAATACAGCATCTGGTATGTCAGTTTATTTCTGCTCCAGTGTTTGTAGAGCACAGTAAAATTGAGAAGACAACACAAGGCCAGGGAGTGCTCTCACATAACAGCCTACTGTACTCAATTAAATATGAAAACGAACGAGGTGGGAATACATAGGTTTGGGCAAGGATCCATCGGTTCCCTTGAAACTTATCTTCAACTAGTCCAAAGAATAGCAGCAACAGCAAATTCAGACGGCAGCAAATTAGCCATGACAAGATGGCTTAAGTTCTTAAAACTCCACGAACTGCACATCAGTGATTAGTCGCTTACAATGTGAGCTAAAATGGTAAGTGAATCTTTTAAATGTTCGAATAACTTACCTCCCAAAAATGCACTTGGTGTTTATGCAAAGTTCGCTAAAGTAATCCCAACCCCGTCAGTTCTGTCTCCGTAGGTCGGCTCCCGTCGGATCAGCCAACAAGCGGCCAGTTGCTAGGAAACGCCACGAACATTCAATGGCGACACCATGGCAACATTGAACACGCTGTTAAATGGCATATCAGATTGCTTCTTTGCTTAAGTCAAATCCCTATTCTCGTTAACTTTGGCTTAGATTCTAAATTAGCAAATATTTGTCTCGGGTAGGTGCTGATAAAGAAAATTAAACTAAAAGTTTGGAAAGTGTTTGCTTCCTGTTGATGGTATCCCGGCGGTTTATTGATCCTGAGCCCAAAAATGCGATGAACTGGATTACCGTAACTCAACATTCTGTTAAAATACAAAACCCTGCAGAAATTTTGGCATCCTCGACTGGAATTGCACTACAAGTACATTTAAAGATAATAATAAAATTTTTTAAACAGTCACAATATGCCGAACTTTCTCCAGATCAAAGATGAGGACAACCCCAGCTGTTACCAGCCCAAGGTCCAAAAGCCAGCATCTGTCATGGTTATGGGGGTGTGTCAGTGCACATGGCATAGGTGACTTGCTCATTCGCAAAGGCACCATCAATGCAAAAGTTATGAAAAAAAATTTTGTGGAGCATATGCTGCTATATAGACGTCGTCTCTTTCAGGGACGCTCCTGCTTTTTGCGGCGAGACAATACCAAGCCACATTATGCACGAGTAGCAAGTGCATGGCTGCGTAACTAGGGAGCGTGGATATTAGATTAGCCTGTCTGCAGTCCTGATCTCAGTTCATTCTGAAGCACCGGTAATTAAGGGAAAATCTTTTGTTATTGCGTCTTAACGATAGTGGTGCAATATAACCATATACAGACATAATCAAATTAAAGAGATATGTATCAAAATTACTTCATATTCTGTTACCATATATTGTGGGCCTTGCTGCTCACAGTGCAATTGAAATTAATGACCAATGAAAAATACTAAGTAATGGCCCTTCAAAGTTAATACTGCTATATGCAAACATATGAGGTTATAATTTCTCACAGCCCACTCGTGTCCTTAATTGGTTCCTCCCTTTCCAGTAGTCTGCATGTGTTTTAGCAGTGTAGTCTCCTTTAATTGACTTATTGTCTTGTCCCCTCCTTTGCTTCCAGGTATGATCATTCGCATGCCTTGCCCCTTTTGTGAATGTCCTGCCTATGTAAGTTCATTGTGGTTGCAATATGATTGCTGGTTGTAATGCTTTACACCACACTAAGCCTTCCAGTCAGTTAATGTGTTTTAGCATAAAGTTAAACTCTTCTTCTATATAATTAATGATAAAGACAGGCATAATTATTCTTTTGGGTTTTATTAATAGGAACAAGCGCCGAAGCCTTGATATCAATCATCAGGATTGGGACAGCATTCCTGTTATTCCATTGTTCCTGCCAAATCTTGAGTCAGTTTATTAGGAACACCTCCCAAGCCCTCAACAGTCCCCAGGATTGGGACTGCGTTTCTGCTGAGCCCTTCAGTTCCACTGTCAAGCTGTCCTGCCTCCGTGAGGTGGATTTACCATCTGGCCTCCGCCCCAGGAACGCCACTGTCCTGGGCACAGACACGCCCCTACCTTCTTCAGTCCTTACCAACGTAGCTGGACTGTCCCCTCCTCTGTTCCTCTGTTCCGGTTTCCTCTCCAATTACTGTATTCCCGTTAATAAATTATACCCTGAGTTTGCACTTGGTTCCTTGCCTGGATCATGACAATAGTCATTTTCATGGAACACATTTTAAAATTCCTGCAGAAATACTTCATTTGGTTACATAGTAATATATGCATTGCTGATCATTGTACTGTTAAATTCTGGACAAATTATCAAGAAATCCTGTGTTATAACCTTTTAAAGATATTACTATAAGTGTGTATACAGTTATAATCAACTTAAAGCCATGTCATGAAATTACCACTATGAAATTATTTCATTTAGGATGAGCTCATAGTATTGAAGTTACTGATTTAGTTGAAATTGTGATCTACACTGTCTCACCAAAAAATTTCATGCGCTTTAATGTTTTGTTGGACCGTCTTTAGCTTTGATCATGGCGTACATTCTTCCAGGCATGGTTTTGACAGTCTTGAGCAATGTTATAACATTTATTTTTGACCAGAGTTGCATCAAGTTTTGGCTGAGACTTTGTATTGATGATGGTAGAGAATCAAACAACTCCATAAAGGATTCTGTGGTGGCCAATTCATATGTGAAAATGATTCCTCAAGTTTGCAAAACCACTCCTCTACAATTTAAGCCTGATGAATCTTTGCATTGTCATCTTAGACTATGTACTTAGGGATTAAATAATTATTTGATTGAATAACCTGGGGTATGTTTCCCAAAAGCATAGTTGCTAACTATGTTAGCAACTTACTTAGTTTGACCATATAGAGGTTCCAATTAAGTGAGTTAGCATCTCTGCTTTTGAGAAACAAACCCCTGTGGTAATTCAGTACGTTCCAGTAGTCTGCTGACTTAATTTAATTGCTTCATAGTGTTGCTGAGCCTAAACCTGACAAACTGAAGCAACCTCAGATCATAAAACTGCCTCCAGAAGCTTGTACAGTGGGCACTATGTATGATGGGAGTATTGCTTCATGGGCTTCCTTTCCTTCCCTGACGCACTCATAGGTCTGGAATAGGGTAAATCTGTACTCATCAAACCACATGACCTTCAACCATACCCACCCTTAATATCCAGGTTATGAATATTCAGTTTTGTCCAAAGCAAGGTTTCAGAACGTGTAACTAGATTGCCGTTTGCAATGGCTTCACCAGTGAAAGAAAACCATGATTTGGCAATTGTTCCAGATTTTTGTTTATCACATAACTATTGTAGCCTACTTTTCCCATAGCCTAACTCATGGCATATTTTTTTTTTTGTGACCAAATGTTTTAATTTTCAAATACTCAAAAGTCAAAATTATAACCACAATACAGCCGTACCATGTACTTGAGATGTGAAAAAATAAGTATATATATTTATACTGTAATACAACAAATCAAAAGGAAAAACAACATTTAAAAACAAATCGATTCCCCATAAAAGGAAACATAAAATATCTAAACAAAACAAAACACCCACAAAAAAAAAAAAATCATGCTCTGTCCATCCCCCTACCCCTGGACCCCCCTGGACCCCTCAAAAAAAAAAAAACAAAAAACCCCAAGACCATCAATCCGCAAAATAAAAAGGGCTAAATCTGCCCTTTTAATGACTCAGCTGCCAACACCCACAGCACAATGTTGGACTCTTTCACTCCATTTACATGAGCAGTAGAGATTTACTCATGGCATATTTTGATAATACCCTTCGTACATATCACTTTTGAGAGGATTTCATTGGCTAAGAGTGTGGGAAAAAATTGCTCAATGTTAAGTCATGTCATTAAGTCAATGTCAAGTCTTTAGGGAGACGCGATAGCGCAGTAGTTAAGTAGACTTGACTTGGGATCAAAAGGTCCTGAGTTTGAGTCCTTGCCACGGCCTTCACGGTGTGCTCTTGGGCAAAACACTTCACTCCCACATTCCACGCCTCACTCAACCCAGGTGTATAAATGGGTACCAGCAAATAGTCGGGGAAACTTGACTAAGAGCTGGGGGAGTACCTGCGATGGACTAGCATCCCATCCAGGGGGAGTAGCAATACTCCTACCCGCTTCATGCCACAGAAAGTGGGGTTAAGCACCGGACCGATGGGCCACTAGGCTCGGAACTGGCTTACATTTCTTAAGTCATGCACTTAATATTTAGCCAAACAGAATACCAAGTGTAACATTGGTTAAATTGGTCTAGCTTAGCATTGTAGCAGCCTAGCTAAGTGCCACTCTCATAACTAGGTGAACATTACTTAGTTAGCCTACTTGCTGTGCATTTCCATAACCATTATGTAACACTAGTTTGTTTGCTACTGAGCAAAATTAGCTAACTACACAGTTGACAGAAGAAAAAAACCGTGATTTGGCATTTGTTCCAGATTTTTCTCTATCATAACTGAAGTACTTTTCCAGTAGCCCACCTCAAGATGTGAAAGTGATCAATACAAACCATTGCTAGTTCAAACACGAAAGTGATAGCTTGACAGTAGTTAGAGAGATAGTAAGTTAGAGTGCTGGCGTTAGTACAGTGTTGACATATGTTGGGAATGATTATTCAGTTGCTGAAAAATGTTTTAATTGTTTTCGATAAATTGCACAATTCAGTTATGCGACAAACATAAACTTACACTCTCAGTCGTGACCTGATCAGGCCACCTCAATAAAAGAAACCATTAGAAACGTGTCATGATTATAAAACCTCTGCAGTTCCGACTCTTCATCTCTCCTTTTCTGACTCAACCATTTCTTTCTACGAAGATAACCTTTAGAAAAATAAGATCAGTGTGCAGTGAGCCACTGGAACCAGTAGAATGTGGTGCTGGTGGTGGTCCCTTCAGCCAGGGACCAGTATAAAGTGGTCCCAGAGGTAGTCCCTTAAGTGGTCTCTGTACCCTCTGGTGGTAAGGACCAGTACCAGTGGTCCATGAGGGACCGCTTTCAGCTACAGCCCTTACTGCCACTTCCTTTGTTTTGCTACTCAAGCCTCGTTTTGGCTTTGGAATGCCTGGTAAGTTATGCATAGAATTTAAGAGTGGTCTGTTGCTCATCCGTCCGATTTTTATGGTCCCCAGCAAATTGAGGTTGTTTCTTTACCCACCCACCCAACCCATCCCCCACCTCCCCTTCCTCCCAATTAGCCTCAGTGACAAGTGGCTTTATAGTGGCCACGCAACTGTTTAGTCCCAATCCTGTTCTTGTCTCATCGTGTGTGGAAATGCTCATACTTTCACAATTAAACGTAAACATGAGCTCAATGATGATTTTTACGGATGAGACTTCACCAAGCGTTTTGGTGATCACCCATTGTGATCATTCATGTCACCCCCCCACAACCAGTTTATTCTGCTAAATTGCTGGTTCACCACTATCCAGGTTTTGATAATGCATTAGACAGTTCTTATCCCAGTTTCAGTAGTTTCAGCAATCTCCTTGGCTGGTTTCTATGCTTGATGCAGGCCAATAATTTGACCCTTCTGAAACAGTGACATCTTTTCCAAGACAACAGGATATGTCTTCCAACAAGGCTATTCAAGAAATGAAAAGCTACTCACCACATCAGTTCGGGTTAAATAATTTGTTTCCAGCTGAAACATTAATCACTACAGTAATTGTCCAATGGAAGCCTTTGAACTATTTGCTTAGTTAAATCCAGGTGGTTACCTTTTTTTTTTTTGGCCAGGCAGAATAATTATTGGAAGTTCTGTTCTGTGCTCTATCGTCTCTCTCTCATATATGGAGTCACCATATATGTGTGTGTGTGTGCATACACACTGATGAAACTTTATAAAAACTATTTTTTCAACCTCTTTTTATCATCAGCTTAAAATTCATTCTCTTCACTGGCGGCAGCTATAACTTTAAATGTATGCGCAATAATCACAATCTTGAGAGACAAAAAACTGATGCTCAATACCTTGTAAGCCAGTTTCAAATTTTTTTTTTTTTTTTGCAAGCATATGCATTTAAATATAATAATTTATTTAAACATAATAATTCTACACAATACTATTGGTTTTACATCATCTTAACATGCCCTTGACTATACTGACGAATTCTGATGAAAACAATTCTAGCCCAAAGGGTCACAGAACAGATAAAGTATGTGCACTCTTTATTACCCCCACATATTTTGTTTTCAGTTTGCAAAGGTGAATAATGGAATACTTAACATTTTAATGAAAGTGATCTTTTGATAAGTATACTTTTCAAAAAAAAAGTAAAATGGGATATTGAAATTGCAAGGTCATTAACAAACTAATGTTATAGAATATTTGGTCCCAAACTAATTGTTTTTTAACAAAGAAGGAATTGAGCTAACAATTCACCCGAATTTCACAAGGGAGTCGATGACCTTCTTCTAAAGTGTCAAATTTGAATATGCACCCCAGCCACGTGTTCAGGATTTCTGCGAGCTGCACATGCCCACCATTGGCTGTGTTTTTGTGCTCTGTTTGAGAGCAGTTCATGTTATCTTCATTGCAGTTGGTTGTTGTATCCAAAACACACAAATTATTTTGTTAATGAATTCCAGACCACACCAAAAATAGTAGTGATGATATTTATTGAAAAAAATAAGCATGGGAATTTGTACTGATGAAGGACGAAATGGAGTTGAGTTGGAGATCAATGCAGGATAACGGGAAGCCCGAGGCGATGAGACTCAGGGTGGGGGTCGCATCGCTTCTCAGAGTCAAAAAGGCTCTGCAAGTCCCCCAGGGTTCCAATGGAGTGATAGGGTGAGAGCAGAACAGAAGGTGTTGGGGGGAGGGACGTTGAACGAGACAGATGAGGATTGTTGAATGAAGGCGGTAGACAACCCCAATTCCGAAATAGTAGGGACAAAGAGTAAATTGTGAATAAAATCAAAACGCAGTGACTTTCAAATCACACCAGCCAGTATTTTATTCACAATAGTACAGAGATAACATAGCAAATGTTGAAACTGAGAAATTTTACAATTTTATGCAGAAATTGAGCTCATTTCAAATTTGATGGCTGCTACAGGTCTCAAAAAAGTTGGGACAGGGGCCTGTTTACCATGGTGTAGCATCCCCTCTTCTTTTTAGCACAGAGTGGAGGCGTCTGGGCATTGAGGAGACAAGTTTCTTGAGTTTAGCCATTGGAATTTTATCCCACTCTTGTCTAATAAAGGCTTCCAGCTGCCAGAGAGTTTTGGGTCTCCTTTGATGGACTTTTCATTTAATTATGCGCCAAATGTTCTCAATCCGTGAAAGATCAGGACCGCAGGCTGTCGTGGATTTGCTCCTGCCGGATGAATATGGCAATCTGGCGGGAGCTAGGACCATGGGCCTAAACACTGGGTGACAGGACCCATACGCACAGGCTGACATAAAACAAAGGTTTTTAAATAAACATTACAAAACAAACAATAACCTTCAAACAAATCAGGGGAGCAGGAGCACAAAAATCACTGCTGCTGCTCCCCTAAAAATCAGCCTGGCTGGGTCCACGAATAGCAGCTGCATTCTGTCAGGGATTTGTCCCGCCGACTGCAAACTGCAGTCCGGCGGGCACTGGGACCATGGACCCAAAGGCTGAAAAGGACCCAGATGCACAGGCTGATCCAAAAATAAAAGAACTTTAATTAGAAAAAGACAATCAAAAGACTAGGGGAGCAGCAGCACAAAACAGCACGGCTCTAAAATCCAGAATGCAGCTGCAATTGCCAACTGGCAGTGTAGCTGTTAAATATCCTAACTTCACCTTCACTTCAAGGAGCAACAGCTGTGGCTCATTGAAGTGGAGGCGAAGACAACCGGAGGGGGAGGGGCTGCAAGGCAGAACCCTTACACAGGCAGGCCAGTTCAGTACATGGACTCTTCTACTACGAAGCCATGCTGTTGTGATAGCTGCAGTATGTGGTTTAGCATTGTCCTGCTGAAATACACAAGGCCTTCCCTGGAATAGATGTCATCTGGAGGGGAGCATATGTTGCTCTAAAACCTTTATATACCTTTGGGCATTCATGGTGCTTTTTAAAACATGCAAGTGTCCCACACCATATGCACTAATGCATCCCCATACCATCAGATATGCTGGCTTTTGAACTGAACGATGATAACAGGAGGGGTGGTCTTTCTCCTCTTTAGCCCGGAGGACATGACGATCATGATTTTCAACAAGAATGTCAAATTTGGACTCGTCTGACCACAGGACACTTTTCCACTTTGCTACAGTCCATTTTAAATGAGCCTTGGCCCACAGAACACGGCAGCGCTTCTGGATCTTGCTCAACAATGGCTTCCTTTTTGCATGATAGAGTTTTAGGTGGCATCTGTGAATGGCATCACGGACTGTGTTTACAGAGAGTGGTTTCTTGAAGTATTCCTGGGCCCATTTAGTAATGTCAATGACAGAATCATGCTGGTGAGTGATGCAGTGGCGTCTGAGGGCCCGAAGATCATGGACATCCAGTAAAGGTCTTAGGCCTTGTCCCTTACGCACAGAGCTTTTTCCAGTTTCTTTGAATCTTTTGATGACATTTCCTTGTGGACGCTGTACAAGCTGCAATTTTCTACCTATTACTTGAATATTTGGTAGGGACGTGTTATACTCCAGTTATGACTACTATCGATTTTGCTCACCATGGCAACAGTATGGGCCAAATAACGCGCAAATTTGTCCTGAAACGTACGGATTTCCAAGTAAACGCTGTAAAGGCAGCAATTTTTGACCGATTAACTTTCATATTTGGTATGGACATGAATTATTCTCCAGTTATGACACTTATCGATTTTGGTTGCCATGACAACAGTATTGGCCAAATGATTCGCAAATTTGTCCTGAAATGTACAGATTTCCTCGCGTCCCCAGTCACTTCCATGTGGACGCTATACAGGTTGCAATTTTTGACCGATTACTTTCATATTTGGTAAGGACATCTATTATACTTCTCTTATGACAACTATCCATTTTCGTTGCCATGGTAACATTATTAGCTGAATTTACACGCAAATTTGTGCTGAAACATAGAGATTTCCTTGTGGATGCAGTACAGGCTGCAGAAGCAGGCTTTTGGGGGCTACAGCCATGCGGTTCCAGGCAACTGGACTGCTAAGTTAAATAATTGTGTTTGCACCCTCCAGTTCTATACTCTCTCTTTCTGCAAGCGCCAGCTCTCTTCTTTCATCCTCCCATCATTTTCTTTCCATCAGCACATTTTCCTCCATTAACTTGCTCATTTGCACCTCCTGCTGCCTCTCCCTTCTCCTCTCATCCTCGAGTTGCTTTATCTCCAGTAGCACCGTTTCCTTCATTTTCTGCCTTTCCTCCTGTTATGGTTCTGCCTCATGTGTGTTGTCTTTGTGCTTATTTGTGCTTGTGCTTACTTTCGTTTTATTTTTCAGCTTTCATTCTGCCGTCTGATGATCGATTGCCTCTCTGCCAATCTCCAGTGATGTCGCGTGACAGCCTTCAGCATGCCTGCGTCTCGTTGTCCAATCACGTTTCCTCTTTCGGTTTCGGCTGTGGTATTTCATTCATTGCTTCCACCTGTGCTTGATTCTGGGTCTCGCTAAACTGAGTGAATGCGTTCTCTGATAGGATAATTACTAACCGTACTAACCAGCACTTATTTGAGGGTGATTGTAAATATTCCGTCACGTAGTATTAACCTTTATTAACTCATTAGCGAAAAGCGAGTGTTTCTAGCTTTAGTAATTCCTGCCTAAGCTTTCCCTGATTAACTGCGTTTAAAGCTGTGCTTTCCTTTGCTTCTCTCGTGGTGCTTTTTACTCGTCACGTTTAGATTACCTTAATCTAAACTGTCTAGTTTGATTGATGGTCTCAGCGTCTTGTCTCGAGTCATTATGGTTTACCCGGTCCTCGTTAATTTGTTTATTAATCCTATGTGTTTGTTTCCAGTCGAGATTGCGTTCCGAGTCCCCGCCTCCTCTCGTGACTATAAATGTGGCAGAGATGGGAGGAGACATCAGACGGAACTTTGTTAGACTCTGCTCTGCATGGTGAAATCTCAGCGCCTTGTGCCTTCCGAGTATTTCCTGTGTATGATTCCCGAGTCTTGTTTTTTGCTGCGCCCACGTCTTGTCTGCCCCCTGTTAAAGTCTCCCAGTGTGTCCGTCAGTCTAGTTAGGTTCAGTTTTTGTTTTTCTAGTTTAGCCACTCTTGGAGTGTGTACTTCTGTTTCCCCCTGCCTTGGGCAGTGTACTTTAGTTTTCCCATTTGTTCAGTGCTTGTGCACGGTGTTTTATTTCTGGCCTGTGTGCCTATTTTCTCCTAGTGTTTTGTGTTTAAATAAACATTTCAGTTCCTGCATCTGGTGTTCCCCTGCCTACTTCCTAACACCTCCTCCAAAAGAGTGTTGGCTCTCCTCCTCTCCTCCTCCACTCTCACCCTCTCAGCCAGCAGCTCTTCCTCCATCTTGGTCCTGTCGTTTTCAGTCTGAGCTTTCTCCACTCATCCTCCACCCTCTTTCTTTCCGACAGCAACTCCTGTATTTTCTCCCTCTCTTACTTCAGCTCCTGCTCCGTCCGCACCATCAGGGCTTTTTCTTTCTCCCTCTTCTTCCTCTCTTTTCCTCTGCTCCTTCAGGCTGCTCATCTCTGCGAGCAACGTTTCCTTCATTCTCGCCATCTCCTTCCCTGCCTCCAACTTTAGCTTCTGTCTCTCGTCCTGCAACCTCTTCCTCTCCAGCAGAGCCATCTCCTCCATTCTGGCTCTCTCATTGTTCAGCCGTGCATTTTCCGTCTGCCTCCCTTCCTCTGCCCTCCTCTGCTCCATCAGCTTTGCTTTGTGCAGTCTTGCCCTCTCCACCTCAAACTGGGCCTTCTCGATTTTCCTCTGCTCCTCTAACGCCTTCACCCTCATACTCATGGCCTCCTCCATTTTCTCCATCTCCCTCTCCATCTGCACCTTCTTCCTCCTGCCCTCCTCCTCCAGCCTGGCCATCTCCAGACGTGCCTCCTCCTTCACCCTCCCCTTCTCCTGCTCCATGAGGGTCTTCTCCTTCCTCCTCTCATCCTGAATTCTCTCGATCTTCGTCAGCACATAGTTCAGCAGCTCCCACCTCTCCTTGATAAATTGTATTTTGACCTGTCTCTCCTCCCCTATCAGCCTCTTCTTCTCCGCCAGTGCATCGGCCTGCATCATCTGTCGCTCTTTCTCCAGCTGCTCCTTCTCCCTCCTCCGGGCCCCCTCCATGCCCCTCACCCAGGCCAGCATCTCCTGCACCATGTTCTGCCGTGCTGTCTGCAATTCCCGTTTGTCCCGCTTGTTCTGCTCAGCTTGCGCCTTCACTTCGGCCAGCGCCGATTCCACTTCTGGCATTCGGGTCGTCAGTCTTCCCCTCTCCTCCTGCACCTTCCTCCTCTCCTCCTCCAGTCTCTTCATCTCCATCAGCACCGCTTCAGCCATTTTCTCCTGCTCTAACGTCTTTCGTCCCATCTCTGTCCTCCTCTCTTCTTCCCGTCTTTTATCCTCAATCGACATTCTCTCCTTCATTTCTTCAATGGCCTTCTCCATCTCAGCTCTCTCTGCCCTCCTCTCTTCTTCCTGCCTTTTCTCCTCAATCAACATTCTCTCCATCATTTCTTCCCTCGCCTTCTCCATCTCAGCTCTCTCTGTCCTCCTCTCTTCTTCCCGCCTTTTCTCCTCAATCAACATTCTCTCCTTCATTTCTTCCCTCGCCTTCTCCATCTCAGCTCTCTCTGCCCTCCTCTCTTCTTCCCGCCTTTTCTCCTCAATCAAAATTCTCTCCTTCATTTCTTCCCTCGCCTTCTCCATCTCAGCTCTCTCTGCCCTCCTCTCTTCTTCCTGCCTTTTCTCCTCAATCAAAATTCTCTCCTTCATTTCTTCCATCGCCTTCTCCATCTCAGCTCTCTCTGCCCTCCTCTCCTCTTCCAGCCGCTTCAACTTAATCAACAGCATATTTTCAGATTCCTCTCTCTCTTTCTCTGCCAAAACCGGCTCCACTCTCCATTTCGCCTTCTCCAATCTTTTTTTCATCATCAACATGTCCAGCTCCATTTTCTGTCTCCTCTCCTCAATAAGTACCTCCGCCATCCTCCTTTCCTTCTCAAGTTTGTTTTTCTCAACCAGGATCACACGTGCCATGTTCTCCCTCTCTCTCTCCATCTCTGCAATGTCTTTACGTCTCTCCTCTTGCAATCTCTTTTTCTCTGTCAGCATGTCCTCCTCTGTTTTTACCCTGTTTCTCTCCATCTGAGCTTGCTCTCTGCTCCTCTCCTCTTCCAGGGCTTTTATCTTAAGCAATGCTGTCTGCACCATGTGGTCCATCTCCTTCCACATTTGTATTTTCTCCCTCTTACTCTCCTCCCTCATGCAAAACACCTCCCTCTCCCATGCCTCTCGCTCCAACTTCACAACGCTCTCCATTTTTTTCAAGTGCTCCGAAATCTGACCCTGTGAAGAGACAAAAAAATTACTACTATCATTCAACAAATCGTAGAGGTTCATTAAAGTCAAATTCCGGCACTCTGTTTTTATGCAAATTGCATTTAGTTGTACCGCTTAAAAAGAATACAAATACCCAACAAACAAAAAGACAATTAATTCAAATTTCACGAGTCAATGAGCAATGGGAACATCTAACTGCCAGGCAAAATGAAGTTTAGGCCTACCTCTACTACATGCTAAGTTCGCTTATCAAGCCTTATCCCCTTCCTTCCAAGCTGTGTCCCACTTTGGGAGCAAACTACAATCCCAACTCAGAAAAAATTGGCCCAGTATGGAAAATGCAAGTAAAAATAGAGAGCAGTAATTTTTAAATTTACTTTAAATTGTATTTTATTGCAAACAGTATGAAGACAAGATAGTTAATATTTTGTCCAATCAATGTCATTTTATGCCTTTTCGTAAATATACTATATCCATTCCTCTCATTCAGGCCTGCAGTGTTTTCCAAAAAATAGTTGGAACAGGGGAAATGTAGGACTAATGAGGTAAAAAAAAAAAAGAATGATAACATCATTTGAAATAGCTGGTGTCAGCAGGTGATGGCAATCATTAATTGGTACAAAACCAGCATTCAGGAAAGGCCTAGTGCTTCAGGAGCAAAGATGAGCCAAGAATTTCCATTTTGCTTGAAAATGCATGTTAAAATTATTGACAGGTTTAAAAACAATGAAGAAAATAGTAAAGAATTTCAAAAATTCACCCTTTATGGTACATGAGATAATTAAAAGAATCAAGTAATCCGATGGAATTTCTGAGCGTAAAGGGCAGGTGAGCAAGCCCAAGCGGAATACCCATGATCTCTGATCACTCAGTCGCCACTGCATCAAGAACCACCATTTTTCTACAAGTTATATAACCACAAGGGCTCCAGATTATTTGAAAAACCTTTGCCAAGTGCTACAATATGTAGTTACATCCAAAAATGCCAGTAATAAACTTTTCTATTTGTAAAGGAAGCCTGCTGTTTATAGTGTTGAAGCGCTGTAGACTTCCTTGGACTCAGAGGCATTTGCGATGGACCATCGCTGAGTGGAAAGATTCATTGTGGCCAGACAAATCAAAATTTCAGACTTTGTATGAAGAAATACATGGCGTGTGCTCTGGACCAAAGAAGACCATCCAGGGGTGCGTTTCCTGAAATCACAGGTGCTAACTTTCACAGTTGGAACCATTGACTGCTAATGGACTAATTATGTAAGCTGCTACCATAGTTAGCAACTAAGCTTTTGGGAAACGCAACCCAGACTGTCACGAGCAACATGTTGTCATGCTCTGTCATGGTATGGGGATGTGTCATTGCCGTTAGCAAGAGTAACTTACACTTCTGTGAAGACACCATTGATGCTGAAAAGTACACTGAGATTTTGGGGCAACACGTGCTGCCTTCAAGATGCCGTATTTTCCTAAGATGCCCTTTTGTATTTCAGTAAGGTAACGCAAAACCTCATTCTTCACGTATTACAAAGGCAGGGATGCATAAGAAGAGGGTGCGGGTGCTGGACCGGCCTTCCTGCATTCATAACTTGTGTCCAATACAAAATGTGTGGCATATTTTGAAACGCTAAATGCATCGACAAAGACCCTGTGCTGATGTACACTGTAATTAATACTTAATTTCAGGAATAATGGGGCAAAATTACACCTGAATCACTTAATGACTTCATGCGCTCAGTCCCAAAACATTTCTTGTGTTATGAAGAGAAGTCGCAACATTGCAAAGTGGCAAATACTTTACGGCCCCAACGGTTTTTGAAATGTGTGGTAAGAATCAAAACTAAAAAGGGATATTTTGAAAAATCTATGAAATTAAAGTGGTGGAACCTCAAATACTCCGCTGTTGTATTGTTTTCAGCTGAATACCACTCAAAGATAATTCACAATTTTTTTTATCCTTCTGTTTGGTGTCATGGTTTGGTCATACGCATAGACTATTTAAAAAGATGGATGAAGCAACCGTGACGTCACCCATTGGTTTCAGCATACCATTTAGGAAGCCTTGATTTTGGCAATTTGAATAGCGCCATTTTGTCATTTTGAAACCGGATGTGATTCCTATTGGACGAGAGCGTGAATTGAATATCCAGGGTGGATCTACGGGTGGATCTGACCGTATCAGACAAGGAACAGAGGATAGCCACGCCCCTAAAGCATATTCAGGCTTTATCCTTTATTCTAGTCTATTTGGGACCATAATTTACAAAAATGAACATCATGATATATCGAAGGAGACTTGAAACTTGCGATAGACACCATAAAGTAACGTGGAAAATCATTATTGAAATAATAAATCAGGTGGGAAAGAGGGGTCATTTTCGCATAGACTTCGATAGGATTGAACTTCTCTCTGCAACCACTGATGTCGCCATCTGCTGGCCATTAAATAGAATGCAAATTTTAGAGATTTCCGCATTGGCCTCAGTTTTCAGATCCGGGTGCTGTGTCCATCTTTTTATACAGTCTATGGTCATACGTCCTGAAAGGAGAGCAATTCCCTAACTCGATTGTTAAATGGTCCAGTCAGCTGATTGGGTAGTCACAGCTTTAACCAGCATCCCTGTAGACAAAGCAATCACAGCAGATTGCCTCCTCTATTTTGAAGGACGGCTCCACCCTTTGCACAGCGATTTTAAGCTCCTTCCCTCCGGACGGAGGTTTTCAGTCCCAAGGTGTACAACAAAGCGATACAGAAATAGCTTTGTTCCCACTGCTATCATTGAACTGAATAAGCAGTAGCAGTCTTTGCACATTTATTTATTCATTTATTTATTTTGGTCCGAAACCCCTTTCAGGACCTTCTAAAAACCCTACATTAATGGGCTTTTGGGGTCCAATGGACCCCAATATAATTTTCATTATTTTTGCTTAAAATAAACACTTCTTACAGCTTAAAGTACCTCTTTGTTTTCAAAGGAGAGTTTATTACTGAATATAAAACACAGAGTTTAGCTATACGTGAGCAAAAATCTACTATGAGATTTCAAATGCCACATATAGTGGCCAACTAAAAATTCTACAAAATGGTATTATAGTCACAAATTACAATTTCTATGAAAATTAGCTGCTCAACTCCTAAGAACTACTGAATGCACCAGTCCAGCACTGGTTTCCATAATATGTTCATTTCTCAGCATCAAATATGATATGATATCTCTGGGGTCCATTGGACCCCGCAAGTTCTATGTTGCAACAGCTTCTGCCAAAGTATCCCAACACTAGAATTTAATCTCAGAAATGAGCTCCTCTTGCAGATAAAGGCACACTATTATTTGGAAGAATTTGGGGGTCCCCCTTCTAGCACTATGCTGTTCTTATTCAACATTTCTCTGACGATATTACTTTTAGTGTGTAACACACGTAATACATCTAATTAGAAGTTGTAGGCTATCAAAAGGGGGCTACGTAGTGTTAAAACTTGGGCTATACGGCTAAAACATGGTCGTGGACAAGAAATAAATAGTTTTTATTTCTGTTATAAGTATGCAACTTACTTGGGATAAAATCCTCCTGATCTAAAGAAATGATCCTGCTGCTGCAGCCATACTCTAGCCAGGGAGTATCCAGAACTTTGCTATGGTGGCTTCAAGGGCATAAAAATTAAATTTTACAGTGAGTCTGAAAGTCATTATTATTGTCTATGCTGGGACACGGCTAGTCTGTTACGCCCGCACCCTCCTCGTCAGTCACGTCACCGAAAAGTGCCAAGGTCAGTGACAGCAATGGCTGCCATATCTTCCATCCCTGTACATCGTATCCAGAAAGTTGAAAGGAATTCTGGGGGACGCGTCGTTCTCAGAGGCTATATTCCAAACCTTATCTTCATCGATAAGTTTGCGGAACGTATTATTCTCTAATAGCATCTACTTACATTATTCTTACACTGAAAAAAATGAGACTTTGGATCAAAGTAAAAAAAAAAATGCATCAACTTGTTGCAGCTAATTTTTTAATTTTTTCTTAATTGAAAAAAATTTTCACAAAGGTAATTTTTTTTCAACTGAGAAAAACTAAAAAAATTAGCTGTAACAAGTTGACACAATTTTTTTTTACTTTGATCCATAGTCTCAATTTTTTTCAGTGTAATGACGAAGAGCAATAAACTTGACCTACATCAGGGGTCACCAACCCTGTTCCTGGAGAGCTACCATCCTGTAGGTTTCTGCTCTACCTCCTATTCAGCACACCTGATTCAACTAATTAGCCACTCAATTGCCCAGCCTAGTGATCTTGTTAAGTAGTTAATTAGTTGAATCAGGTGTGCTGAATAGGAGGTAGAGCAGAAACCTACAGGATGGTAGCCCTCCAGGAACGGAGTTGGTGACCCCTGACCTACATCAAGAACTCACGGGCCTGTGCGCATGTCACGGAAAATTATGCAAATCTTTCAGTGAAACACACGAATCAGAAAGATATTGAGTGAACAGTGGGGAAATACATACCCACAAATGCCAACGATCCATGCTGCGGTTTGTGATTTGAAATTGTTGATGAATTGAGAAAACCAATAAAAGCCAGAAGCCAAACGCTTCAGGCCTCTCGCTCTTGCTAAAGCAAATACCACACCTGCTATCGCTTTAAGTGATCAAAAGTGTTATTACTGTGACGTCACAATGAAAACCGAGACCTACGTATCAGAGACACAACTGAAAATTCGAAATCACTCAAATATAGGCGACATTTTAAAGAGACTGTCGAGAAAACAGGCTCACAGTAGGTTATTTCAGACATTTAAGATGGTGAACGTACAATAAACCTTCGTATGGGTGAAAATACAAGATAAGGATCTCCAGTGGCAGATCCAATCGCAGACAAGAGCGGAGTTACGCGCAAAGCCAAATTCAAAACACGAATAGGCCTACGTGCAGTTTAAATACATGCAATTTTTAAAATAAGTGATTCATACAAGGCCAACCTAATGTCAGAAAACTTAAAATTGTTGCACTCGTGTGCAGCCAACAAAGGCGAAGATAAGTGTTGCAGGGGCACTTGCATTCCACTTCAAACTGGGACGTGGTATTGATGGTAATTGAGCATCATCATGACGCGACTCCTTGTGCACTTGACATATTCAAATGATTCCATATATTTTGAAGGACTGTAATAAACGCACACAATTAACACGCACACACACACACATACACACACACGCGCGCGCACACGCACATACACACATACAGCTATACTGTACTCTTGAAGGGAGAAATCTCAAAACTCCAAGTCAAAACTATCCCCATTTGTTGTGCATTTAGTCTTAAATAGAGTGCGCAACTACCATATTGCGCATATTGAAAAAAAAAAAAAACTTCCTCCAATGTTTGTCTTCATTTGCTTTGTTTCTTCTTCTTCTCTGTGTGCTGCTGCCTTCTGTTCAGTCATTGCTCTACATGCTCATGACTTCAGGTGACTAATGCCTGATATGAATCTGTCCAGTCTGTTCGGCTACAGTGTCAGTGACCTTAGACTGTATGCACTTACTGTAAGTCGCTTTGAATAAAAGCGTCTGCTAAATAAATGTCATGTAATGTAATATATAAGCCCGCCGTTATAACAAAAAAAAAGTCAAGTTAGTTCTTTTTCATAATGCATGGCCTCTGGACCTTTTTCATCACTAATACACAGTAATTGTCGATTTATTTACTATCGGCAAACGCTGTTGAATACAATATCCAACTTTGCTTTTTTCAAATTTTCTATATCCAATAACACTACATTAATTGGTTATTATTTCCTCACATCTCGAAATTACTGCGCATATTTAAAATTCCTTGTTCGTTTTGCGGTTTAAATCAGGTTTCAAAGAAAGGTCACTTTTGTGTAAACTAATCAGAAAATTTTCCCGTCACTTATTTTAAGTCGCAAGAGTACAGCTGAATATAGGCCTATCAATTTATTTTCGCACATGTGGTTAATTCACAGTCTCGGCGGGAAAACTAGTTCCGTCTCTTCTTGCGCCTTGACTCCAGGAATGCCACAGAACACAGAAGAGCCGCGCACGTAAATTGACGAGCGGAGAGTCTGACCTTGCATTTTGAAGAGCGAATAACGCTATCTTCACCAGTGGGATGAGAAGTTGGGTCCAAGGCCGATGGATTTCGTCGCTGGTCATTTTCATTTTTCTTCTAGAGACTGCATTGAGCCTCAGTGTGAAAAGTTCCCGCAGCGCCACGAATTTATCGGGTTATGATGACTTCAATCTTCATCGCGGGACAGAGGGACTTGCTGTCAGCAATCATAGCAAGAGATCCTTCCCGGTCCTCCGCTTTAGCTATGAACACGTGCGGATCCCGTTCGAGATCTCCCTCTGGATCTTACTGGCATCCCTGATGAAATTGGGTAAATGCACTATATTTAGGTTTATTTATCTCCGTTCTAATGTCATCGAATGTGAAAAGCTTTCAGTTTTTTTTCATGTCTACTTGGGTTAAACCGTTCTTTGTTGCAGTTTCAGTTTACTAATAAACCTGGAGTTTTAAAATTGTTCGCTTTTCATGATTAATGAGACAGGGCTTTGGTCGGTGAATGTGACTGGCAGGCTTTCATGCATTTAGATATGTCGCACGTCTGGGAGTGGGAGTCAATAGAACCAGCCGCGGAATGTGAGAGATTGGGAATACAGCAAAACTTTGCCATGTCTGCTAAACTACAGGAGGCCTGAGAATTTTAACTATGAGTATTTGTATTTTAAACTTTATGGAAGTGGTTATTCGCCCCGCACCGTTTCGGCGCGAAAGTTACAAGAGTGCAGCGGATTTTAAAATGAAATCTCTTATTTGGCCCAGCTGCGGGGCAAATAGCAGAAGTGCCTCTCTTATCTGCCCCGCCGCGGTGCGAAAAGCACAACTGCTTCTCTTTTTCGCCCCGGTGGGGGGCAGATAGCCGATCTCTCTCCCCGAATTCACACCCCTGCGGGGCGAATGCCCTCTTTCAAATTTCATATCTGGTGGGTTATATTACAGGTATTTGCCCAAGCAGGATAAATGGATGTATTAAGGTTCAGGGCAATCAGAAAAATACTACGCCAAAATACTAGATACTGGCTTTATCAGCTTGGCCAGCTGCGCAGCCCCACCCATACTGCTGCAGCCCAAACCGCCGGTGCAGGAGGATATAGGACATGTTACAAGCACTGTGCAACACTGGGTTGAACTGTTTGGTATCTTCAGTTCATTTGACAGCTGATGTGTGGACTGGAATTCATCTCTCAAATCATCAACTGATGGACAAGTTGAGTGACAACACTGTTCCTTTTCAGACATTGTTAAACCAAAATCAAAATTTATTAATGCCAGGGAACTTTATTGCATAGCAAATGACAGAAATATAACGGGCTTCAAAATTACTGGCTCCCCTAACCAGCAATGCACAAACAGTACTTTAAAAACTTCAAAAAAAGCTGCCGGTTTAGCTCACTGTAGCGCTGCTGTTGAGGTGCAGTAGTGACTACTGCGACGCGGGTTCGATCCCTGGTCGTACCAACCAGCTAGCCTCGCGTCACCAGGCTCTTCATACAGAGGAGAAGAGCCTGATTTCTGTTCACTCTGAATTTTGTCTGGATTCTGGTTCCGGTCCAGAGAGCGGATCCGGAATTCACCAAATTCACCAAAGTAAGAGTGTTCACCAAAATAAAACTTCAAATTCTGGCACACCATCGATTTCCGTCTCCGGTTTTGAAACATTTTATTCATTTAAACATGGACGTACAAAATTATATTCTTTAAATTAAAAAGTTTCACCGCATTTTTATTATCTTGGCGCATCCATCGAATTCCGGATCCTGTCTCTCTCGCCCTGGTTCCGGTTACTCACCAAAACAGCGACTAAACGGCCCCAGACTACCAACCAGCAGTGGTCGGCAGCTTTTTCAGAACAGCGCACGATTGGCTTAAGCGCTGTAGGGATGCAAATTGGGAATGGACTGCTGGAAAGGGAAATTAAAAATGATTGCCTTGTTCGTTGCTCAGGCGCCTCCTGTTGGCCAGCCGGGCGCTCGTCAGTGAGATTCTAAGCTTGCTCATGTTCGGGTATCCTCCGCCCTCGTTCTGAACTTGCGATGGTTTCGATCCAATGAGTGTCGAGTGTAAAGATGCAGGGGCTGACAGGCGGGTGCTTCGGAGGAGAGCCGCGAACTGTCTCTCGCAACATGGGGTCGCATACAAGCAAGTCTTGTACACTGTTCTCGGATTGGGCATTCCAAATTCGGGTGGGATTGGAGATGCCAAATATATTTGAAAAAAAAAATCTAAAATATAGTTATAGAAAAAAATCTAACTAGCAAATTGTGAGAAATAATGTATGATATTAATTTTCCAATGGAACCAACCAAAATCATTTGCTGATTTAATTAAAAATCAATTTCCTCAAAATCACGGTTTCATAGTAAATGGCACCTTGAAAGATTATTGTAAATAACGTCTAACAAAATTAAACCAGGTATTAAATTCCACTTATTTAAGTTTTATCTAAGTGATAAGGAATTATGTTGAGCCATTACATCACTTCCTGTTTCACTAGGGTATAAAAATGAGGTAACAGACATGCAATATCCCTTTTTCATCCAACCCCATGAAGAAAATAAAAGAACTGCCAGTTCCAAAGAGACAGATGGTCATAGACCTTCAAAAATCTGGTAATTTCCACAAGACGATTCACAAATGATTGAATATGTCACTGAGCATTATCAGGACAATTATTCAAAAATCCCAAAGATATGGAACTGTTGAAAACCTCAAGGGTAGAGGACCCAACTGCATTTTTCCCCCCAGGATGCTGAGGAGGATGGTGAGAGAAGCACCAAAATCCCTAAGAATCACTGTGAAGGAATTGCAGGTCATTGTGCATTTTGGGGTCACCAAGTTTCAAAAAGCACCATCAGGGGCCACCTCCACAACCACCGGCTCTTTGGAAAGGTTGCCAGAAGAAAGCCTTATTGACCAAGAGACACAGAAGCAAGCGCTTGGAGTTTGCCATACGTCATTTAAATTATGACTAGAATGAGCTGCTTTGGTCAGATGAGACCAAAATTGGATGTTTCGGTCAGATACAGCAGTGTTATGGTTGGTGTTGAAACAAAGATGCATACGAGGAGAAGCACCTCATACCCACAGTGAAATATGATGGTGGGTCAGTCATTTTTGGGGCTGTTTTAATTGAAGAGGTCCAGGGGCCCTGGTTAAGATTAATGGCATAATGAATTCTACCAAGTATTTGGATATTTTGGCTGACAATCGGGTTGTCTCGGCCAGAAGGCTGGGACTTGGCCGTAGGTGGACTTTCCAAAAAGATAATGACCCGAAGCTTACCTCAAGATCCACACAGAACTGATTCCTTAATTTCCTTGACAACAAAATCAACGTTCTGCAATGCCCAACTCAGGGTGCTTTCACCCTAGGGACTTGGGCACAGATCCGAGTACACTTGACCCCAAAGTCCAGTTCATTTGGTAAGTGTTAACACAATTGTACCATTCTCGGGCGCGGTACACAAGTCTGCTTTCAAGAGGTGGTCTCGGGCACAGTTCATCTGTACTCCTACCAAATGTGAAAGGAACCGTACACTGAAAAAATTGAGACTTTGGATCAAAGTAAAAAAATTGCATCAACTTGTTACAGCTAATTTTTATAGTTTTTCTCAATTGAAAAAAATTTTACAAAGGCATTTTTTTTCAATTGAGAAAACTAAAAAAATTAGCTGTAACAAGTTGATGCAATTTTTTTACTTTGATCCAAAGTCTCAATTTTTTCAGTGTACTTGAACACGGAAGTGGACTACTACACGACATCTCAAGTATTCAACTCTTGTTCTACCAAACATAGCAGCAAAAGGATCTCTCTGGTCATACAAAGAAATTAATTGCTTGCTCAATATTTGGGCAGACGAAAACATACAATCACAACTGGATACTGCTCACAAAAATGCAGAGATTTCAATTGTAATAATTTGTGAGTATTTACATTCATGTGGTTATCACTGTGATGGTTCTGCCCTGCAGTCCCTCCCCCTCCTGCTGTTTTCACCTCCACTTCAACGAGCCACACCTGTTGCTCGTTGAAGTGGAGGTGAAGTTTAGAGTATTTAAGAGCTGCACTGCCAATTGGCAGTGCAGCTGCATTCTGGTATTTTAGCCTTGTATGTGCTGCTGCTGCTCCCCTGTCTCTTTGTCATTTTTAAAAGTATATTTATTAAATGTCCTCTATTTTCTTACCAGCCTGTGCGAGTGGGTCCCTTTTTTCAGTCTTTGGGTACATGGTCCCAGTGCCCGCCGGATTGCTTGTTGCATCCGGCGGGACTAAACCATGACAGCCACAGAACAATTGGACAGTGCCGTTACAAATCAAAGACAACACGGCTGCAATATCTCAGAATGCAGCACATGGTGCGAAAGTGTTGCAGGTAAAGTGATGAAAAAGAAACATTCATGGCTTCTCTTTCTTCCCCATTTAAAACCACCCAGCTGCACACTGCCACCTACTGTGGAATTTTGACACACGCAAGTGTACTCAGGTATGAAACCACATTACTAGAGTGAAAGCTGGCCAGCGGACGGAGTGGGGAGGGGGGACAATCGTACTGTGGCACGGTACGGAACAATCTTACCCGGTGTGGAAGCGCCCTCAGTCGCCAGACCTCCCTCCAATTGAAAACCTGTGGGGCTAAGTTGAAGAAGGCAGTTCTTAAATGCAAACCAAAGAATGTGAAGGGTCTTGAGAGGATTTACTCAGAGAAATGGTCCAAAATCCCCCCACGTGTGCCTTAATCTTGTCAAAAATTACAAGAAAAGACCCTATGCTGGTATCCTTGCCAGAGGTGGTTGCACTAAGTGCTAAATGAAGGGTGCCAATTATTATGAAACCTTGATTTTGTTGCAATTTATTTTGTATTAAATTATATGATTTTGGTTGTTTCTTTCAAAACATTAAAGTATTTCATATATGTTGCAATATTCCATTTCTCTATAAATGTATTGTTTATATATTTGTTTGTGCATTGCCGGTTAGGGGGGCCAGTAAATTTTGGAGCCCACTGTAGACTTTCTAGATTGTACTGCACCTTGGTGTGTGTTGATTGTAGAATGGAATCATTACCGCTAGAAATTGGCTTTTGCAATGATACCTGAAGACTGAACTTAGTCATTTCAAACAATAGTTGTAACATCTGAAACCATCAATGTCTTGGCTATGTTTTTAATCAATCTTAGGTAATTGGTGTGTAAAGGTATCAGTTTCTGTCTAAAACAGAAAAAAAAATAATCCTGGTGATTCCAGACTTTTGAAAGGTACTGTACAAAATATGTGTCATTGTTAATCTCATTGTTTCACCCTAATTTCTGTATGAGCAAGCCTGCTGATTCAATTGGTCAGACTTCCTATTCTACTGTTCGACCTGTTTGGAGTTGTAAGTAAATTATGAGCAATGCTTGAAGATTTGTTTTCATTCCAACCCAAACCTAACACACCCTGTTCAACAGTAAGAGATCTTGTAGAGCTGCTATTCCATAGTTGAGTCAGGTTTACCAGGTTTATGGTTGGATTGAAAACCTGTTGGATGGCAGGGACAGGGTTAGAGACTGCGGCCCTAGTGCTAAAGCCATTTGTTTCAACTGCCACCCTCCAGGGTTCCACCTGCTCCCTGGGCTGTCCAGTGTGGTGCCTGAGTCATGCCTGCTGATCGTGGTGGGCCTGCTGGTCGGTGGGCTCATCAAAGCCAGTGGGCAGGGGCTGCCTGTACTAGACTCCAATCTCTTTTTTCTGTACCTGCTGCCGCCAATCATCTTGGACGCGGGCTACTTCCTGCCCATCCGGCCATTCACTGAGAACATCGGCACCATCCTCACCTTTGCCGTGGCGGGGACGCTGTGGAACGTGCTGTTCATAGGAGGCATGATGTATGCCGTGGCCCAGCTTGACGCCTCTGGCCTGGGCGGCTTGGACCTGCTGGCCTGCATGCTCTTCAGCGCCATTGTCTCCGCCGTCGATCCCGTGGCCGTGTTGGCTGTCTTTGAGGAGATCAACATCAACGAGCTGCTGCACGTGCTGGTGTTCGGGGAGTCGCTGCTCAATGACGCTGTCACTGTGGTGAGGCCCGGGAATGTTTGTGTCAGAACATTCACCATGTTGTTTTATTTAGTGTTGAGATGAGTTTCTGCTCCAATGAGATCAGGTATGGTTTTGGTTCTTCTGTTTGGAATCAGGTGGTGTGTTATAGATGTTTTTCTTAAACATGTGATTTCTGGTTAGAGTGGCACGGACCGAGCAACCAGTGCATGTGAAAACCAAGTCATGAAAAGGCCTCTGAGAACTTTTGAAAAGAAAAGTGAAGGGAATGGTAGAGTATTTCCTGACTAAAATTTTCGCTCTCATATGGAAGGTTGAGCAGGGGCAATGTTGCTCTGAATTGGACATGGTGAGCTTGCAGTACTTTGACCTGACCTGTACACATGATGCATGCAGGTGCTGTACCATCTATTTGAGGAGTATGTGGGCGTCACCTCTTTTGGAGCGCTGGATGTAATCCTGGCTGTGCTCTGCTTCCTTGTGGTGTCCCTGGGCGGGGTCCTTGTGGGAGCCATCTATGGCCTTCTCGCGGCTTTGACCTCCCGCTTCACTGAAAACCTCCGTGTCATTGAGCCACTTCTCGTCTTTGTGTATAGCTACATGGCATATCTCTCCGCTGAGGTCTTCCACCTGTCAGGGATAATGAGGTAAGAAACAAGCTCGTCTTAAATGCAAACCTCATCACAGTGTCTTTCCAGACCTAATGCAATTCTGACTTCACTGTAATCTTGTCACTACCTCATTGTGAAAGTACTTTAACCAACTGAGCTTTGAAAGAGGTTATTCTTCCCGGAATATGTAGTATACATTTGTCCCTGTGTTCTGAAGTTGTTGAACTTAGAAAAGTGCTGTATTCACTGTCCTTTCTGGCTGTGGGCTGGTGTAGTTATAGTAGAGCGGGAGGCTATTGTCCTCAAAACTCCTCTCTCAAAAAAGGATCCCTCCTGAGAAATATTGATGGACTCAGTTGTTGTTTAGCATTGGAGAGGAGGTGGAAACTCTGGGTTCCATGATTTAAAGTGTACCCCAATATTTGATTCCAGCTGGACGTGAACATTTGCTCAGTTCTACATACACAAGGTGGAATGTGTCAGTCAAACTAGCTGAATGAGTTGATGGATGGAAAAAAACACAATGCCGGACTCCTACTTTCTGAATGCCTGTACTTTCCACCTTTGTGTGCACCAGCTGTCTACACTGTAAAAAATAAAAAATTGACTAAACTTAAAAAATAAGGCAATCAGCAGCAAAGCATTTTCAAATTTAAGCTGAACTCTGAGTTCCAAGTTCTTTCAGAAAGGAGTATGTGGAACCAAGAAAAGGCTAAATTTTCTGAAGAAAATTTGTGTGCTTGCTTCAGCGAGAAAAGTTGACGAGGTTGGCTGTGGCTCCGCACTGGGCGTGACGGTGCAGGCGGGACGGTACAGAAGTACACAGAGCAGAGTTTCAGGGAAACATAGTCCAATACGGGTTTTTATTTTATCCACAGTCTCCACTGGAATCTAGAAGTTGTGGGAGAAAAAGAAAAAAAAAAGAAGAGTTATACCACCCAGTGAAAATCACACAGCATTCATGGGCTTTTTTTCCCCCCAAGAGAGACGGGGCCTTTGTTTAAACAGCCCACTCATTATCGTGGAGGGGTAGCAGCTGCCTCCTCTCATTGACCGCAGGTGTGCTATCTGGAAGGCCATGAGTTGGGGAATTTCCATCCGGCCGCTCCCCATTGTCCTGAGGCTGGCCTCCTTAAACTGGCGTTGTCCCAGGTCCTGAACAGCCTGCCTAGTGGTGGGTTATGCTGATGTTTCTTTGGCTGGGAGGGACGCTGTGGACTCATGCCCCTCTCCATGCCACATTGGCTTATAAAATGAAGGTGCTTGGAAACTGAGAGGCAAAGGAAATTGCTGAAGAAATGTTGAAAAACTGCTGAAATGTAAACACAAGACTTTAAAGCTGAAAGTAATTGTTTAAGGAATTCTGACTTTTCAGCTGCATCATGACCGAGTCTACTCCGCTTCAACCCAGGAGAAAAAAAATTGGTCAATTGGAGTCAATGAAGTTGACGCATCTCTCTCTATGGCACTGTGCTTATCTAGGGCAAAGCAGTGCATACTGAGAAATTAGCTTTATAGCGGAGCAAACATGGCAGGCCACATTGGCAGACTGCTGCAGCTGTTGTTGCTTATAGCTCATTGTCAGTGTCTCCCCCAGTCCCGAACTGTACAACGCTGACCTGGTCAAGTCGAGAAATGCTACTATTCGCGGGTCTCTGTTCATTTCTGTGCACTGTGTGTTCGCTAGCTAAATAGCAAATAAAAGCAAGATGCAAGATATCGTTAACACATGTTGTGATATTAATCATGGCTCCCTTTTTATCTCTGTGCTATTATTAGCTCATCAGCACACAGTGCACAGACCGCGTTTGAAACAGGTCGAACTTGATCGTTGAAATTGCCATCACTGCAGATGACATAATCGACATCGCTAACGTTAACTATTGAACTACTCAATGAGTATGGAAAAGTTATGTCTGCTGACATAGCAAGGATGGCAGTTACGGTCATGAAAATGTGATCCGTTGCTAGCAAGAGCATTGTAGCAACTGTTACCTAACATTGAATGTATTGGTAATGGCTGCAATATTCTCCCAAACTGAACTCAATTTGTTCCTATCAACTTGTCTCCTTCATTGACTCTGGCAAAACAAGATTAGGCAGGTCAAAGCCTGTAAATATTATTGTGATGCTAATTTCTCCCATTATGCGGCACCAGCATTGCTCACCTATTCACGTTTGTGCGAGATTCATGGTAAATTGAGTCGTTAGCTCTTTAAAAACAGTAGACGTTATCCGCTAACCCTTTGAAGACACAGTTACCAAGCATATGTCTTGAATAAACTAACCATGCTTGAAAACTGATTTGGCCTACTATAACCGCGAGCTAGCGGTTAGCTGTTAGCCTGACAGCTAACCGGCTAGTGTCATGATAGCAGAGTGATTGACCAACCCTAACTCTACTGTATTAGCAAACGTCATCCCTTCCAAGCTATGGCAACAGGCATATATTATGATGGACCAACAGCTGCTAGCTGGCATTAGCGACTGGCTATTGCTAACGTTGTTAGCCTTACGTTAACCAACCTTAACATTAGCCTTTAACAGTGTTATAAGCATAGATATGGTTTTAAATAGGCCAAACACTTCTGAATAATGACAACAGGTTCTTCTTCTTCGCTTGATTTGGCAGGCACGACGAAGCAAAGGCGTATTGCTGCTCCTCTGTACTGAATCTACTGAATCAGCACAAAAATGGCTTGATTTTATAGGACCCCAAAAAATGACATTTAAAATTAAGGCAGTTGCAAGGCTCAAAATAAGCGATATCGCATCGCAATTTGCGATACAAAATTCACAATTTGCGATGGGAATGACATGAGCCATGAGCAAATTGCGATATCGTGTGTTTTTCACTGTGCTGGGTTCTGCGGGCGCGGTCTCACGGTCCATCATATAGTCTATTGCCGTGAGACGAGCGGGTTCACCTGAGTGACTCCAGCTGACTTCGCTCATCATCCTTCGTCATTTGCAGTTCATTCTCTACTACATGGCGAGCGCCACTTGTATGGTGAGAATCAACCTCGGACTCGGGTTTTCTAAGTATACACCAGCCATCACTGCGCTCCTATTGATTTGTGTGCTGTCGGCGAGATAAGGTGTTGTCAAGCAGAGTCAGTCATGAGGTCGTCGGGAATTAAACTTCAAACTGTTCGTAGGTGGATTGTAGAATTGGATCCAAAAAAGAAGTGGCTGGCGTATGAATTGACTGGCAACAGCACTGTTTGTTTCTTGTATTGCAAGCTGTGCCGGAGTTCTGACAATTTGTGCTGCCTTGTCAAAAAAAAAAAAAAGCTTCCGTAATGCAAAGCGATCGTAAAGTCTTTGTTTTCGCCGTAATATTGCAATATGAATTACTGTACAGTCGTAACTTTGTCATTTGTTATCTTATTATAACATCAGTTTATGTTATGGTGAGTTGGATAAGTTTGTTTAAAGACATATGCCGCGTGCCATTATCATCCAGTCTCTGCGTTTTCAGGAAAACCCAGCGTGTACATGCAAATATATATACGCAAAAAGGTCGAAAGGCGCACCGAAAAAAGACGTATATTTACATTTGAAGATACTTGAGATGTGAACGAAGAAATAGAACTCAAGATTTTAGATTTGCAAGCGCAGAACTGCGAGGTAGCATATTTTGATAGGTAGCAAAAATTGACAGAACACCTGAAACATAAGTCTGAGCTAACTGTGCTGCGGAATCACAACAAAAACTGGGTGGTTGGCGACGTTACTGGCAGTACACTGAAAGTGGTCCATCCAAGCTGAATATAATGGTGCATATTTCAAGCCAAAAGTCAGGTCAGTGACTGAGTGGTATGGTCACTAACTTTGGAGAATGTAGATTTTTTAATTCAGTATTAAACTAAGCCAAAGCAATATGAGCTGTAAAGCAATGTTGGTACATTCAGGCTGCTACTGTTTTATGTAGATTCCTAGTCCTCAAATCCAAGCAGATGAAGACCAAGTCAAGTTAAATGTGTAATCTAGTTTACCATCTTTCATCAGGGTTCAGATGGGTCAAGGGAGATCTTTGTTATTTTGTATTGTTTTGGTAAATTAACCAACTCAATTTTAAAGTGAAACATAGTCTTTATTCTTTAAAACAAAGTCCTTAATTGGTGCGACAAAAATTGCTACACATAGCACCAAAACTGCTAATCAAATCAAGACCTTGATTAGCAATTTGCTACGCAAGCAAAAAAAAATATTTTGAGCCTTGAGTTGCTACCGGTACAGCAGTTTTCCAATGCATTTTCAATGTATAGAGGTACGGCAGTCCCCATTTCAAACCCTGCCCTAACCTAACCCTGACCCCTAACCTAACCCTAATCCCTAACCCTTCCCCTAACCATAATCCATAATCCTTATCCTAATCCCTTCAAATCGACTGCCGTACCAATAAAAACTGCCGTATCTGCAGACTCTGCGTAAAATTAAATATCTCAAAAACTAAAAAAAAAGGCAGTTGCTACAGGTACGGCAGTTTTTCAATGTATTTCAATGTAGAGAGGTGCGGCAGTCTGAATTTTCTAACCCTGCCCTAACCTAACCCTGACCCCTAACCTAACCCTTCCCCTAACCATAATCCCTTGTCCTAATCCCTTCAAATCGACTGCCGTACCCATAAAACTGCCTTATCTCTCGACACTGCAAAAAAAAAAAAAACCATCGAAAATCTGTTCAGATTCAATGTAATTCAGAACAAGCTGAATTTTTATTACTCGGGCATTAGGCCACGAGTCTAAGTTCGCCCTCCGTTCTTTTTTTTTTTTTTTTTTTTTTTGGGTTTGCGATTGTCCTGCTCATCTTGGCGTCTTGCGCTGTTTTCGATTGGCCCAGACCTAGACCAGGCCCGAGTACAGGCTCTGAGGAGCCTCTTGTTTAAAGTTTGAATGGGATCAATAGCTTAAATGGTGTAAGAGGAGCTAGTGGGCCAAATTTAGGCGAGAAGAAACAGAAGTAAGAGAATAGAGTGTGCTACTTCGCTGAAGCAAGCACACAATTAAATAAATTTATTTTAGGTAACATTAGCTTAGGTATAGGCAAGATGAGCAGAACAACGAGCAGCGCTGTAAGTTGGGGTGTCATTATTTATCAATAAAAATGTCCATAGCTACTACTACTACGTACTACTACTACTACAACTAATAATAATAATAATAATAATAATTTATTATTATTGTTGTTGTTATTGTTGTTGTTGTTGTTGTTGTAGTAGTAATAATAATAATAATTAGGCAAGTATGGCGTCGTGGATCCATTTATGGAAAGCCGAACTACTTGGGGCTACTGCTTACTCCGGCCTTAAAACTGGATATTTTCAAACGCAGGAAAAAGTAATGTAGAGCGATGAACGAATAGGACTGGGAACATCACTTTCATTTCTTTGTACTTAACAGGCTCTATTTTGATGCCAATATTTTGCCTGTTTTAGTTACGATCGTAAATATATCTAGCTAGCGCAAACAGTTGCTTGTATATACTAGAATATGTGCTCGAGCAATTATTTTCAGCTTTGCAATTTTTTTACTGTAATGTGTTCTCATGGACCCGCCCTGCAAAAAGACTGGTCTTTGCTGCCCTCAATGTGCTCGCTTGGAGCTGGTTTGAGCCACTGTACAAAGGACGACAGTGAAAATTATTTCACTGAGTTTGACACAGGAGAATGAGATTTGTCTAACAGATCCGAACAATGAATGCTGAGGCCAGGAAAAAGTCCAGCAGAGGGCAGAATTGAACCGCAATACCGCTATGCCATAATTAGCTCCCGCCGCTCGCGGTGCAGGAGCTATGGTATCGGGCTCCGTGCGTGCGTGTGTGTGTGCGTGCGTGCGTCCGTCAACCCATTTTGCCTTATCTCATCAACGATTTCAGTTACAGGCTCCTAATTTTTACTGGACATGCATCTCCTAAAGCCCTACAAATGACATGCCCAAAGGTGATCTTGGCCTATTTTTTCAAGGTCACTGGCCTCAAAATATCACCAAAAACTTCAACATTTTGCTGAATCTCATCAACTATTTCAGTTACAGGCTCCTAATTTTTACTGGACATGCATCTCATAAAGGCCTACAAATGATGTGCCTAAAGGTGACCTTGGCCTATTTTTTCAAGGTCACTGGCCTCAAAATATCACCAAAAACTTCGACATTTTGCTGTATCTCATCAAATATTTCAGTTACAGGCTCCTAATTTTTACTGGACATGCATCTCATAAAGACCTACAAATGACATGCCTAAATGTGACCTTGGCCTATTTTTTCAAGGTCACTGGCCTCAAAATATCACCAAAAACGTTGACATTTTGCTTTATCTCATCAACTATTTCAGTTACAGTCTCCTAATTAGCTCCCACCGCCCGAGTGGCATGGGAGCTATGGGATCGGGCTCCATCCATCCGTCCATCCGTCCATGCGTGCGTCCGTCAACAAGAACTTCGACATTTTGTTTATCTTAACGGTGGGAGCTTCTGGGGCCGCCCGTGCCCTATATTTTCGCCGAGTCACTCTGAGCCATTTGAGTTACTGGCTAAAGCATTTGGTCCAACGGAGATTTGAGCGAAGGCTTCACTTAAATACTCCTACTCCCACCTCAAAGATAGTAAGTCCAATCTACGAAATGGAGGTACTGTACTATAGAGGAGAGTCTGCTGAGCAAAATATGTCAAAGTTGTGCCTGTAGTGCCAAAAATGTGGGAACACGAGCAGGTTAGAAAACTGTACATTCGGCTTCCAAACCGGAATTTTCTTGTCTCATTTAATATAGGAGTTAATGGAGTTTCAGTTAGTGCTCCCGTCGCTTTTCTTACTGCCAAAACTGTCTGTCCGA
The DNA here is from genome assembly GCA_029692085.1 of Gymnothorax javanicus. Lineage (NCBI taxonomy): Eukaryota > Metazoa > Chordata > Actinopteri > Anguilliformes > Muraenidae > Gymnothorax > Gymnothorax javanicus. The sequence goes on along the minus strand of CM056197.1, from coordinate 115,004,650 downwards.
TTGCTTGCATAGTTACATTTTCGTGACTAGCACAACTTTTGCTACCACTTATATTTATGTGGAATGAAAACTGTGGAAGTTAGAGCAAGTTTAAGAGAAGACTTCTTGACGATTTTACAGCTGTTCACCACTCTAACAGTGACGTCACTACACTGTAAGTTCCCAGAATTTATTGTCACAAAAATTATTTTAAAACCCCAATTCCTAAATAGTTAGGACGAAGTCTAAATTGTGAATAAAATCAAAATGCAATGACTTTCAGATCACATGAGCCAATATGTTATTTACAATAGACCATAGATAACATTTCAAATGTTGAAACTGAGACATTTTACATTTTTATCCACAAAATGTGCTTATTTCAAATTTCCTGGCTGCAAAAAAGTTGGGGCACAGGCAAAAAAAGGGCTGAAAAAGCAATTCATATATAAGGGAATCAGCTGAAAGAACATTTAGCAAGTAATTAAGTTAACTGGCATCAGGTGTGCAACATGATTGGCTATGAAAGAGATGTCTTTGTGATTGGATCGGCAGTACTTTTGATGGTACTGAATCACTAGAATCTGTTCATTAAAAAGATTTGTTCAAAAAATTTGTTCACCGGATCGTTCAGTGCTTAGCAGGAGTCTTGACTGCATAGCGCATAGTTCTCCAACTCCCTGGGCCTGAACTGGTAAACAGCCCATCGATCCGTCATTCAGTTCATGATTCAGCTCTGAGGTTCACATTCACTCCTTGTAACACGTTTACCGCACGTACTGAGGGACGCTGCGTTCACGGACCATAGTACACAGTCATTGGCGGTAGACGCAGCACTACTTTGAGTGGTATACATGCAGTAAACTTACTACACGGTGAACAGAGTCCTCAGCTCTGTGCGCAGTACATTCACTTAACGTGCTACACGGGTGTTAGCAAGTTGACAAGGCGCAAATTTTAGCAGTAGGCTACGGTTATGAACATGAATGCGCAGTACGTGAACGTGAATCACGTTCTCAGCGACAGTTCTCTGTGTGCGAGTGAGTGACACAGAGCGCAACTGTCGGCAGTTCTTTCTTTGAGCGAGAATCACTCCCCCCGCCCAGATATACTCCCCTCTCTGTGTGCAGTACATTCGCGAGTGACACAACACTACCCTCAGCAGTATGATCACTGACCGAATCAGCACTGACTGGTGGTGCAATCACTGTGTGGAGTACATTCAGTGGTTGAACGGATCCCTCGCAATGAGAGGATCAGTCTCCGCCACCCATTTTCCTCGCGAGTGATTCATTGTTTGCTTGGACAGAATAGTTCCACTGCCAGCCTGGTGGCCTCACTGCTGAGCTCAACTGAACTGAGAAATGAACAAATCAATCCAAGAAAGTGATTTAGTTCAGTCAGTTCTCTTAAGCAATTCGTTCCTTCGAACGAATCGTTCGTGAACGACACAACACTAGGATGTCCGAGAGAGGCTGAGTCTCTCAGAAGTAAAGATGGCCAGAGGCTCTCAATCCTGTGAAGGCTTGAGTAAAAAAATAGTGGAATACTTTAAAAACAATGTTCCTCAACGTCAAATTGCAAAGGCTTTGAAGGTCTCATCATCCACAGTGCATAACATCATCAAAAGATTCAGAGAAACTGGAAAAATCTCTGTGCGTAAGGGACAAGGCGAAGACCTTCACTGGATGCCCGTGATCTTGGGCCCTCAGACGCCACTGTATCACTCACCGCATGATTCTGTCATTGACATTACTAAATGGGCCCAGGAATACTACAAGAAACCACTGTCTGTAAACACAGTCCGCCGTGCCATCCACAGATGTCACCTAAAACTCTATCATGCAAAAAGGAAGCCATTGTTGAGCATGATCCAGAAGCGCCGCCGTGTTCTGTGGGCCAAGGCTCATTTAAAATGGACTGTAGCAAAGTGGCCTGTGGTCAGAAGAGTCCAAATGTGATATTCTTGCTGGAAATCATGGGCGTCATGTACTCCGGGCTAAAGAGGAGAAGACCACCCCTCCTGTTATCAGCATTCAGTTCAAAAGCCAGCATCTCTGATGGTATGGGGATGCATTAGTGCATATGGTGTGGGTCACTTTAGTGTTTTAAAAAGTACCATGAATGCTGAAAGGTATATAAAGGTTTTAGAGCAACATATGCTCCCCTCCGGACGACATCTATTCCAGGGAAGGCCTAGTGTATTTCAGCAGGACAATGCAAAACCACATAATGCAGCTATTACAACAGCATGGCTTCATAGTAGAAGAGTTCATGTGCTGAACTGGCCTGCCTGCAGTCCTGATCTTTCACCGATTGAGAACATTTGGTGCATAATTAAACGAAAAGTCTTTCAAAGGAGACCAAAAACTCTCCAGTTGCTGGAAGCCTGTATTAAACAAGAGTGGAGTCAAATTCCAATGGCTAAACTCAAGAAACTTGTCTCCTCAATGCCCAGACGCCTCCACTCTGTGTTAAAAAGAAGAGGGGATTTTTCATTATGGTAAACAGGCCCCTGTCCCAACTTTTTTGAGACCTGCAGCAGCCATCAAATTTGAAATGAGCTCATTTTGTGGATAAAATTGTAAAATTTCTCAGTTTCAACATTTGCTATGTTATTTCTGTCCTATTGTGAATAAAATACTGGCTGGTGTGATTTGAAAGTCATTGCGTTTAGATTTTATTCACAATTTACACTTTGTCCCAACTAATTCAGAATGGGGGTTGTAAAAAATTATAGAAGTTTTGGAAATTTGAAGAGTGAAGAAATTATACAACTTAACATTTTGCAGTTTGAATGACATTTCTACCTAAAAGTATGACTGTCAAAAATAGCAGAAAATAGCTGAATCTACTGAATCAGCACAAAAATGGCTTGATTTTTATAGGACCCCAAAAATGACATTTAAAATTAAATATCTCAAAAACTTCAAAAAAAAAAAAAAGTCAAATCTGTACAGATGCAACATAATTCAGAACAAGCTGAATTTTTTAAAGTTTGAACGGAATCAACAGCTTCAACGGTGTAGGAGGAGTTAGTCGGCCAAATATAGGCGGGAGAAGAAAAAGAAGAAGAGGAAGAAGTAAGAGAATAGGGCAGGGGTGTCAAACTGGTGCCATGAAGGGCCAAGAGGCTGCAGGTTTTCATTCCACCCAAAAACTCCAGCAGGTGATTTCACTGATTAGTCCCTTCTCTCTGCTTGAAGGTTAGGTAATCAGTGAGGTCACCTGGTGGAGTTTCGGAGTGGAATGAAAACCTGCAGCCTCTTGGCCCTCCATGGCACCAGTTTGACACGTGGAATATAGTGGAGTTCTAAAACCAGTGGCGATTGCTCTAAGACTGCAAGGGAAACTCAGCTTTCTCTAAAATATCAAAAATAAAGGGTCAAATATGTACTGTTGTGTTTATATTTCATTGACTAAAAATGTGTTAGAACGCGTTCAACTCTAAGACTAGTTCGTTCAGAGCTCAGCTACTTATTGTAGGTTGACTGACGTGATTTTCTTCTCATACATTCCCGTAGATTCTCAGTGCATTAAACCTGTTGAAGCTCAGTGTCTCTGGGTCTTCTATGAGACCGTATTTATTTATTTATTTTTTTTCATGCAGCGAAACTAGACGGTCATTGGATAAATGCCGTGATTTTGTCCCTCCCACGGACGCTCAGCGTCTCTGGGAGTCAATGGAGCAGTGGGCGGGCCTGGATGCTGGGCTTCTGCATGATGATTGGAGAAAGACTAAATCCCTTTTTGATTGACTGCGATTTTGAACTATACACTGGCACTGGAGCATTTTCCAGTTCAGTCTCACTGCGGAGTTTGCAAGAGAAGTCGAGAGACAAACTATACAGCTCATTTCTTGGTCTTTGCTTGGCGATATAGCCCATTTCCATTGAACGCATCACAAACTGTAAATAAAACATAATTATAGCATTTCATTGTTTCAGTTTAACTTCATTCTCACATTTCCTTGTTGAAGTTTAATATAGTTTCGTTAGTTTTTTCATTTATTCAAGTCTCACACCCGCAATACAATGGGCCAAGTCCATTTAAGCAACCTAGCTCTGCTGGCCATTGAGAGGACACTGATCAAGGAAAAGACGCCCAATTGACCTATGGCTAAGCCCCGCCCCCTCCACTGACTCGGACAAACAATCAACATTTTAAAACGGGCGCTAATGGCTGGTATCACAGTCAGAGATATTTTTCAGGATGCTATTGATGATTTTTGGCGATAGAAGGCTCAAATATCATCAAGAAGTCAGCAAAAAGGGTTACACTATGCATTGGAGGGATACATGAATGAATTTAGAGTGGAGAAGGTCAACGAAAAGTTTAAATTAGAAGCTAAAATTTTCAGGTCTCAGTGCAAACACAATCAACCACATCTCGTTTCAGTCACCCTCTCACACAACAAGATAGAGGATCAGCATTGTTTGTGCACTGCAGGGTAATAAATTTCATTTACGTATTATCATTGTTACTGAATTTAAGAAATCTAACCTGACGTGACTGCACTCCTGAGTAAACAAAGTGACATGGTGAACAACACAGCCAGGAGCTCATGTTAAGCCAACGTCCGTCATTACTGAAGTTAGCCATAGAGTTTACTAACTTGAGCTAATGTAGCGATGTAAAAGATAACTTTACACTAATCTCCAGCGAAGTGACAAGATGTTGCTTTAAACACGATGTTGACTTAGCTTGGAACAAATGTTGACATCCTTGTTGACCTTTGTTAGCTTCGTTAAGCTGATAGTGGGGTCTTCCACAAAGCTTTAAGCTGCTTTCACACCAGACGTGAAACAAATTTTTTGCACGACAGATTACATTCAAAGTCAATGCAAATGCGTGTATTCGCGTCTTTGCAATGACTTTGAATGTAATCTGTCATGCGAAAAATTCATTTCACGTCGGTGTGAAAGCAGCTTTATCCAGAGGAGACACTTCTCTCGGTTATAATGTGGCTTTGGGAAGGGTATAAACTACACCCCAACGACCAACCTCTCGGGATACCTCGTATCGGAGATAAATTTACCCCAAGCACAGCGTTTGACCATTTTTTTTTTTAATTTAGAAACATTTTTAAACCCCATAAAAGCGTACAGTTCGGAGTTTCCATAGTGCATTTCAATGGAAGTTCAGGCTCAGAATGTCCGAGTGTTTGGGGAGAGAATACGCACTGTGATTGGCTCATCGTATTTGAGGGCGGGGCTTAGCCAAAGGTCAATTGGTACGACAGGGTCACAGGCCATTTTCCTGGGAGGGAATGGAGGATGGAATTTACATGTAAATAAATGAACATATCTTATGACGTTAGCTGAAAATGGGCCCCCCCTCTTTGAAAACGAGCAGCCGCCACTGTTCTAAACAGAGGTTGGTGACCACGCCTAAAGACGTCACTCCATTCATCCACGTCCTAACCAACCACACTATTTATACCACCTTCATTCTAAAATCCTTGTTTGTCTCGTTCGATGTCCCTTTCTCTTTTAGTTCATCGCTCACGGTATATCACTCAGTAAGAACCCCAAGGGATTGAAAGAGCCTTTATGACACCAAAAAGAGACGTAATCCCCACCTTGAGTCTTGTCGCTTCCGTTATACTGTACTGGTCTCCACCTACCCAACTCTATGTTTTCCTTCATCAGCACAAATTCCCATGGTTAATCAATTCAATAAATATTGTGAACTACTATTTTAGGTGTGATCTGGAATTCATTAATTCAGACTTGAAGTTGACCTAACTCAAAAATGATGTACAGCTGATTGCTTTATTAGGTTGCTGGCCGTAGGCCAGTAACCTATTGTCGTCACTTTGCGTCCAGCGGCGTCGTCGGCGTCGGCGGCGTTGGCGTCGTCCGTTTAAAGCCGTATCTCAAAAACGGTCCGATGAATTTTTTTTAAATTTGGGGATGTGATCAAATCGGTCATCGAGTTAATGCCCGAGCAAAAATTTTTTTGATTGAATCGTTCATTTAGACTTGGCGGCCATTTATATGTCGAAAATGGCCATTTTTGGCACTTAGGTGCAATTTTCTCAAAAACTGTCTGATGAATTTTTTTTAATCGCAGCAATGGAATCAGTATCATGACCTGCTTCAACGATGTAAACGGCGTTTTGATTGAATCGCTCCTTCATAGCGCCAACTAGGCAATGTGTCTGGACTTCATCATTTTTCGGGGTGTTTTGTGCTATAACTCTCTTAATATGGCATTTAGAGCTAAGGTATGTATGAGGCACCTGTAGGGAATCAGGTATGCCGAACATTGTGTGTCAGTCACATTTGACCTTGGGCCTCAATGTCAAGGTCAAATGGCAAAAATGTGCTATAACTCTCTAAATATAGCACTTAGAGCTTAGGTATGTATGAGGCATCTCTTGGGAATCAGGTATGCTGAACATTGTGAGTCAGTCACATTTGACCTTGGGCCTCAAGGTCAAGGCCAAATGGCAAAAATGTGCTATAACTTGCTTAATATGACATTTAGAGCTTAGATATGTATGAGGCACCTAAAGGGAATCATGTACGCCAAACATTCTCGGTTGTTCGAATTTCATCTTGAGCTTCAAGGTGAAGGTCAATTGGCAAAATTGTGTTATAACAGCTTAATGTGGCACCTATAGGGAATCATGTAAGCCGAACATTCTCTGCAAGTTGAATATGACATTGGGCGCCAAGATCAAATGGCAAAAATTGCTATAACTTGCTGAATATGGCAATTAGAGCTCAGGTATGTTTGGGGCATCTATAGGAAACCATGTATGCTGAACATTCTTAGGCAGTCTGTCAAATTTGATGTTGGGCCTCAAGGTCAAGGTTATATGAAAAAATGGCCCATATTTCTTTAATATTGTTTGTAGAGCTTAGGTATGTATTGGGCACTAATAGCAAATCATGTATGCTGGTTGTTTTTGACATATTGGATTTGACCTTGGGCAACAAGGTCCAGGAAATGACAAAACGGCCTAAAAGTTCTTTAATGTTGGCTTTAGATCTTCGGTATGTATTGGATACTAATGAAAAATCATGTATGCTGATTAAACACACCGTATTGGATTTGACTTTGGTCTTCAAGGTCAAGGTCATGTGACAAAATCAATTTATTTATTTCCTTGTTTAATAATGTCTTAAGAAATTAGTATGTATTAGGCACTAACCTATATATAATTAAAATTTTTACGGGCGTTGTAACCACATGGTCGACCTTCTTCGCGATCAATTGCGGCAATAAAAACTGGTCAAAACCCATTTTTGGATGTTTGTTCCTATTAGCATCATGGAATAGAAAGAATAATAATACTAATTAGACCCACTCGGTGGCAGTGTTGCTTTTAAAACAATCATTGTCTGAAAGCAGAGCAAGAACCAGAAATGAATTGAGAAGATGGTGCCCTTCACAAATTGACAGCAGACAACAGTGAAAGTTCAGGTTAGAAAAAAAATCTAATCGGTTTCATGATCTTGACTTCTTAAAGATTATATTTTTTTGCTAAATGGCAGAAATGTTGCTGTCTGTCACTCATGAAAAAGTGTGACTGCTCAGTCGAGTTGCCCGATAATGGTAACTAAAACCCCTTTCTCACTGATGGGCTGCGTTGGTCCGTGGAAGTGTGCGGATGAAACAGTTCTCGTCTTTTGCAGAGAAGAATTGATTTGAAGAACCGTGAATTGATTCGCAGTGGTATGGGACCATTCGCCATCACCGCCAATATTTGTGAAAAAATTAAACAGGTTTAATTTTTTCGCGGATGTCCGAGCTGGAGCTTTTTAACGCCATGTTGCTTTCGCAAGAATTTGTGTTGGCTTGCTGTTGAATCCGCGGACTGATGCTAGTTACTTTTCTCCTGTTGTAGCTGTAACTGCCGGCAACCCTCAGGGTCCTTGGCACTCTAGTTTTTTAAGTTTGGTCAAGTTTTCATGTTTTACAGTGTAACGTGTGTTTCTGTACTCAGCCTGATTGCCTGTGGTGTGGTAATGCGCCCATACGTGGAGGCCAACATGTCTCACAAGTCCTTCACCACGATTAAATACTTCTTGAAGATGTGGAGCAGTGTGAGCGAGACCCTCATTTTCATCTTCCTTGGCCTCTCCACGGTTGCTGGACCACATGATTGGAACGGAACATTTGTCATGGTCTCTGTCCTTCTCTGCCTCATCTCCCGCGTGTTGGGTGAGCATGTCAATCATCACAGCAAATTCCAGAGTGCCAGGGTATTCACATGATAGCTAGAATGCATTTTAAACTAACCGTTCAATACCTACATTATAGGGTACAGTTGCACACTCACCAGGGAATAAACGGATCACATTCACATTCATTCCTTAAACAGGCAAATCATCATCACTCTTTCACAGCCACCAGAGAGCAAAGAAAATGTGAGGCATGGAGTTTGGAAGTATGCTGCACAATAGCTTAACCCCTTTGCGCAGAAGCCAAATCTGGCTATTTATGTGTCACCTTATTTAAGGCTTTATAATCAAGACTGCAGCTTCACAGAGAGGAAGGGAATGGCTCAACTGAGTCAGGACTTGGCCTGTGTTGAAAAAATCGATTCTCCGATTCTGGATCGATTCTCATTTTAGATCCTAAAGATCGATTCGTGCGTCCAAAGATCGGTCTTTTAATGTAGCCTGTATATTTTTCCCGCCAAAAATTGATTCCTGTTAATTCTGAGTCATTGCGCAATCGCCGGCTGTTGATAATGTATGCGCACGTAAAAAAAAAAAAAAAAAAAAAAAACTAAAAAAATAGGAAATACTTGAGGACGCGGAACTTTTGCAATAACAGTGCCATGCACCCCACACTCAACAAAATGGAAAGCAATCCCCCCCTCCGCTTAAAAAAATGGAAAGCACATCCCCACCCCTGGGTCTTCCATCACACATTGCTTTCCGGTCTGTGGGAAACACTGACATATAATGATAGTTTGGTTACTTTGAAGCCAGTAACCAGCACTTTGTTTGCATTAACACTGGCTGTATCTTTGTTATTGTTTTTCATATTGATAAGTGACTGCATTGGATTGGAAGCAATGGTGATAGTGGTTAGTCAGTCATGCTGGTTTTCGCACTGATGCTGCTATTCTGACTGGAGAGTCTGCACAACATGCAGCATGAAGTTTACTTTGACCCTACAAGTGTTGTTCACAGCTGTTTGTGGGCCAAATGGCCATGACAAAATTAAAATAAAAGACCGTTTTAATAACATTAACCGAATCGATATCGAATCGAATCGAATCGAATCGTGATAATCGATTCTGAATCTTGTGAATCAGAATCGAATCGATTCTTGAAATTTGAATCGATTCCCAGCCCTAGTCAGGACACTTGAAAGCATCTAGAATTACATTGTATTTCAGTTTATTTTTATGATTTTGGTGGAGAAAAATGGCTGCAAACATAAAAATCTTCATGAAAATTCAGCATTGAAGTAAAAAAATAAAACTGAGAATTGAAAAATGGCTGGGGGTTAAAACTGTACATTTCTGGGTTCATAAACTCCTTGACCACAAGTTAATTCATCTGAGCATTACATTCTAAATTACGTATTCTCTAGGAGCTAAATAAGACAGCTATGCAGGTAGCTCCCCAAATCAAGGTCCCTCAAAATGGCGCACTGTCAAATCATAAAATAATCATATGTTTAACACAAATCAACTTTTGATGCATGAAATTCAATATGAATGAATGATTTTCTGGTTGAATTTAGCATGAGGTTATCAATATAGGTGCAGTTGGACATCAGTGGTCACCAGCAACCTCTCCAAACACAAAACATGCCTTTTCTTCATGATAAAGTTAAAAATTTTTTCCATTATTATAATGCTCAGATGAAGAATACTTGTGGTCTAGGAGTTTATGGTCCCAGAAATGTATTTTTTTAACCCCCAGCCATTTTTCAATCCTCAGTATTACTTTTTTTATAATTTCAATTCAGAATTTTCATGAAAATTTTTTATGTTTGCAGCCCCTTTTGTCTACCAAAATCATGAAAATAAACTGAAATACGATATATAAATACTTAATGCTGCATGTGTATTGACTGAGTTGAGCCATATTTCCCCTCTCTACACAGTGGGCACACAACGTTGAAACAATGTTGAAACAACGCTGTTGGGGTTGCTTCAATGTATATCAACGTTGAATCAACGTCGTGTGCCCACTGGGTATGAAGCTTAAATCTTGAATTATAAAGCATTAAATAGGGTAACGCATATATAGCCATATTTGGCGTCTGCGCAAAGGGGTTAATTCATGCAACTCCTGAAAAACAGGGATGGGAGTGAACTCGTCCATATTCTAAACCCTGTTCAAGCTCAGCTTGCAAGTGAATACTCAATAACTGATCCGGGTGTGCCATCTAGTGATAGAATTGTGTAACTGCGAGCATAAATTTGCAGCTCCATGTCCGCTGGCATCTACATCTGCACTTAGGGGCTAACAGGGACTCTGTATATTGAGGATTTTTCTCAAATTGAATTTCATCTTATGATGTTTAGTCATGTATTAGGGAAGTCTTGGGTCTGATGAGCCATGGGGACTATGGGCTCTATCTTTCACACTGCCCTACCCGTTGCCACTACCCGCTACCGTGAATTACGCATTTAGCAGCTTCCACTATCCCTAAACGGTATCTTGTGGCCACACTATCCGCTATACATTATGCCGAATCCTTTATTTGTGCCTGGAGGTGTGCCCGTGGGCGTGTTTATGCGCTTTCCCTAAAATTGCTATCTTGACCACACAGGTTAGGGAAAGCGTATAGCGGGTCCTCAAACCACCCGCTACCACTTTGGCAATTGAAGACACTGCTTCTCTCCCCCTATTCAATCTAACAGCGACAAATGGGCCACATTCAGTTCAGAAAAATAATTAATTATGTTTAGGTCTATGCACTGGCACTCAGCAACGTAACTTTTTTTTCCAGCGAGACCGGCATTTCAGAACTCTTCAGCGAATGAAGGTAATTCTGATGACAAGTACGTGGTTTCGTCCGTTTAAATTTTCCAATCGGACAGCTGTCTATTTTTTTACAGCAAGTTGCGTGACCATGCTGCAAAAACAGGTGTGCGTGCTTTGTCTCAGAAATAACCTTCATTCGCAAAAAGAGTTCTGAAAGGCGCTCTCGCTGGAAAAAAAATTACCGCTGCTGAGTGCCAGTGCATAGACCTATTTATAATTAAATTATTTTTCTGTACTGAATGTAGCCCATTATTTTGTCGCTGTTAGATCGCATGGGGGAGAAAAGCCGTGGTCTTCAATTGCCACTTGATTATTCTTGAATTGGAAAACGTGTTAATAAGGGAAAACCATCTAGAATTAGCCAGGACAAATTATAGTCAATAAAGGGAAGGATATTTTCTCCCAAATTTTCAGGTCTAGCGCCGCCCTGAGTATTATTTCCCACAGAACGAGAACGCGTGACAAAACTGGCGCCTCTCCCGTCCAGGCAGTGACGGAATTATGTCACCTGGTTGCAGATGATGTATATACCGCTGCCAGCTGTCAGTATGCCTTGCCCGTTGCTGTTAGGGTTACTGTGGCACAATTTTTCTATGCTAGTGGGTCATTCCAACACCCACTCAGCTCAATTGGAGGCATGACTCAATCATGGTGAAACGCATTTTTTTCTTTTTCTTTTTTTTTTGAAGTTTCCATCACAAAAGGGGTAGGCTTGATTTTTTTTTTTTTATTCCATACCAAACATTAAACAATATGTCAAAGTCAAATAATAATAATAATAATAATAATAATCATTATCATCATCATCATCATCATAAAATAATACAATTCATGATTAACTTAACAAAAACAGATCCTCCCCTGTCTGGATTTGACCTCATGCACGAGCAATTTAACTTCGTCTTCGGAGAAATGTGGTGACCTTCCTCTCTCCATCACGGGTTTCGGTTTGAGGATTTCGGATAGCGCAGCCTGCTCCTAAAGGCAATGGCACCTTGCACACTGATTGGTTTAACTGGCATAATGCCCAAACCATGCCTATGCATAATATAACGGGTAGCGCAGGTGTTTTAGGGATATAGGCAGGTGTGCAAGATAGCAACTTTTGCGGGGGAACGCCTCTTAAGCAATGCTAAATCCCCAAATAACGGGTTTAGGGACACTGGTGCAAGATAGGGCCCTATGGGCCATATCGCTATTCTGCAGTTTTTAGGCAGTTTTGACTAGTGGCGGTCCCATATCAGAAAATTGGGTAGGAACAGAGCATCCCTTTAAAACAATTAGTCCTGACTTTTTCCTCAATCATTTTTCTTCGGCAGCAATACATTCACTCCGAAAACACTTCACACTGCTAGTTCTCCTTGTTAAGGTAAGATGATAATCATTCGTTTGGATGCACAATTTGTTTTAATCAGCCTTATTCAAAATTGTATTAGGTGTTTCTAATCTTTGTCTTTGATTTAATTTAAGCAAATTAAAGGATCATGAAGTGCAGGTTAGGTCACCAGATGTGCCAAAAAGGTAGCAGTTCCGGAGCAGTTTACCTTTTGTAAAGCATAGGCCTACGTACGAGTAAATTATTTTTCTGAGATGAATTTAGCCTATTATTTTATTGCCCTTAGACTGCATTAAGAAAGACGCTGTCTTTAATAGCCAGTGGATTAATCTTAGAATTTGAAATTGTGTTAATAAAGGAAAATGACCGAGAACAAGTCAGCACTAATAATTTTTGTAAAGGCATGTTCTGTGCCAACCCAATTTTCTAGTCTGGGACCATCGCTGGTTTTAACATATGTTGATTACAAATATGTGATATAGCTTATCAGTACCCATGGCTCATCAGGACCCCAGTCTCCCCTACCTATGAAAAAAATCCAAGGGCCATAAGAAACTGGTTTGAAATGCTATTTCAGGAGTGATTGGCCTGACCTACATTGCCAACAAGTTTCGCATTGGCAAACTCACCCCGACAGACCAATTTATTCTGGCTTATGGGGGCCTGCGAGGGGCAATTGCATTTTCCCTGGGGTACCTGCTGAAACCGGATATTTTCCCCACAAGGAACATGTTCCTCACCTCCATCATCACCATCATCTTCTTCACTGTATTTGTGCAAGTGAGTGTGCGCCACCTCAGGGCAGCCCAAAAGCATTTCCCACAAGGTTTATGAGGATTCCCTAATATTTTAATTTCTCCAGACAAATAAGAAGCAGATATGTAATGTGTCATGAGAAATTATTGTTATGTTTTTTCAATTGATTGTGGTTTTAGGGGATGACCATTCAGCCACTAGTTGAGCTACTGGCTGTGAAGAGAAAACGAGAAGGAAAGAAGTCCATCAGTGAGGAAATTCACACAATGGTACCACACATCATTCACCACACACTGGCACATAGTGGTACCACACATCATTCACCAAACACTGGCACACAATGGTACCACACATCATTCACCAAACACTGGCACACAGTGGTACCACACATCATTCACCACATACTGGCACACAATAGTATCACACATCATTCACCAAACACTGGCACACAATGGTACCACACATCATTCACCAAACACTGGCACACAGTGGTACCACACATCATTCACCACATACTGGCACGCAGTGGTACCACACATCATTCACCAAACACTGACACACAGTGGTACCACACATCATTCACCAAACACTGGCACACAGTGGTACCACACATCATTCACCAAACACTGGCGCACAGTGGTACCACACATCATTCACCAAACACTGGCGCACAGTGGTACCACACATCATTCACCAAACACTGGCACACAGTGGTACCACACATCATTCACCAAACACTGGCACACAATGGTACCACACACCATTCACCAAACACTGACACGCAGTGGTACCACACATCATTCACCACATACTGGCACACAATGGTACCACACATCATTCACCAAACACTGACACACAGTGGTACCACACATCATTCACCAAACACTGGCACACAATGGTACCACACACCATTCACCAAACACTGACACACAATGGTACCACACACCATTCACCAAACACTGACACACAATGGTACCACACACCATTCACCAAATACTGGCACGCAGTGGTACCACCCATCATTCACCAAACACTGGCACACAGTGGTACCACACATCATTCACCACATACTGGCACACAATGGTACCACACATCATTCACCAAACACTGGCACGCAGTGGTACCACACATCATTCACCACATACTGACACGCAGTGGTACCACACATCATTCACCAAACACTGACACACAATGGTACCACACATCATTCACCAAACACTGGCACGCAGTGGTACCACACATCATCACCACATACTGGCACACAATAGTACCACACATCATTCACCAAACACTGGCACGCAGTGGTACCACACATCATTCACCACATACTGGCACACAGTGGTACCACACATCATTCACCATACACTGGCACACAATAGTACCACACATCATTCAGCACACACTTCATACAATGGTGTCACGTCATTCACCACATACTGGCACACGCTGGCACACATGCTGTAGAGTAATAGTTATCTAAATGATGTTTGTAAGTGACTCACAGTTGATTGGAACAAGCAAAGGCCAATTCTCCTGGAGCAATGTGGGGCTAAGAGCCTTGCTCAGCAGCCCAACAGACTGCAATATTACTGTTGCTACACTGAGACGTGAACAGCCAAACTTCTTTGTCCCAATGTGCTAACTGCAAGGCTGCGGACTATCCCCTGTCATTCATAGAAAAAAGACATTATATTGTACTTTCTCTGGAGTCCAATGGATCTTTGAATCTCACTCACACCTAAAGATACGCCTGCTATTTTAGCAGAGTAGGGTCTTGCTTCATAAAATCAACGTAGCCAGGTGCATAGTGCACTAAGGGCCTGATCTACTAAAGCTTTGCGTGAATAGAAACGCGTGCAAATGCCATATCACCCGCAAATTAACCTGCAGTCATCTGCTAAGGGTGTGCACTGAGAATTGCGTCTTTGAAGTGTGCAAATTTGCACATTCTATGCAGTTAGTACTTTTGGCCTGGATGAATATGTAATAAGGGGCGTGCCTATCTTAGCGTGCAAAATATGGGAGGAGAAAATGCAAATACAAAATTTTAGCACATGCATAGTGACTTATCATGCCTTAAGGCAATTTCAGTGATGGTGATTGCGTTTGCAATTGAATACCTTTGAGGGGTAGGTTCTAAATGACCTATGGCTAAACCCCGCCCCCTCCACTGACTTGGACAAACAATCAACATTTTGGAACAAGCGCTAATGGCTGGTATCACAGTCGGAGATATTTTTCAGGATGCTATCGATGATTTTTGGCGATAGAAGGCTCAAATATCATCAAGAAGTCAGCAAATAGGGTTACACTATGCATTGGAGGGATACATTAATGAATTTAGAATGTAGAAGGTCAACGAAAAGTTTAAATTAGAAGCTAAAATTTTCAGGTCTCAGAGCAAACACGATCAACCGCATCTAGTTTCCGTCACCCTCTCACACAACAAGATAGAGGATCAGCATTGTTTGTGCATCGCAGGGTAATAAATTTAATTTACTTATTATTATTGCTAGCTACCGAATTTAAGAAATCTAACCTGACATGGCTGAACTCCTAAGCAAAGAAGGTGACATGGTGAACAACGCAGCCAGGAGCTCACGTTAAGCCAACGTCCGTCATTACTGAAGTTAGCCATAGAGTTTACTAACTTGAGCTAATGTAGCGATGTAAAAGATAACTTTACACTAATCTCCAGCGAAGTGGCAAGATGTTGCCTTAAACACAATGTTGACGTAGCTTGGAACAAATGTAGACATCCTTGTTGACCTTTGTTAGCTACGTTAAGCTGATAGTGGGGTCTTCTACAAAGCATTAAGCTGCTTTCACATCGGACGTGAAACAATGTTTTGCACAACAGATTACATTCAAAGTCAATGCAAACGCATGTGTTCACGTCTTTGCAATGACTTTGAATGTAATCTTTCATGCGAAAAATTCATTTCACGTCCGGTGTGAAAGCAGCTTTATCTAGAGGAGACACTTCTCTCGGTTATGATGTGGCTTTGGGACGGGTATAAACTACACCCCATCGACCAACCTCTCGGGATACCTCGTACCGGAGGTAAATTTACCCCAAGCACAGCGTTTGACCATTTTTTTTAACTTAGAAACATTTTAAAACCCATAAAAGCGAACGATTCGGAGCTTCCATAATGCATTTCAATGGAAGTTCAGGCTCAGAATGTCCGAGTATATGGGGAGAGAATACGCACTGTGATTGGCTCATCGCATTTGAGGGAGGGGCTTAGCCATAAGTCAATTGGCTCAACGTAATTGCGCATAGATAAAGCTGCCATTATTGCCGCGAGGAGAAGAAAACAGGCGGCGAGTACACCGAGAACTGGTGTTCTCCACCCGTGTGACAATGTTTGGGATGTCAGAGGAGAGAATCATCCAGACATATGGCCTATCCAGCAATGTCATTTTGGAGCTGTTAGATGAAATAAGAGCTGATTTGGAACCAGTTACAAGAAGAAGTCATGCCATACCTGCAATGATCAAACTTCTTGCTTTTCTTCATTTCTCGCAACTGGTTCGTTCCAGCATACAGTAGCTCTCACTGCTTGAATGAACTTTATGCAGTTGCTTGCTTCCCAAGAGTAATCGGAGCGATTGACTGTACTCGTGCAAATTGTTCCCCCCTCAAACACTGAGCATGCAGTTATAAACTTGCTCCTTTTTTGCCAGTTATTTTAACCTGCACCTTTTTTGCCAGTTATTTTAACTGTAATTTTACAATCAGTTTATAACAGATTCTGCGTATGTTAACTGTAAACCACAATTAAATGCGCGCAGTTCTCTACTTATGGTTAAAATAACACAGAGACAATACGTTAATTACCTCCACCAACGAAGTTGGGGCGGACGGTTATGTTTTCGCCCCTGTTTGTTTGTCTGTTTGTCTGTTTGTGAACAACATAACTCAAAAAGTAATGCACGGATTTGGCTGAAATTTTGTGGGTGGATTGCTATTACAACAAGGATGGACCCTATTGATTTTCACCGCGATCACTGAAACAATATGGCCGCCACGGCCACCATGTTGAAATCCTATCACACGCGATAACTCAAAAAGTAATGCATGGATTTGTCTGACATTTTGTGGGTGGATTGCTATTACATCAAGGATGGACCCTATTGATTTTGACCGCGCTCAGTGAAACAATATGGTCGCCAAGGCAGCCATCTTGAAATCCTATCACACGTGATAACTCAACTTTGCTCCCACTCATGCATATTTGGATTGTGCTGCCTTGGCAGAGGTTTGCACTGTACGAGTGCCTCTAGTTTAACTGTAAAATTCAGTCCATTTATAACAGTGCATGTGCTTCCTCCACAAGCACCTCCGACTCCATCGAATCGAATTTCATCTTGTGTTTGCGTTCGTCCTTTTTCTCCAAACTGTCCATGGTGGAAATAGCTGCAGCACACAAAGTCCTCATTTAAATAATGCTGTTTGCACCAGCAGTCATTTAAGCAATTACCCTTAGTAGATCACCCACAAAACGTAAGCAAACCAAAC